>JARJIL010000002.1:85830224-86463406 GCA_038502395.1 Dittrichia graveolens | reverse complement strand
GAAATTTCATTATATGTATAAAGACAATTTAATTGAATGACCCGTTTATTCAATTCCACCACCCATTCCATTATCTTGTCCATTCCATTCCTTAATCATTACATTACGTCCAACCAAACACACCCTTAAATTAATTAATAACTAAGAATTTTTGATGGCTCATTAGTGGTTTATCAATAACTCGTTAGTGAGTGTACTTTAGAACAATCAAGTCTCGCTCGTTAATAACGGTCCACCCCGCATGGATAAATATATAAATAAATAAAATACCCATAATAATGAATCATTAATAATGTTATGAGTAATTCTCGTAGTTATCGGTTAACTTTTTTTTATATATGGAAAAGTTTAAACGAGAACCGGTTGTCGTAAGAGAACTATTTGTAACATTATCAATAACTCATTAATAGGGGTATTTTAGTCATTTATATATTTACCAAACCGTTAATTACGTCTGGTGGATAAGTCAATTATTTAATAATAATTGATCTTCCCAAAATAACTATTATTAATGAGCCACAAAAAATTATAAGCGATTCATTTATTTTAATCAAGGAACAAGACGGGTTCCGGCAGTTCTAGTATGAAAAACAGTTATCATTTAAACATCCCCATATACATATATATATATATATATGTGTGTGTGTGCGTGTGTGCGTGTGTGTGTATATAGGGGAAGGTTCATTTAAGAACCAATTTTATTGCAAGTACCATTTGTAGCCATTGATCATAATTAACCAAAGGTTAATATTAGTTGTGGTAAACATATAATTAATTAAAAATACAAGCATCATTTCACTTTCCAAAAATACTATAGGGGTATTTTAGACAAATTGCCTAAATAAGGAAAGGACCACTTACCCCATCTTTCTTAAATCTAAAATATTTACCAAACACAAAGATATTAAAATAAGAAATTTATACCAAACTAACCACAAAAATATGCCTTTTAATATGACATTCAAATTACTATACTTTTTCAAAGAAAAAAATTCGTTTTGCCAGGTTTTTTTTAGCACAACGTGAGATGTGTGCATATGTACACATAACACTTGATTATTTTTTAAGGATAGGTGCATATGTGCACTACCTGTTCATACTGCATAGGTGCGTATTGATGCATACCCCTCTAGCATATTTGCATACTATAGTAGATTTTTTTTCAACACATATAGTAAAGTCACACATGCACGGTGCATATGTGTACAACCTGTTCATACTACTAGGTGTTGTTTTAGCATACGTGCATCTTGGTGCATATATGCACCGTGCATATGTGCATTTTGTGCATATATGCACATTTACACCTTGATGCACGTATATACGTTAGGGTTGTAAATGAATTAACCAAACGTTCGGTGAACAGTTCGTGCATTGTTTGGCCGGAAGTTTGTTTATTTAATAAATAAACGAACACGGACAAAATTATTTGTTCATTTAGTTAAACAAACGAACACGAATAAAGACATCGTTCATTTCTTTATGTTCGTGAATGTTTGTTTATGTTCGTTATATGTATATATATATATACGTGTGTGTGTGTACATGTATATATACATACACACACACTCTCTCTCAAACACACACACACACACACATATATTATAGTTCAGATTTGGCCTTTGGAATTTATGTTTAAAAATATGACCTATATTGATCCATTATATATATATATATGTAAAAGTTTAAACGAGAACTGTTTTTCGTACAAGAACTGCAAGAACTGTTTTAACTGCCATTAATAACTCATTAAAAGGGGTATTTTGGTAATTTATATATTTACCCAACCGTGATTTGATTCCGGGTGAGCCGTCATTAATTTGTGAGGTTTGATTTTCCCGAAATAACCCTCATTAATGCGTCATTAACGAGCCATTAATGAAACATTAACGAGCCGCCAAAAAATCGTAGCCATTGATTAATTTTAATCAAGGGTTAAGATTGGTTCTCGCAGTTCTCGTACGGAAAACAGTTTTTGTTTGAACCTTCCCCTATGTATATAATTTTATATAAGGGATGGTTCATTTGAGAACCGTTTTTATTGCCAGAACCGCGAGAATCAATTTTAGCCGTTCATTTTGGATAACGGAATTAATGGATGAAGAACGTGTGGATCGAGTGTGGCATGGTGCATGTAAGAAATTCATGGGTGGGCAATCCAATTGAAAGAGGGGGAATTGGACGGCTAAGATTGGTTCTCGCGGTTCTCGTACGAAAAATAGTTCTCGTTTGAACTTTTACCTATATACATATATAAACAAATTAACGATCTAACTAAAACAACAAATTACTTTCAGTATTTACGAACTACTCCCAGTTATAATATGTACTCTTCATATCGTTCTTTAGAAATTTGTGAAATACTTATTAGAAGAATTAATAAATTATACATTTTGAAAAACTTATCGTTTCTCTTTTTATATTAGACTAGCTTCGATCTTTTTGGTGAGGCAAGAATCAAGCACAAAACACTTGACGCTTGGAGGGGTCGAATAAGCATTATATATAAATAAACGGCTTTGATTAAAAATATTGTATAGAACTGTATTTTTAAAAACATGCATGATTTAATTATATGTTTTTTTCTTGAATATATACGTGATTTTGAATAAAAAAACATGTATGCACCTTTTGCAAAATGGCGTTCTAAAAAACATAGGTTGTAATTTAGCAGGAGAAAAACGTTCTATTTTTTGCTTTCTGTTTCTTTGTAAGAAATAAAGTTTTTATTTTCTAAAAAAATAGAGAAGATATACGTTTAGATGAAAGGTTAAGTTTTCCAAATAAATCAATCCAAAAAGTTTTTATTTTCTAAAAAAATAGAGAAGATATACGTTTAGATGAAAGGTTAAGTTTTCCAAATAAATCAATCCAAAACAAGTAATTCCTAGAATAAAATGGCATAACATTGGTATAAGAAACTAAAGAATAAAAATTACTTAATTGTATGATGAAAACACATACTATCCCTTTTCTATTATTTATAGTCGTCGTAACATAGAGTTTAGGTTAGATTCATGAGGTCTTCAATTCTTATTTGTTTATAGTATTTTATATATATGCGTTATTTTATTTAAGAATTAGCCCCACGTTCCTTGCAAATACCAACAAATGGTAATAGTTTATGTTCTTCTGCTTTACCACTCACTCGTCGACATAAGACTTACAAAAGGATATGTCAGATCAGGTTAGGTAATGGATCAAAACAAGTACGGTTTACTAAATAAGTGATAATATTTAGTTAGTTCATTAAACCAAATCTTTGAAACCTTGCTAGAAATTTGTTCAACGACCATAATCACTTATACCTATTTAACAAGTTTATAAATAAAGTTTAGCATATTCGATCAAATATATAAAAAAATAACCAAATAAATTAGTCAAACCTCTTTCTTGTGTGTTAAAAGAACATACCCTTAGCTAATAGTCAAACACGCAAATACGGAATCTAATTGTATTTGGGGCTTGAGTTATTCACCATTGGGCAAGTCAAAATTGAGTTTAAATAACAAATACTGATATGTTAATTTAGTCGATGTAGACACCCTAAAAGTTACATTAATTACCCCATTAAAAAAATTCGCATATACTATTTTATATGTTAATTTAGTCGATGTAGTCACGAAAACATCAAATAAGTATTCAATAAGTCCTAAAAAACGGATGAGTTAGGTTGGATAGTACAACAAGTTAAAACGAGTGTGGATTATATCTAATTCAGATTAAACCAAACAACTATAAAAACACTAAAAAAATGGTTGCGGTCAAAACAAACCGTTACAAAGGTATTAAATAGAAAACGTATTTAACTTCAAATTACTTATATTATTGTTTTTATTGTAACAATAGTTAACAAGATAACACCACCAGCACGGCCGCACTGTACGCCTTCACCACCGTAGACCATCACCGCCGTCCGCCACCACCATAACCGTCACTACATGCCTTATTGCCAACACTATCGTTATTGTCGCACCATCATCTTCTTGATAGTGGCCGGTGGCAACGGTTTGTGGTGGTTGTGTTGTCAGTGGTGGCAACTAGCAATAGTTGGTGGTGGCGGATGCTGGTGGTGGTAATATGGCAATTGGTGGTTAGTGGCGGAAAAAGAGATGTTAGTGGATGTGATGATCTATGGTGGTGGTGGTTGGTTGTAGCGGGTGGAGGTGTTGTTAGTCTGTGGTGGTGGTGGTACCTAAGGCGGCGATCGGTAGTGGTGGTAGTAAGGACTCTGGTAGTGTTCACAAATAGCGGTCAGTATAGTGACAAGAGTTCGTAAGATGGTAAAAGCATGTATGTTTGTGTTGGGTGCTTTTACAACCATTAAAGTTCGGAAGACATACGTTTGATCCACGTGTTTTTAAGGTCTTCCTATTTGGAACTATTGGCTATTGCGATAAGTACCGATTTCAGAAACCTTCGATCTAAGTCCATTTAAGTATTTAACCCAAATACTTTAAAATATTGTTTTATTTGACCGAAATCTATAGCGCATGTTTTTTTTTGTCCCAAATTATAAACCATTGGCCATTGAGTAACTTGATAACCGTTGAGGTTGACATATATATGACACTTGTTTTCACGTAATTATATTCCACTTTGGTCATATGACTTTTTTTTATTTATCTGTTTATTTAGTAAAAGAAGTCTAATGGACATAACTGAAAATTGAATCATATGTTAATGATGCATAGATAGAATCTATTTATTTATTTCAAATTTGTAAGTTGATATTTAATATAAGTTACCCATTACTTTTTTTAGAGTGAATTGTTAATTTGATTATTTAACTATCTTATTTCTTCAGATTTAGTTCTTTAAATTCAAAAGTAACTAATATAGACCTTAAACATCCACTTTTCGATCTGAATAATTTTTTCGTTAGTTGACCGTAAGTCAATTCTATTAAGTCATGGGTAAATGACAACTTTACCTTTATTATTTCTTATTTTTTTCATTAAAACTTAATTATGAATGTTTATTAATGCCACAATCTATTTTTTTCATTAAAACTCTCCCAATACCATCAGTTCATCCTCTCTCTTTGCAACCTCTCTTTCCCCTATTCACATCCACAAATCACGCCACCCCTGTCGTCTCCATCTCCACCATCACCATCGCCCTAATCTCCACCGTTGCTGACTTCACAAACTGTCAAGCTTCATGTCTGTGTCCGGTGAACAGATAGTCATGTTTTGTGTAAGACGAAAAATCAAATCCCAACGTCACCCTATCCCGTCGCCCTCATATTCACCAAGACCCGTCACCCAAGCCACCTCTACTGTAACTTGGTTCACGACTCTAGCTACGATGCGAACACACCGCCTCGTCTCCCTCTCTTTCTTGCTGTGAAAGCACCGCCATCACTCTCTCTCTCTCTCTAAGTGAAACCGCCAACAGCCGCTGCCTAGTCTTCGAACACATATAGGGTTTTTACATGATTTGGGAATAGATCTAAAGTTTTCACACGATTTGGGTACAGATCTAGGGTTTTTGTTGCAAAAAGGCATCGATGGTGGGGTTTTCGGTGGTGGTGGCTAGGATTTTCTACGGTGTTGGTAGATAGAGAAGTGGCGGTGGTGGAGTTGGGTTTTTCTACAGAAAAAATGATAAAAGGACAAAAGCATTCCTGTTTTAATAGAGTTGACTAACGATGAACTGACAAAAGGACAACTCAGACCGAAAAGTGGATATTTAAGGCCCATCTTAGTCACTTTTGAAGTTAAAGGATCAAATCGAAAGAAATTGCAAAGTTAAAGGACAAATTTGACAATTAACTCATTTTTTATTCATTATTGCAAGATTTATATTTAGACGGTGTGATATATGCGTACCGGATGGCCCGAAACACTTTAGGTAAGTTTGGGTTGCAAGTGTTAGGCTCAGGAACACTGCTACGCCCCCTCTTTCAGGTTCAGCTTCGGTTTTCCCAACCCCAGCTACCCGGCGGTTTTTTTTATTTGGTTGTGTAAGAGAGAGTATGGAGAAAGAAATATTTGAGTTATTTGGGTTAAGATATATTCGAATTTTGAGTAAAGCTTGAAAAAAAGAAAAGAATATAGTGACAATATATAACATTTGAGTTAAAAAAAAAGATGATAGAGTGGTTATAATTATGGTGGTGTTATAGAATTAAACTATATATAGGTGCAATAATTTATCAATATGGAGTGGTACATTACCTATCATACGAATTAGAATTAGAATAATATATATGACAGATTGATAGCTGATAACTCAATTACGTACGGCAATACGTGCAGTTTCAATTCACCTACAGCCTAGCTGTCTCCTTTTGTTTTTTTCCAAAATTGTCCCCATCACAAAACAAATATAGTTTGCCTATTTTCCCTCCTATTGTTGAAAAATCAAACAAAATAGTAAAATTACATCTCACCCTACAATACAAGCCCGCCCACTTAATTTTATTTATATATTATTTTTAACAAAGAATGCATGTATGTTTTACAAGTTAAACATATAACTTCTTAGTTGTTAATTGAAGCATATATATTAGAACACCTTTCTTAATGGTGGTTTGTGCGATATAGTGTACATGTATCAACCTCATGGTTTCATGGACGGAAGTTATCTCCACCATGTTTGTCTTCTCAAGAAATCTATATACGGGCTCAATAGGCTCTACGTGCCTGGTTTTAACTTAGTTTTGCTTGTTAGGAATCGGATCACCACTTGTAAGGATCGAACTTAAAACATTAAAAAGAACCCGTTAGAAGATGTAGATAACAGAAACAAAATAAACACGACACCAAAGTATAACGTGGTTCGGTCAGAGTTACGACCTACGTCTACGGATAGGAACCAGAGACTTCTTTATTATGATTAAAGTGTTTACATAGATATCACACCAAATGTGCATAGGCTAAATAAAACCTAACTACTATAAATATAAATAAAACAAACTAGAAATCCTAATTAAATCACTCCTAAAGAAATAAATGAGATAATTACAATCAAATTTGAACCAATACAAATCTGCCCTATCCCATGTGAAATTCAAACTTGAATTATCCACCATTCAAATTTATCCATTAATTTGAATTTGGTTCAAAATTGTCATTTAAGCAATAACTAAAACCGGCAATTTTCGTAGATTTCAGTTTTAATATCGTACCGCTAATTTCAAGTCACACCTAACATTGCTACGTACAGAGTTGGATTTCAACATAGTCGATGTACTCTTCTTTCTTAACTCTTCAACATAAGTATATATGGTATTCCTTATTTGGTAGACTAGATTGATGACATTATGTCAAGGCATCCTCTTTGCAACTATTTCAGGCCATCGATACTGATTTTAATATGGGACCCGGCCGGCCTGTTTCTCATACTACATATATTATTTCGTATTTAACCGTAGGTTTCTTTGATTTTGTTGGATATATATATATATATATATATATATATATATATATATATATATATATATATATATATATATATAAATAGAGCGTTAAAACTATTGATCAGAAGTTGAATCGTATACGTATCTTGGGAGATTGATAGATAGGAAGCACATCTTATCACTGAAAAACTGGTCTTTTCGTTTCACGGGCTGTCTAGTTTTGTTTTTTTTTCTTTCTAAATTGTCCTTATCAAAACAACACACAAATTCCATTTTGTGTTCTACTTTCTACTGACGTCAAGAAGCAAACAAACATAGTGAAATGTTTTTTTATTAAACCCTCAGCAACCAGTCACATGATCTTTTTATTTCTTGTTAGTTATTAATTCATTCAAAGAAGCCAGTCAGAAAACATGTGCTTTTGGGAGTACGTACTGATGGATCGATCTGCTACTATATGTGAATGTTTGGAAAATATAAATCCCGTGGGCGTGGGTGTATTCTGTATTCATAAGTCGAATTAACAAATAGAGTACAAGCGATGAAGCAAAATACTGGCTGCAGGTTAATCCTAACGGGTCAAGGCCCATCTATATATACATTTGTATAAGTGACCTGTACATATCAATACAATAGGCAAAGAGATCCAGATAATTATCCTACTCTATAACTTTGGATATATCCTTATCTAACATACCCCCGTAGTCCAAGTGGGAGGTTCTCTAATCTACGCTCGGACTGTGTCTAAAGAAAAAGAAAAGCTAAGAGTGTAAATTAAACCATCATATATATATATAAGTGATGGAAGTTCAAAGTAATTTCAATTTTATACCATTTATCTCGCGCGATAACCAATTAAGGTTATCGATCACGTACTATTTCACATGGATAACCTAGCGATTGAGAAAATGAAACTTGTATTAAAAATTCAAACATCATACATTATGACACATTAATTCTTAGCCATATAATAGGTAGGTACGTAACCCACCCAATTTAGCTAAAACTTTAATTTATAAATTGTTCCTTCAACTATGGAATTATAGATAATTCCTTATGTTTCATTGAACGTTTTAATTTTTAATCTTAACTCTATGAAAAGTAACTAATAAAATGTTTAATGAAGTATGATTGATGTCTTCATACTTGTTTCTCACCTTAAAATGATTTTTTTTTCAAATTACAATCACCATATATATATATATATATATATATATATATATATATATATATATATATATATATATATATAAAGTAACTAGTAAAATGTTTAATAAAGTATCAACATTGTGGTGAAAAGATCAAGTTGCATGCAACAAAACACGTACGATGAAATGGTAAATTAATTAAGTGGGTAATCGAAAGGTGACTAGCTAGGGGTGTTTAAAATAATTCAAATCCGAAAATTTGGATATCCGAATTTTCGGATCTGGATAGCACTAGTAATTTTTTATGATTAAAGTGTAAAATATGGGTATTTAGTAATTATGTTTAAAAAGATTATATAAAAATATATGTTTTTGAAATTTTCAGATATCATGAATCCGAAATTTCGAATACGGATGCAAAAGAAAATATCAAACAAGGTCTCCAATATATAAATTAGAAGAGTGACCATGCAAAAGATCACCCATGAAATACAATTAGGAAACAAATTAAACTAATGCATTGCATGGGCACAACTTTAAAAACGTGGCAACCAAAGAACCAATTAAGCAAAAGCTATTAATTATATATGCATAGCTATTAGCTAGTCAAATTGACTTCCGGATGAAAGCATTGGTGGCTAATTAAAGCCATATAACTAGTAACAAAAACAATTTTTAACCCTGATTTTTGTAAAGCTTGGGCTAGGGGGAAGCGACTAAAGGTCTAGGCAATATAAAAAATCGGAGCTAAAAACCTTTTTACCTCCTTAAATTGAGTTTTATTTTTTACTATACGAATGACTAAAAGAACGATGTTAATTTTGACTAAATGAAAGGTTAAAATTATCTAATTAAATTAACGAATGTTAGTCTTTTATTAATATTAAAGGATTATTAGAAGAAGATCGATATTAATATAAGAGATTTGAATTCATTAATAAATTTAAGTTTTGAGTTGTTTTAATTATGTGCTGATCACGTTTTTACCTTATCTAAATATTAAATAAATAGACTAAATAGATTAAATGTCATTGTGATACATTATTGTTTAAAGAATGATAAATATTAAACTTTAATAAAAAATATTAAATAATTATAAAACGTGAATGAAATAAAAATTAGAAAAATGATAGACCGCGTCAACATCCAAACTAGTGATAGAAGTGTCGAAGCGAGAGAAAGGGCAGACGTGACGGCAAGAAGTGATATCATGATGTAAAGAAACATGATTGTATTTCCTGTGCAAGCCATCAATTATTATTGTTACAACTAAGACACTAAGGCAAGGTATTTTTATTAGTTATAATTAAAAAGAATTATAAAATCGTAAAACTTAAGAATTTGGTTAAATTTGAAAATTTTAAATGATATAAAGGCTAAATATGATATTTATGAATGACGGTGAACAAATATAAATATTTAATAAGGGCACAGTGAAATTCTCTCTAATAATTTTGATTTAAAATAAAGTCAAAGTTGAATCTAAATTTGATAAAAAAAATCAAAAACTGGATTACGATTTTAACTAAAATTGATGATTCAGATTTGATAATTAAATTCTTACCAAAAAGGATGGTTCGTTTTAAGACTTTTATATATGCTATATAGCATATATAAATAAATATCTTATAGTAGATATCATATTTATATTAGATATGTATATATAGCATATATAATTAGTATATTTGTATACTATGTATGGGCTGATAATCCAATAGAATTAAAAGAGAGAATTTCAAGAGTTTTAGGAGATTTGGGCTAGTGCTACGGTGGGCTCAACCGAATAAGAGAAAGGGAATTGTAAAGTGAGGTTGCGATGCACGGTGGACTGGTGGACGCAAAAGAAAACAAAAGCCGCAATCATCCGTACGTGCGTTCCAACACAGAAAACAAAGAGAATTTTTTTATGAGGTTTGACAGGCTAGATTTCTTGTATCACTATCATAAGATGGTTTTAATATTTTTCTTCATATATATAACGTTGTAATATTATTTGAAATGTTTATGGGAGTTTTATGTATTTATGATGATTTGGTTTTAATATTTATTATTTGTTATTCGTAATTACGTTCTTTTTTATTCTTAAAGATTAAATGTAAGACAACTTTGTAATTGTTGGACTAACTGTGCTTAATCATCTTTTACGATGCTATAAACGGTGGGTGCTGACTCACACAATTGTGCCCAGATTTATCTTAATTAAACATCATATAGTAATTAAGCTTCAACATACATAGCATTCATTAGAGGTTTTATTTACAAGATCCATGAGATCTAAATAATGTTAATTGCCATATTATGGGTATGTTCGGTATGGAGCTTATTGGAGCTATTAACTTTTTATTTGGAAAGAAAAAACTACAAGTTATGTTCGGATGAAAAAACTGGAAGCTTTTTTTAAATAAAAAACTTTGAAATATATAAACTTTCTTGAAAGAACTTTTAAAACTAGCTGAAAGCTTTTATATACCAAATTACCTAAATACCTTCTTTAATTGTTTTATAATTCCTCCAATTTTTATATTTTGTCCTTTTTTGTCATTTTACACTATTAAACTCTAGCTAATTTGCTGAACACATATATAACTAAAATAAACAGCTTTCAGCTACAGCTAGCAGTTAACAGCTACAAGCTATTTCCGTTAATCAGACCCTACATATATAATGTTCATCGATGCTAGCTAGCTAGATTTTGTTAGAACTAACATCGTTTATCTTTATATTTTAGTTAAGTTTGTTATTATTATGATAATAATTAATTAATTATAGTATATGGTAGATTATAAAAATGCCCATTGAGTATATAAACAATGTAATTTATCCTAATTTCTTTAATTATTCACAATTTTGTTTTTATCATATTGTTCTCCTCTCTCATTTTCATACTTCATACATATCATAAAGCACTCATATAATTTTAATGTTTACTTTAATTACAATTGAAATCCTACACATTTAATTATTGTCACATGGTTTAAATAGAATAGTAATGTTTAATTTTTAAATTTGTTACTCTCTTTCTCTCTATATATATACATATTTAATAAACATGAAATATTATTATTTAAAAAAACATAGTAATTAATTATTATTATTATTATTATGAAACGATGCAGAAATAATTAATGAATGTGCCTGTTGAAATAAGGAAGGAGATCAAAGTCTAACGGTCTAAAGATACCAAGAGATACGATCGAATCTTGGTCCCGTCGGTCTTGTACGTACATACCTCTCCATTCGATCGTTTTAAACTCGATCAAACCCTTCCTTAATTCCATCCATCAATCAATCCCTTCCTTCCCCATCGTCTCAAAATTCCTAACCCCTTCGGATCGATTTACAACCACCGCCAAACACCATCGTCGTTCTATCACCGCCCAAGCCCAAACCTCACTCGACCTACTTAAATATATTGATTACCGGCCGGCCAGAAGACAGCAACCAAACATTGTACGTACGTTGTATCACTGACCACCGCCATTCGTCTCTCCGTCGCCATGTATAGCCGGCCACCACCCAACCTACCCTATAAACATTTACAGCGGCAGACCATCGGATCGTCGTCTCTAGTACGTGTTCCTCTCCGCCCGCCGGTCACGTCGTTCAGATCACAGACAGAGTAATTATCAGTTTACGTACGTACAGTGGTGACACCAAAACGATCGCCGATCCCTCCTTAAGCCGCCGGCGACCCACCATCACCACCGCCATTCACCCCTTCAATTCGTCTCTCCGCCAGACCATCCATAGCCTCCGGCCACTTCATCTCGATCGATCTTCTCTCTAGTCGTACGTGTTCCTAGCCTCCACCACGCCGGTCACGTTCACGGGTGCAAGATTTAGTAAATCTTCTACAGGTAGGTCGCCTGCCTTCTTGGATCTGTTCGAAGAGTAGGTATTTCTTTGTGGAAATTAATGACTACATATATATGATTCTGTTAAATGTTTGGAGATCCATATATCCATTAATTAATTTGTTTCCATCAATTGGATTCATTTGTTTGTTTTATAAACAGGTACGTTCGTACGAACTGATGGATAAATGATATATTTGGTTTTGAAAATTCATGGGGTAATTATGCTAAGTCGAGGTTTCAATCTAATTAATTAAACATGACGTTATATTTTGCTTTCTTTCAAGAAAACACGCACCTAGATGACACGATTTAATTAGTTTTCATAGAATGAACAAATTGGTTTCATTTTAGTATTCAGCCAATTCATCAAGTTTCTGATTCCGACATGATTTTTATTTAATTTTAAACTATAATTAATTGGTTCGTTTGTGTATGAATGTGTGTTGTCTTGGATTCCGCCAATAATATTTCGATCCACATATATGCACTAATTAATTACCTAGTTTGCTGTTGAGTTTCTTAAATATTATATATATTATCTCAGATTGCATTAATCATCAATTAGACAATTACCTTAATATATAACTTGGTTTTCTGTTGTGTGCTAGCTTGTTTGTGATTCTTATATATGTTGTTAATCTCGTATTCAGCTGGCTGCATATATATATATCGAAATCATGCTGCTGGAATTTTCGCCTCATCAATCTAGATGTCAGAATGAGCTATATATATATATATATATATATATATATATGCCCATTTCCATCCGGTATGTAGGTGCTCTGTTTTCATCATCACATATATTTGCCTTTAATGTAGTTAGTTTAATGCAGTCGTGGTGGTTATCAGCTTAATTAAGGATTCACGCATTTTGTTTGTTTATTTGTTTTACAGTAAGAAACTGTTTGGATCTCATTCGTTCATGCTCTCTGGTTGACGGTAGAAGAGGCAGACTTGTATTTCTCAGGTACAATATATAGTAGTCTTTGTTTCTGTTTCACATACGATCATCCAAACATGATTTCCTCCTCCTATGTATGTGTATGTGTGTGTGAGTGACTTAATTGCTCAATTTTTGATGTTACATAATGATTTGTATTAATTTAACTACGTAGTTTATGACAGGTCGCTTTTAGTGTTTCATTTCATGTCTTTTATTACATATATATATATATATATATATATATATATGGTTCTTCAATCATCTTACTATATATTTTACATGTTTTCTATCCGTTGATGGATAAACGTGATCTTTTCATGCTGCTGGCTCAAGTTTTTATGGAAAATCAGCTATATACGCTACACACACGCCCCTTTCGATTAGGTATGTGCTCGATCTATTTTCATTCATGGCTTAATTTGATTAGCAACTTAGATGTACTTACGTTTATACAAAACCTCTAGTTAGTTATTTGGGATATTCATTAGGTATATATAAGTTTATACTAAACTAAGAAATGATTTATGGCAAACATTAATTAATTAATACCCTATTGAGTAACAAGAGCAAAAAATATTACACAACTTAAATGCCTCATACAACTTCATCACAACGTCTTTAAAAGAAGGGAATGTCCTCGTTCCTTATGTCTTTAAAAGATCACTTTACAATGAACAACTCAAGTGTGTCCTTGCACTTTCTAACAAAAACTTCACAATGCCTTAAAAAGGAGAGAATGTTCTTGTTTCACATATCTTCAAAAGATCTCTACTATATAATAAGAACTCCATGTGCCCCTTCATTTCCTAATAAGAACTTCATCACAATGTATTTAAAAGAAGGGAATGTCCTTGTTTCCCATATCGTCAAAAGATATCTACTCTATAATAAGAACTCAAGTATACCTCTACACTTCCTAATAAGAACTTCACTACAATATCTTTAAAATGAGGGAATGTCCTCATTCCCCATGTCTTTAAAAGATCTTTACTCTACAATAAGAACTCAAGTGTACCCCTATTCTCCCTAATAAGAACTTCACCGCAATGCGTTTAAAAAGATGGAATATCCTTATTCCCCATGTCTTCAAAAGATCTTAACAATACAACAAAAACTTAAGTTTACCCTGCACTACCTAATACGAACTTCCCACGATGCCTCCAAAAGAAGGGAATGTCCTCATTCCTCGTGTCTTAGAACTCTACTTTACAATAAGGACTCATCAAGTGTACCCTACACGTTTTAATAAGAACTTCACTATAATGTCTTTAAAAGAAGGGAATGTCCTCATTCCCCATGTCTTCAAAAGTTCTTTACTCTACAATAACAACTCAAGTGTGCCCTTGCATATTCCTAATAAGAACTTCACCACAATCCCTTTAAAAAGTAAATATCCTCATTTCCCATGTGTTTCGAATGAATTCTAATCTACAACAAGAATTCAAGTATCCAAACTCCCTAATAAAAACCTTCACCACAAATTTCTTATTAAATCATCCATTCCATTTTTCTATCCTTATTTTTTTTAAAAGTTAATTTTGACATGTGTTTTTTCATAAACAAATTTCATATTAAATCATTCATTCCGTTTATCATTGATCCTTCCCCATTCTTATTTTCAAAAAAATTTAGCTTATGTATTTTCATAAATATTTTTAAATGAGATTCTTAATTCAAATTTTATCAAATGTTTCTTATGCTCATTTTTAATAAAATTTCGAATTAAATTCAGCCATGCATATTTTCAATAAAAACATCCTTATCCTTAATTTCAAATTTGAATTTACTTATTCAATTTTGCAACAACTTCCCTCACTTTAATTTTAGAAAAAGTTAATTTGACAAATTTTGAAACAAAATTCGTTAACTTTTTTTTTTCGAATTTGCCCATCCTCATTAAAAAAAAGTAAATTTTCAATAATTTTTTTAAAAATCATACATTCATTTTTTATTAAAACTTTTCCTCATATTTATTTTGAAAAAAAGTCAGTGCGGTCTTGTTTAATTTCAAACTATATCATCCATTTATTTTCAAATCTTCAACATTCTTATTTTCAAAAAAGTTTTTGAGTTGCTTTTTTCATAAAATTATTCAAACTTTATCATATTGCTCTCATGTTCATTTTTTAAAAATCAATATTGGCGTACTTTTTATAAATAAAAATTTCAAACTATGTTCATTTATTCTTATTTTCATCAAAATTCATCCATATTCACATTTTCAAATTAAATTTGTTTATTCAATTTTTCAATAAATCTCCCGCTTTTGATTCTCAAAAAATAGTTAACTTTGACTTACACTTTTTTTTTTGAAGTTTTAAAACGAAATTTGTTAACATTTTTAGAGAATGGCAACTTTCAGTAAGATTTTAATAAAAAAACTTCAAACTAAATCATCCATTCAATCTATCATAAAATTTTCCCCATCCTTGTTTTCAAAAATGTTTTTAAGTTACTTTTTCTTCATAAAAATTTTCAAAACTAAATTCATTCATTCAAAATGTATCAAATACTTTTCATGCTCATTTATAAAAATGTCAATATTGACATCCTTGTTTTAAAAATAATTTTTAAATTAAAATCATTCATTCTTATTTTCATCAAAATCATCATCATTCATTGAAAGTTTAATAAAGTAGGCTTTCAATAAGGTTTTTAAAAAAAATCATACATTTTTTTTATAAAATCTTTTCTTCATCCCTATTTAAAAAAACTCAATTCTGCCATATGTCTTTTATAAAAAATTCCTAACTAAATCATTCATTTATATTTCCATTAAAGTCATCGTATTCTTATTTTCAAACTATTTTTTTTTTCAATTTTTCAAAAAATCATATTCATCACATTTTCATAAAATGTTAATTTGACTTACATTTTTTATAAAGTTTTTTAACTTTTCTTTCAAATTCACCAATTTCTTACTTTTTGAAAAATTTTAATAAATTTTCAGGATACAGTTTTTTTAACTTTTCTTTCAAATACACCAATTTCTCACTTTTTAAAAAATTTTAATAAGTTTTCACGATAAGAATTTAAACCAAATTCATTCCTTTGTTTTATTTTAAATCTTCTCATCTGATTTAATACATTCACATTTAAAAAGAATTCCTCATCCTTGTTTCAAAAAAAAAAAAATCAAAACTTATGGTTTTTCTTAAAAAGGAATTTTCAACTAAATTATCCTCATCCATTTATCATCAAATCTTTCTCCATCCTCATTTTCATAAATGTTTTTGACTTACGTTTTTTCATAAATATTTTAAAATTAAATCTATTCAATCAAATTTTATCTAATGTTTCTCATGCTCATTAAATATTGGTTTTAACATTTTTTTAATCTAGTCGACTTTAAATAAGTTTTTCATAAATAATTTAAAATTTCATTTTTTAATAAGTTTTACGACAAATCTCGCTTATTATATTTTTAAAAAATATTAAATTTAACTTTCATTTTTCATAATTTTTTTAAACAAAGTTTGACAACTTTCTTTGAATTCTCATGTCCTTATGTTTGGAAAAGAAAACTTTCAATAAATTTTCAAAAAAAATTTCAAACCAAATTCATACCTTTCTTTTTAGGTTTAGTTCATCGATATGTATCCAAGCTGTCATGTTTTGCTATTGTATGTATTGGACTTAAAAATTTTCTATTGTATGTATCAAACTTTTAATTTGTTGCTATTGTGTTTATTAAACTTTCTATTGTATGTACTAAACTAGTAAACTTTTTACTTTTTTTGTAACTAAAATATATACAATAACAACAAATTAAAAGTTTGATATACGCAATAAAAACTTTTAAAGTTTGATACACACAATAACAAATATAATAACTTGGATACATTTTAGTAAACCAAACCTCTTTTTTTATTAAATCTTTTCCTTTGATGTAATACATTCAAGTTAAAAGGTACAACCTTTTAAATTTTTCATAAAGTTTTCAAACGAACATTCTTTAACCTTTTTTTAATCAAGTCAACTTTCAATAAGTGTTTTATTAAAAAAATCAAAATTTATTTTTTTGTAAAATCTTTTCCTCAACTTTGTTTACAAAAAAAAAAACCCAAAAACCTGTGTTTTTTCTTAAAAAGGGATTTCCAAATAAATTATATATTCCATTTATCATCAAAAATTTCCCGTTTTGTTTAATTTCAAACTATATCATCCATTTATTTTCAAATCTTCAACATTCTTATTTTTAAAAAAGTTTTTGAGTTGCTTTTTTCATAAAAGTATTCAAACTTTATCATATTGCTCTCATGTTCATTTTTTAAAATCAATATTGGCGTACTTTTTATAAATAAAAATTTCAAACTATGTTCATTTATTCTTATTTTCATCAAAATTCATCCATATTCACATTTTCAAATTAAATTTGTTTATTTAATTTTTCAATAAATCTCCCGCTTTTGATTTTCAAAAAATCGTTAACTTTGACTTACACTTTTTTTTGAAGTTTTAAAACGAAATTCGTTAACATTTTTAGAATGGCAACTTTCAGTAAGATTTTAATAAAAAAATTTCAAACTAAATCATCCATTCAATCTATCATAAAATTTTCCCCATCCTTATTTTAAAAAATGTTTTTAAATTACTTCTTCTTCATAAAAATTTTCAAAACTAAATTCATTCATTCAAAATGTATCAAATGCTTCTTATGCTCATTTATAAAAATGTCAATATTGACATCCTTGTTATAAAAAATATATTTTAAATTAAAATCATTCATTCTTATTTTCATCAAAATCATCATCATTCATTGAAATTTTAATAAAGTAGACTTTCAATAAGTTTTTTATAAAAAAATCATACATTTATTTTTTTTATAAAATCTTTTCTTCATCCCTATTTAAATAAAACTCAATTCTGCCATATGTCTTTTATAAAAAATTCCCAACTAAATCATTCATTTATATTTCCATTAAACTCGTTGTATTCTTATTTTCAAACTAATTTTTTTTCAATTTTTCAAAAATTCATACTCATCACATTTTCATAAAATGTTAAATTTGACTTACATTTTTCATAAGTTTTATAACTTTTCTTTCAAATCCACCAATTTCTCACTTTTTGAAAAATTTCAATAAATTTTCAGATAAATTTTTCTAACTTTCCTTCAAATCTACCAATTTCTCACTTTTTGAAAAATTTTAATAAATTTTTAGGATAAAAATTTAAACCAAATTCATTCCTTTGTTTTATTTTAAATCTTCTCATCTGATTTAATACATTTACATTTAAAAAAAATTCCTCATCCTTGTTTCAAAAAAAAATATTCAAAACTTGTGGCTTTTCTTAAAAAGGAATTTTCAACTAAGTTATCCTCGTCCATTTATCATCAAATCTTTCTCCATCCTCATTTTCATAAATGTTTTTCATTTACGTTTTTTCATAAATTTTTTTAAAATTAAATCTATTCAATCAAATTTTATCTAACGTTTCTAATGCTTATTAAATATTGGTTTTAACATTTTTTTAATCCAGTCAACTTTCAATAAGTTTTCATAAATAATTTAAAATTTCATTTTTTAATAAGTTTTACGACAAATCTCGCTTGTTATATTTTTAAAAAAATATTAAATTTAACTTACATTTTTCATAAATTTTTTAAACAAAGTTTGTTAACTTTTTTTGAATCCTCCGGTCCTTATGTTTTGAAAAGAAAACTTTCAATAAATTTTCAAAAAAAAATTTCAAACCAAATTCATACATTTCTTTTTGCGTTTAGTTCACCGATATGTATCAAAGTTGTCATGTTTTACTATTGTATGTATTGGACTTCAAAATTTTCTATTGTATGTTTCAAACTTTTAATTTGTTGCTATTGTGTGTATTAAATTTTCTATTGTATGTACTAAACTTGTAAACTTTTTACTTTTTTGTAACTAAAATATATACAATAGCAACAAATTAAAAGTTTGATATACGTAATAAAAACTTTTAAAGTTTGATACACACAATAACAAATATGATAACTTGGATACATTTTAGTAAACCAAACCCCCTTTTTATTATTAAATTTTTTCCTTTCATTAAAATCATCTTATTTAATTTTTCAAACTTATTTTTTTCCAAATTTTCGACTAATCTCTCTCACCACATTTTCAAAAAGTGTTAAAAGTTGACTTACATTCTTCATAAAGCTTTTAATTTGTTAACTGTTTTTTTCGAATCCTCCAAACCTCATTTTTAGAAAAGACAATTTTCCAGAAATTTTCAGAAAACAATTCAAACCAAATTCATACCTTTATTTTTTAATAAATCTTTTCCTATGAATTAATGCATTCAAATTAAAAATGTTAACGTTTTGTTTTTCCATTAAAATTCATACAATATTCTACTTTCAATAAATTTTTCATGAAAATTTCAAAATTTTATTTTTCTGTAAAATCTTTTCCTCGTCCTTGTTTAAAAAAACTCAAAACTTATGTTTTTTAAAAGAATTATCAACTAAATCATCCATTCCATTTATCATAATCTTTCCTTATTCTCATTTTCACAAATCTTTTTGAATTTTATTTTTTATAAAAAAATTTGCAATTAAATTTATTCATTATCTAATGTTTCTACGGCCCATTTTAAACAATAGACAATATGGGCTTACTTTTTTTTATATAAAAACTTTTCATACTGAATACATTCATTCATATTTTAATAAAAATCATCATTATTCTCAATTTTAATCTAAATAACTTTATTCAATTTTTCAACAAATCCCACTCATTATATGCATTCAAAATTTATCAAAATTTTCTCATTCTCACTTTTTATAAATTCAACGGTCTTACTTTTTACTTTTTATAATAAAAATTCCCAACTAAATCATCTATTCCTTTCATTCACATTTTCATTAAATTCATCATATTCATATTATCCAACTAATTTATTTTTCAATTTTTCTATAAACCTCGCTGACCACCTTTCCAAAAAAAAAAATAATTTAAAGTTGACTTACATTTTTCATAAAGTTTTTAGATAAAGTTTGATAACATTTTTTCCGACTTCTCCTATCCTCATTTTTAGAAAAGACAACTTTTAATAAATTTTTAAAAAATAATTCAAACCCAACTTATACCTTTTTTTATTAAATACGTTCCTCTAATTTGATACATTCACTTTAAAAAAGGAATTTCCTAATAAATCATACATTTCATTTATCATCACATATCTCCCTGTAATAAATCATACATTTCATTTATCATCACATATCATCATTATTCTCACTTTCAATATTAGTAAATTTATTCAATTTTTCAATAAATCCCAACATTATATAATTAAAAAATGATCAAATTTCTTTCATTTTCATTCTTTATAAATTCAATATTGTCTCAATTTTTATAATAAAAAATTCACAACTAAATCATCTATTACGTTCATTCATATTTTCATAAAATTCATCGTATTCATTCACATTTAAAAAGTTAACTTTATTTTCATAAACTTTTCAAACGCATTCGTTAACGTTTTTTAATCAAGTCAAATTTCAATAAGTTTTTCATCAAAAATTTCAAAATTCATTTTTTGCTTTTCCTTGTCCTTGTTTTCAAAAAAACTCAAAACTTGTTTTTTCTCTTAAAAAGGATTTCCAACTAAATCAATCATTACATTAATCATCAAATCTTTCCCATCCTTATTTTCATAAAAATGTTTTTTACTTTTGTTTTTTATAAAAATTTTACAATTAAATTTATTCATTCAGATTTTATGTAGTCTTTTTAATGCACATTTTAAACAATAGTCAACATGAGCTTTACTTAAATTATATAAAAACTTTTGAAACTAAATACATTTATTCATATTTCATAAAAATTATCATTATTCTTGATTTCAATCTAAATAAATTTATTCAATTTTTCAACAAATCCCACCTATTCTCATTTTTATATGCATTCAAAATTTATCAAATTTCCTTCATTCTTATTTTTTATATATTCAATAGTCTTGCATTCAAAATTTATCAAATTTCCTTCATTCTTATTTTTTATATATTCAATAGTCTTACTCCATATAATAAAAAAAATCCTCACTAAGTCATCAATTCCTTTCATTCATATACTCATTAAATTCTTCGTATTCATATTTTCAAACTATTTTTTTCCATTTTTTCGAAAAATCTTGTTCATAGCTTTTTCAAAAAAATATTAAAGTTGACTTACATTTTTTATAATGTTTTTAAACAAAGTTTGTTAACTTCTTTTTTCGAATCCTCGTATCCTCATTTTTAGAAAAGATAACTTCCAATGTGTTTTTACAAAATAATTCAAACCCAATTCATACCTTTATTTTTATTAAATATTTTCTTTGATTTAAAACATTCACATTAAAAAGTTTACTTTTTTTCCATAATTTTTTCAAACAATATTTGTTAATATTTTTTTACCAAGTCAACTTTCAATAAGTTATTGATAAAAAATTTCAAAATTCAATTTTTATAAAAACTTTTCCTCATGTTTGTTTTTAAGAACCCTAAAACTTGTGTTTTTTCTTAAAAATGAAATTCCAACTAAATCATCTATTCTATTCATCATCAAATCTTTCCATATCTTCATTTTCAGAAATGTTTTTAACTTATGTTTTTTCAAAAAAATTTAATGTTAAGTTTATTCATTCAAATGTTATCTAATATAAACTCATTTATATTCATCAAAATCATCACTATTCTCAATTCAATCTAAACAAGTTTACTCAGTTTTTCAACAAATCTACCTCATTCTCATTTTTATATGCATTCAAAGTTTTTAACATTTCCCTTGTTTTCATTTTTATTATAAATTCAATATTGTTTTAATTATGAATAAAAAATTCACAACTAAATCATCTATTCCTTTCATTCATATTTTTATTAAATTTATCGTATTCATACTTTCAAACTAATTTTTTCACTTTTATTCATTTAAAATTTATCTAATGTTTCAAACTAAACATCATCGTTATTATCAATTTCAATATGATTAAATTTATTCAATTTTACAACAAATCTTCCTAGTTCTCATTTTCATATGCACTCTAAATTTATCAAATTTTTCTCATTCTTATATTTTTCTATAAATTCAATATTGTCTTACTTTTTATAAGTCCATTGAATTCATTCATATTTTCATTAAAATCATCATATTTAAATTATCGAACTTATTTTTTTTCAAATTTTTGACTATCTTGCTCACCACATTTTCAAAAAATGTTAGAGTTGACTTACATTCTTCATAAAGTTTTTTAACAAAATTTGTTAACCTTTTTTTTTTCCAAATCCTCCGAACCTTATTTTTAGAAAGACAATTTTCTAGAAATTTTCATAAAACAATTCAAACTAAATTTATAGATTTATTTTTTAATAAATCTTTTTCTCAGGATCGGATTAACAAACAATTTGAACAAAGATATATTAAGGAAGCTGCAGAATTACACCTTAATACTTAAACAAGAATACACGGATTTAATATCAAACATAGAATTACAAGATAAACATTCAAAACAAACTTTATTTTTAATCGTATCCTTATCTTTTTGTTATTCAAATCTCTCCTTGATCTTCAGATTCTTTATTTGATTATAGGAATATTTTCTTATCTCGATTAGTCTTCAAAATTCTTTAAACAACATCAATCTTTAAACTAACAATATTAATATTGGTCTGACATTATTAACTTTATAGAACAATATTAATTCTAACAACTGGTATTAACTTCAGCAGTTGCAATCTCTACTAGTAGCATCAAATCTTGTTATTAATAAAAACTTTATACTAGCAATATTAAGTTGACTTAGTAGCATTTAGACCAACACTTTTCCTTTGACTTAATACATTCACATTTTAAAAGTTAACTTTTTGTTTTTTTATAAAATTTTCATACAATATTCATTAACATTTTTTAATCACGTAGACTTTCAATAAGTTTTTCATAAAAATTTCAAAAATTCATTTTTTTTTGTAAAATCTTTTCCTCGACCTTGTTTAAAAAAACTCAAAACTTGTTTTTTTAAAAAGAATTGTCAATTAAATCATCCATTCCATTTATCATTAAATCTTTCCTCATCCTCATTTTCATAAATCTTTTTGACTTTTATTTTTTATAAAAAATTTACAATTAAATTTATTCATTTATCTAATGTTTCTACAGCTCATTTTAAACAATAGACAATATGGGCTTACTTTTTTATATAAAAAGTTTTCATACTAAATACATTCATTCATATTTTCATAAAAATCATCGTTATTCTCAATTTTAATCTAAATAACTTTATTTAATTTTTCAACAAATTCCACTCATTATATGCATTTAAAATTTATAAAAATTTTCTCATTCTCATTTTTTTAAAATTCAATAGTCTTGCCTTTAAATTTTTATAATAAAAAATTCCCAACTAAGTCATCTATTCCTTTCATTCATATTTTTTTTTTCAATTTTCGATAAACCTCACTTACCACTTTTTAAAAAATGTAATGTTGACTTACATCTTTCATAAAGTTATTAGACAAAGTTTGATAACATTTTTTCCGAATCCTCCGATCCTCATTTTTAGAAAAGACAACTTTTAATAATTTTTCAAAAAATAATTCAAACCCAACTTATACCTTTATTTTTATTAAATATGTTACTCTAATTTAATACATTCACTTTAAAAAAGAAATTTCCAAATAAATGATACATTTCATTTATCATCAAATATCTCCTTGTACGTAACAATTTTTCAGAAATGTTTTTGACTTATGATTTTTCATAAAATTAATTTTATTCATTCATATTTTCTTCAAAAAGGTTGTTTACGTTTATTCATTTATATTTTATCTAATGTTTCTAATGCCCATTTCATACGAAAGACAATATTGGGTTACTATTTATAATAAAAATAAAAACTTTTGAAACTAAATTCATCCATTCAATTTCAATTTAAAATTTTATCAAATTTCTTTCATTCTCATTTTTTATAAATTCAATATTGTCTTAATTTTTAGGGCTTAGTTCACTAAAATGTATGCAAGTTGTCACGTTTTGCTATCGTTTGTATCGAACATTAAAAGTTTCTATTGTATGTATCAAACTTTTAATTTGTTGTTATTTGTATTTTGGTTACATAAAAAGGTAAAAAAACTTACAAGTTTAGTACATACAATAGAAAATTTAATACACACAATAGTGACAAATTAGAAGTTCGATACACACAATAGAAAATTTTTAAGTCCAATACATACAATAGCAAATCATGACAACTTGGATACATTTTAGTGAACTAGACCATAATTTTTATAATGTAAAATTCGCAACTAAATCATCTATTCCGTTCATTCATAATCCTATTTTCAAACTAACTTTATTTAATTTTTTTTGACAAATCTCGCTCATCACAATTTCTAAAAATGTTAAGCTTTATTTGCATTCTTTATAAGTTTTTAAACAAAGTTTGTTAACTTTTTCTCCGAATCCTCCGATCCTCATTTTTGGAAAAGACAAATTTTCAAAAAACATTTAAAACCAAATTCATACCTTTATTTTTCGTTAAATCTTTTCCTATGATCTAATTTATTCACATTAAAAAAGTTTTAACTTTTTTTATAAATTTTTCAAACAATTTTTGTTAACATTTTTTAATCAACTTGACTTTCAATAATTATTCAACATTCATTTTTTATAAAATCTTTTCCTCATACTTAAAAAAAAGTTCCAAAACTTGTGTTTTTTCTTAAAAAATAATTTCTAACTTAACCATCCGTTCAATTTATCGTCAAATCTTTCCACATCCTCATTTTTAGAAATGTTTTTGCAATATTTTTTCAAAAGAAATTTAAAGTTAAATATTTTCATTCAAATTTTATCTAATGTTCCTAATGCTCACTTTAAACAAAACACAATACTGGCTTACTTTTTAGGGTTTAGTTTATTAAAATATATTAAAGTTGTCATGATTTGCTATTATGTGTATCTAACTTTAAAAATTTCTATTGCATATATCAAAATTTTAATTTGTTGCTATTGTATGTATTTTGTTTATATAAAGAGTAAAAACTTACAAGTTTAGTACATACAATAGAAAGTTTAATACACATAATAGCGACAAATTAAAAGGTCGATACACACAATATAATTTTTTTAAGTCCAATACATAAAATAACAAAACATGACAATTTGAATACATTTTAATGACTAACCTACTTTTTATAACAAAAACTTTTCAAACTAAACTTATTCATTCATTTTTATTCATTTTTTTCATCAAAATCATCACTATTCTCAATTTCAATCTAAATAAAGTTTATTTAATTTTTCGACAAATCCACCTTATTCTCAACTTTATATGCAGTTAGAGTTTATAACATTTCCCTCATTCTCATTTTTTATAAATTCAATATAATCTTACTTTTGCGATATAAAATTTCCAACTAAATCATTTATCCTTTCATTCATATTTTCATTAAATTCATCGTATTCATATTTTAAAACTAGTTTTATATATATATATATATATATATATATATATATATATATATATATATATATATATATATTTTGACAAATCTCGCTCACTTCCGTACAATTGTAAAAATATGTTAAATTTGACTTGCATTTTTCGTAAAGTTTTTAAATAAATTTTGTTAACTTTTTTTTAATCCTCCAATCCACACTTTTTGCATATATTTTTAAAAATTATTCAACGCAAATTCATACCTTTATTTTTTATTATATATTTCTCCTTTGATTTTATACATTCACATTTAGAAAGTTAACTTTTTTGTTTTTTCATAAAATTTTTAAAAACTTTCGTTAACATTTTTTAATTAAGTCGACTTTCAATAAGTTTTTTTTTAAATTTCAAAATTCGTTTTTTATAAAATCACTTCCTCATCCTTTTTAAGAAAAACTCAAAACTTATTTTTTTTACAGAATTTCCAACTAAACTATACATTCCATTTACCATCAAATCTTTCGAAGTCCTCATTTTTTAAAAAGTTTTCGACTTACCTTTTTCAAAAAACTATCATAAGAATTTCCAACTATATTCATTCATTCCTATGTACAAAATTAATTACTTAAATAATATAGTCATATGTATGGCTGAAACTTGAATAATGAAAATCTTAATTAAGGTTAACGGTCTAATGGCTTAAATAACATAGTCATATGTATAAAACTAGTCTCCGGACTTATATTTACAAGATAAGCCTAGTACTTTTAGAATAACTAAACTAGAAGCAAACTTCAAACATAAAGATAATTATGACACACTCGGGTTCTATAATTCTCCCATTTGTGTTCATTCTACAATTAAAACATATAAACAAAAAATACTATATATTTTCTCTCTCTTGTTCTTGAGCTATTTCTTCTTTTCATCGGGGGTGTTTGATAGAGAGAAAAGAAATAGGCAGAATTGGTTTCTCTTGTTAAATGGTTATAGTTTTGGGATGAGAAATGGTTTCTCCACCCATTTCCATTTCTCTCCTTCCTTTGTATTTTCATTTCTCTTCAAATTGTGGAGAAATGACAGCCGATGTCTATTTATCATCGTCGATGTCCAGTTGTGATGTGTTTCCGGCGTTTTACTCATCATCGTCGACATCCGGTGAGGCAGCCAACGCCGCAACCGCCATCCGGCGACTTGAGCCACCATTTCTCTGTTTCATTTCTTTCATGATATCAAAAACTGGAATCAATTCCAATTCTTCACACATTTCTATTTCTCTCCATTTCCATTTCTCCCCTATTTCTATTTCCATTTCTCCCAATTTCTTTTCTCTATACCAAACAAGAAATCTTTTCGAGCATTTCTCCACCTTTTTTGATGTCCAATCTCCATTAAAATTCTCTTAGCTTTTCGAGCATTTTCAGTCTTTCTTCGATGGCTTCGATGATCAAATACCGACACTCTATATTCATCTGATAATCAATTGGCATTTGTTCATCCAGTTAGATGCCATCATTCAGCTTGTGAAGAATTTTCTTAAGCTTTCCATCATAATATTTGACTATTTCACTGATTTGCAGTAAGCACCTTTTCTTGTCTAGATTCAGATATACTATCCCCGGTTCAAGCTCATCAATGACATCAAATTCATGATACTTGGAAATATTCTCCAACTCTTGATTCGTTTTTTTCAGGTTTACTTTCCTTAAGTGATTTTCATAAGCCATTTGCAAATCTGATGCAACATAAATTCTAACTTGATGATACATTAATCTTTTCAAAACATCAAAACCGGTTTGCCAATCACGTTCTTTGGAAAGAATAAAATCTATACAATAGAAGTGAATATCCAAAACATCTTGTAAAGTGATATGTTCCGAGTCAACTTCAACAATATCCTAATGTTTATTATCATCTCTTTGAACTTTATAGATCAGGTAGAACCAACACGTATACTATGTACAATCAACTGGAATGAGATCGACAATGGGATGTTTTAACTTTAAGAGCTCTTTATCTTTTACACCAAAATTTTATAACATGTACCTATATTCAGCTGCCCTTGCACCAACTAGATACTTAAAATCTCTGAGCTCTAACTCATCATAGCTTTTGATTTTGCATGGATGTCTTAAAATTTTGTCAACACAATCTTCATTATAAGAAGCTAGTAGCTTTAGGTTGTCCCATTGAGTTTCAACATGCATGTGAGGTTTGTGTGCGACTTCTCTTAAGTCAAGGGAGTTAAATATAATTTTGGTAGTTTGTCAGTGATATAAATAAACTAAACAACTTTACGTTGTTGTGAGTGATATTCGTTTTTTGAGAGTTCCAAGTAAGTTCTTGACAATTTGTTTTTTGTTCACTGTATTCTCTCAGCTTTGGTGAGACTTGCAAATTTCTTAGTGCCGATTCGGTTTTTTTTCAATTGTTCTTTCAATTCAATTAATGTACTGTTCTTTTATCTTCATCTTTGATACTACCAATTGGTATCAGAGCTTCACGGCTCAATCAATTCTGATAAGAGGAAAACTGTGGGTTTAATCGAAGAAGATAGATCACGGTGGAGTCTTGATTCTAATTGGAATTGAGTGATCGGCAAGAAGAGTTAAGATCAGAAGGCGGTTCTCGATTATCAAAGAATGGCGTTTTAAAATGATGGCGTCATCGAAGAGAGAAGGAATTTGGCAACCGTTGTAAGGAATTAGATCCGATAACCAAGATGTGGAGTTAAATCGACAAGAAGAGAAGGATCACTTTATGATCTTCTTATTGTTATCGGATAAAGAATTATATGAAACTGCTTATAAGGATACAACAATGGGACTTTTTTTTGACTTGAATCACTTTACATGACAAAATCTCTCACAAACAAGTTGTTACTCAAGCAATGGTTATTTTCTTTGAGGATGAAAGAAAGATTGCTTCTTATATATCATCTTGATGAATTATGCCATCTTGATGGATCTCAAGAACATTGAAGTAAAGGTTGAAGATGAGGATGTGGCATTATCCTCTTGGTTTCTTTACCACCGTTGTTCGAGAATTTCATTAACTCATTTACACGCACGAGGTCTTATGTAACTAGAAATAAGGGTTGGACTTATGGTCGATGAGAGAAAGGAAAAGGAAAACAGAGAAAGAGCATATCACGATCAAGAGCTAGGAAGCCAAACCCACAAGATATGTGTCATAACTGTGATGAAACGGGTCATTGGAAAAATGAATGCCCTAAGAACAAATCGACTAGGTCAAACGCTAATATGGCAAAAGAAGACAACAATTTAGAATCAGATTGGTGTTAATGGTATCTGAAATCTGAAAGTTGGATTCTAGAAATTGTTTTTTTCACATGTGCCCAAAAAGGGAGTGGTTTACAACTGTCAACATATCAAGAGTTGGATTATGGAAGTGTTTTGATGGGAAACAATGTATCTTGCAAAGTGGTTGGTTTTGGATCAATCAAAGTTCGTGTGCATGATGGGATCATGAGGAAGTTAACGGATGTAAGGCATATTCCAGAAGTCAAGAAAAATTTGATATCATTAAGTACTTTGGATGCAAAAGGTTTCAAGTACTCAGGTTTGTGTGGAGTACTCAAAGTGCTTTGGGTGTAATGAATGGAATAAAAGAGTCCACTTTGTATGTTCTAAAAGGTGATACTATTTTGGATACGGGTACATTTGCTATTTCACAACCAGCAAAAGCAAATTTAGAAAGGACTAACTTGTGACACATGAGACTTGGTCACGTTAGTGAAAGGGGCATGGTGTTACTTAGTAACCGTGTGGTCTTGGGAGGACACCAGGTGGGAAAATTGGAGCTTTGTGTAACACCACTTTTCCCGTTTTAATTTAAAACGTTATCTTACGAGTTAGCACCAAAAGGATATCAGAGTTTCACAAAAAATACAATTTCTAAACATACACGTGCTAACATTTATAAAAGTAGTGTCAATGTTTGCTTCTTGAAAACCAGGAGCTATCTGACTGAGCACCGCACTAGGGCCACACCCTTGCTGGAATTTGCATAACCTGCAACATGCAATACTGAAACATAAGCTAACGCTTAGTGAGCATACTAAATGAGCATAGACAACATAAAATAGGAGTAAAATCTCCCCAGGATATCTTGTATCCAAACTGTAACAACAGTAGTAAGATCTCCTCAGGATGTCTCGCATCCAAGCTGTATCACCTGTAAATCTGCACAACTGTTACTGTACTAGGGTTTATCTACACCTCAGTGTAGAATATCCCCAGCGCTTCTCTTGGGTATAAAGAGCTCGATATACCCCATTCTGCTATCTTGGATACAAAGCTACACTTGCACGTACTGAGTATCCTCTATGCCGGGTTTATAAGCTCTCCTTGGGTATAAAGAGCTCAATATACCCCTTTCCACTTTCACGGATACAAAGCTACGCTTGCACGTACTAGGTATCCTCTGTGTCGGGCTTGTCTACACCTCGCGGGTGTAGCCTATCCCAGTTGCTATTGGTGCACAACTCACTGTATACCCTGTCTCTGTTCTCGTGCATAGTTATGCTCACGGCATGATTATACACCTGTACTTGTATCACATGTCATATCTGGTCATAACATAACCTATCATATCTGATCACGTATACATATCATATCTGGTCACGTATACATATCATATCTTCTAGTGCACATATACATATATCCTTTACACAAGTCATCTCTCCTCATAAACTGATGTATTTGATTGATCAACTGATCATCCAAATACATGAGCTTATGTCCTCCTAAGCTTACTATTGATCAACTGAGCATCCATATGATCAGCTGAGCAATATGTGTCAACTTAGTCCTAGCAAAAAGTGATCAACTGATATATTTTGTCAACTGAGTAGTGAATATCAGAGTTCCTAGTACAATCTGTTAGCTGAGTCGTGAAAAATGTCAAATCTACTCTATCTTTTCAGATTGTAAGTCATATGTAAAAGGCAAAACATGTGTTGTTCTATTATGCCTTAGATCTTTGTTTGTAAAAGTAAAATGCACTTTTTGGATCAAGCATGAGACAAAAAGGTTTGACCTTATCCTCTGGAAAAAGGATAATGATACCTCAAACAGACGAAGATCTTGAAGATTTGTTCAAACAACTAAGTATGGTTGGCAATCCCATACTTGGTAAAGTCAAATCAATCAGAAACATGGTGTTGATTAAAGTACAATCATGGAAAGGGATAGATACTTCTACACGACAGTAGATGTGGACTTTAATATTTTATATTGTGAATGGGTTGCACTTTTGCAGAAAAGTACAATTACTTTTATCAAAGCATTTGATTAAAGTAACTTTACTTTTCACCCACTACCTTTACAATTAAAATATTATATTTCCACATCCACTTGGTCTCTTACCTTCATGCAACCGGATCCACCAAGACTTCTATATATACTCATGCATGGTGGACATGCAAACAGAGAATATACTACACAACACAACAAAGTGAAGTCTCTACTACACTAAAAGAAAATCTCATCAGTTGAGAAATTTCGTAGAGTATAAGCATTATGTAGAATCAAACTTGTTCATGTGTTGAACACTCTATATGCATTAGTTGTTTTAGAGTTAGCTTGTCTATGTGTTAGACAAATTGATTGCCACCTTTTATTGTACTTAGAATTTCCGCTTCTAGTACATGTAATTCTTGATTCATATCAATAAGAATTATATAAAAGTATACAAGTGTGTCTTTAATTTTTAAAAGCTAAAGTTTGTATTCAACCCCCCCTTCTACAAACATTTGTTGTTGCGTACTCAATCTGGGACTAACAACTAGTATCAGAGCAGGTTAGATAATCAATATCTAGATCTGTTTTGCTTACTCTACAACTGCTTCTACCCCTCTCAATATGGCCTCATCCGCAAACAATATGAATATCTCAAACACTGGGTCCTTAACAAGATGTCCCATGTTTAATGCTGAAAATTTCTCCATGTGGAAAAGTAGAGCACATCTTTTCCTATCCACCCTTGATATCCAAATGCTTGAAATAGTCACTGATGGTCCTTATGTTCCAACATCAGTGTTATCTATTCCATCAGAATCTGAAGGTCAAACCTCTACAACTGAAAGAATCATAACCAAACCCATGCATTTGTGGAGAGATGAGGATAAGAGGTTGGTTAGCCTAGATGTTAAGGCTAGATCAGCTCTTGTCTTTGCACTACCCAATGAAATCTATCATCAAGTGCTTAACTGTTCTTCTGCAAAAGAGATGTTAGATACACTCACAGTTGCATATGAAGGGACTGAAGAGGTGAAGGAGAACAAGAAGCTCCTCCTCAACAGAGAGTATGAATTCTTCTTTGCTCAGAAAGGTGAGAGTCTTACTCAGACATACACCAGGTTCAACTGCCTAGTTAATGACTTGAAAAGGGCAGACATAACCAAGAGCAAGTTTGTCTTGGTGAACAAGTTTCTAGACTCCCTCCCTGAAATATGAGATCACTTTGTCACTGTTCTAAGACATAGTGAAAAGATTAAGGGAATGTCTCTGGTTGCTCTCTATGGTAACTTACTCAACCATGACAGTCAAACAAAGGAAGTTGTCATCCAAGGAGATGAAGGAGGTTGTGAAAGCTGCACCAACTGCCCTTGTATCAAGAGATACAAAGATGAGAAGCTTTTCAGCTATTGATTCTGGTTCTGATGAAGAAGGAGATGGAGAGGAGAGTGCTGGAGAAAGTGATGAGGAGAAGGATTGCGAGGAAAGTAATCTGGAGGAGTTGGTTGAAGGTGTAGCTATGCTGGTTAAGAAGTTCAGACCTTTCAAGAAGGGAAAGAGTGTCAAGAGGTTTAGCAAGAGGTCATCAAAGTTTGTCAAGCCCAAATCCACTTTTGATGCCTCCTCAGCAGAGTGTTACAAGTGTGGCAAGATTGGCCACATAGCCAGTGACCGTAAGTCCAAATATAACACTGGTTCTTCATCTGTGCAAAAGCAGGAGGGCAAGATTGATTATGAAGCCAAGTATAAGAAACTCCTTGCTGCTGTCCTTGACAAGAAAAAGAAGAAGAAAGCCCAGGGCCAAGTTCTTGTTGCTGAAGAAGAAGATTGGGCAGAAGAAGATCTCTCCTCAGATGAAGATGAGGTGATCTCTGCTCAGTTCTGCATGATGGACAACAACAATGACGGTAGTTCCTTTGATGAAGATATGAAAAAGGCTGCTAAAGCTTGTTCAACTACCAACTGGGATCCTTCTTCTATGTATTAGGTTGGAAAATTTATTAACTATGATGATAATGAGAAGAATGATATGTTTGATTACTTGTGTATTGATTTCCAGTCTGCTATTCAAAGAGAGAAGAATCTAAAACTAGAAGTAGAATCACTAAAGGAAAAGTTAATTCTTAAGGATGAGGAACTTAAGCAGATAACAATCTTAAATGATGAACTAGCTAATCAAAAGATACTTAATGAGATCTTAGTAAAAGAAACTAGTGAAGCAACCAAAAAGTTTAATTCTTAAGGATCACTAAGAAGCGAAAACTAGAAGTAGAATCACTAATGAGAAAACCAAAAAGTTTAATGACCTCCAAAAAGTAGTAAAGTCTTGGTGTGTATCTGCAGAAAAGACCACTCAGTGTGTCAAGGAGCATATACCCAAACAAGTTCAAGCTATTATTGGTGGAAATTACTCTAAGGTTGCTAACTATGTTGATTCTAGTAAGAACCTTAATATCTTAGAAAAAGCTGACATCTTACCACAGACCTTTCACAAGACTGTTAAAGGCAAAAGTGTGTTCACAAATAAGTTTGTTAGAAGCAAGAGTTCCCACTCAAAAGAATCAATTATTCCTTCTGTTGAATCATCCTCTAGTAAGATTTCAGAATGTAAAAATACTAATAACACAAAGTCAAAGGAAGTGATTAAAGGAAAGGAATCATTAGTTGAGACGTGACTACGTTGACTTATTAAGTACAGAGGATAAAAAGTATACACGTTCCAGTTATAAATTCATCTATAGACAATGAATTACACCAGACACGTAAGCATAACCTCTTTATGCGTAAGGTTTTTAAACTAAAAAATAATACTCATGCCTAATCATAGATGTAGACGATATATACATGACTCAATACGTGACTATTCAAATCATAAGCACAACCTCTTGATGATTCAAACAACACACTTAACATACATGAGCATAACTTCTCATATCATGAAGACATTTATACTTGGTTAAATATCCAAAATCTTAAACCACCATCCACAAACCTCATGCAATGCCACAAATGCATATACCAAGTCTTATCACACCAAAATCTACCAACCTAGTGTCAAACTTGACATAACCAAACTTGTTTTAGGTATACATAGACTTGAAGATAAATATTTCACACATAAATTCAACCTAACATAGATATATAAAACACTCACATGGTCTAAAAATATTATCAATACAACCAAATATACTTAGTCATTGAGTCAAAATATAATATCATCCAAGTCAACAAAAGTCAATCCATCATAAATACATAATACAAATTAATAGAATATATGTCTAATACAAATGAATCAAGATATTCAACTCATAGTTCCTAAAAACAAACCCAAATCATACATAAAATCAGATTCAATATATCAATATATTTGGTAAAATTGGATGTACAATGAGTTAAAGACTCCTTTCGTGCTTAAATCACCTTCCTTATGCATCAAAATATCACCCCTCCATGATTTGGGATGAAAACTTGTGAGAATATGCTCCTGGAGGCCGAAACCAGTGAGGGTTTTCCAACTCTCCTCTATCTGTCTAATTTCTTCCATATTTTATCAATTGAAAAGGCAAAGACACGAGCGTGCTTTTAATGGGGTACACCCGTTATTTTTTTAATTGTGCAACAAGGAAAAACCTATAAGACTTTATTAAAAAGCGCAACAACTGGCTCAGATATAATATAAAAACAGTTTCCTTTGATGTTGCACAAATACTCCCTAGTATGTCCACGTGGAAGTCTTGTCTGCTACATAACCTGAAAAGAATAAACGACAATATGAATGAGCTAGAAAGTCTAGTGAGTAGCTCCACAAAGTACTCGAATGATAATAATTAACATGCAATTGCATCTCATAAATCTCATGCAAAATGCTACCGAAGCACACTCATGGTAGTCTTATCTTTACACATCTGTCCGCTACCGAAGTAGACGGTTTATTATATACTGATCATATATTCATATATCACATATATAATAGTAAATACAAAGCTGTAAGTTGTACAATTGCAAGCAGTGCATATAAACTCCATAACTGTATTTGGAGACCAATAGTGTGAGTATTGGATCTTTCTCGCATAATATACATATACATATAGAGACCAATAGGGTGAGTATTGGCCTCCCTCGCTTTATATACTTGGTACCAAGTAATCTCGCTTATGTTAATCTCGCATACGTCAATCTCGCATATTTGTGCATAGCTATACCACTTGCATGGCTACACACCTTGCTTTATAAAGATATATACATAATTCATAACTCTGATTCACGTATGCATCATACAATAACTTCGTTACATAAAAGATAAGTAGTAAACTCATATTATCTTTCATATACACCACATTCTCCATTATTACGCACATGATCACATTGGTAGTCCATAACTATCATAATCATGGTCTCGCATGCAACAATTGTCACATTAGTTATTTCCTTACTCTTGATTCTCATTTACGCATGGTGTAATCATATACATTATTACATATTTCACCTTCTTTACATTATTCTTTTTATACATAGACATATTCTATCCTACTCTCGTATTCGTGTATATATATTTATTCACACCGCAATACCATATTTCAAACTCAGCCATAAACAGGTATTCCTCCTCATATCTCTTAAATGCGCTTAAGCACATCTCTATTAATTTCATATTCATCTCTATCCTTTCTAACAGTTAGTTTATAGCAATTCTCTTCATATTAACAGCTAATAACAATTATGCATTATATTTCTCTCTAGTATCGAATATGTACAATTATAGATGATTAGTATCTCTAAGTACATGCAAAAACCACACAACTACACCCGACACCCCGAAACGTGTCATGTCTAACACCACGACGCATTAAATGTTACGATGAGCTATCAGCTGGAGCTAGTCCGAGTAGTCATACACGAGTACAAGGTATGAAATTATGATATGATGACTATGTTAACTGAGATTTTGGAATTGAACCGCCTTAGTAGAATCAGAATAGAATGACATGATAATGCTTACATGTAACTGACTATATGCTTGATGAGATGATTGATACATGGCCTAAGCCAGTGAATCGGGATTCCTAGTGGTGATGACTAGATCTAATACGTGTAGTGTGTTTGTAATAATAGGGCCCATATTATTATCTGCACACGACACTTGTTGGAAACTTGTCAAAATCCGGAGAATCTTGTGAGAGGGGTACTTGTAGAGATAAGATGTTTGTAGCTAGGGTGCCTTAGAATGACTAGGTTGCCTGATAGCTGTACTTGTGACATGAGATACGTGAAATATGAATTGATATAGTGATGAGGACTGTATGGCAATGCCGCCTGTTAACTAAGTGCATCGTCTATACATCCAGTATGGTGACTACAAGAAACCTATCTGTGATACCGCCTGGTTTTGAAAACCCACCTGATGGGGAAAATGCCAGTGTGATGGGAGAGAGTGACCCCCGTGCACAACCGATCTTGAACCAAACTGAAAATGTGACTTCGGAGAATGTTGTACCGGAGAATGTGATGAACGATGAAGAGTACGAGAATGAGGCAATGACTGAACTGGCAATCGATGTGGTTACCAACACGCTGAAAGAACTGCAGCCTAAGATCGTGGAGGATCTGAAACAAGATATGGGCACGATGATTGATCAGAAACTGGGAGCCCTATGGGCTGCAAAGGAAGCTATTGTGGCTGTTGTTGTCGCTCAATCGGTAGCACAGACTACTAATCAAGTGATCCCTGGAGGAACTTTCCGGGATTTTTTGGCGTGTCAGCCGCCTGTTTTTGATGGAGTGCCAGACCTGGTGCGGAGCACCAGATGGGTCTCCATGATAGAGGGAGCCTTATCTACCAGCCGCGGTGCTGAGGACTCGAAAGTGTGGTTCGCTTCTAACTTCCTAAGGGGAGCCGCCAAGGACTGGTGGAACTTGTTGAGAAAGATGAAAGGCGAATTTATCGCCAGAATGAAGTGGGAGGAATTCACAGGATTGTTCTATGAGGAGTACGCTCCCAAGGTTGAGGTGGAGCGAGTGATGGATGAATTCATGAAACTGAGACAAACCACTGAGACGGTTAATCAGATAACCGCGATATTCAAGGAAAAGCTGTTGTATTGTCCGGCTTACGCAAATGATGAACGACTGCAGATACACAGGTATACGCAAATGCTGAGAGAGGATATTCAAGAGTTTGTATCGAATGGTCGGTATGCTACACTTGACCAACTGATTGAGGGAGCTAGGAAAAGAGAGTTGTACTTGATGGAGAAACAAGAAAAGGTTGGCCAGCGAGCGGCCTTAGGTAGTAATGCTGGGAGACCACAGTTCAAGAAGCCTAATACTGGAAACTTCAAGCCCGCTGTTAGAAATCCGGGGGCGAGATGCGGGAAGTGTGGTAAGGGGCACGCTGGGGAGTGCCGGGCTGGAACCATTAACTGTTTTGTGTGTGGGAAGAGTGTACACTATGGGAAAGACTGCAGGGTCCACTTGAATGTGTGCTTCAAGTGCAACAAGTCGGGGCACTGCATGGCCGAGTGCCCAGAAGCAACTGGAGGTAGCGGGAAACCCGCTTGGCAACCACCGCTCCGAATCACCGATGGGGATAAAGGAAAGAAACCAGACGTCTCAAGGCCTCGCGGTCGTGCCTTTCAAATGACCGTGGAGGAGGCTAAGAAAGAGCCAGATGTGATTGCAGGTACATTTATTGTTAACTCCCTGCCTGCACTTGTATTATTTGATTCCGGGGCAAGTAAGTTTTTTGTATCTTCTACTTTTTTGTAATAAATTTGTAATAGTGCCGGTGAAGTTAGAAAGACCGTTAGAGGTAGAGATAGCCGACGATAAGGCTTTGTGTGTTACCACGATCTATAGGGATAATGTAATAGTGATAGATGATGTACAGTTTACTATAGATCTGCTACTGACTCCGATGAGGGAGTTCCGAGTAATAGTGGGAATGGATTGGCTGGGGCGTCACCAGGCCAACATCTTGTGCAAGCAAGGGATTATACGGATTCAGAATCCAAGTGGGGGAGAAATCTCCATCTACGGTGAACGGCAGAACGGATTGACGGCGTGTTGCACTGTGGCTAAGGCGGCGAAGTATCTACGTAAGGGTTGCGCGGAATTTATAGCTCATGTGGTCGACTCGAGAATGGAAAAGAAGAAATTGGCAGTTTCTGAGGTACCGGTTGTGGGTGATTACCCGGAAGTGTTTCCGAAGGAACTGTCAGGGATTCCGCCACACAGACAAGTGGGGTTCCGTATAAACATGGTGCCGGGAGTTGCACCTATCGGCAAGGCACCGTATTGACTAGCACCGCCAGAAATTCAAGAGCTGATGTCACAACTTCAGGAACTGCTTGATAAGGGCTTCATACGCCCAAGTAGCTCGCCGTGGGGAGCACCGATTCTTTTCATGAAAAAGAAAGATGGAACCTTCAGAATGTGCATAGATTATCGTGAACTCAACAAGGTGACAATTAAAAATCGTTATCCATTGCCAAGGATCGATGACTTGTTTGACCAACTGCAAGGAGCGGCCTATTTCTCAAAGATAGACTTACGGTCGGGATATCATCAACTCAAGGTCCGGGAGGAGGACATAGCCAAGACGGCTTTTCGCACGCGTTATGGGCACTTCAAGTTTGTCGTCCTGCCTTTCGGTCTCACAAACGCGCTGGCAGCATTCATGGATCTGATGAACCGAGTCTGCAGACCAATGCTTGACAAGTCCGTGATAGTATTCATCGATGACATCCTTGTTTACTCAAAAATGGAGGCCGAGCACGAACTACACCTGCAGGAAGTACTCAAAACCTTGAAGAGGGAGAAGCTTTACGCGAAATTCTCCAAGTGTGAATTCTGGCTGCGGGAAGTTCAGTTTCTCAGGCACCTGGTAAACCGAGAGGGGAGAAAGGTCGACCCCGCAAAGGTCGAGGCTGTGATGAAATGGGAAACGCCGAAGAGTCCTACGGAGATCTGAAGTTTTCTAGGGTTGACCGGCTACTACATGAGGTTTATTAAGGATTTTTCACAGATAGCGGTGCAACTGACCAATTTGACAAAGAAAAATGTCCGTTTTGATTGGGGAGAAAGGCAATAGAAAGCATTCAAGACACTTCGGAGCAAATTGTGTGAAGCCCCGATACTAGCCTTACCGGAAGGAATGTAGGATTTGGTAGTTTATTGCGATGCGTCCCATGTGGGACTTGGCTGTGTATTGATGCAAAGAGGAAGGGTGATTGCCTATGCCTCACGACAACTGAAACCGCACGAGTGCAATTACCCGACTCACGACTTAGAGCTAGCCGCCGTAGTGTTCGCACTCAAATTATGAAGACATTATTTGTACGGAGTCAAGTGCACGATATATACAAATCACAAGAGTTTGAAGTACTTCGCTGATCAAAAGAATCTGAACATGCGCCAGCGGAGATGGCTAGACCTAGTCAAGGACTACGACTGTGAAATCTTGTATCATTAGGGGAAAGCTAACGTTGTAGCCGACGCACTAAGCCGTAAGGCAAACCATGTACAGTTGGATGTGAAATGTTTGAGGATGACTGTTACAACTTCACTATTCAAATCGATCTCAGCAGCCCAAAGTGAAGCAATCAAAGAGGAAAACTAGAAAACCGAGAGGGTAAAGGGCCAGATGGCATTGATGGTTAAAGATAACCGCGGGTTGTGGACCCGATACGGATGAATTTGTGTACCAAAAATCACAGAAGTCTAGAATCTCATTCTTGATGAAGCGCACAAGTCAAAATTTTCTATACATTCGAGAGCCACAAAAATGTACAGAGACTTGAAAAATGGACTGCTGGTGGCCAGGGATGAAGAGAGATGTGGCTAAGTATGTTGAGAGATGCCTCACATGTCTACGAGTGAAAGCTGAGCATCAGCGACCGCATGGTAAATTGCAACCTCTGGAAATACCCGTGTGGAAATGGGAGCACATAACTATGGATCTGATAACGAAACTACCTAAAACGCCACGGAACTACGATGCAATCTGGGTAGTGCTGGACCGATTAACAAAAAGCGCTCATTTCATACCGATTTGAGAAGCTAGTTCGGCAAACTGTTGGACAAAGTGAGCGGACGATCCAAATGCTGGAAGATATGCTAAGAGCTTGTGTGATAGACATCGGGGGAAGCTGGGATTTGTACTTACCCCTAGCGGAATTTTCATATAACAACAACTATCACCCGAGTATCGGTATGCCGCCGTACGAGATGTTGTACGGTAGGAAATGTAGAACCCCGATCTGTTAGGGTGAGGTTAGACAGAAAGAGGGTAACACGGAAATAGTACAGAAAACCTCCGAGTACGTACAACAAGTTTGTGGACGACTTAAAGCGGCTCAAAGCCGGCAAAAGAGCTATGCAGATAAACGGAGATCGTTACTGGAATTCCAGGTTGGTGATTTTGTACTGCTAAAAGTATCTCCGTGAAAAGGAATAATACGATTCAAAAAGCAAGGAAAGTTGGATCCAAGATTCATTGGGCCTTTCAAGGTTATCGCGAGAGTTGGTTAGGTGGCTTACCGTTTGGAGCTACCAGAGGAGTTATCAAAGATACACAAGACCTTTCACGTATCTCACCTGAGAAAGTGTTTAGCCGACGAGTCGTCGTTTGTGCCATTGGAGGACATCACCATATATGAGAAATTGAACTACATCGAGCGACCGGTTGCGATCCTCGAAAGAAAGATCAAACGACTACGCAACAGAGAAGTGGGAATGGTAAAGGTGCAGTGGGAGCACCGCAAGGGTTCAGAATGGACGTGGGAGTCCGAAGAGGAGATGAGGAAGAACTATCCCGCAATGTTTGAATGAAGATTTCGAGGACGAAATCATGTTTAAGTGGGGGAGAGTTGTAATACCCGAACTTTGAAAATAAATAAAAAGAATATTTTATTGAGAAAATAACATCGTGTTGAATTACGAATTTAATGGTGGACTAGTTGATTTAATTGGGCTTGAATATATATATATATATATATATATATATATATATATAAATAGTTGGCTAAATGGACTAAATATATATTTAGTTTGGGTTGAGCACTATTGGGCTCAAGCAATTGGAAGTTGGGCTTAGGCCTTTAAAAGAAAGTATATAAAGGGGTTTAGTGTAACATCCTCAAATCGGGTCCATTCGTGCGCTCCATTTGGTATGTGAATTTATTTAAAAGAATTAAATGAAAGTATATGTTAAGTATTAATAGAAATTAAGTCATTGGTCAGTTAAATGTGATTTTAAAAAAATAGATAATAATGATAAAATATTAAATGGTTTCAAACGAGGATTCCGAATATATCTTCGTTAGTTGAAACGGTTTATCGGGTATTGTGTTGTATGTTGAAAAGGGGAACAAAATACCCCTTGTGGATAATTGAAACCCAAAAGGTCGTTTCTCACTTATTTGAGTCAGACATTCAACACACACACACACACACTCAACTCATCTCTTCCACTTTGTTCTTGAAGCAAATCAATCCAAGATCATTCAAGGGCTGGAATAAAGCTTGAATCTTGTTCATTATCTGTCTATTATCTACTATTCATCATCTTCCTCATCCCTAGTAAGCTCCTTCATCCTTGTTCTTCATTTCAAGTTCTAGGTCAAAAATGGGCAAAACGAAATTAGCAATTGAAGCTTGAGTTTTTGGATTGTAATCTGTTCTAGGATCATCTATAATATGTTTAAGATTGGTTTTATGAATTAAAGATGCTAACTTGAAGGAATTTCTTGAATTTGACCAAATGGGTCTTTAATGGTGATTTGATGATTCAAACTTGAATCATATGTTAAAACATGTTATGTTAATGTTTATAGACTCCTACTAATGCTCCAAACTTAGTGTATAACCTGGAAATAATTAAGAGAATGTTGAACATGGGTTCGGATGGGAAACACAGCAGAACAGAGCTGCTATTTGTCACACTGGAACGATTTCACGGCGTGAACAGCAAGCTGTTCACGGCGTGAAGTGCTGTACAGGATGCTGTTTTGTTTTTGTTCAATGGATTAGGTACATGGAATGCTATTAAAACCTTTTTAGCACTTTAAAGGGATATATGGGGGTTAAAACTAGTGTAATAGTACATGTGAATGTTGTATGATTATCTAAATGAAATGAATGTATGCAATAGGTAATTAAGCAAACAAGGAGAGCCAAATACCTATTTGTGTTGCTTTAAACACACAGGTGAGTACTGACTCTCATGATTTCAATTGTAACGCCCATGATTTTTTTCAAAATTTCACCATTTATAAAAACCTTTAATTAAGAGCAAAAACATGCAGCGGAAGTCTTAAAAGTCATAAATGGAAATAGTTGTTTTCGCCATAGAGACGATTACAGAATCCTTCATAAAATAAACCACGGGGTTACGACCGTAGTCATTCAAAAGTCAGTACAAGTCTGATGTTATGAATTTATTACATAACCGGATAGTTTGTTGATACCAAAACATAAACCAGAACTAATACTACCCTCCTCGCAAAAGCACAACCTCTAAGCCACCTGCGCGAGTACAAGACACATTTCAAAAGAAACAAGTGTCAGCTTACGCTAAGTGAGTCAATAGGAGTTGTAATCAAAAACCATAAAACATGTTTGTAAGTAGAATATGACATGTAAATAAACACCATATCCCACCCTTAATGTATTTGACCCGTACCGAAAACCCGCAGATCACATAGCACCAAATGGGTCAAATATTCACAAGTCATTTAATGAAGTCAATCGCACATAATCATAATCATACCGCATAATATTTCATAGATCATATCGTATTATAGCCGCATATATCATATCGCATAAATCATATCGCATAGATCAAATCAAAGGATGGTTCTGATGTAGAGTCTAAACCCACACTAGAAAACCCAAGGTTCCCTATTTGCGTGCCCGACCAACCTATGTTTTCAAGTGGGGCGCGACTCCCACCCGAGAACATAACTCCCGAGACTTCACTTTCGCTACTCCGACGGTGCGAGTACAAATATTGCGTTGTCGTTCTAGTACGAGTCCAAACGAAGCCGATCGTATTTCAGCTTCTCCTCACACTCACATGATGTATGATCTAGCCTCCTTGGCCTACATCACTCCAGTACTTGAACACCGAAGTGTCCGCGTACCATGTTTCAAAATAGTCGTCTAGAAAGACCAAATGACTCTTGTTGGCTAGCACTTTAATCCTAGAAGGTCAATCATGCCAACTAGGCCCGCAAATCCGCAATATGGGTAATATCGTATTCTACCCCGCCACAAAATACATGCATGCAATAACTCGTAAGTAGTCATATGTAAACCGCAGTAAAAATCGTGAATAACAATAACATGCGTATTTCGTGTTTGATCATGCATGCAACGAGTATTTAACTTAGGACACATGACATGTATCATCAATCAATATATAGGTATTTGTATAATCATCTTTATTTCAAAAATAAGGTTTTGTCTATGTACTCGGTTTTGTAAAAGTCTACTGAACTCACCTCAGTCCAGAAATAAACCCACAATCTAGATTCGACGAACTACACTCTTGGATCGTCAAGAAATCGACCTCAACCGTCTCGAATAACCTAGATATGTAAAAAATATACTTTCGATCAAAGATATACGCGTCGTGAACTTAGAAAGTCCATAAAAACATGCTAGAACAACATGCATGTAGAATATCAAGCCATACAACTGAAATGTTAGCTTAAGTCTAGAAGAATATACCTTTCGGGGTCACAAAAGCTAAACTACGCTCAAAACTAACCCCGAAATGCTATCTCCGTACACCCCGCACCTCGAATACGAGTTCTAACGAAACCCGACACCCTTGATCGTTCACTAAACTTGATTTCTCTTGAAATTTGGGCAGAGTAACGAAATGGTAGAAGTGTGTGTGTGAAAATCGGATGAAATGAGCTTGAATTTATAGACCCACGAATCTGTCCGACGCGTCGCATCGCGACCCCCGGAAGCGTCGCGTCGCAACGTCTTGACACACGCTACCGCCTGTCACACGCAACCGACACATGTCTTGCCGCCCAGACGCGTTGCGTCGCGACCCTAAACGCGTCGCGTCGCGACCTATTATTTTCCAGAATTTTTATTTTTCTTTTATTTTAAAATCCCATCTTTTCTACTACTTTTCTTTTCTTTTCTTTTAAATAATAATATTCCTTTATTATTATTACCAAGTTGAACTTCGAAAATAATATTCATTTCTCGATAAATATTAATAAAATATTCGGGTCGTTACAATTCTCCCCTTCTTAAAAGGATTCCGTCCTCGGAATCTATTAAACAAAAAGTTGGGGATATCTAGCTTTCATCTCCTCTTCGGTTTCCCAAGTCATGTCCCCTCCATGCTTATTCTTCCATTGGACTTTCATCAACTTGACCCGTTTCTTTCTCAATTGCTTAACTTTCCGATCTAGGATCGCCACTGGTTCTTCAATCAACTGCTTATGTTCATCTATTCGAAGTTCCTCAAGAGGTAGTAAACTCGGCTCCTCTGCGAGGCATTTTCGTAAATAGCAAACGTGGAACACATTATGAATTCCCTCTAATTCCGCTGGCAACTCTAACTTGTATGCCTGATCTCCAACTCTTTCAAGTACTAAGAATGGACCAATAAACCGAGGTCCTAGTTTACCACGCTTCCCAAACCGAATGATGCCCTTCCATGGCGAAACCTTGAGCATCACCTTCTCGCCTACTTCGAACGTCTTTGGTCTATGCTTTTTATCAAAATACTTTTTCTGTCGTTCACGGGCTACTCGTAATCGTTTGCGAGCAACCGCAACTTTGTCTGCCGTCAATTGGACTATCTCATGCCCAACAAACTTCTTTTCTCCTGGTTCCAACCAAAAAGTAGGGGTACGACACTTCCTTCCATAAAGCATCTCGTATGGTGCCATATCGATACTTGCATGGTAGGTATTATTGTAAGCGATCTCCACTAGTGGTAGGTGTGTATCCCAACTACCACTGTACTCAATCACGCAGGCCCTCAACATGTCCTCAAGCGTTTGAATCGTTCTTTCGCTTTGTCCGTCTGTTTGAGGATGATAAGCTGTACTCAGGTGTACCCTGGTACCCATCTCCTCTTGCAACTTTTGCCAGAACCGTGAAGCGAACCGGCTGTCATGATCAGAGACAATGGATACGGGGACTCCATGCCTCGTAACCACTTCTCGTACGTAAAGTTTAGCTAGGTTTTCCAACTTCTTATTTTCCTTCATTGCTAAGAAGTGAGCACTCTTAGTCAAACGATCTACAATCACCCAAATCATATCGTTTCCGCGTTGTGTTCTTGGTATTTTTGTAACAAAATCCATCGTGATTTTGTCCCACTTCCATTCGGGGATGTCAAGTTGTTGAAGCTCCCCGTATGGTTTCTAGTGCTCCGCTTTTACTTGCGAACAAGTAACACACTTAGCCACATAATCTGCTATGTCTGATTTCATTCCCGGCCACCAATAATTAGGTCGCAGGTCACGAAACATCTTTGCGTTGCCCGGATGTATAGAATACTTGGACCGATGGGCATCCCGCAATATCTTGTCACGAACTCCTCCAACCTTAGGGATCCAAACTCGTCCCTTGAAAGTCCTCAACCCGCGATTATCCTCTTCAAGCAGCATTTTCTGCTTCACCATGACCTCATCCTTTAGGTTTTCATCCTTTAACCCTTCACTTTGAGCTATCCGAATCTGCTCAATTATATCAGGTATAACCACCAATCCCATAGATTTCATTCGATAAGTTGCTCGAGGCTCCTTACGGCTTAGGGCATCAGCTACAACATTTGCTTTACCCGGATGGTAGCTAATTTCGCAGTCATAATCAATTAGCAATTCCATCCATTGTCCTTGCCTCATGTTTAGCTCTTTTTGATTTTGGATGTGTTGCAAACTCTTATGATTCGTGTAGATTGTACATCTTGTACCATAAAGGTAATGTCGCCAAAGTTTCAAAGAAAAAACCACCGCTGCTAGTTCTAAATCGTGAACAGGGTAGTTCTTTTCCGCGTCCTTCAACTGTCTCGAGGCATATGCGATAACTTTCCCTCGCTGCATAAGGACACACCCCAAACCAGAATAGGATGCATCACTATACACAACAAAGTCCTCATTTCCCTCAGGTAGGGAAAGAATAGGGGCCTCGCACAAAAGGTTCTTAAGCGTTAGGAACGCTTCCTCTTGCTTACCCGACCACACAAACGGCTCCGTCTTCCTTGTCAACTTCGTCAAAGGCGTAGCTATTTTCGAGAAGTCCTGAATGAACCTCCGATAGTAACCCGCCAAACCTAACAAACTTCGAATCTCAGTAGGGGTTTTCGGGGTCTCCCACTTTTTGACCGCTTCAATCTTCGTAGGATCTACTTTGATCCCATCCATTCCAACCAAATGACCGAGAAACTGAACTTCTCGCAACCAAAATTCACACTTGGAGAATTTGGCGTAGAGCTCCTCCCTTCGAAGAGTATCAAGAACTTTACGCAATTGTCGCCTATGATCTTCTGAAGTACGAGAGTATACAAGAATATCGTCAATGAATACTATAACCGATTTGTCCAATAATGGACGACAAACTCGATTCATCAAGTCCATAAAAATTGCTGGAGCGTTGGTAAGACCAAATGGCATCACAAGGAACTCATAGTGGCCGTAGCGAGTTCTAAATGCCGTCTTAGGAATGTCCTGATCTCTCACCCTCACTTGGTGATAGCCTGACCGCAAGTCGATTTTCGAGAAGTAACTTGCTCCTAGGAGTTGATCGAAGAGATCGTCAATCCTCGGAAGCGGATACTTATTCTTGATCGTAACTTTATTCAACTCTCGGTAGTCGATGCACATCCGCATAAAACCGTCTTTCTTCTTAACGAACAGGACCGGGGCTCCCCACGGCGAAGAGCTCGGCCTGATGAAGCCTTTCTCGAGAAGCTCTTGAAGCTGCGTCATAATCTCCTTCATCTCCGATGGAGCTAGCCGATACGGTGCTTTAGCAATGGGCGTCGCACCAGGAACAAGATTGATCTGAAACTCTATCTGTCGTGGTGGTGGCAACCCAGGTGACTCGTCTGGAAAGACGTCCTCATAGTCCCGGACCACCTCCACTTCGGATAAAACTGCTTTCTTTCTAGAAGTCTCGACTACGTGAGCCAAAAATGCAAAACAACCTTTCGTTAAGCACTTCCGTGCTTTGAGAACCGAGATTAGGGACAGAGTCCCCGAAGATTTCTCCCCGTAAGCGATGGCATAACCACCCGCTATAAGAGGTACACGCACAATTTTCTTGGCACAAAGGATCTCCGCACGATTAAACGATAACCAATCCATTCCGATAACCACATCAAATCCTTCGAGATCCATAGGGATCAGTGTTAGAGGGAAGATATTTTCGTTAATTTCAACTGCACAATTTTCGTATTTTTCCCTGACAGTGACGGGTTTTCCAACTGCCACCTCAATTTCTAACACCGACTCTAACGGACTTCGTGGTAACATAAAACGAGAGCAAAAAGAAGTAGACACTATAGACCTACTTTCACCCGAATCAAATAATACTCTAGCAGGCATAGAATTTATAAGAAAGGTTCCGAAAATAACCTCATCGTTGCGCTTGGCCTCATCCGCAGTCATATTGAAGGCACTGCCTTTAGCTTTCGGTGCCTCTTGCTTTCTCTCTGGAGCTCCACCTCGAACCTTTGGTTTTGGGCAATTGTTACTGATATGCCCCATCTCCCTGCAGTTGTAGCATATAGGTTCGGTACACTTACAATCCTCAAACTTGTGGCCAGTCTTTCCACATCTCCTGCAACTCAGAGTGTGGCTGCTACATTCTCCCTTGTGAGAGGAGTGGCAAGTTGTATAGTAACGGGGCTTGTCCCCTTGCTGACCTTTCCTTGGAGGGAAATCTTTCTTCTTAGAGGATCCAGATGGTCCCTCCCATTTCCGTTTCTCCTCCCTTTTGAACCCGGTCTTCTCACGTTTGGTTAAGTCATGCTCAACCCGACTCGCCTCATCCATTGCCTCCCCCAGAGTTCTCCTCATCCTCACAGCCACTTGATATTCAAAAGGCAATCCCTCAGCATACCTTCCGATTTGTTCTTCCTCAGTAATACAGTAGCTACCAGCAAACTGCAGCTTATCGGTGAAAGCAGCATTGTACTTTGCCACCGTCATGTTTCCTTTCGTTAACTCCAAAAACTCCCTTTTTGCCTTCTCCCTTGCCCCCAAGCTACAAAATCTCATCTTGATCTTATCGGTAAACATCTCCCAAGTCAAACTGTCTAACACGGCTTTAGAAAGCGTCCGCTTAACCGTTCGCCACCATTCCAAGGCTTCTCCCTCGAATCGCATGACCGCGTAGTTTACCTGCTGGTAATCAGTGTAACTTCCAACGCAAAACACTTGCTCCATCTTCATGATCCACCGTAGGCATCCTAGTGGGTCCTCACCCCCTTTGAATGCTGGCGGTTTGCATTTCATAAAACTTTCAAACGAGGTTCCTTTACCTCCCGCTTTTCCATGCTCTAACACGGGGCGTGAGACGCTGTCTGCCTCACTATGCACCGACCGTTCTTCATTTTCGTCCCCTCCTCCACCTCGTGCCTCTCTTCGCAATCGAGCAATCTCAGCATCCCTTGCTCGTAGTTGTTCCTCCAAGTGCCCCTGGCGCGCAATACTACCGCGACTGCGCTGGCTCTGATGGTTCCTCTCAGGCTCATCATTGCGACCTTCGTTCTCAGCTAAATTGTGGTTCGAGCGGTAAATCAAAGAGGTATCCTCAGCATGGGGAATTTCTTCAATAATTGGGGCACTACCGCCCGCTCCACTGCTTCCCTGACCAGCTTCAGGCATAGCGTTGTTGTTGTTTCTACGAGTACCCACCATTTCTTCTGCAAGACAACACGATGACGAGTTGTAATTTAGAAGGTTAGCACGAGTGAAGATCGAGAGATCCTAAATTGAATAGAGGAGAGAAGAATCCTATAGGTAACAAACAAGTAATGCCTAAAGCACTCAGTCAGACACCTCCCCCCACTTAAAGTCTTGTTCATTCTTATACGAGCCAATCTAGTCATGAGTCTAAATGCCGGTCTCAGCACTCAGTTCACTCACGACGTGGCTCTGATACCAACTTGTAACGCCCATGATTTTTTTTCAAAATTTCACCATTTATAAAAACCTTTAATTAAGAGCAAAAACATGCAGCAGAATTCTTAAAAGTCATAAACGGAAATAGTTGTTTTCGCCATAGAGACGATTACAGAATCCTTCATAAAATAAACCACGGGGTTACGACCGCAGTCATTCAAAAGTCAGTACAAGTCTGATGTTATGAATTTATTACATAACCGGATAGTTTGTTGATACCAAAACATAAACCAGAACTAATACTACCCTCCTCGCAGAACCACAACCTCTAAGCCACCTGCGCAAGTACAAGACACATTTCAAAAGAAACAAGTGTCAGCTTACGCTAAGTGAGTCAATAGGAGTTGTAATCAAAAACCATAAAACATGTTTGTAAGTAGAATATGACATGTAAATAAACACCATATCCCACCCTTAACGTATTTGACCCGTACCGAGAACCCGCAGATCACATAGCACCAAATGGGTCAAATATTCACAAGTCATTTCATGAAGTCAATCGCACATAATCATAATCATACCGCATAATATTTCATAGATCATATCGTATCATAGCCGCATATATCATATCGCATAAATCATATCACATAGATCATATCAAAGGATGGTTCTGATGTCGAGTCTAAACCCACACTAGAAAACCCAAGGTTCACTATTTGCGTGCTCGGCCAACCTATGTTTTCAAGCGGGGCGCGAATCCCACCCGAGAACATAACTCCCGAGACTCTGCTTTCGCTACTCCGACGGTGCGAGTACAAATATTGCGTTGTCGTTCTAGTACGAGTCCAAACGAAGCCGATCGTATTTCAGCTTCTCCTCACACTCACGTGATGTATGATCTAGCCTCCTTGGCCTACATCACTCCAGTACTTGAACACCGAAGTGTCCGCGTACCATGTGTCAAAATAGTCGTCTAGAAAGACCAAATGACTCTTGTTGGCTAGCACTTTAATCCTAGAAGGTCAATCATGCCAACTAGGCCAGCAAATCCGCAATATGGGTAATATCGTATTCTACCCCGCCACAAAATACATGCATGCAATAACTCGTAAGTAGTCATATGTAAACCGCAGTAAAAATCGTGAATAACAATAACATGCGTATTTCGTGTTTGATCATGCATGCAACGAGTATTTAACTTAGGACACATGACATGTATCATCAATCAATATATAGGTATTTGTATAATCATCTTTATTTCGAAAATAAGGTTTTGTCTATGTACTCGGTTTTGTAAAAGTCTACTGAACTCACCTCAGTCCAGAAATAAACCCACAATCTAGATTCGACGAACTACACTCTCGGATCGTCAAGAAATCGACCTCATCCGTCTCGAATAACCTAGATATGTAAAAAATATACTTTCGATCAAAGATATACGCGTCGCGAACTTAAAAAGTCCATCAAAACATGCTAGAACAACATGCATGTAGAATATCAAGCCATACAACTGAAATGTTAGCTTAAGTCTAGAAGAATATACCTTTCGGGGTCACAAAAGCGAAACCACGCTCAAAACTACCCCCGAAATGCTATCTCCGTACACCCCGCACCTCGAATACGAGTTCTAACGAAACCCGACACCCTTGATCGTTCACTAAACTTGATTTCTCTTGAAATTTGGGCAGAGTAACGAAATGGTAGAAGTGTGTGTGTGAAAATCGGATGAAATGAGCTTGAATTTATAGACCCACGAATCTGGCCGACGCGTCGCGTCGCGACGTCCTGACACACGCAACCGACCTGACACACGCTACCGCTTATCACACGCAACCGACACGTGTCTTGCCGCCCAGACGCGTCGCGTCGCGACCTATTATTTTCCAGAATTTTTATTTTTCTTTTATTTTAAATTCCCATCTTTTCTACTACTTTTCTTTTCTTTTCTTTTACTTTTCTTTTAAATAATAATATTCCTTTATTATTATTACCAAGTTGAACTTCGAAAATAATATTCATTTCTCGATAAATATTATTAAAATATTCGGGTCGTTACATCAATAAAGGAATGTTTGAATGCAAGAAAGGTTATATGATTATGACATGCTACATTTTGTATTATGAAAGCCATATGTATGCTAGTATGACTACGAATCCATGAGATGCCTTGATAATTGATGCGCAAGACATGTATTTAAGTACATGTGCACATTTTGATGAATATATGTTATATGTATAAGCATGCATGCACTTGTTCCTAAAAAGGATTCTTGATGAGCTATCTGTATGTCCGGACTAACATGTAATTAAGGTCAGCTTCGGCTGGATCCAGTGCCTTCGGGCTAAGATTCTGGATTAACGGTACTCGAGTACTGTTCCTTTCAGCACTTGGGGTGAGTGCCTTAAATGGCTAAGCCTAATGAGCCTTGGCTCCTTACCGAGCACGGTGATTCACTTAGGTGATGAAACCAGCACGGTTGGTAGTGTCTCATTCCCCCGGTGGTAGTGATTTGAGCTGGACTTGCAACCCGGCAATATAATTCACTCGCTGGACATGTCAGCACTCCGCTATGTGATAGGATAGCATTATTTGCTTATTCCTTCTATATGACTTGCTTTATTGCTAATGACTTGCTTTATTGCTAATGACTTGCCTTATTGCCATGCATGATTGTTAGTATTCACTAGCTATTTTTAAATAGCTAATATTGTTGATGTTAACCCTTTTACAAATAAGGAATAGGCAGGCTTGGTGAGTTGGGGACACTCGTGGCAGATATACATGCCTTTTTTAAGGAACACTACTTTTGATATTATAATGCAATGGTCGGTTTAGATTAAAGTAACACCGGTTGACATGTTTGGCAAATTTTTGGTATTGTATATTTGTATATACGCCAAACGTGTGTTTTTAAACTGTAATAGTTAATAGGTTTGGTTTGTATATGATTTAAAATTCCGCTGCATAGTTTTGAAATTTGGTTAAGTAAACAAAAAGGTAAACATTCAATTTACAAACGGGCCCATGTAGTTTGAAAACTCGAATTTATACTGATTTTTAATATAGCAAAGGCGGTGTTACATTTAGGGCACATCCCCCAACACTTGGAAATCAAAACACTATTGCATTAAGAAAGAATGAGTGTGTGATTGTGTGTGCTAAAACCCACGAAGAACAGAGGAAGAGGGAGCCAAGAATCGTTTGTGGAGTTAAGGAATTGTTAAAAAGGATCATCAGGTAATGTTTCCTATCTTATTATGGTATTGTAGATATCAATATTGTCTTGCTCGAATGATTATAATAGAAGTTAGAATCTAGGTTGTTGGGGTTTTGGGTTTATGAAGAACCAGTGAGAAAGAAATTGAGATCTGAGCTTGAATACTTGATAAAATGTATTTAAATCTTGAAGGAAGTGTTTAAATGAGTGGAGAAATGTTTAGAAACAAAAATGAAATGATTTGGTTGAGTTTTGAAAGAACATGATTTTGGCCATGGAGCCTGTATGTTGAAAATGATGAACTAGCAGGGACAAAAAACCCTCATGCGACTTTGTGTTGATACCCCGTACGACTTTTGATATATGTTCATGCGACACTTTCCATAATATACTATGCGACTTTCATATAAAACCTACCATGCGACACTTACCACTCTACCATGCGACTTTCATAAATTACACCTCATGCGACACTTGATACCCTATGCGACTTTCGCATGGTTGAAACCCTCATGCGACTTTTCACTTGGTTACCCCATGCGACTTTCACACTAAAACCATTCATGCGACTTATACCTTGAAACCCTCATGCGACTTTTGCATGGCTATCTCATGCGACTTTCAGATGTATATATAAATATGTCCGTGCGACTTTTAGTCTGTGCATGTGGACTCATGCGACTTTCAGATATAAGTATATGACTTCATGCGACTTACACCACCTTTACATGCCATGCGACTTCATGTAAGTCTATGCGACTTGTACATGTTTTAACTCATCCGACTTTGAGGACCTCATAAGGTCAAACTTATGAAACTTAGTAACGGGGTCCAATGAGAGACCCTAATTTATTATGTGAGTAAACAAACGAGGGATTCGTACACGGTATTAATTGATTAGACCTGTTGTAGGTGACGGTTGACTGGCAAGTAACCACAAGTGTACTAGTGAACTAAGACTGTGTGATCGAACTGCAAGACAGGTGAGTATTCTTACTTACTATCTAGACCTAATGATGTACATGTTTGACGTGTTGTATGTTAAATGGTTGATGAATCTATAAACTGATGAATTGATGAATTGTTATGCTTTGCTTAACGATTGGACCGTTCACTTTGGTAACGGGAATGACTGGACCGTTCACCTCGGTGACGGGAATGATTGGACCGTTCACCTCGGTGACGGGAATGATTGGACCGACTACTACGGTAGCGGGAATGAAAGATGTAACATGATGATGGAAACAAATGCTTGATGTCATATGGTTGATTGTAAGTAAAAGTACTCGCTAAGTTTCGTGCTTACGGTTGTTGTTTGACCTTCTTTTCAAGTGATGGCCACGACGGGGCTCCAGCACGCAGTTGATAACTCATCTCCCTCAAGCTTCCGCAATGTTTTAAACTATTTGTATTTAATGATGTACTCCAAAACAATTACAATCGGTTCTAATCTTTTACGGGTTTTCACCCTAGATTGTAATTAAAGTTATACAATGTTTTAATTATGGTAGATTATGAATCGTACGCTCTGGTATATTGTTATTTATAAAAAAAAAGGGACGTTACACCTAGAGTCAAAAAGTATTAAGCCTAGGTTGGATAGATGGTCGGATGGTTCAAAAACAGGATTACGCCCGTAGACCCAGTTTTTCGGTTTTGGGTTTTTAAGCCAAGGTAAATTTTTCTAGCCTTCTTGGTAGTTTATTTGTAAGTATTTGAGATATTACTAGATCAGGTTTTGGGTTTTACAAAGATTAATTGTTTTTATATTTAATTCGCATCCAATTGTATTATTATTCGATTTCTATGAGTATAAAGTTGATATTTTTATAAAACCAAAGTGTTCATCTTTTATGAATTGGATAATCATTTTAGACGGTAAAATCCCAACAAGTAGGTGATCTGGGTATTACACAAGATCAGACTTTAGTTTATTGCGATAGCATGAGTGCTATCTATTTGGCAAAAGATCAAGTCTTTCATGATCGGACTAAACACATCGACATCCGATATCACTTCATTTGATCGGAAACAAGAGTTAAAGTAAAGAAGATCAGAACTAAAGATAATCCAACAAATAAGTTAACGAAACCAGTTCCTGAAAGAAAGTTTTGACATTGTTTGGATTTGCTCAACATTGCTATTGGAAGTATGAAATGACTTAATCAAAGTCAAGGTGGAATTTGTAAGGTTTGGTTTGACTTTCTCTTAAGTCAAGCGAGTTAAATGTAATTTTGGTAGTTTGTAAGCTACACAAATAAACTAAACAACTTTCGGTTGTTGTGAGTAATATTCATTTTTTGAGAGTTTCAGTAACTTCTTCACGATTTGTTTTCTTTGTTCATTGTATTCTCTCAGTTTTGGTGAGTCTTGATAATAAATTTCGTAGTGTTGATTCGTTTATGATTCAATTGTTCTTTCAATTCAATTGATGTACTATTTTTTATCTTCATCTTGTCAACACAATCTTCAATATTCGAAGCTCATAGCTTGAGGTTATCCCATTGAGTTTCAACATGCACTGTGTTCTTTGACATTCTAACCTTTTAGCTTTGGCTACAGCTTCCGCAAGGATATCCAAATCTTCCTGTTGTCCTTCATTAAAAAGTAATATAAACCATTCAATGACTTGATTCGGGTTCTTTGTTTTAACAAGCTCGATGTCTAAAAGTTCAATCTCGGTTTCAGAATTAACAATTGGAGCTTGCTCAGAATTAACAAATGGTTATGGGACCGTGTATGTAATTTCTTTCAAATAAATTTACGGGTTTGGGACGGTTATGGATTTAGTCAATACTTGCCCAATTACCCCATCCTGAACCATTTATATTTTTATTATTTGTATAACATATAATACAATTTTATTAATAATATAAAATAAAATAATAAGAATTAGAAGATTGATAGTCCCCACTTCTCTTTGACACTAAGGTGAAGAACGTTGTTTCATTTCCATATAAAGATTGAAATTAGATTATCATGAAATTTGGATAGTTTAAACTTTGTATGGTGATTGTATTATATTTATTAAATGTCAAACTTGTTGAATGCTGATGTTGTTAGAAAACGAAAGTTAAAAAAATCCAACTCATAGTTTGACTTGATTCACATGAAGTTCTAGGAAACAAAATTTTATTTAGAAATTTAATTGATTAAAAATATAAATGGGATACCCGATACTAGCATGTATACCCGCGACCCCTATGGTTATTTGATAATGAGATATCCGATGGGACAAGAGCGGGATACGGAACATGGTTTTATAATAGGATATGGGACTGAGATGACTAATATCCATCACATTGACATCCCCACCAGAGAGATTGGCTTCGAAACTGCTAGTGTAGTTGTTGGAGACTTGGAGTGACTAAAGCAATGATTGGTATAACGTAAAGTGGTTGGATTGGTGTTTAGATAGGTGATTGGATTGGTGTCGGTAGTTATGGTTTAGTTTGGGTAATTTTTAAGTTGGGTAGGCTGGGTTGTAGTTTCAGGGGTGGTTTCAGAGGTAGTAAGATCTAGCTATAGAGTTTCAAAAGATGTCCCATATCTCTTGTCCCCCTCGTGATGATCTAGATCACCGTGGCTATTTGTGTAATCAAAGTCCAAAAAATATAGATACTATTGATAATATTTTAATATTTACAATAAATATTATAATCTTATAAAAATCACCAGTTAATATGAAAATAATAATTTTAGTAAAATAACTTATTAGAATAAAATTTGCATGATCACAAACTATAAAATTTTAAGGTGTTCAAATACTCCAAATATGCAAAATACCAAAAGTAATAAAATACCGATATACAAAAATTGATTTTTGCTATAAACAGAAATAAATTTTCAAGTTCAAAATTTAAAGCAAATTAAAATGTGACTGAATATTCAAATTTCAAATGCTAATTGTAACATCCTCAGATCGGGCCTAGTAGTTTAGGTGTCTTTGGTATGTTAATTTGTGATTAATTGTAATTAATTACTTGTTAATATTAATCTACATAGTTTTAATTAATTAGTTGTTGATTAATTAAAGAAATACATGAGGTATATGATTATATATATATAAATATATATGTGAATTATGTACGGTTATGTATATAAATATATATGTATATGTGTGCTAGTTTGCATGGTGTGATGACACCTCATGCTACAAATAAAGAAAAGGATTACGTAGGCTTTAATGACTTATCATCTGAATTGCTTCTCATTGCAAAACCGAGACTTGGTAATTGTGTGTGTTTTGAGAGAATAGGCAAAGAAAGCAAGTTAACTTGAAAAGTGAAATTGTTGATTTGTTGTGTGTTAATTCAAACCAAATGTATGGTTGTGATCATAGCATGATTCTGATCATTGTGGTATGTTTTGTTTGCAAAATCATGCTTAGAACATAAAGATGCCATGTTAGAAGTTTAGAAGTAAACTTGTTTGGTGGGTTTTGCATGAATTGCCATGTTAAAAAGGATTGGATGTGTTCTTGATGTTCTATACATGTTATAAAGTGTTTATACATGTTTTAGAAGTGTTTATAATGTTTTATAAGGGTGTTAGTCGGATTTGGGAAGTTATGTTTTGCTGGAAATCCGACACTTCCATGGAGAAGACAACCTGGAATTTGGGTGTCGCGGCCCGACGAGGCTGAAATCCGAAGGTTGGGTTTCGGATTGTTAGAATCCGATTCAATGACAAGATTGACCCTTGGAAATCCGAGACTTGGCAGAATCCGACACTTAAATCCGGATTGTTGAAAATCCGACTCGAAATCCGATTGTTGGGTTTCGGATTTTGAAATCCGACAGGGGTCGCGGCGCGACGGGCACTGTTTCAGAAAGTTGTTTATTTTTAATATGTGTTACTTGGTTTAAGTTAACATATTAACTGTATGATATATGTTTATGCATATGTGAATCATACATGCTTATGTTTGATTAAAAGGATATAAATTTATGTGTTGACATACATTTATGAATCGTTACTGATTTCAGTTGTTGTGTTCTCAGGAACAAGCAAGGCTCGGTAATATAAGATCACTGAGTGGAGTAACTGAAAGCAAGAGGTGAGTGGACGTTTACTCACAGATATTATTAGTTGTAACTGGATTGGGTTGCAACTGCTATTGGTTTGACGCATGGATAGATTGTGCATCTGATAATTGATTAACTGTTGATTGTTAATTAATTGTGCGTCAATGATATGTATACATGAGGTTGGGAAGTCAGCTTCGGCTGGGCATATGGGCTGGGTTTGTTTGCTATCGGCTAATCAGTATTGGGATCTTTTGATGCATTTGTTGCAACTTAAGGTAATACTGTGTGAGAATAGCAAGTGAACTATCGGTAAACCTTTGCTTTGGCCGGCATTGGTTGAAGGTTCCTGCAGAACCGCCGGTCTTCCCGGGTCACGATTATCTGTTATGTGTTGTTGATATTGATGCGGTTATTTGTTGATATATCTGTTGTGGTTTAACTCCATTCACTTAGCTTTGTGCTAATCCCCCACCTCTCACTCTTTTTACAGGTTTTGGTAAGTCAGCGGCTCGGCTGAGAGTGGTTAGCTTGAGGAGTAATCACCTAGGACTCTGATATATTATTTTTGTGGCGAGCCGTGTTTTGTAATACTGATATTTAAACAGTTGTGTTTGTACAGTTGTAAACACTTTGGTTGTTTAATTCGCTTCCGCAATGATTATGAAAATGAAAATTTTTGGGTTAAAATACGGTGTTACAAGTTTGGTATCAGAGCCTTGATTTGGCGGTGTAGGCACAATGGAAGTGTTACATTCCCGAATCTTGGCTCGTGGTAGGTCGATTACTCCTTGGGTGTGGGATTGGGGTGAATTGGAGTGTAGTTAGTATGTTGTGTACTAACGGATTTATCTAATAAATCGTGAGGTTATGTGATTGTTACAGATAACAATGGCTGATCATGATCACTCGACTGCTGCCCCTATTGTCCCGTCTTCTGTTGAAGTCCCTACTACAGTGGAAACATTTCTAAATGCCGGTACATCTGGTACCGCTAGGGATGAAAGAGATGAATACATATTTCAGTTGGAGGGCCAACTTCAAGACTTGCGAAAGGAACTGAAGCAACAAAGACAAGTTCCTATAATTCAACCCCCGGTTACTACTATGACATCAACTACGGTTGCGATACCTCCTATCTTTCCGGCAGTGACTACATTGGCAGAGGTTCCTCCGATGTCAATGCCGATACCACCGTTTACTCAACCGACGACTCAACCTTTTTGTTATCCGTTATTTCCTCTGGGGCCCTATCCGCAAGGATCTGTTCCACAGGGGTCTTATCCACAGGGATCGATGCCTCAAGGATCTTAATCTTATCCGTTTATGGGATATCCACAGACTATGGGATTCAGACAGCCATGTACCTACAAGCAGTTTCTAGATTGTAAACCAGACGAGTACCATGGCAATACGGATCCTAACGTGACTTTGAACTGGTTGAGAGATACAGGGAGGATTTTGGATGCCTGTAACTGTGAGGAGGAGATGAGGGTTTGTTTTGCTACCCGTATGCTGAAAGGCAAGACTTTGGTTTGGTGGGATTCCATTACCACCCATTTAACGAGAGCTCAAATGGATTCAATAACATGGAACTAATTCAGGGATAAACTGTGCGAGCAGTATTGCAATGCCTTCGAACTGAATAAGATAAGGCAGGAGTTTATGGAATTGAAAATGACCAGGAGGATGACGGTTGATGAATTAATTGAACAGTTTAACTCGAAGCTGAGGTTTGTGACTCAGTGGGTAGCGGATGAATCTTCACAGGTTCAGCATTTCATAGGAGCTTTGCTACCGGAGTACAGGAGTACTGCTCGACTGGCTGGATCATTGTCTCAGGCTTTCACCTTGGCAAAGTCTGCTGAGGGAGACATTTAGGCCAGGGATCGACAGAACAAAGATGAGGCAGCTGCGCAGAAGCCGAAGTATGACCAGGCAGGTGGTCAACAGAAGAAGAAATGGCAGGGCAATTCTTCGCAGGGAAATCAGAGTCGGAAGCCGACTACAGGGGGTACGAATACGAAGTCTCAATGGTGTACCCGATGCAAATCTAGTCACACTGGGAGTGTACTGCCCAGACCATGCGTTGTTTGCGTTGTGGTGCGCATGGGCATGAAACGAAAGATTGCAGGTTTCCCCGGAATGTTTGTTGGAACTGCTTGAAAGAAGGGCACAGGGCCGGTGATTGCCTACTGGTAGAGGAGTCGGGACAGAGACAGGGGCAGGGGATGTTGGGGGATCATCATCGGGGGCACAGAAACGGAAATATCCTCCGACACCGGAGGGTAGGGCGTTCCGGATGACAGTAGACGATGCTACTGCTACTGATGATGTTATCACTGGTACGTTTCTTATAAACTCCCTACCTGCGCGTGTGTTATTTGATTCTAGAGCGAATCGCTCATTTATTTCTGTGACTTTTTGTGAAAAGTTGAAATTACCTGTTACTGTTATTTGTGTACCGATTGAGATAGAAGTAGCAGATGGTAAGATAGTTCATGTTACAAGTTCTGTGATTGGGGCTGAGATTGATATCAATGGTAAGTGTTTTCCAGTGTCATTTCTATTGATGCCAATAGCGGGGTTTGATGTGGTTTTGGGAATGGATTGGCTGAGTAAGCACAGGGCGAGCATTAAATGTCATAGGAAATTGATTTCTTTTCCATTGTCTGATGGGTCGCACGTGGTGGCTCGAGGGGAAAGGAACAGGTCTACGTTTCCTATCATTTCTATGTTGAAGGCTAAGAAATCCTTGAGTAAGGGATGCGAATGTTTTCTGGCATATGCTATTGATGCTAGGAAGGAAAAGCGGGCAGTTACTGATGTGCGAGTCGTATCAGATTTTCCTGAAGTGTTTCCGGATGAGTTACCTGGGCTACCTTCCGTTCGAGAGGTAGAGTACAAGATTGACTTAATACCAAGTTCGAATCCAGTGGCTATATCTCCTTATAGGTTGGATCCTTCTGAGATTAGGAAGATGATGACACAGATTCAGGATCTTTTGGATCAGGGTTTTATTCGTCCGAGTTCTTTACCGTGGGGTGTACCGGTTTTGTTTGTGAAAAAGAAAGATGGCACGCTACGGATGTGTATTGATTACAGGGAACTGAATAAGAGGACAGTAAAGAATAAATACCCTCTGCCCAGAATTGATGATTTATTTGATCAGTTGCAGGGTGCTTCGTATTTCTCTAAGATTGATTTGAGATCGGGTTATCACCAGGTACGAGTTTCTGACAAAGATATTGCCAAGACTGCTTTCCGTACCCGGTATGGTCATTATGAATTCTTAGTCATGCCGTTCGGTTTGACTAATGCACCTGCAGTGTTTATGGATTAAATGAACCAGGTTTGTCAACCGTTTCTGGACAAATCTGTGATAGTATTTATCGACGACATTTTGGTTTATTCTAAATCCGAAGCTGATCACGAGATTCATTTGAGACAAGTTCTTGAAACCTTGAAACGAGAGAAATTGTATGCCAAGTATTCAAAGTGTGAATTCTGGATGCGAGAAGTTCACTTTCTAGGGCATGTAATTTGTAGTGATGGAGTCAAGGTTGATCCGGTAAAGATAGAAGCTGTGATGAATTGGGAGGCTCCTAAGTCACCTTCTGAAATTAAAAGCTTCTTGGGATTGACAGGATATTACAGACGGTTTATCCGAGATTTTTCTAAAATTACGAATCCCATGACTAAGTTAACCCGCAAGGAGGTTCCATTTAAGTGGAATGATGAACAAGAGAGGGCTTTTCAGACACTGAAACGACTTTTATGTCAGGCTCCTAATCTTGCGTTACCGGATGGGTCAGATGACTTCATTGTTTATTGTGATGCTTTTAGGCAGGGTTGGGTTGCGTGTTGATGCAGCGGGATAGAGTTATTGCCTATGCTTCTCGTTAGTTGAAACCTAATGAGAAGAATTATCCAACCCATGATTTAGAACTAGTAGCTGTGGTTTTTGCGTTAAAGTTATGGAGACATTATCTTTACAGTACAAAGTATGTTATTTGTACGGATCACAAAAACCTACAGTATGTATTTTCACAGAAGGAACTCAATATGCGACAGAGACGATGGCTGGAACTTGTTAAAGATTATGATTGCGAGATTCGCTATCATCCCGGGAAAGCCAACGTGGTAGCCGATGCTTTGAGTCGCAAGGGAGTTAGTGAACATATTAAATTCATGCGAATGGAAATAGTCTCTGACTTGATTGATAGATTGAAGGAAACTCAGTTGGAAGCCTTGAAAGATGAAAATCTAAAGTCTGAGATTATGTTAAAGAAAAAGAATGATCTGACAGATGATTCTAGAGGATTGAAGGTTTATCAATCCCGTGTCTGGGTGCCTTTGCTTGGAGGTCTCCGGAATTTGATCATGACTGAAGCTCATAAATCGAGACTATTTGTTCATCCAGGTAGCACGAAAATGTATAACGATCTAAAGGTGCTGTATTGGTGGCCTACAATGAAGATAGATGTTGCACAGTTTGTGGAGGCTTGCCATATTTGTGCACAGGTTAAGGCAGAGCACCAGAAACCCTATGGATCATTGAAACAATTGCAGATTCCAGAGTGGAAGTGGGAGCATATAACGATGGATTTCGTAACGAAACTTCCACGTACGCAGAGGAATCATGATATCATTTGGGTGATCGTTGACAGATTAACCAAGAGTGCTCACTTCTTGGCTACCAGTGAGACGGCGTCACTCAGTAAGTTGGCTCGGTTGTATATCGATGAAGTTGTTTCCCGACATGGTATACCGCTTACAATTGTGTCAGATAGAGATTCCAGGTTTGTGTCGAACTTCTTGAACAGTTTACAGCGGGAGTTGGGTACACGTGTTAATCTGAGTACAACTTACCACCCACAGACAGACGGGCAATCTGAGAGAACTATTCAGACACTCGAGGATATGTTGCGAGCATGTGTGTTGGAATACGGAGGTTCTTGGGATTCCCATCTACCGTTGGTTGAATTCGCGTATAACAATTCTTACCATTCGAGTATCGGTATGCCGCCTTATGAAATGTTATATGGTCGTCGCTGTCGTACTCCTACGTGTTGGTTAGAGGCGGGTGAGAAACAGTATGCAGGGCCTGATATTGTGCAGATCACCGCAGATAAAGTAGCTATTGCGCGAGAAAAGTTGAAAGCTGCGAGGGATCGACAAAAGATGTATGCTGATCCGCGTCGTAGGTCTGTTACTTTTGTTGAGGGGGAATTGGTTTATCTGAAGGTTTCTCCGTGGAAAGGGGTTATCCGTTTTGGGAAGCGGGGAAAGCTAGCTCCGCGGTATATTGGACCGTTTCGTGTCCAACGGGTGGTTAATGATCAGACAGTTACTTTTGATCTTCCAGCGGAATTATCAGGTATTCACAATACCTTCAACGTTTGTTACTTGCGGAAATGTAGAGTTGAGGATGAGAGTCAGATTCTACCTCTACATGATCTTAAAGTGGATTCCAGCAAGAAACTAGTAGAGGAACCCATTGAACTACTAGATCGGAAGGTGACAAAACTGCGTAAGAAACAGATTCCGATTGTTCTAGTAAAAAATGGAGGCACAGTTTGGGTTCAGACTTGACGTGGGAAACGAAGGCTGATATGGGAGCTCGTTACCCTCAGTTGTTTATTAATGAATAGATTCCGAGGACGAAATCCTGTTAAGGGGGGAGGATTTGTAACATCCTCAGATCGGGCCTAGTAGTTTAGGTGTCTTTGGTATGTTAATTTGTGATTAATTGTGATTAATTACTTGTTAATATTAATCTACATGGTTTTAATTAATTAGTTGTTGATTAATTAAAGAAATACATGAGGTATATGATTATATATATATATATATGTGAATTATGTACGGTTATGTATATAAATATATATGTATATGTGTGCTAGTTTGCATGGTGTGGTGACACCTCATGCTACATAAAAAGAAAAGGATTACGTGGGCTTTAATGACTTATCATCTAAATTGCTTCTCATTGTAAAACCGAGACTTGGTAATTGTGTGTGTTTTGACAGAATAGGCAAAGAAAGCAAGTTAACTTGAAAAGTGAAATTGTTGATTTGTTGTGTGTTAATTCAAACCAAAGGCATGGTTGTGATCATAGCATGATTCTGATCATTGTGGTATGTTTTGTTTGCAAAATCATGCTTAGAACATAAAGATGCCATGTTAGAAGTTTAGAAGTAAACTTGTTTGGTCGGTTTTGCATGAATTGACATGTTAAAAAGGATTGGATGTGTTCTTGATGTTCTATACATGTTATAAAGTGTTTATACATGTTTTAGAAGTGTTTATAATGTTTTATGAGGGTGTTAGTCGGATTTGGGAAGTTATGTTTTGCTGGAAATCCGACACTTGCATGGAGAAGACAACTTGGAAATTGGGTGTCGCGCCGCTACACTTAAGGTCGCGGCGTGACGAGGCTGAAATCCGAAGGTTGGGTTTCGGATTGTTAGAATCCAATTCAATGACAAGATTGACCCTTAGAAATCCGAGACTTGGCAGAATCCGACACTTAAATCCGGATTGTTGAAAATCCGACTCGAAATCCGATTGTTGGGTTTCGGATTTTGAAATCCGACAGGGGTCGCGGCGCGACGGGCACTGTTTCAGAAAGTTGTTTATTTTTTATATGTGTTACTTGGTTTAAGTTAACATATTAACTATATGATATATGTTTATGCATATGTGAATCATACATGCTTATGTTTGATTAAAAGGATATAAATTTATGTGTTGACATACATTTATGAATCGTTACTGATTTCAGTTGTTGTGTTCTCAGGAACAAGCAAGGCTCAGTAATATAAGATCACTGAGTGGAGTAACTGAAAGCAAGAGGTGAGTGGACGTTTACTCACAGATGTTATTAGTTGTAACTGGATTGGGTTGCAACTGCTATTGGTTTGACGCATGGATAGATTGTGCATCTGATAATTGATTAACTGTTGATTGTTAATTAATTGTGCGTCAATGATATGTATACATGAGGTTGGGAAGTCAGCTTCGGCTGGGCATATGGGCTGGGTTTGTTTGCTATCGGCTAATCAGTATTGGGATCTTTTGATGCATTTGTTGCAACTTAAGGTAATACTGTGTGAGAATAGCAAGTGAACTATCGGTAAACCTTTGCTTTGGCCGGCATTGGTTGAAGGTTCCTGCAGAACCGCCGGTCTTCCCGGGTCACGATTATCTGTTATGTGTTGTTGATATTGATGCGGTTATTTGTTGATATATCTGTTGTGGTTTAACTCCATTCACTTAGCTTTGTGCTAATCCCCCACCTCTCACTCTTTTTACAGGTTTTGGTAAGTCAGCGGCTCGGCTGAGAGTGGTTAGCTTGGGGAGTAATCACCTAGGACTCTGATATATTATTTTTGTGGCGAGCCGTGTTTGGTAATACTGATATTTAAACAGTTGTGTTTGTACAGTTGTAAACACTTTGGTTGTTTAATTCGCTTCCGCAATGATTATGAAAATGGAATTTTTTAGTTTAAAATACGGTATTACACTAGTTGGCAATCTTGTGTTTATGACACAAATGTTTTCAAATTTACTAACACGATTTGTATGAAAAAATTAAGATAAATGTCATACATTCATTTTTATATAAAATCTTTTCTTCATTCTTGTTTCAAAACAACTCAATTTGCCCTTTTGTTTTCTTTTAAAAAAAGTTCCCAACTAGATCGTCTAATCTATTCATTCATATTTTTATTAAATTCATTGTATTTTTTCTTCAAACTAATTTTTTCAACTTTTCAACAAATAAGGCTCACTGTATTTTTTTTAAAAAAGTTAAATTTGATTTACATTTATCATAAAGGTTTTTAATGATTTTTGTTAACTTTTTTTTTTTCGAATCCACCAATCCTCATTTTGTGAAAAATTTTCAATAAATTTTTAGAAAACAGTTTTAAACCAATTTTATACCTTTATATTTTATTAAATGTTTTCCTTTGAATTAAACATTCACATTAAAAAAGTTAGCTTTTTTGTTTTTTTATAAAATTTTGGGTTAAAGTTGTTGAACACAAAACATTTCTCCAATGTTTCATTATAACACATAAGGTTTTTTTGTGTTTACTTATACCAATTAATATTTACAAATGAGTTTTGTATGTGTAAAAATTTAGAACAAAAAAGGACATAACAAAACGTTTTTGTAAACATTAATTGACATAATGACACATTTTGTGAGCTTTAATGGACAAACTTTTGTAAATTTGATTGGTATATTTGCACAACAAAAACTTCATATACAATAATAAATATTGAAGAAACATTATTTGTATTTAGCAACTTTAACCATAAGAGACATCACAATAGGGCTGTCAATGGGGCAGATCAGATCGGATCTTTTAAATATCTGACCTGACCCGTAGACCCATTTAATTAGATTTGGATCGGACCCATTAGCATTAAGATCCAATTACTTGGATTTGGATCGGATCCAATACTAATAGATCTTGACCCAGAGCGATCCATTTAATATTTTATTATTTATAGTATAATTTATCAAATATTTTTTCAACCACTACCCCCCACCCTACGTCCTTACCCCACCACACCACCACCGCCGGCCACCACCGTCACCACGACCACCGCCGGCCACCACCCGCCACTGTGACCACCACCCGCCGCCGCCGCCACCGTCACCACCACCACCGCCGAATACCCGCAGCGGCGGCAGGTGGTTGGCGGTGGTGGTCGTGGTGGTGATGGAGAGGACGGGGTGGCGGGGGTGGTAATCGGCGACGGCGATAGCCACGGTGGTAGCAGGTGATGACTGATAAATTGATGATAGTTGATGGTTAAAACTAAATTGTAGTTTAATATTAAATGGATCGACCCAGACAGATCTTGGATCGACCCATGTAGTGATCCAATTAAATGGGTCGACCTATTGGATCTGTAATTGGGGCGATGGATCCAATATTTAGACCCATTGGATCCAATAAATGGGGCAGATCGGATCGGATTTGGGGCAAAATCTGACTCATTGACAAGCCTACATCACAACATGTTCAATGTCATTAGATATGTACGGTTGAAAACAATTACACAATGTTGCATTGTAATTCATCGTAGTGATTATAGCTCATGGTATATGATGTTTTAGACGTCTCATAAGGTTGAGTTCAAATCCCGTAGTGAATAAAAATATGTAGGATTTAGGATTAAGTTTAGAAAGCCGTTAAAAAATTTTAATGTAATTTTCACTTTTATTTTTCCATCATAGTTGATTTTTTTAGTTGGTACATATGTTAGTACATTTTTTTAAACATCTGCAAGATTTTTATTAAAATAAAAGGAAAAGTCAAGTAAATTGCTAGAGCCAAACAAGAACAAGCGTCTTATATTAATGATCCATACAAGGAGAAAACAACACTCACTTTTCCAATCTGAAACCTTTTTCTCACCACCTCTCGTCTTAGTTCAACAAAAAAGAAAAAAAGGAAGTGTTTTAGTAGGGCAGCCAATCTAGCAGGTGACTCCTTCTTCGGGTCATACAACCACCTCTCGTCTGTCAAAAGGACTTGTAACTTAGCGACATTTGGTGTTATGGAGTGATGTCCCTCCTAAGAGGATATAGGTTCAAATCCTATTATGGATAATAGAGTAGATTTAAGAGTAGTTTTAGTGGGTGTACTTTTGTTATTTAAAAAAAAAACTAAATATGAGTTTTCAAAGCATCCAACATGTACATAGTGTAAATCATAGAAGAAAACAGTATTACAAACATATGTTAATAAAATTTACAATATATATATATATATAGGGAGAAGTTCAAACGAGAACTGTTTTTCGTACGAGAACTGCGAAAACCAATCTTAGACATCCAATTCCTCCTCCTTAAATTGGATTACCCACCCATGTATATAGATGCATATAGCATTCTTATTTTAAGTTGGATGCAGTGATTTTATAGACTATATGTATGTATGTATATGTGTGTGTATATATAAATATATATATATATATTAATTATTTACAAATCACTTTCCTATTACACAAAGTAAAATTATATGTATATAATATGTTTTTCAGCATACACAATTTAAAATCATCAAAGTATAAAGCACTTTTAAAAAATAGTTAATTTGATGTAATTAATATACTTTTCTTCTTGGAGTCACTTGTTAAAAATAAATGATTATAGTAGATTTCTTATAAAATATTTCAAATATTGTGATGATAATGAAAGTTGCCTATTACACGGTTTGCTAACATTTACATGGATCACAGAGCCCTAGTCAAACAGTAAATGGTTCACAATCATTAAAAAAGTTTAATTCAAACAATAAATGTATCAGAACCATTAAAACTTTTCAGATGGTACAACTTTTATTTAATAAATCATTAATAGAAAATATATGTACATCTAGGACTGTAAACAAATCAAAAATTTAATGAATCGTTTCGACGAGAATTTTGTTTATATTTATTTATTTAATAAATTAACGAATATAAACAAAAGTTTTTATTTATTTAGTTAAACGAACGAACGTAAACAAGTTTGGTTCATGATAATTAAGCATTGACCATTTTACTCCTTTAGATTAAAATCAAATCCTTTTCATTGATTTACAAAATCTTCATTAAGGTGAAGTGGTGAACCTCTCCACTGGCCCAAGAATTAACTTATTAACAGGCTTTGCATAATTGGGCCCTTAATAGACTCACTATACAATGTGTAACTGGGCCATATATTAAACTAACCATATAACTATATCGGGTCGGATAATGAGTATCCGTCTTTGTCGCAGAGACGGTTAGTCAAAACAATGGTTTCTTTTTGTGTGAGCCAAATCTCCAGGGGATTCATACGACAAAGAACGCGAATTAATACACACGAAACGACAACCAAATCAATCAAATTTAAGTAGTCTTAGAAACCCCTCACAAATAACGGAGTATTACGAAGCAAAGAAACGTGATTTCAATTCACTTACTGACGAGAAAGGGGGGAAAAGTTGCAATCCACTTGCAGAAGTTTTTTCTGATCTTCTTCAAAAGTAATTCAGTGGGGTTCTTTAATCATTTAAGAATTTGGTGGGTTTATAGATTGTTTGTGGTTTGAAGGATTTGGTGAATGTATGAGAAGAAGAAAAATCTGGATCAGAAATGGGTCGAGAGATCAAGAATCTACTACGGCCGCGATTCCTTATCGTCTTCTTGATCGTTTCAGTTGTTGTGTTCATTATATTCTCATCGTTTTCTCAAAAGGTAATTAACCCCCTTATCGATACTCGCAACCGTTATAACTGATTTGGGTTTGGATCTGTTTGTAAAAACAAAGATGGGTTTGAAGGGTTTATTTCGATATGTTGAATTATGGTTTAGATTATTGGCACAGTTCTAACGATATATCTGTTTTCTTCTTTCTTTTTTTTGAAAAAGTGTTATAAAGTACACTGTTTTGGATTAAATATATATAATCTTGTTTGTAATCCAGTGGCAGTGTACGAAATGTTGTCACTAATTGTGATGATCTTTTTGAAGGAAAAGTATTCATCTGTAAAATGATAACTTTATAACCAAAAAGAAAGTGTAAATAACACCACATTTGCTGGAATTCTGGTGACCTGATGTGTTTTAATTCGATATCTAATCAAACAGCAGTATGCCATTTCAATTGCAATATAAATATGATTCTGGTGAGCTAAGTTTTAACATGGGTTATGTTTGTGGTGATTAATCTTCTTATTTGGTCACGTCTCTTTCCTGGCAGGACGATAGTTGTATAGAATTCATGATTTTGGATGAAGTATCATACGTTATGTTTATGTTTTGAGTATGGGCATAGTAGGATAACCGAGGCTAGTTACTGGTTTTACATGTTCTGAGTTATATGAAATTATGAATATTTAAGAAGTGACAAATTGCAGTTATAGTCGGTGGCATGCATATTACTCATAAACTTTGTTATTGATGTTGTGTAGAAACTCTAGCATCTAATTACTTGGTTTGTAACAATGTTTAGAAGCTTATGCAGTTTATATAGTTACATAAACTGCATGATTGTAAGGTGTTGGGAAAGTCAAACTATAAACTTCTTGTTATTGTTTTTTGTTTTTCTTGGCAGACTTTAAGACTTAAAACATTGCCTGCTGATAAAACCATTAACTAAAAGTCTAAAATAATAGATATATTATCAATCATTGTTGAGTTCACATCTTTGCCGGAGGTTGATATGGAAGCAGTCTACTTTTGGGAAGAGACATCTTACCTCCCCTATACTCTACTTAGGTGGGATTGTGTATGGTTGCTGTTGTTGCTGAGTTTACATTGTAAAACTTTTTCATGTGTGTAGTGGTTATATATAGTTTTTAATTTTCTCTTAATCTAAAACCTAAATTTTTTTAGGAGGAAGAGACAGTGGAGGAGGCTTATGAAATTACGCACAGAGTATTCTTGGATGTGGATATTGATAAGCAACGTTTAGGTATTGTTCTTTATGCCAGTATTAGTAAACGGTGTATATTTGCTTTCTGACAATTGAACCCATCTTATATAATCGTTATGACAATATTATTCATTTATCATTATAACAATTTATAGAATTTCTGGATTTATGTTAAGTTCCAACCGGTATGTGCTTATACTGCAGGAAGAATCGTCATTGGATTGTTTGGTGAAGTTGTGCCAAAAACTGTTGGTAAGCTTTTAATCATCTGTTTGCCTTTTTTTAAAGTTAATGTTGGATTTATATGACCATCTGGCTTGACATATAATCAAGAAGCTAGGAAACTATAATGTGATGGTTATATACTTATATATAACTCTTTCATGTTTTCGTCTTGGCAGAAAATTTTCGTGCTCTATGCACAGGTAATTACTGTTCCCTCGTTTTGTTAGATTATAAAGTTTCTTTGAATTTGCCAACCCCTTCCTCCCTTCCCCCAGAATAAAAAGGAAAATAGGAGGGATGGAGACAAATTGTTTGCGTGGCGGCTTTGGCACGTGACCATGTTGACTTTTATGTGATGTGTGAGAACCGATTTTTTCAAATTAATTACCTTAAAATCAAAATAATTGACACTTCGATGGTTTTCACAAAATAAGTTGGTTACCCAAAATATAAAGACCAAAGTTGGTAACTTTATCTGATTAGCCCTTTTTCTTGAAAACCAAGTTCTTATTGCAACTTCTTACCTGGCTTTCCAAAAGTTAATGGTTATTTGACCATAAATAATCTCAGATAATCATCATATCATAACCAATTTAAATCCACCACTGAACACCTCTTATATTGGAAGTAAAAGAAAAGATGAAATTTGTTATGTATTTTCAGCGTATTATGAGTTTTCTGGTATTAGGGGAATTGGGAAAATGTTCTACTGGTAAACCGCTTCATTACAAAGGAACACCATTCCACCGTATCATAGTTGGGTTCATGATTCAAGGGGGAGATATTGTGTATGGTGATGGGAGGGGGAATGAATCAATATATGGCGGCACATTTCGTGATGAAAACTTCAAAATCAAGCAGTCTCACGCAGGTTTCTGACTTTTTCTTATAAGTGTTCTATTCTATCATCCATAATCCGGAAGAATTCTGAATTTTATTTAAAAAGAAATAAAATTTTGAATGGTACATGTTATCTTCTTCTGAAGCTGCATTTTTTGCAGGTTTGGTGGCCATGGTGAATTCAGGACCAGATTCCAATGGCTCACAATTCTTCATCACCACAGTTAAGTGCTACTGGTAAGTTAACTACTTTGACATGTGTAAAAACAGGCGGGTTTGGTAGGCTAGTCCACAGACTCTTTTATTAGAAAAACTCAAAAACTTTATATATAAGAATAATAAGATTATTCATTTAATATTATGATATAGGACATTGCAAGCATTTGAATACATGTTACTTGAATTTTGACCCATTTAACCCATTTGGCCTGTTATCAATAAATACAACCTAAATTGGTCTCCACACATACGGATTGAAATTGCTACATATAACTTTTGTTCTTTAACAATTCTATTAAAGCCATGTGGTGCAAGTGAAAATTGCAACATTTTTCATTTTGCAATGTCATCAAAAAATTGTAACATTTCCTTTTCTTATCTCTTTGCCTAAGAAGTCTGATATCGACAATGGTCCACAAGACACATATTCTACAGTTATTAATCGGTACAGAGGACAGTAAAAATTGCAACATGTAATTAGACTCGTGTAGTCGTGTTTTCATTTTTTACTTCAAGAAAGAGATTATACTATATTTCAAATGCCTTCTTAATGAGGTTTTGGAAAGAATATAAGCGTTTCAATTTCTCTTTTCATCCTGTGATTTTGCAGGTTGGACGGAGAACATGTAGTGTTTGGCAAAGTGATTGAGGGGATGGATTATGTGTGGGCCATAGAAGGAAGTGCAGGTACTTATAGCGGTAAACCTCGAAAAAAAGTGGTAATTTCTGATTCGGGGGAGATCCCAAAAAGCGAATGGAAATCAACAAGTGAATCATGACAGTGACACCTTGATAGCTAGATTTTATGGTATGGATATTATGTTCTTGGGGTTTTAGGTAGCTTCTTGATGTTCATGGTCTGTAATCATCTCTATCTGCATTTTTTTTTTGTTGAGGATGATGATGTCTCCTATAGTGAAGTGATTAGAAACTTCAGACAAGTGCAGCTTTTGTATTTGCACTCTGTTACGGATACACGTTTGTGTAGTTGAAGTTTTGAATGATATTATGAACATATCTTAGCTGAATCTTGATCTTGATGGTGATGTCTTTTGGTTGGGCTCGTGATTGGTGCGTACCAGGGTGATAACTATCTATAAAATTCAAAGAAATGAGACAAATGTGTTACGCGAAAATATTTCCTTAAAAATAAAATGGGTCACGCAGTTTGAAATTCATCCTAAATGTACTTAGACGTGTCTTGGGTATTCTTGTGTTCGATCTGTTGGTGTTTTGATTAGAGAAATCAAACATTGTAATAATGTTTCCATAGATCAAATTGGATTGTAATGATGCAATTATCAATCCAAACAGTGGATGTAACAATAATAGTTCCCAGAGAGTCATTTGACTAGCATTCTTGCCAAACACTATGAGCCACCATTTTTTGTGTGTGGAGTAGGTTCCATTAGAAAGAAGTCAAAAAAGACATGAAATTGGCATGGGAGTTATTGAGCTATGGTGATGGTGGTGGTTCATCTTCTTCATCTCCATGAGGGATGTCTCTTTTTATCTCTTTATTCCATTTGTTAATTGTCGCTTGGTGACTTAGATTTTAGTATTTGCTGACTCTATGCACACCCTTTACCAGTAAGAGAGAATTGTGGATATGCTATTTTTTATCAATGTGATCATCTATTGAAAAGGTGCACATGTGCAAACCAACAAATAATAACGTAACTTATACATGTGCAAACAAAAACATGACTACGCTTTTATGTACAACGATGATCTTGTTTCTGTATTTCTTTAAGGAAAGGTTGTGAAACATGACGTAGTGGTCAATCAAAGCGGCGATGAAATAAACATGTGCAACCTATATTACTATAACGTTTCTGAAACAAATATATCATTTTTACTATAACGTTGTATATGTTCAACCCAATTTAATGTAATCACTCTTGCACATGCATATCAAACAATAGTTGCATAAAATAAACATGTGCAACCTAACATTACGATCATGAATTTATGTAAAGTGATGATCATTCCACTATTATATTTTGACCCATTTGCAATGGAAAAACCAGTCGTTAAATCATAAGAGGTTTTGCAATGGATTATGCGACAAAAATCAACTATTTCAAAAAGGCTCGTTCAAATAAATTTTGCGATAGCTCTTACTATAGACGTGAATCGAGATTTTACAAAGCTTTCATCACAGACTTGCATCGAAATATATTTATGGTTGTGTTGGGTTTGTGACAAAGATGGAGAATATATATATAAAATTTGCTTCGTAATTAAACCGTCTTAAACAAAAAGTTCAAACCTAAATCCTAAATGCAGAACAGAATGTTCCACCTAACATCAGAAAATAAAAATCGTAATTCTGGAACTTATTTATACCCATATATATATTTTTAACATAAACTTAAAAAAATTTATGATATTTCTTGTGTAAAAGCTATGCATAAATTAAAAATATTAATCATATAAATATTTTATTACCAAACCTTTAAATCTTAAACCACGAACAGGACTGAACGTCTGAACCCCTAATTTAACTTGGACTTTCTATCTGTAATTAAATACAAGTATGGTGGCATTTTAATAATGAAATTTTATATAAACTCATTACACCCACACATAAAACCTCGCGACTTTAATCCGGCCAATCTTCACCTCACCTTTTTTCACACGCTAACGCCACCGTACGACGCTTCAATTCTGACTTCTCTCTCTCACAGGCACAACCACTACCGACCGCCGGAAAGAAACAATAAAAGAAGATTTAGCATAAAATGGCTATGGCTTTCAAAATGGTACGTATTCCTTCATTTCTCTTACCTTAAACTTTATAAATTCGGCAAAATGATACGTACAGCTAGCATCTTACACTCATAGGTCACAGCACACTTAAATCACTAATCAGCCAAATGACGTAAATACCTTTTGTTTAAACGGGTTGTAAGAGTAGCATTATCTAAGTTGGGTTGCTATAGCTAGCTTACATCTTTTTACTTGTGTTTGTGTGAAAATGATTATACTAATTGCCAATCGGCGGCGAAACCACGGTGGTTGTAGGCGACGACGGGTATGTGGGTGGCGGATGAGTGCAAGAATTCGTTTATGGAAATGAAGTGGAAGAAAGTTCATCGGTACATAGTATTTAAAATCGATGAGAAATCGAAGCTGGTAACCGTCGATAAAGTTGGTGGTGCCGGAGAATGCTATTCAGATCTCACAGCATCTCTGCCGGACGACGACTGCCGTTACGCCGTCTTTGATTTCGATTTCGTCACCGTCGATAATTGCCGGAAAAGCAAGATTTTCTTTATTGCATGGTACGGTTGTCACTCTATCTTCATATTCTTCTATATTAATTAATTTTTTTAAATAAATTAATTAGCGCGCATTATTGTTATTGTGTATTTAAGATATTTCTTAAAAAGGGCTTAATTATAGATTTATAAATAAATTAGTAATAAGACCGATGATTGACATAATTAGAAACCCATTATTTCTATTATGATTTTCTAATCATTATATTTGCATTTGTTTGATCAAATTATAACTATTGTGTTTTTTAAAATGCAAAGACACAAGTATCTTATATTCTAACATAATTTTAATCATTAAACGGTTAAAAAATAAATATATCATGTTATGAATGTAATAGTAATATTCATTCTAATATATTTTGCATTTTAAGACATAGTTTAGTTTGCAATGAAAATGAACTTACAATATTTAAACAATTGATTATTATGGTAACTACGAACCAGTCAAATCATTTTTATGTGTTATTTCAAGGATTTTAATCCTTTTATTTTACAAAAAAACATGTTCACTTATGTTATCTCGTACCATAAGTATCTCATTATACTTTTTAATAAAAAAAATACAACTTGAGACTCGTTATACGTAGTTTTTAATAAAAAAATACAACTTGAGAGGATCTTGATCGATGGTTATTTTAATATTTTATATATTTAGTGTTTAAATTTACAGCTAAATATTTAAACTTTCAACCCAAGAAAAAAGTGAAGTGGTAATAATTAAAGGGTGCATTCACCAGAAAGGAAAAGAAGGATAAGACCAAAAAGTCATGATAGAATTTCATCTTTTAGGTTAATAATTGTTTATCTTACTAAATTTAATTTTATCATGAAAAGTTCCAATTTCTTCTATTTTGTCCCCTTATTTATTCACTAAATAATAATAAATGAAATTTAATTATTTTCTTTCATAATCTCATTTTGTAATTTTGATACTTTAATTATATCGATATAGTAAGTCTAAAGAGTTAATGAAATAATATTAACCTCCCTTTAATCATACATTATAATATATTATAGATAGGAGAAGGATATTACATGTGCAAATTAAAGGTTTGATTAATTTCCTATCCCAAATTTTACAAAATGTATTAATTTAAAATTTTGCATTGGAAAGTATTTATTAGAATGACTATGTCAATGTAGAATCTTTTAGTAGTTAAACACATTCCACAATATTAATTATATGGCCATAAGAAAAAAAACATAGAATTAAGATATATATATTTTCTTTTTATGAAGTTTATTTTTGAAAAACGATTTTTTGAGGTTAAACTTTTTGAATTTTAAGATAATTAAAATTCTATGCTACATACTAAAGGACAAAAACCTTTATGATTTTAATGTCCCAATATTTTACATTTGACTAGCTAAAAGAAAGAGTGGAAAATGAATGGATATGAAAAAACTAAAAAAGACCATTGACTTTAATGCCAAAGTGACACTATATGTGAATATGTGATATATATATATATATATATATATATATATATAAAAGGAATCCGGTAAGAATATATATTTTAAGTAGAGAATAGTAAGAACATTTTTAGACTAATTATTTAATTAGAAATCAAATAATTAAAAATCAGCATAAATTAATTAAACCAAACTTAATATCAACCATTAAATAAAACTCTTCTAAATATTAAAAACTGTTTTTCAAGTTCTCAATTAAAAGATGTTCTCCTCAATTTTAATTAGTTCTATTAGATAAGAGCATTTATTAATTAATGTTTTTTTATATATATTGTTGTTGGTCCTGTATATATAGGGCTCCAAGTGCATCAAAAATAAGAGCAAAAATGCTGTATGCAACATCCAAAGATGGAATTAGAAGAGTGTTGGATGGCATCCATTATGAAGTTCAAGCAACTGATCCAACTGAGATGGGGTTTGATATAATCCAAGATAGAGCTAAATAACATCAACCATGTATTCATCCAAAACATCATATCTATCTAACACCTAGCCCCACCTCGATCTACCCACCATATATCATCATCATCTATATTGTCTAATAATAATAATCATATATATATATATATATATGCACTGCTTCATGTTTTTGGCATCTTCCATATGGATACAATTCCTTTTTTTGGTACCGACATGATTATATATATGTCGAAGCAATCATGTGATAATGACTTGTAATTCATACATTAAAAGGATGATACAGTACGTGCTTTCTTCAAATTTGATTAATTATGGTGATAGATGTAAGTTTGATGTATGCGCATTAATTAATATTATTTTGTCGTACATATATAGCTATTATAATTTTTATATTTTATTAACTTATTATCTATTTTTTCGTCTACATGTTTAAGTATAATATTATAATCTAGAAAAAGTATATTTTTTTTTAATTGTGTACAAATAGATTTCTCGATGTAATTGATTCCATAATGTTTATTTTGAGAAAATGTTTATGCAATAAATAAAATGTTAATATGTTTTTATGATTCGTCAGAAAACAATTAAAAAGACCCACATATATATTTAGTGAATTAGAAAAAATAGTCGAAGCAAAATTCATGATCATAGGCCCGTAAATCTCATTATAATTAGAGTTGACATGTAAACTAAATATCTTACGTACGTACCTCTGCCTTTTAAAAAAATTGAGTGGTAAGTCTGATGGATGAAGAAGAATTGAACGTGGTCGAATCCAATATGGATTTTGGGACTTATAATTAAAAATTTTAAATTTAGTGAAAAAGAAGATATATGGTCACTTATCTAACAAAATAACTCCTAAAATTTAGTATTTTCTTTTTGAAATAAATCAAATTCAAATATTAATTACTTTTATCCACCACACTAAAGCACCTATTTTAAAATATATACCCATAAAAAAATACGTATTAATATTGTTAATGAAGTGGTTCACTAAATTTTTTAAAGAAAATGATAATTACAATCCTTAGGTAGCGTTTGGTTAGTAAGAATCCTTGAGATTGGAATCCAATTCTTAAGGATTTATGTTTTTGATTCACTTTAATAAGGAAATATGAAGGAATTGGAATCCATCAAATGAGGGAAAGTGAATTCCATCACTAGATGGAAGGATTTTGAAATCCTTTGAATGAGGAAATGTGAAATATTATATTGTTATCTTTAAACATCTCTATAGCTCTAATATATCTATCTCATTCCATCGACATAACAAAGCCGACTCTACCCTCCAAACACCGACACTTTTGCCTTCGCCTCCGCCTCTACACATGCCACCGCAGCCTTCCTTCGTCGCCACCTCCAGACCCTCCACCACAGCCTTTCTCCGTTGCCGCCTCAGACCCTCCACAGCAGCCTTCCTCCGCCGTCGCATCCGGACCCTCCGTCGCCACCTCCCAGACCCTCTGCAGCAGCCTTCCTCCACCGCAGTCTTCCTCCGTCGCCGTCTTCCTTTCCCGTCACCTCCGGACCCTCCGCCGCAACCTTCCTCCGTCGTCGTCTTCCTTTCTCGTCACCTCCGGACCCTCCGCCGCAACCTTCCTCCGTCGCCGTCTTCCTCTATCGTCACCTCCGGACCCTCCGCCGCAACCTTCCTCCGTCGCCGTCTTCCTCTATCGTCACCTCCGGACCCTCCGCCGCAGCCTTCCTCTGTCGCCCTCCTCCTCTGCTGTCACTTGTGGACCCTCCGCCGCAGCCTTCCTCTGTCGCCGTCTTCCTCTGCCGTCACCTCCGGACCCTCCGCCGCATCCTTCCTCTGTCGCCGTCTTCCTCTGCCGTCACCTCCGGACCCTCCGCCGCATCCTTCCTCTGTCGCCCTCCTCCTCTGCTATCCCCTCCGGACCCTCCGCCGCAGCCTTCCTCCATCGCTGTCTTCCTCTGCCGTCACCTCCGGACCCTTCGCCGCAGCCTTCCTCCATCGCTGTCTTCCTCTGTCGTCACCTTCGAACCCTCCGCCGCAACCTTCCTCCGTCGCCCTCTTCCTCTGCCGTCGTCTCCGGACCCTCCGCCGCAGCATTCCTCCGTCGCCGTCTTCCTCTGTCGTCGTCTCCGGACCCTCCGCCGCAGCCTTCCTCCGTCGCCCTCTTCCTCTGCCGTCGTCTCCGGACCCTCCGCCGCAGCATTCCTCTGTCGCCGTCTTCCTCGGCCGCAGCATTCCTCCGTCGCCGTCTTCCCCCGTCGCCGCCTCCAGACCCTCCGCCTCAGCCTTCCTCCGTCGCAGTCCTTAGACCCTCCGCCACAGCCTTCCTCTGTCGCAGTCCCCATACCCTCCACCACAGCCTTCCTTCGCCGTCGCCTCCAGACCCTCCGCCGCAGCATCTTCTTCATTGGTAGCAGTTGTAGTCGCCAGATTTCGCCATTCCGTCTCCGGCTTCTGCTTTAGCCTCAGATAAGTCTCCCTTACTCTCTGCTTTCCTCCACAATGTTGAATCTTTTCGACTTACTATGTGAAATAGATTATTTGAGACAGATGATATTTGAATTTATGCAGATGTGTATTGTAATAATATTAACTTATGATGTTTATTAGCGTGATTTTCATAATTTATCGATATGAATGTTCAATCAATAAAATTAATTTTTAATATTTTTATAATTTATATAGTATATTTTATATAAAAGTAATAAAACAAACTAAAAATAAGTAAAAGAACAAGAAAGGCAATTCTGTCATTTTACATTACTGAAACCAAATTCAAATTCCATTTCCTACCAACCAAACAGATCACAGATTCAAATTCCAAATCCTGACAAATTTCAATTCCTTCACAAATTTCAATTCCCTCAGAAACATTTACGAACCAAACGGCACCTTAGGATTGTGGTTAAAAATAAAAATATATGGTTTTAATTTCTTAAAAATGACACTGTATTTCATGTATGTAAAATTTAAATCTAAGAAATAAAAAATGTGTACATTTAAACATTTTTTTAAGAAAATCGAAAACTTCACTACTTTTCATAGAAAACCAAAACTTCACCCATTTTATCTAAACTTGTTTTCTACCCTCACCGTTCATTTAAACATAATTTCCAATTTTCATTGAAAACTAGAAAATTATAAGATAAAAAAACATCCCTCAGCTAAACTACACCAAACTTTTGGATTTCACGAGAATTGAAATTATACGGTAGATTCGTTAATATCCTTTAATATTTTTGTCAAACATGACTTATCATGTTCTTCCGTAAATTTGAGAATAAGTCCAAATAGAAACACCCATTTTAAGTTAAATAAATCTTTTTATAGGTTCCACTCTTATGTTTGTGAAAAAACATGATAGATTATATTTAGCCAAACATAAAAGAATCTTAACCTATACAAGTATCTGAAAAGACAAAAACTTTGTGATTTTGATGTCCAACATTTGACTTAAAAGAAAAGAGTGCATACGATTGGATAGGAAAAAAAGACAATTGACTTTATTGCAAAAGTGACAATATATGTGATATGCTAATCATATTGGATCAATTAGTGAATTATATAACATGATTACAATTGTGCATATTATTATTGTTCTATAGGGCTCCAATTGTGCATCAAAATAAGAGCAAAAATGTTGTATGCAACATCCAAAGATGGAAGAAGAGTAGTTTTGGATGGCATCCATTATGAAGTCCAAGCAAACAGGCCCAAGTGAGATGGGGTTGCATGCTGCTAAATGCTAAATAATATCAACCAAACCAACATCAACATCATATCATATACCCCATCCTCTACCCACCAAGATCTACTTTTTAAACACTTAAACAAACAAACCCATCTAATTATACACCTTTTTTTGTCCACCACCTAATTAATTCTACCCACCTTCATCTAAATTGTCTAATAATCATGCACTCCTACTAATATTATCATGTTTTTGCCATCTTTCATATGGGTACTAAGTTACTTTTTTTATGTTACATAATAATTATGATATATCACTTGTAATTCATACATTAAAATATACAAATTTCGTCAAATGTGAATATGGTGATAGATGTTGGATGATGTATGCACGTATAATACTAGTTTAATAATTTGTTATATATAACAATTATAATTTTTATATCAAACTAACTTGCAATCTTTTTTTTCATCCAGATGTTTAAGTGTATTTTGATGCAAACAAGAATTTTTTTATTGTGTACTACAAAGAATTTTTTTATCGTCCGAAAACCAGTTCTTATTTGAACCCTCCCTCCACATATATATATATATATATATATATATTCTTCATGCATGAGACAATATACAAACATGAGTAGCAATCGGCAGAGCGTATATTTACAAATTTCCAACAATGGATACAACTAAAAAAACAAATAAATATTATTATTTATATAACTTATAACAACGCTTAATTTGTCACACTTTTCAATGGTCATATGTAACAACATGTATCCTAGATTTGTACAATTTTAACGATGGATATTCTCCATTAAATCCAATCCACCATAGTTTTGAACAATCTTTGCCAACTAATCTTGTCATTTTCTTGTCTATATAATCATGCATAAGCCCTTAGTTAACACCAAAACAGGAAGATTAACCTTTTGCTTATTAGTTCTTGAAGACATTAACAATGGCTTCTAATAATAACTTATCAGTACTCGAAGCTCTTGATTCAGCTAAGACTCAATGGTATCACGCCAAAGCCATCGTCATCGCCGGCATGGGCTTTTTCACCGATGCATACGATCTATTTTGCATCTCCACCGTCTCTAAGCTTTTGGGTCGACTTTACTACTCCGATCACATCACTGGAGAACCTGGAAAACTCCCGACCAATGTCAATAACGCGGTGATCGGAGTAGCCCTTGTCGGAACCTTGACCGGACAACTAGTATTTGGTTGGCTTGGTGACAAGCTCGGCCGTAAAAAGGTGTATGGTATCACCTTGGTTCTGATGATGCTTTGTGCCATCTGCTCCGGGCTTTCATTCGGTTACAGCCCGAAAGCAGTGATCAGCACACTTTGTTTTTTCCGATTTTGGCTCGGATTCGGGATCGGTGGAGACTACCCTCTCTCTGCCACCATCATGTCGGAGTACGCAAACAAAAGGACCCGTGGTTCGTTTATCGCCGCGGTGTTCGCGATGCAAGGAATGGGGATTATTTTCGCCGGGCTGGTGTCCATGATCGTCTCCCGTCTATTCCTAAACGCGAATCCAGCACCTTCATTTGAGGAAAACCATGTGCTCTCTGTTCAGCCGAACGCCGATTATGCGTGGCGAATCGTACTCATGCTCGGAGCTCTACCTGCGTTATTAACATACTATTGGCGTCTCCAGATGCCGGAAACCGGTCGGTACACCGCCGTGATTGAAGGAAACGCCAAGCAAGCCGCAGCGGATATGGGTCGGGTCTTGGATATCGAGATCCAAGCAGAGCAAGATAAATTAGCCATGTTTAAATCAAACAACGATTACCCTTTGTTATCACGCAAGTTCTTCGAGCGTCACGGGCTTCACTTAATCGGAACATCGACCACGTGGTTTTTATTAGACATCGCGTTCTACAGTCAAAATTTGACCCAAAAAGACATATTTCCTGTCATGGGTTTGACTCATAAAGCCAAAGAAGTCAACGCGTTACGAGAAATGTTTGAAATCTCACGTGCAATGTTCGTGATCGCCATGTTTGGTACATTTCCCGGTTACTGGTTCACGGTCGCGTTCATCGAAAAACTCGGCCGGTTCAACATCCAGCTCATGGGTTTCTTTATGATGTCAATTTTCATGTTTATAATCGGAATTAAATACGAATATCTCGCAACCAAAGATCACAAATGGCTCTTCGCTGGTCTTTACGGGTTGACCTTTTTCTTCGCGAATTTCGGGCCGAATAGTACGACGTTTGTTTTACCGGCGGAGTTATTTCCGACGAGGGTCCGATCAACGTGCCACGCAATCAGCGCCGCCTCCGGAAAGGCGGGAGCGATGGTGAGTGCGTTTGGGATACAGAGGTACACATTGAGTGGAGAAAAGAAGAAGATAAGGACGGCGCTTATTATTTTGGCGGTTACGAATATGTTGGGGTTCTTCTTTACGTTTCTGGTGACGGAGACGAAAGGGCGGTCATTGGAGGAAATCTCCGGCGAAGATGGAGGCATGGACAAGGCGGAGACAGAGATGACTAACAATAATAATAATAATAATCTTGATCGTGAAGTTCAAGCGAGTTCAGGGTATTTCAAACCGAATGCTTGATTGATTGCCACGTGTGTGTTATCCAATCTTATGTCGTTTAGTGTTAAATATCCCAAGAAAGAATGGTATATCTAAATAATTGTTTGCTAAGTGGCATGTATAATAATAAGAAATAAATAAAACAGACCAAAAAAGGAGAGCATATTTTCTTCTTTAGGTTTAGTGGTACTTACAAGTTACAATTAACTTCGGATTAGGTCATTTTTAAGTTGTTATTAAATGTTTATATTATTTTTTATTTCAATCTAAGTGTACACGTATAATTTCTAAACAAAATTTGTGTTTAAAGGGTTGTATACCGATTTAAGTTGATATTAACCCATTTCTTCCTAAGAGAATGATTAAGGGACTGTTTGATTACACCCAAATGTAACAATTCAACACTGACTGTTGAATCGTTTAGCTTTTAGCGCCTTTTAATTTTTGTATCTTCCGAACCTTAAGCTTTGACAATGAGAGAGACACTTTATTGTGATTCAGCAAAAACCTTATGCACGTAAGGTTTCAAAAAATGGGAAGAAAGAAACTTGACCTTTGTGACATTTTTTATTTAGAGGTCAATCTTAGACCTTCGTCTTCAAGACAACACTTCCTATTCGTAATATGCTCTTTATGATCTCGGCTTATGACTCAATTGCCAATGTATTTAGCTATTGAGGAACTAGTGCAAGTAAACTAATTAGCAAACCTCGTGATGTTAACAACATTTGTCAAATGAATATTTCTACCTATACCAATCGAATTTAACGGAATCAGATTAATGAGACACATTATAGGCCATAAGTTTTATTTTCATAGTCGTAAAACTAAAGTCTAGTTTGTTTCGTAGAATTTAAAGAAATGTAATTGATTTAAATTCCATTCAGTTCAACTATGGAATGGACTTTACATTACTTGGGGGAATGTAAACATCCTAAAGAATGAGCTTTCATTCAAAAACAAGTTTACCAAGCGCAATTCAACACATAATTTGTTTTCAATTCTATTTCATTCCTTCGAATTATGTAAAACAAACTGGACTTAAGTGCTATGATCTCATATATGGAGATCTTTGAAACCATCATTCATAATTGTTATCGTAAAACAAGCAATTAAAGTTTACACTCAACATTTTTAAAATTATAGTTTCACACCAAATGAGCATCTAAAATCATTTATATCATATTTGCAAAAAAGATGTTGGCGTTCTGAAAGCTTTTTTTTGTCCTTACCCGAACTCCCTAAAAAGAGTAAACACAAAACTTAGTGAGCTAACTACATTACTTACACTTTATAATGAATAGCACACACCCTATGTATAACACATCATATCATAAATAACGCATATGGTCCCTTGACCTAGATGCTATATCAGCATCAAAATAACCTCTCAAATTATTCCTTGACATATCAGCATGTTCAACCCGATTGTCATGTCATCATGAACAATCCACAACCTAACGGGTTGTCATGTCGATCATGACCAACCCAGTTTACACATCAATATACACAACCTAGTAGATGTTATTTCGTTCATGACCAACCCTGGTTGATAACAATATTCAACATATAAGGTTACATAAAAACATAACCTCATAGATTTCTTAATAACATCATAATAATCAATTAATAGATATAAATTACACGCATTCACATAACAAGTATGTACATATCATGCTATGAAGAGTAAGTTAGTGAAAACTCACGTGATAATAATAATTAAAGTTATTATAGCAGCAAAACAAAAAATATCCAGAAGATAATAACGTCTACCGGAAACAACCTACAACAGATTTTTCACCACATATAACATCTATAAGTCCCCATCTTAAGTCATAACAAGTTTAAATATGCCCAACCTAACGGTTAAATGAAACTTCAACATTCTACTAAAAGCAAAACACGCACTTTATACTAACCAAACCTTCACGGTTCCCATCAATTACCAAAAATCATTTTCAATCAACTCATGACCAAACTAGTACCCATCTAGCCCTCCTCTAGGACTTATACATGCACCATAATTTGGTTATACTAGTCTAAGGTCATATGATGTGGTTTAATCATCAAAACACCCCTAAAACCTTAGTTTTTCATTCATAATTCACATATATATATAGCATCTACAACTCATATGCGGCTTTCAACTTCAAAAACAGTAATCTTAGCTATGTTGGTTACTGATTGGACGCAAAGATTGATTCAATAGCTCCCGAACAGAACATTGTGCACTATATAAGCATGATTCTTCAACCAACACACCTTTAGCTCTCCTAAAAGAACCACAAGCCTTTAGAATGCCTCAAAATGGTCTAATACTACCTTAGAACCGGTTTAGAATGTAACCTTGCAACTGAAGATTGAACGTCTATTCATACTCATGAAATAACATAAATGTCTTTCTATTAATAAACGAGTCAAGTTTATTAAATTAATCCTAATGTGATTAGTGGGATTCACTTACGGCGTAAATTCAAGATTCATTATCTGCTAATCAGATTTAATGATTGACTCCCACGTTGCAACGTGACTTTAACCGTAGAACGCGTCGAAACGTCTTGTTTATATTACGCGACACATTTTTTGCTACAGAAGCGTCACGTTTCTAGCTTATATAGTTTTCTTCAAGTTTCGTTCCGATTTGACACTAGAGCAAAAAATTTCTTAATATACTCGATATAAATCTATATTCCATACTTAAAAACATCATTACGATATTTAATTAGTAAAAAATATTCATTCGAAAAATGTGTATAAGAGTTAGGTTCATTATCGAATTTCTTATATTTGATTCTATACTAATTTTCTTTAAACACCTATATCATCTACAAAAATTGAAGGGAGATGTCTCTTGAATTCTATCAAGGTTCTTGATATTCAACACTATTTAACGACTAAATGATTACAATCAAAAGCATAAAATCAAATGACTAGTAAAAAATATACCAATAATCGGAAACCAAATGGTTCATCCAAACAACAAACCAACAATTTCAAGAACTTACAATAAACCCTAATTTATGGTGAAGAAGGAGATTAAGATTTAATAGAGAGAAAGCGTAATCGAGTGTTGTAAAGAGTCTTCCATCGTTCAAACTTTTATATGCAACACAAATCATTCGAACAAGACAGCTGAGAGAAGATTGTGCAGAGATTAGGGGAGGAAGGAAGGGAATAGGAAGAGAATCAAGAATCCTTCCAAATCATCTCAATTTTGAAAGGAAAGAATACATTGAAGATCAAATAAGTCTAAACGTACTTTATATCCAAATCCCTTCGATTCCTTTTTCTTTTTCTTTCTTAGATGAAACGCGAAAACACTCCTTTTTGTTGGATTCCTTTCAAATCCTCTCTTTTTCCTTCTTAAAAAAACTCAAAAACAGAGTGTAAGAAACCATTGAAACCGGGCACCAATTAAGAATCGAAACTGATTTTCTTTTCTTTATTCAAACGAGATAGATAAACAATATATATGAATCACCCTGAAAAAAGCCACATAATACTGAAGACCCTTGAGTTTATTACTTCATATTTAGATCATAACATATATTATACATTACAAGATATGATCCATCTTTGGGAATTTAGATCATCGCTTTATTTAAATAACTTATTGTTTGTTTTAAATTTGTTTTAAAATAGGATAAAATAGATATTTGGGATCCATCATGAGTATGGGTGAAGCAAGAATGAGTATATCAGGATCATGCGCCCTCATTCGGTAAGAATCCAAAGCCTTTGCATGTGACACTACTTATCATTAATCCACACCCGCCCATTTTTATTCTTCTTTCTTAATTGCCCTTTAATTGGAGATTTGATTTGATGATGATGATGAAATGGTTTTGGTTAAGAATTACGTACAATTACGAGTTCGAGTTCGAGATTTAGTGTTATTTTCGTATTTGCAAAGTGTGTATACGTATAATTTCGACAAATTTAGCTCATAAACAAGTACGTGTAGAAGTAAAATTATAGAAAGAAGCTAACCAAACATTAATTCCACTTATATTCTTGTTAATTTACTTTAACTACTTTATACATCCTCTTACATGGGATCACATTCTTCTCATTTCCTTCTTTCACTTTTCATTCCAAACACTCGATCTATCTTGAGAGTCGATATCTCATTCACGTCATATCAAAAGCATATTTGGTTGTTTTGAAGCTTCTTCAAGGAGAACATAAAACCGCAAAACATTGTCGATATATAAAGGTAGGGGAGTTCCCTTCATTCTTTCCCTCCACCCCGATAGCCAAGTAGTTACTCAGCTCACTGTTGTATTTTGACCCATTCTATAATTGTTTGTAACTAACAATTACCTGCTTTGTAACCAACTATGACAATTATTTACATAGAAATAACCGTTTTTAGGGTGATTATAACTATAATAAACATTTTCAAATGATTTATGCATTACTAATTTTAGAAACTATCCAGGAATTGCTATTGAATTCTCATACCCTTTTACATAGTCCTCAACAATATTTGTGTTGCTAAATTAGATTAGATTATTATTGTAATATATTAATATATATTAGGGTACGTACTTAACTGTAATATAATTTTAGAGGTTAAGTAAGGCATGGCAGAGTTCCTTTGAGATCGAAATTGGATCAAATGGGAATTGATTTGAACTCTAATATTCTTGTTCCTAAATGTGCATCGGAGATCGAAAAATTGAATTGTGTTTTTGTAAGTTGCTCAGAAGTTGGAGATTTATAGAGAAAAGTCTCTAACTGGTGAAGGTTGAAGGATGTACGTGGGTGTAAGCTCGATTATGTGAGGCAGACGCAAGGAAGGCGTGGCAATTCCTATATATATATATATATCACAAGTTAAACATAATTAATGTTTAGTAAAAGAAATATGTTAATAAAACAAATTAAAGATGATTATTGTTTAGTAACATATAGTCACCACTCAAGCTAAATATGGACTCAAAAACCACTTATACTATATGTATACTGAATGGGCTGAGAATACAAACTCATCTTAAAACAGTGGATTTACAACCCTTGTTAGAATATTTGGAATGGTGGTGTGATGGGGTAGTCTGGAGCTTATCACCATGCCGACTAAGGGTGAGCAGGAAAAGTCGAAACCGAACCAATACTAACACTAACGGTTTAATTATATATATACCATTCAACAACAATGAAGCTGCATCCAATTGAATTAATTTTAACGAAAATGAAAGAATTAAGTGAAACAAAATTAATAAGATAAACACAATTAAGTAATTTCAAGTTTTTAACCAGATTGCTAAATAACTCGAACAAATTTAAAGGTCACAAGCTAAAAAAATCTATGTAATACAAACACATTTTGAATTTAATTAACAAGTTAGGTCAAACATTTACGGAGTGTTTGTTTCACCGGAATTAGGAGAAATTTGGTGGAATTGGAATTAGAATTGAAAATTCCTAAATCATAATAGTTGTTTGTTTTACAAAATTGATGGAATGGAATTTGGCCATACTAATCTTTAAATCAAGGAATTGGGAATTCTTTTCCCAAATGGATGAAATTCTTCAAATTTATAACGATATCTCAAATATAATTATTGTCTCTTACCCTACCCCCATACCCACCCTATCCCACCCCAACCTGTAACACCGGAAAACTCAAGCCATTTTTTTAAATGTTGCGGAAGCTTTAATTAGACAAACATATAATATACAAACCATCATTTACAAATGTACATCATTTTTCACAAACAACAATATCGTTTTAGTGTTACAAAAAAAAACTACATGCTCATTTCATTTTAATCAAAATATCAGAGTGGGGTCAACTTCTCCTTCAATAACTACAAACACAAACCTACAAAATCAACAACTGAGGGGAATTAGCACAAAGCTAAGTGAGTAGAGGCTAAACACCAAAAGCAAACATCTACAATCAATATCAAAACATGTAATCACATATCCGAGAAGACCGGCGGTTCGACGCAGAACCTACAACCAATGCCGGCCAAAGCAAAGGTTACCGATAGCTCTCCACTGAATTGGCACGGTAAACTCCACCTCTGAAGCAACATATGCAACAGAAGGGCTACTACTGTTCAACCAACCAGTAGACGAGCCCAGCCCAAGTCCACGTGTAGCTGACTTCCCAACGCAACTCAAAATCATCCTAAGAGTGCGTATCGACCAAATAGTCATGCAGCAGGTATCAATAATCAATATCAAAATCAACAGTTCAATCAATCAATCCAATCTCAATCACATCATGCATCACATCAATAACACTAATCGTAATCTTTACCATCCGCGATTAACGTCCACTCACCTTTTGTTCTCAAACGGGGAACTCAGATATCTTATATTACTGAGCCTTTGTGTTTCCTGAAAACACAGCAACACCAGAGTCAATCTTTTCTATCATAAATATATATTCCTTCATATATTTATATCACATAGACCCCACATATAGCATATAACTTTCACATAAAAATATACAAAAGAGATATCGCATTAAACAATCAATAAATTCAATAATTCTGAAAAGTCGTGGTCGCGCCGCGACGGGCCTTTGAGCAGCCACCTTCGAATGTGAAGTCATTTCGAGCGCCTTTGAATTCGAAACCAAAACGCGTCGCGTCGCGACATTTCTTCGAGCGGTACAACTTTTGAATGCGAAGCCTACTACTTCGAACAAGGATCCTTCGAATGCGAAGTCATGCGTCGCGCCGCGATCTTCAATTTTCCAGATTTTATCTTCTTCCTCACGTTTAAATAACCAGAATACACTATGGCCAATTTCCAGAATTCAATAAACTTACTAAAACTCACTAAAAACATATACAAACATACTTAAACATATTCTTATGCATTACAAACATCTTTTAATCAAACAAAACACCAAATCTACCAAAACCCATTTGTTCATGAAAAGCTTCAAACTTAAACATGGTGATTCTACATACAATCATGTATTTTAACAAATAAACATATCAAACTAAATCAAAACATGATATGAACATATCCTCACCTTTAGTTTGAATTGTAGAACACAAAATCTTGACTTATAAATTCCAAGTTTACTTGTTTTGAAGGTTCCTTCACCAAGGGTTTTTCTTTCTCTCAAATACACACACTACACACTTTGCACTTTAGTTAGGTATGGTGGTACAGAGGTATATTGTGGATAATAGAGTAAAGTATTGTGGGTGGGGTGGGGTAGGTAGGGTAGGGGTAGATTGTAGATAAGTTAGAGTAGTGGGTGGGGTACGTAGGAGGTAGATAGTGAGTAAGTTGGGTGGGGTATGTATCAAGAACAGGAAAGAAGAAGATGGAGTTGAGGTGTGCTGAAAGGGATCCAACTTAAGCCCCGGGTTTGCTAAAATGGGTCCGATTTAGGCCCCCGGTTTAGTGATAAAAAAAATTAAAAGTTTTTTAACTTTGTGTCAAATACGGTAAAATTTACATCAAAACATAGATAAAAGAAAAACTATAAGCATATATAATTAAATACATCCATTAAATATAAATATATAACTAGTTTAACACCCCGTGTATAAACACAGGGATGAATAAAATGAATTTTAAAAAACTAAATCATCTACAAATGAAAATCTTGAATAGTATGTAATACTTACGTTTTTTTATGTAAAACAATTAATTCTAAAGGCAATTGAGAAAATAAAGAAATATGATTGGTGAAATAAATTCTAAAAATAAGATAATGACATCATAATACTATTCTTTTAATATATATTAAAGATTAAAAATTAATTAGCTTATTGATAAAATGATTCAAAACATTAATTTTTTAAATTTAAAAACTAAAATATATTTTTAAAATATTGTCTTTTCTTATGGTAGGAGGAACACATATCACCATGTCTACAACCGAATAAGAAACCTATGATTGCAACTTTTGATGATGTTATTGTTGTATGTAAATGATGAAGACTTGCAATTTCAACAGTTGACTAATAATCGGCTACAAAATATCATAAAGTTGGGTATAAACCATATGTCTATGTAATATAATCCACCCATAATATTACCTTAAATTAATAAATTAAGCTGATGCATGTAATTTTTTAAAAAAAATTATGTCTGGTAAGGGCTCCTCTTAAGGTGACAAACTTTTAACTTAAATGTACGTGATTTTACCAGTTTATCTATGATAATTTTTAAAGCATCCCTGGCCATCCCTAATTGGCTTATGGAAATCTTTGTGAGACTCAAACCCGCTCCTCTACGAGGGACAAGTAGTGGTATTGTTAATTGTTTTATGTCAAATAAATCGTTTATATATCTCTAAACATTAAACACAAAGGAGGAAATGTTTTTTAGTTAAAAAAGTTTGAGTTTTATTATGTTCATATATTAATTCCTTGTTCTATAGTCATGTAAAAATAATTTTACTGAGCGTACAGTTAATATGGTTAGAATGATGGTTATCACATGAAAGTTGTATGATTGTTTTATATAGTTAGGTCCATCTCTCATTCAACATGTCAATTTATATCACATCTTTTGCTTCCTTTATCGAATGGGACCTCTCTTAATCAAAGGGGGCATGACTTTAAACCGTAATCTACGATAAAAATAAAAATAAAAATAAAAATAAAAATAAAAATAAAAATTTCATCAATAATATCACTTCCAAGCCTAAGTCAAGACAATGAGTATAACAATCTTAACTAATAAAACAAATAAATAAAGTAAACTAGGGTGTAACCAACAACATTAGGTGACTTTTATAAAAAATTAATGATACATGATTTTATATTTCTACGAATTTTAGATAGAGTATATAAAAAACTAGAGAGTAAGATGTGCTACTATATGTCATCAACTTCAGGTTAGAAAGATAAAATAAAATGAAAAAAGAGGGGCAAATTATAGGAAAATACAACAAACTATATCAATATTGATATTGTATGCAACCAATTTTATTTTGTACCTAAAAAAGATGGGCAGCGCCCCATAGCAAAAATTATTTATATATGAATAACCGCCACCGCCGGCTGGTAACCGCCACTTAGGCCGCCTATATATAGGTGTCCTCGGGTTATGTGCCATTCACGAAATTGTGAAGCATACGGAAAAATTCGGAAGGCCGGAAAAGTATACAAACAATATACTTACAAAGAATACGATTACAAGTCGATATTCTGACGAAATAGTCTCAGATAAACGAGAGATAAAGCAAAAGACATTCTGTGTTTGGATTTGAATAAAACCTGTAATTCAAATCGAGTTTCTTGGATTATCCTATATCTAAATTCGTGATACCTCAAGCAATAGGATCGAATTACAGATTACGAAAAGTGTATTGAACACGATCCACGAAATTATCCAAGTTATATTGTTATTCTTACCTTTTACAAACCCTTTCCTCCAACGTTCGCGCCCTTACATGTGAAGTTCTTTTTTATGCGCCTGATATGTAGGGATACGTGGAGTGTGTGTGGATGTTTAACCAACCACGTATGGATCTGACTCTAATACCATGTTGAGATGTATGGAAATCTAGTTAGGGTTGAATTGCATATTTGTATTGCTCTGATACCATGCAAGTTTGTTGAGTTTCAACTTAAAACCAATTTATTATGAGTGTATTAACTCAGGATCCTTATTAAACATATTGTAAAGTTACATTCCTCTGATGTAATACAATACTCTACAGTTAGTGTTTATACTAGTGATTATATTAAGGCCAATAATATACCGAGACATATCATTTGACCGTGACTGGTTTATGTTACAAAAAAACCAGTGTGATACCTACATCCCAACCAGTCTATTTCAAATTGTCACAGCCTTAATATTGTTTAGCTTACAAATATGCTTCATTTTTAACCAACTTAGCTATACGCTTATAGACGAATGTGATCAGTAGAAGAAAGATGTTCTAAATAAATTAAATAATTAAAACTATATATCATGTATTCTTGTTACATGAATATGCGTAGGCCGGAAAGAGTAAAGATGACACTGTAATATAAAAGCATCAAAGCAAATATTCAATTTAAATGGTAAAGAATGAAGTATTATAATATATATTAAAAAAAAGAAAAAGTAAAAGAAAAAAGAAAACTACATGCAATCATTTCAAATGCCACTTTTTTAAAGAAAAATGTAATGAAAAAGAATTAAGCAAGATATTCTTGTGTTCCTAGAAATTTTAATTTTAATAAGAATTAATGAAACAAAATATGACTTTTGACACATACGTAGTTATGTGCTTTTACACGTCCTTTTTTTGTGTTTTATTTGACTAACTAATAACTCACAAACCCCTTCTTCTATAGACTTGTTGACCATACCATACAAGCCTTCAAAGAGTACCCACTAATTAAATAAATGCTTTAAATAAAGCCTAAAAAGCTAAAGGCTAGATCGAGTTTCAAGATATTAAATTACACTATTAATATTTTAGCTTTTGTGGTTATAAATTAATTGCACTTCTGTAGGAGGACCCAAAGAATTTCTTACTTTTTTTAATATGTGAATGTTGAATGGATAAAACATATTTCCTATTTAATTTATAGTTTTAATTTTAGTTTTTAGATTAATGGCATTAATGTTTCAGATTGTATTTTAAAATTTTAGACATGATGCATTTTCGTAATTCACATGTGATTCTTTTATAAATCACATGTGAGTTATACTGAATCACCTGTAATTGAATATTAAAATTTTAGTACTATGTTTTTTACATTGCCTTTATTGAACACAACTCATAAAGCATAATCATCTAAGACCATGAGTATAGCATGCACCAACCCAAATTAACCCAAATGTTACATCAGCCGCCACATAAACTTTTCTTCTTTTTTCCTTCCCAACCCAAATTAACCCAAAACCCAATTAGCACTCATCCCAAATCAACCCAAATATTTTTTCTCTCTTTACTCTCTCTACAAAACCAAAATACAGGAAAGCTTCGGTTAGCGTCGGGTTGCTAAATCCGAAATGGCGGAACAAGGCTACAACCCGAAAGGGTCGTAGAGGTGCTCCAGAAGGAGCCGGCCAAACCCAAATGAACCTAAAGGGGCTATGGTAGACCGCTACGCGCGGCCTAAAATGTGTACAATAAATATTATTAAGGGTTATTTGATATTATGTTTTGAAAACATGATTATGCGATTATTGTGTACAAACCTGATTTTAGATAAGAAAATATACATTCTTTGTAAAAAATCGATAACAAAACACTATTTTGCAAAATCAAGTCGTTGGAAAATATAACATCAATTCTAAATTTGTTAATAAAGATAACGTAATTTATCGAAAAAGAACTCTAAAGTCTAGATTCTAATTTGTTAAAAAAGAAACCATAATCCAAATTACCTGCTGACATGTCATCCTCATGATAGCTTACTTGGCAATTACCTTATTGATGTGGCAGTCTACTTGGCGACACCTCATCATTCTATCTTTTTAAGTATTAACTATTAAATTTTTTATAAAGATAAACTATCAGGCGCACATTATTATTATTTATTTATGTATTAAATAGTTTCTTTTACGAATTATTATTTTATAAATTTTTAATAATTATCAAATATTTTAATTAATTACTATTTATTAATCATTTTTTCTTTAATCGTTAATTTTCTAATAATAATATAAATAAAAGATTAACTATCATTAATTTATTTAGAAGATCTTAGCCTTTCATTTAATCAAAATTAAATCTTAGTCATTCATTTAGGTTTAAATTAAAAACTCAATCTTGACTTTGAATAGTCAAGATTGAAACTTTATTTTAAATTTATACGAGATAAGGTTATATCTAAATTAATATAGATTTAATACATTTAAATGTTCTAAATTTAAAATCGGCATATATTTAAAGTTTATACAAAGATCCATCAAAGTTAGTAAATACAAATTAAATATTACTGTGTATTAATTTAAAATTAATATCAATCACATAATAATCTTTTAATACTAATAACTAAATTAGATGCTCGTATAGTACATGGGCTGGTTGTAAAAGATTAATAAAAATATACTAAATAATTATATAACGTAAGATAACGAGAATTTAAAAATGACGACGGACAGCTTCGATTTAAAGCCAAAAATAAATCTAATTTTGACGTAAGCAAATCAAAATTGGATTTCGGTTTTTACAAAAAATAGTTGGTTCACGTTAAATAATTAAAAATTTATCTATGTCGTGACACATGCCACATTTGATTTTATTTGTTTTACAAATCTTATCGTAAATAAATTTTACATCATTCTAAAGTTTTCATTATGTACCTTTCTATGTCGATGAGAATTAATATAAAAAAATTAATTTATAGAAAGTCTAAGATTAGTCTATTCTTTTAGTACAAAACAATTATATATTTAACCAAGCAATTTTTTCATAAATAATTATGTCTGACCTGTGTGTTTACACAGCCATTTTAACTAGTATTTATTAAAAAGATATGATTATAATGTAATCATTCTATTTTTTAAAATTTTTAATTAATCATGCCCCCTTTATTTTCTCAAATATTTTTAGAATTAGTTGTTTTTACTTCAAAAATTGTAAGCCTTACATATTGTTCAAGAAAATACGGTTCACCAGAACTAGAGACAATAATCATTTTCGAAACTTAGCAGTTTCAATTGCAAATAATGGAAAAACTCAACATATGTCTTTAAGCGATATATTTAACTGTACGTTTCATATTAATTCATAAACTTATTCAATAGTCACATAATATCCCTTTGTATTTTATATTCTGTTTCGATAGACCTAATTAAAAACGTTTGTCGTTTATCATATCCAGTATATAAAAAACAGTATTGGTGGAGTATACACATAATGCTCTTGACGTTCGTTATATACATCTTTTAAGAGATTTTATTTTTCTATATGTGCTTAAAATTGTTTTACTATACATGTTAGTAATTTTTAACAACAGAAACATGTAAATCTTATTTTAACTATCCTCGTGTTTATACACGGGGTGTTAAACTAGTTTATGTGTTAAACAAGTATTTCATATAAATTAACAGTCATTTATTAACTTTAATAACTAATTAGAATTTACAACTGTTAGAACCAAAATTATTTCCATTTATATTTTAATTAAATTTAATATTGCTATTGACATTAGTTATGTTACAAGAAAATTTTAGTAAATACCGAGTATATATACATGTTTACAAACCCTAATAAAGTAAGCACTTATATTCTAAACATTTTGTGTTCTTAGTTTCTCTCACGTATAGATACATTCACCGTACCAAAATCATAATCATTGTGAGGTTGTTTCAATTCTTTATTAACACCTGATAATATTGGACCTACAACGACTTATTTTAATTAATCATAAGACATTTATTTTTCATGACCTTCGTCTAGTGTCCATCTAAGTGTTATAAGTGTTCATCATCATCTTTAGACATTCATTAACATTCAAGATCCAAAACCTTAGAAAAAACCTCAATTGGTAATCAAAAACTCCATGTTCAAATACAACAAATAACTCAAACCTAAATCAAATATTGAAACAAAAACAACCAAGGACGCAAGTCTTGTCCACACACATGAAGAGAGAGATAAAAAGATCTAGACATACGATCAGATTTGAAAAAAACAAGAGAGAAAGAAATAGAGGGGAACATATTTGGACATGTGACCACAAACACAATACACATACAGAGAGAAAGAGAGAGAGGGTGGGAGGGTGGGAGTGAGGTTGAAGACGAAGAAATATGGCGAGGTGGAGTGATGGCGGTGATGCAGTGGAGCGATGGTAGTGGTGTGTTAAAGTAATGGCGGTGGGGTGATGATGGTGAAAGCAGAGAGCTCTAGACAGCAACTCGCAGGCGATGGTGAGATTGTGCGACGGGGAGGTGAGATGCAGTGATGACAGTGGTGCCATGGTACGTTGACGGAGGTGTCATTGTGTGTTTAAAGAGAATAGAGAGACAAAGTAGGGTTTGTGTGTTCTTTTTTACATTTATTGACAAAATTGAATATTTATGTTACCATTCTTGAAATTTATCTATTTATAGACATAAAACACTCCCCACGTGGCCTAAATAAGCTGAATGTTGTAAAGCTACTTGAGTTAGATTGTTTGTTAAAACAGTATGATTAAGCACCGAATAATTCTATAACCTGAATAATTCAAAGACTCTGTATGAAAATAAGACATGTTGTTTAATAAAGGTTCTAAATAAACAATCTGAATAATGCAAATTACCATTTAAACCTTAATATTGATTTATTATATTATAAGATATGATTGTTTAACAAGGTATGTGTGAAATAAAATGTATTAAAAGTAAAATACTTGATGCTTAATAATTCAGAATGTACATTATGATGAAATGATTCATCACATTTCTTCTGTTTTATTCGGCACAATTTTCATTCAAATACGACAATTAAACACGCTAAATACTGAACGATTCAGCATTCAACGTTAAATGGTTCCATTAATCAGCAAACAAACAGTCATTTAACTTTCGCAAAAAAGAAAGTTCAAACCCGTCCCAACTAATAATATCTTTGTTTCCGGTGATTTTTCGGTGATATCAAACCATATGATTATATTTTACATATTTTGGAAGGGAAAAAAACAAACAAAAAAAAAGTGACCCTAAAAGCGAAATACATTGCTCCTAACGGAGAAACTATTTTCTCCGGTCATACTCTCCGTCAACTCGCCACCCTACACGCCTAGAACGGATTAATTTACCGGCGAAACACCACCACACGATCAGGATAATTATTAAAAATAAATAAATTATAGTGGGTCTAACTGTGTCACCACAATGGGGCTCCGAACCACATGTTTTCCATCAACCCATGAAAGTGACCCAAATACTGCACCCGAATCACCCATCACAACATTCTTCCCGTCGATCTTCACCGTCACATAATAACTCAACTCCCTAACCTTGTCGGAAAACACCAGCTTCCCCGGCCTAACCGCCACCGTGATACCCTTTGGGGCCTCCACCTTCACCGTGTAAACAGAATTCACATCCCCAACATTCTTAACTCTACGAATCAAAGTCTTCCTCAAAACCCCCTTTTTTCCAGTGGAAAACAGAGCAGCAATTGATGGGTAATTCAGGTTCTCCGGTACCGGTTTTCTTCGCATCGGACAAGCCGCCGGTGATCGAGTGATCACTTGAATTGTCTTGGCGCCATAGCCAATTGAGCATAAGAAGCTCACGTAGTCTTCGTTGGTGAGATCGTAAACAAGACCAGGGTCCATTGCTAGATCAAGGTTTAAATGTCCAGCACCAAAATCGTAAGGCGTTGTTGCGTTTCCGGTGGATTCATCAGTCATGGGTTGGAGCTGTTTATTGACGGTGCTTGCGGTGGTCATGATGGCCGACTTTATTGCCGCCGGTGACCAATCGGGGTGAGCAGATTTCAACAACGCAGCAGCACCGCTCACATGAGGACAAGACATTGAAGTTCCCGAAAGTATATTAAACTCCATTTTACGAGTATCGGAATCTAATCCCGTCGGTCCGACAGCATCGGTCCAAGCAGCTAAAATGTTGACTCCCGGAGCGATTAGATCAGGTTTCAGAATCTCCGGGTTCATCCCGTTAGGTCCTCTGCCGGAAAATGAAGCCACAACCGGCGCTGGTTTAATTCCGAGAACCGTTCCTTGGAAATTAATCGTGGCAGTAGCACGGCCAGTGCCGGCGTAAGCTTTAATTTGGTCTCCTTCATCGGAACCAACAGAGCACGCCGGGATAAGATGCGCGTCGCCGACGAGACCTTCGCCGTTAGAAACGCCGTTGGACAGAATCATTCCGACACCACCGGCCTTCTTCACCACTAATCCCTTGGCCACCCTCGGACTACTGCCCCTATCACAAATTACTATCTTACCCTTCACCAGGTTAGTATCCAATGCATTGTCCATACACAATGAAGCAGATAGAATTCCTGATTTTCCGGGATAAATTAGAGGATACTTTTTTCCGCTAATTGCGGGACCAGCGTATAACGATACACCTGCAAGCTTCCTTCCGTCGCCGAGGATAACTTCAGCCGGGAAATTTCTGTCAATTGTACCTGCTCCGACGGTAGTAAGCCATGGAGCAAGGTTAGTCACCGACATTCCATTCGGACCATCGTTACCTGCGGAAGAGGAAACAAAAACACCTCTAGAAACAGCGCCGTAGGCTCCAATTGCAATTGGATCAAGATAATACGGTGAAGAAATGCCGTCGCCGCCTCCAATTGAGATCGAGATGACATCGACACCATCGTTAACGGCGGCGTCAAACGCCGCAAGGATATCAGAATCAAAACAACCAGAGCCTTTCCAACAAACTTTATAAACCGCTAACCTAGCTTTCGGAGCAACACCTTTAGCTATTCCGGCAGCATAACCAGCCATACTAGCTTTAAAAACATACCTACCGGCGGCTGTCGACGCGGTGTGAGTACCGTGGCCGTCAGCGTCTCTCGGAGACCGAAACTCAACTGTATCGTTAATCGCGCCACCGAGTCCAATACCGCCTCCTAATCCACCAGCAGCTTCATGTCCTTTGGAGAAGAATCGAGCTCCAACTATCTTCCGGTTACAGTTCCTCGCCGTGAATCTCACTCCGGTCTGGCAAACACCTTTCCAACGCTTCGGAACAGGACCGAGATTTAGATCGGAGAAGCTCCGTCTCTCCGGCCAGATTCCTGTATCAAATACGCCAATAATAACATCAGAACCGTAATCTGATTCGGACCACAAACCTCTCTGGTTTCTCAGCCCAACAAATTGCGGCGAACGAGTAGTGTGGAGCTCTCGCCGGCGGTCTTCAAAGACCGCCAACACAGATGGATGGTTTTCCAAAGCGGAAGCTTGGGAAGGAGTAACAGAAGCAGAGAACCCTCTGAAAACGGTGTCGTATACGTGTAAGATGCTACCGGATTCAGTGAACTCGGTAGTGTACCAGTGGTAGTGAGTTGGGAAAATCGACGGCTTGGATCCACCATCTACTCGAAAAATGTAAGTTTTGCTTGCCGGGTCTGTAGAAATGGCGTCGCCGGCGGCGAAAAGGACGAAGAAGAAAACAGAACAGAGGAGCAAAGCCATGGGAGACGGCTTTGGGAGACTGAAGTGTGAGTGGGTGTATTGGGGTTTGTGCTTATAAACACATAATAAGGCTGGTGAATATGTATTAATATTAATTGTATTTTATTAAAACTTTAATAAATAATTTTGAGTTTTAAAAAAACTAATCCGTTATTCTAAAAGGTATTAATTTAATAGAAATAATTGTAAAAGCTATCTGTTTTTAAGAACTAATATTTTCACATGAGTAAAACTTTATGGGTCTAAGGATTAAATGCATATGATACTATGATAGTAATGTACTAGGGCAATCAATCTTTTAGGTACATATCTTTTAAATCGTAGTCATAATACATATTATTATCATGACCGACTGTTAAATCAGCTTTTTTAATTTATGATTATCGCAGCATGACGAAACAGTCTGGTCATGATTAACCTTCATGTCACCAATTATTATCAAACCCACGTAATATTATTTAGATTAATATAATTTGTAGAAAATTAAAAAAAAAGATGAAACAAAGAGCTCGTCACCAAATAACAAGGTGTCAAATGACAAGCAAAATCTCGAGTCACCCCTAATGAAAATGACAAGTTGAGAAGGAAGATGGAGGTGTAATGGTGTATAACAAGCTTGAAGAGTAAAAAAAAACCTACTCATTACAAGTGGTGTTAGTCCTACTTTTCAATTTAAACATTTTTTTTTAATAAGAGACATGAAATTACAATTGTAATAACATGTAATACATGGACTAGATAAGGCTAGCTATGAGCTTTTTGATTTTAGTAATGTATTTTGTTTCATCTATTATGAAAGAAAAAAAAGATAATTCAAATATCTGTTTAAACAACTTCTAAACGTTACTTTTATGACAACTATGTACTGATATTAGCAGAATATACATTTTCATATTTTGGTATTATATAAAAATCAGTTTTATGTAGGAACTGGTGTATACGACAAAAGGACATGTAAATTGGATTCCGTGACCTCTTTAGTAGGTTAAAAATAAATAATAATTTTAATTACATGTGATTATTTTGACCACTAGCTTGTTACATTATCTTTGAAGTTGAAATTAAAAAAAAAAGTAAGAAATATGAAAATAAAAAATAGAAATTAGAATAGAACATAATAGTTTAATGGGGTGAAGGGTTAGATGAGTCACATCTTTCTTGCTTTGTTGGAGGCAGGAGAGATCACTAGAATATATTCATTCTTTCAAGTATGAATAAATATCAAGAGAATAATTAATATTTGTATGGTTTTAGTTTTGCTTTATGTAACTGGGACTTTTTTCCATCAATATTATGTATCACACACAACTTCGTTAAGTCGTAGGTTTTGAAAGACTGATATTTAACTTGTCTGGAAGTTAAGTTGTGGCGGTTGGAACATGTTTTTAGGATATGTTGCTAATTTCAATCCTTAGGTTTCGAGTTGCTCCAACAATAAGAGGACAGGCTTGGCCTATTTGTTGGTTAATAACATTAAAAAAACGCATTTAAAATTACTATCCACTTAATTAACTTTTTTTAAGTAATATCTACGAATGATGTTTAAGATAGTTCATACTTAATTCTTAATCTTAAAGGGCTAATTGTAGCGTTTAGATCAATTACATCAATTGTATTTTAAATTTTTAAATAGAGTGGAATTTTTGTAATTCAAATGTGATTGTATACAAAATCATCTGTGATGAAGAACACAACTCTAATATCTATATCTATACTACTATATAAACTATTTAACATTATTTCTCCTCCTCAACTTTAACGTTGTGTTCCCGAGATATAGTAAAAAAAAGAAAAGAAAAGAGAATTAATAGGAGAAAAGAAAAGAAAAGAAAGGATAATGATTTTGATTTTGATTTTTCATGTTCCCGGGTTTGAAAGAAAAGAAAATGAAGTTGAAGAGAAAAGACATAAGTTTGAGTTCCCGAATTCGAGAGGAAGGAAAAGAAAAGGGGTCATTCATTCTCGAAAAGAAAGGATAACTAATTGTCTAATTCATTCTCGATAATATGTCCGTTTTCGGTAACGTAGGGTATGGTATACACACACTATGATGACATCGAATAATTTCCATTTGCAGCATGTCCATTTTGTTTCCTTCTTTTCTATTTTACTTATTTCTTTATTATCTATCAACTCTTTCGTTAATTTCTGAAATAACCTTTAAAAAACAATAAAATAAGAAAAAAAACAATCTCTACTTATAAAATAAGATGATAAAAATATATCAATGACTTGGTGAATTGTGTTGATTTGAATGAGAAATTGTGTAGGCATGAGATGATATATTAGTGGTTGCGTTGGTGTATTTAAAAAATGTAAAGATATTTAAGACTATATTGGTAATTTTCTATTACTTAAAATTTAAGAGTTTAAGTAAAATAATATTAAATATATTATAAATTAAACTTTTTATTTTACTTATATGAGTGTTTATAAATTCGGTTACATGTTATCAAGTTTATAAGTTTTAGTTATACAAATTTTCTAATACTTCAATTCAATTATGTGATATATGATATAATATTTAAATATACACGCTAATTTACTATTACATAGGTTTAAACCGGGAAGACAAGTCTGGCCCTCCAGGGTGATAGACCGAAGGTATGGACTTTAAGTTCACACATGTTACTTCAGATTTCTGGGGTAGTTACCTAAACCAAAACAGGAGCAGCTTCCTTCATATTAATGATGTGAATCTGTCACTAATTTTACCTAAATATCTTATTATTATGGTAATTTTTAGTTATCAGCCATGCAAAATATTAGAGTAAGATGTATCTAACATATTGGGTATAATATATTATCAAATATGTAACATGTAATTTAAAAAAACGTTGATCGATAATAATTCATTAAAAATGAATGAAAAAGAATAATGGTTAGAAAAGAATGTTGGATTGAGTCAGCTGGTTTAAGATTATTAAATTGCACAACAATTCATAATTAAAATACATTACTGCGGTGTCAGTGACCGTTAAATTGAAAAAGCTTGATTTTTTTAAAAATGAATGAAAAGGAATAATGGTTACAAAAGTAATGCTACTTTTATTAGTGAAAATTAGTTCACATAGAATTTGATATGTAATCTTTGAATCCTTTAATATCACTTCATAGGTCATCTAAAAAATTTCAATTTTAACTTTAATTCTTTATTATTCAATTTTGACATTAAATGTTTTTGTTTGTGTTTTAAATGTATTTTCATTTACATAATTTTATCAAGTATTATACAACACAAAAAAAAATATTTAAGGTCAAAACTAAAAAAAGAAAAACTTTGAAAAGTCAAAAGTAGACAATATTCTTGGATGGAGGAAGTACTTAACAACTAATTCGTATGTCACGTGTCCTTCCTCTAAGATCACACATAATCTTGATTGTCTGTCACATCAACATGGCTAACCTATGATTATCGTGTGTCCTTCGTTATTCAAATGCCGAGAATCACTCAAAAAAACCACTACCGAGACATGATGGGTGATGTGCCTCTCGGTATCGTCCTTCCACATCAGCATGCCTATAAAATGCTACTTGTACTCCTCTTGCGCTATGTCTTCTCTTTCTGCCACTCCATTTACTCCCCCTCCATATTTGAAGCCCTAATTGTCAATGGCTACTAACAAGGAAATGTGAGAGAATGGTTCCGTAGAAGAAGTAAAGAAGGTTTAATGAGTTCAAGATCTCTTTTGTACTCTCTCTATCCTCTTCCACTCTTCCTTCTATCGATAGTCATTCTTGATTTCATGCTTTATCTAAGCCCTAATCTCTCAATTTTACACTTATAAAGCTTTCTCTCATTTTTTTCAGTTAATCAACAAAACAAATAGTATTGTCAATCGTGTATGAATCAATGAAACAGATTAAATCAAGGGCATCTTTCATTATATTTTTTTTTAAAACAAGAAGAATTATTATTAGATTTAAAAGAGTCTCAAAGATTGAGACATAATGTTATTCGAATATTTGATTTGATGAACATCCACATGCAAATGTTTGATTATTTATTTGCCAAATGTTTATCACTGTAAGAGGACTACTTAAGGGTGAGTTTAAAATTTAAATATCAAAATCCAAAGTTGGAAAGAGTGATATATTATTAATATCTATGACACACCTATAAACGTACATATATATGCATTAGCAAAAGTGACACGCGTATACATGTATATATTTGAATTAGCAAATTGACCCGAATAACAGACGGGTATAGCACTAGTGGTTAATTGTTAATTGCGTTTTCCCCATATAAACCAATTACATTATTCATCGATGTTTGTGATCAGGGGGTTGTGTAGAATTGAACAATTTATGCCAAGTTCAATTTCCATTGTATTAATTTAATTCAACCAGTAAACCTCTAATTTATCTATTATAAGATTTTTATTTGTTTTGGTTGCATATTGGGATACTTAGAAGGAACAATCAGAGAGCCACTTTAGTCATGATTTTTTTTAAACCTGAACGCACATATCGTTACATAACTCAATATATGTGGCAAAACGAAAACGAGCATGTTGGGTAACCCGAATCAACCCATAAGTAAGTAAGCGGGTCGAAACTGTTTCTATGTTTTCCATAACCTTTATGCATACAAAACATGTTGATTTGGGATGGAAATAGGTCAGGTATGGGACGTGTATTTGTGATCCAAGTTCTATACCCGATTATACATCATGTTTCATACCTGGTCATGTCCCATTAGTTTGCGGGTATACCCGCAGGTATCGGGTATCTCCGTTTAATAATTTTAGTCAATTAAAACTCACTAATAAGTATTTTCATTTCTTAAAACTTTACCTTAATCACATGAAAACAGTGAGTTAGACTTTTTTAAATTATTTTAATTAGTAACAACATTAAAACGTTTAGAATTTAGTAATGTTACATAAGTACAATCATTTACATACAAGTTTAAAATATCTAAACTTCTTAATAAATTCAGTCAAATCATTACATAAACAATAAAAGCAATATTCTCAATCTTCATTCGACTATTGTCACACATTAGTAATTCGATAAATTAAAACCATATGAAGTGAATTTCATACAATTGTAAAAAGAAAAACCAATTAAATAAACTATTAAAATTAATAATTAAAAGATATATATGACTAATTATAAAGTTTCTAACGTCATATATATATTTACTTCATAATCAATATTCTATACGCAGTCAACTTACAATTTTAATAATATCAAAATAAAACTTTAAAACCTTAACATGTTAATACTTGAACTATATCTTATAAGAATATAAATGTTCAAGTTTGAGTAAATGGGATCGAGCAATTGGACGGGTATTAACTAAAAACCATCTCAAACCCATAAAATTTTTCTAAAGCGATCTCATACCTGATCTCATAACTATATTTACACATCTTAAAAGTATTGGGTTTGCGATTTTCTGTTGAGATTGGGTATTTTTGCCATCATATCTCTAATGTTAATGATATCTTATTTAATATTATGTGCATTTTTTCTTTGTAACTTAATAGAATGGATTACGAAAATCAATTAGCATGCTAATATGTAATTTGATTCTATATAGGTTGGAAATATTTGCTCTGTTTGTAACATACAGTTAATTATGAACAAATACTTAAATGTATGATAAATCTCAGTGTTTTGTCATATCTGATTATGTTCATGTATGGTGGATGCATATGATTTGGTGGTAATTCTCGTTTCTCCATTGAAGCGGAAGCTATGAAAACAAAGTTACTATACGATTTTTGTGTTTAGTTTATATTTGATTCATTTTATATTTAATTAATTTCTCATGGAATTAATTTATTTGGTTTATATTCGGGGTCCAACTTTTAGGGTTTTTTTTTTCAGTCTGATTGATTCTTTTATCTTTAATTAATGCTCATATTTGTTAAAGACTGTTGAATGGTATATACAGATCCGGAGATTTTTCTATTTGAATTTTAGGTTCAATGAAATAAAGCATATGTTATTATGTTCAAATGGGAGTGTGTGTTATTGTTTCCATGGATTTAGTATTGTAAATGTAAATTTGAAGTTTGCTTCTTGTTTGCTATTTGTTTGCTATAACATTTTTTGGTATTCATGTTAACTACACAATAATCTAAAAAATTTAATCTTTGGGTTACTGTTATTCATACAATGATGTGATTGCATCTAATTTGATCTTTAAAGCATCCACAATCCATACTCCTCTTCAAGAGTTTAATGGAATGTCACATCAGTATTTCACTACTTATACAACTCTATTCTTTAACCTCCACACTTCATTAAGCTCTACATATTTTAATGGACTTCTACATCAGCATTGTATATATAATATATATAATTTCATAAAAATATTTATAAAGTTACAAAATACATAAAATAAAAATACGAAATAAAACATTTATTACATAAAAGGTACGAGAATAAAAATACATAATTAAAAATTACGAAACTTAAAAAATAAAATACTTAAACACCTAGTTATTAAAAACGACGAAACCAAAACTTAAATAATTAAACATGTGTTACATAAAAACGACGATATCTATAGATTATATTTTATTTTGATCTCATCACAGCGGTTCATATATTATTATGTTGTTTCTAAATTCAAAATTCCTTTTATATATAAATTAAGAAATTTTTTAAAAATATAAATACATTAACTAACTTAAAAATATATTAAATTAAATTTTATATAATATTAACAAAAGTAAATAAAAAGAAAATAATATATTTGTACTAAACATGTGGGGCCCATAATTATTAAAATTATAAAAAAAATATGGGCCTACCAATTTCTTAATTGAACCAATCAATCTTCATATCACTTCACTTTTATAAAATCCCCTTACAATTCATACAACCCATATTACACCCCCATACAACTCCCATTTAACCCCAATATTATTATATATAAATATATATATATACTAGCATTGTACCCGCGTAATGCAGCGTTTACGAATTTTTTTCTCAATAATTTGTTCGTTTTTAAAACAGGGGTGGTGTGTATCTTTTCTATATTATAATGGATCAATAAAATTTCACATGGATGGTAAAATCTAACAAGAATGTTGACATTATATCTCTATTTTATTTTAATTATATTACCTATTTAAAAACTTCAGTAATTTTTATAAATTTAGGTTGTATGTTATTTAGATTTAATACTTCTAACTATATGCAATTTTAATAGTTAAGTTAAAATATTTATTATATGATATAATATTTAATATGAAAAATATAATTCTTAATATTTTAATTATTAAGTTAACTTGTATTGATTTAATTTTTTAAATAATTTTTATTTTGAAAGGTTTAGTTATTAAAATGGTATATTGTTATTAACTCCACCAAATAATTACTTTATTTAATAGTTTTCATTTAGTTTAATATTAAGGGTAAATTGGTAATATTAAATTACTTAAAACTAAGAAATACAAAAGACCTAAACGCTTTATATAATAGTGTATATATATATAGGGGAGAGTTCAAACGAGAAATGTTTTTCGTATGAGAACCGCGAGAACCAATCTTGGCCGTTCATTTTGGATAATGGAATTCATGGATGAAGAGCGTGGGGGGATTAAGTGTGGCAGAATGCATGTAAGGAATTCATGAGTGGGCAATCCAATTGAAGAAGGGGGGAATTGACAGCCAAGATTGTTTCTCGCGATTCTCGTACGAAAAACAGTTCTTGTTTGAACTTTTGTCTATATATATTATATTTGTAATACTCCAGGTAAATAAATTAATAATTATTTAGATTAACATTCAGAATGTTATGGTAAACTTTGATATATCGTTAGTTCTTTGATGATTGGTACTCATCCTTAATACATATAATTTAGGAGAGTTTTTAAGCCAAAGTTTCTTGAATATTACCAAAAATACTCGTATAGCTTCTGTCTAGTTTACAAGTTTTGCGACTTTTAGAATACCTCTTTTGAGTTATTTCTTTGAAAACGCATAAAACATAAGATCCAAGTGCTATTAGTATTACCCAGCTAAGACTTTATAAAGTTTCAAACAAGTACCTTTATAATCACCGTTTATTCTAAATAACCAGACGTAAACAACAAGGACACGAACAAACAAAAATATAAAACTCTTAGTTAAAAAACTTAAAATAAATAATAAAAGATCCAAAGTTTAAAAACCACATATATAGAAGGTTAACATAGTGGAAAGTATAATTGGGAGGAAACCAAAATAAAAGGATAAGGAAACGAAAAATAAGTGAAGGGAAACAAAATAGAAATTTGGGAAACAAAGTATAATAATATATTTATTTATCTAGTATATTTTAAATAATATTAAAACTTAACTTCTAACTGTTTTAATCTATTCAGATTTGAATAAAAAATATAGGAAATATTAATATATAAATTAACCATGCTTTATTATATTAATATAATCAAATATGAATGATATATTTATTTCTTTAGTGTTTAATTACATGTACTATATGTTTATGAACATTTTTTAATTAATAAAACGAGTTGTTATTCGTAAGATTAAAATTAATTATGTTTAGTGTTTAAATATATCGTACTCGCAAACCGTATTTAGTGTTATTCGTCAATTACATTTGACTTAAATGGGTCGACACGAATTATGACACGTCTTGAACCTGAGGAAAATAAATGGGTCGAAATCGGGTCGACGTGAAACTGACCCGAATCAAAACGACATGAATCCGACCCGAATTGACAGCCTTAATGGCCGACGGTATCTGGTGTTGTGAAGGATACCCCCTCCCAAGAGGTTGGGGGTTCAAGTCATATTGTAAACAATATATTAGATTTAGCGATAGATTTAGTAGATGTATATGTGTTTACCGTCCAAAAAAAATCTTTCCAATCTCAAATCCTTAACCCAAACCCCAATTGAAAATTACCTTCTTGCACTTGTTAAAGAGCCACAACAAAAAGAGATTGTGAATTATCGAAAACAATCCTCATTTTGAAATCTCCTCCACCCCGTTGAGCGGAAGGTGTACTCCATCTAGCCTTAGTGATCACCAAAGTGATCTCCCATCACACTCAAATCGCTTTCTCTATTACTCCCTCTACCTTATGTTAAAAAAATGAGGAATGATCATCATCTATTTTATAGATCTTTATTATTTAATTATTTTATGGTTATATAATTGTTTTTTAAATATATTTGTTGTTATAAATATGGATATACTAATATTTATTATGCAAAAAAATATTATATTATATATACATGATTACATTTTACAATTAGTATGCCTGTAAGCCTAATCGAGTTATCTATGTAAAACTTGGGCTCCACCTCGATCCCAAGCTCTTTATAAAAACTCCAAGTTAGATTTATGTTCGGCTCGTGACGAGTTTTCAGAAGTTGAGCTCGATAGGTAAACTCATTTACAGCCGTAGCCCAACAAAATTTTATATGTTTACGAAAAATGATTAATATTCATTGCTTTTTTTGGTATTAAGACGAAAATAAGGTACTTTCAATTTTTCATACTTGTTGCTACATCGATCCGCCGGGTAGGTTTAGATAACTGTGTTGGGCCATTCTCCATCTTCCTGATCTTGGATTGTATGCTACAAACATGAAAAAAACTCGTTAGAAGGGGACCCGAGGCCGAAGTCCCGGGATCCACCCTCTGACGCTCAAGTCATAACTCGTATATGCACACACACACACATATATATATATAACTATTACATGTACTAAGAGTATATAAAGAGACGGTGAATAGAGAAAGTAAGATAAGAGATCATCATATAAACCTTGTGGTGTGTCTTTCCTTTTATAGAGAGGGAGTTGGGTAATTGCTAACCTTTATCCGATGGTTAATAACCGGAGCTAGTTGGCTCTTTTGAGTAGTGGCTGTCAGTTTATCTAGTGGTTGGACTATTGGATCTAGTTAGCTATTCTGACTAGCTCCTCATTGCCCTTGTGTTATGCTCTTGCTCTGAACTTATTCGTGCTTCAGACCAAAGGTCTAGTTTGGTCCTTTGCATTGGCTTTACTCTTGCTTCGGACCGGATGTCTAGTTCAGTCCTCCTGCTTTGGTCTAGTACTCGTGCTTGAGACCGGAGGTTTGGTTCGGTACATACGTCATCAATACTTATCTATTTTATATCATAAAAATAAAGATTACTTGCTTTCTAATATTGGTTTGACTCTAATGAAAAACTATAATTTCTCACATTTCAAAGTTAAAGTAACATTACATCATCCCCTCATAAAGGAAAAAAACCATTACATCATATGTTTTCTATAATCTATAGTATGTATTCTTTATGGAAGACTAGTCTGGTAAAATGAGCCCATACAGCAAAACCAATTGACAATATGGCCCAATTTTATATTATATGTATTTACTATTTAGTATACTGTCTATTTGTTATTTATTTGATTTTTCTTCACATGTGAGTGTCAAACTATGAAACAAGTAATTTTACAAAGTCTTAGGGGTTGTTTGTTTTTCTAAAAAAAGTCTTAATTTATCTTAATTTGAATCAATAAGAGATATTAAGATGTAAGAGCTGTTTGTTTTTTTTTTCATTAAGATCTGAAAACATCTTAAAACTCCTTAATGAATCAGAGATATAATTACCTCTTATAACATCTTAACAGAATTTATGTTTCATTATAACAATCAGACTCCTTCCTTCACTAATTCATGTCAATGTTTACTCTTCCACTACTCTAAATGCATAGACAACTTTCACGATCGTCGTCGGCCGCCACAAGCCGCTGCGCATCTCTTATATATTTTGATTTTGATTCCCTATATTATTATGATTTGATAATTTTTTATTCAAATATTTTACTTTATAATTAGAAAAGTTCGATTTTAATGAAATATGTAACGGTTGAATATAAAATATTATAAAATAGATAATCACAACTATTCAGATATTTTATAAAACAAACAGCAAAATATGAATGAACATTCAGACGTCAGAATCACCTCTTAATGTTCAGACATGGTATTCAGATTCAGACTCAGAACCTCTTAATAAACAAACGACACCTTAGGCTTCTTACAACCGCTTAATGGATTTTGAATGCAACAGGTTTTTATTTTATAAATCGTATGTAATTGTTTTTCTTACCATTTAAATACATAAATAATAATTACACACCATTTCATACACTTACAAGAGTGTTTTGTAACATTCTCAAATCGGGCCTATTCGTGTGCTCCATTTGGTATGTAAATTTATTTAAGTAAATTAAATATGAATATATTTGTAAGTATTAATAGAAAATTAGCTATTGGCCAGTTAAATGTGAATTTAAAAATAATAATAAAAATAGATAAATGTGTTAAAATATTAACTGGTTTCAAACGAGGTTTCCAAAAATATACTCGTTAGTTGAAACGGTTATTCGGGTGTCGTGTTGTATGTTGAAAAGGGGAACAAAATACCCCTTGTGGATAACTCATAAACCATAAGGCGGTCCTTGAGTCTCCACATCAGACACAACACACACTCACACCACTAAAAACACACACACACCTCACGATTTCTTCTCTTGTTCTTGAAGAAGACAATTCAAAGCCAAGATCAAACAAAGAGGCTGGATTAAACAAGGATTCAAGTTCTAAATATGTTCTTAGCAATCATCTTCATCATCTCCCTCATTCCTTGTAAGCTTTCTTCTCCTTGTTCTTCATTTTCAAGCTCTAGGTCAAAAAACGGGTCAACTAGAAATTGACCACAAAGCTTAAATCTTTTGATTGTAATCTATTTTAGAGTCATCTATAAGTAGTTTACAACTCATGTTATGAATTATAGAAGCTAACTTGATTGAATTTCAAGAATTTGACCAAATTGGTCTTTAATGGTGATTTGATTATTCAAACTTGAATCTTATGTTAAAACATGTTAGGTTAATGTTTATAGACTCCAAATGATGCCCAAAACTTAGTAAATAACCTGGAAATAATTAAGAACAAGTAAGATTTGGGATTGGATGGAAAACAGCAAGTGCAGAGCATATTTTCGTGACCCTGGAGGGGTGTCGCGGCGCGACCAGGGCTGCAGCAGACTATTTGTTGTTTTTCAATGGACTAAGTATATGTAATGTTCTTGTATCATTTTTGACCATTTTAGAGATATTTAGGATGGTTTAAGCATTTTACTCAATTAAACACATAAGTAGGAATTTAACACTAGAATTAGCATGTGTATATGTTATGTGGTGATCTAAATGGACTTATATGTAAACAATAGATAATTAAGCATTCAAGGAAGGCTGAATCCATATTTGTGTTATATTTGAGCACCAAGGTGAGTACCGGCTTTTATGAATTCAATAAAGGAAGTTTTTAAATGCTAATTGGTTTAAACGAACACGGTATGCTACTTATTGCACATAGACTTGTATATTTGTGTATATATGCTTAGAAAACTATTAATGACATGATGAATGATATATTTGACATGTATCTAAGCATATGTATATTTATTGTGATATTTTGATGAATATGAATTCATATGTGAAAGCATGTATGCTATGATCCCTATTATGGGTTAATTATGAGCTATGTGAAAGTCCGGACATATGTGTATGGAAGGTCAGCTTTGGTTGGGTCTCAAGGGCCTTCGGGCAATTGTTCGGGACTAATGGTACTTGAGTGTCATTCCTTTAAACTCTTGGGGTGATTGCCTTAACTGGCTGAGCCTAATGAGCCTTTGGCTCCGTAACGAGCAGGTGGAGTCACTTAGATAATGAAACTAGCACGGTTGGCAGTGTTTGATTCCCCTGGTGGTTGTTATTGAGCCGGACTAGCTATCTGGCAAGATATAGCACTGCTGGACATGTCAGCATTACTACTATGTGTTAGGATAGCATTGTATGCTCATTCTTGATTCATGACTTGCTATTATTGTACTCATACCTGTTTGTATTCACTAGCTATTTTATATAGTTAATGTTGTTGTTGTTTCCCTTTTTACAGACAAAGAATAGGCAGGTCTGGTGAGTGGAGAACACTTGTAGCTGATGTACAGGCTTTTTTGGAACACCGCTTTTTGGTATATAATATACAATGGTCGGTTTAGATAAAAGAAACACCGGTTGTCATGTTTGGCAAGTTTTTGTTTTGTATATTTGCATATACACCAAACATGTGTTTTAAACTGTAATTGTTAATAGGCTTGGGTTTGTTTATTGTTTTAAAATTCCGCTGATTTGCTTTTGAAATTCGGTTAAGTTAACTAACAGGTAAACATCCAATTTACAAACGGACCCATGCAGTTTGAAAACTCAAATTTTATCTGATTTTAAGGTTTCAAAGGCGGTGTTACATGTTTGGTGTGGAAAGGGGGTGTTCAAAATAACCGAAAAACCGACCTGCTCCGCATGAATCGAAACCGAAAAAACCGATACCCGTAACCTGAAAAACCCGAAGAACACACCATTTTGATATCCGCGGGTACCCGCCCCGCATGCTTTTAACTTATATATATATGTATGTATATATATGTGTGTGTGTTAATATGAAATAACAAAAGCTATTAGAAAACTTAAATTCCTCATAACTACCTAACTTACCTCTAGTAGCCCCCACCGTCTCCCCCAATTCTTTTTTTGAGCTTTTACATCGAGAGTTTACAAGCTTGCAACGATCGAGAATTCAACATGGAGATACTAAAATCGATTAACAGTGCCAACTTCAATCCTATCCAGTTTTTTGTTTCTACGAGACTCGGATAGAGGATTTGTTCGATTTTTGCCAGTGATTTATTCATTATTGTTAACTTGTTTCTACCATTGTTTATTGTTTTATTATGAATTTGAATTCGTTGAAAACTACAAAAATGAAAAGCAGCTCAAGTTTAGGGTAACCATGACCCGAGCCGTGGATACCTACCTCCCTTCGGGTACTTGCTGTTAATGGTTTGATTTCGGTTTCTAAAACTAGGTAGCCATCCCATAACGATGGTTTACTGTCCCGTCCCATCCCGTGAACACCCCTAGGGGTGGGATATTGGGTGGGAAGGGGTGGGGTGGTTCATAACCTGACGGTGTGGTGTTTTTGAAAAAGGGTGCAGACTGCACTGTGTGGTAAAGGTTAAAAGGGTCCCATATATAATCTTGTGTCTTCCTTCATTATTTTTATTCTGTTGTTTTTATATATTTGATTTTTGATTGGTTAAAACGTATTATAGATGGGTCTCATAGTTTGATGTGATAAACATCGATCAGTACAAGGTTAAGAGCAAATGGAGTGGGAGATGGGGTCGGTGTTAGGGTTACTAACACTCTAAGGGTGTTGTTATAAATAATGACACTCAAGGGCCCACCATCTTTCGTATATGGGTGATGATTCGTGCACAAATATTTTTTATCATATACAACAATTAAAACTTTTTTGCCCTTACCAACCCACTATCTATTAATCACATCAACAAATTCTTGGGTATAATGGTCCAAGTGACAACTTTTTGTTGTATATGACAAAAAGTTATTATGTACAAATTATCACCTTTCATATATATTGCAACACTAGAGACACATCATATCACTCTCATATACACACGTAAGTCGTAACATCATAGGACTCACCTACATGCAGTTGTGGACGTTATGGTGCAATTATCATTCCCCTACGTTAATCACCATTTGGTATGCATTTAAAAAAAAGACGACTACTTTAGTTTAGACCGGGTCACTGGGTATGATTTTCATGAAGTTGAATAAGTGGCTAAACATGTTAATTGTTTAATAACTCGTTTACAAAAAAACTGGTTACTATAAAAAACACAAAAATTTGGGAACATGTATTATTTTTTGGGAGATTATATGTTTTTACTAACTATTATTGTTGATGTTTATATGCTACTCATGCTTTGAGATTAGGGGTGATAATCGTGTCGTGATCAAATTCGCGGGTCACGGGTTGATGGGTTTTGACATGTACCCATCGTATCACTATTGTATTAGGATTTGTAACATGAACCTGTATGCGTGAAAACATGGCACGATCTGCGAAACCATTTAAGTATATGAGTTCACGAGTTAACGGGTTATAAATGATTCCATGAATAAACATATATAACTTTATTAATTTTATCTCTTATTTATTGATATACATAATCAAAATACAAAAAATTAAACAAAGTTTGATTATATCTAACTAGTTAAAACTTAATACTTGCAACTTAACTAAAAACGATAAAATATTGATAACTTAATGATGAATATTTCGATGATCGGGGGAAAAAATAAAATAACACTCCATCCCTTACCTTTAAAAGGCCGTACGACGGTCTTAGTTAAGAAAGGAAGCTATATTGTTGACCGGTCAAAGATGCTTACGCGACAATCCTTCCTTGTTGTCTCCTTCCAAGATAAAGTGTCCAAAACTCCCAACGGTCCTACCGTTATCTTGCTTGACAAAACTAGTCCTCCTCCTTCAACAATAATATATTCATTTCTTTCTCATTATACCCCAAAAAAAAAACTCAAATGTTACACAATCGATTCTAGATCTTATGCGAAGATCCTTTCTCTCATACATTGTAACAAAACATAAGTAACAATCAATGCAAACGACAAATTGTTTACTAGATTTACGATCAATAAAAAAACTTAAAAGTTACACAATCAAATCTAGATCTTTTGCAAGATGTAAACGAAAACAAATTCTACAAAAGCAAATTAAAAGCAAACTCTAGCATGAAATGAGTTACTCGAAGGGCCTGTGCAATTTCGTCAAAATAGGCCATAAAACAACATTTTTCAGCACTAAAACGACGTATTTTAACACTAAACAACATTTCTCAACCCAAAAGAACAACACTTTTATTTTTTAAGCATCAAACAACAATTAACATTAATTTTCGGTCTTAAATCAGTATATGTAGTATTACATACATATAAATTTTTGAGTCCTTAATAAAGAATGAGGCTCTGTTTGTGGACAGCTTTAGAACTCCTCTAAGACCAGCCCTGAATATACAAGTATTTAAATCAATATCCTAATTAAAACAAAAAAATGTAATTTAGAGTTAAAAAACAATCAAAATATAAACATTCACACTTCATAACGAGTTTAATTTCCAAATATCAGTAGCCCTTATAACTTTATTGTTATTATTTAATATATCAAAATCCAATGAAAGAAAAAGGACTTAAATTCTACAGTTACAAAACAGAAGGCAATTTATGCCAACACGTGATAAGTTCGAGGACTATTTATTTGTTTGTGTAATTGTGTCGCCGTAAAAGTTTAAAAAATAAAAATAAAAATCGTTTAAAAGATTATCGGTTGAATCGTGATATGTCTCTTATCTTAAAAATATCTCCACTCAGGCACTCATTCACGTACACGGTACACACGCTTCTCATTTCCGGCCCTGCCACGTGTCATCAAATTCACTCGTCTTCTACGCTCCTCACTTTCTTCATTTATAAGTTTTAATCCTTTAAAAGCACTCAAAAATCTTGAAATCCCTCGACAAAATTAAAATTTAAAAGCGACCATCAAAAAATGGCATCACAAAACCCCAAATTTCTCTACCCACGAGTCGATCAATCAAACCCAGATTCATATTCCTCATTTTCTTCATCAAATCCTTCATCTCAATCCATGTACCCATCTCTCCAAACCAATGATCTCGCTGAGAAACTGTTCCCGGACACCGATCAAACCCACGAACAACAAAATCAAACCGCTTTTGAATCATCAGAGGAAGTCGTTATCAAAATCCCTAACTCAATCGTTCACTTAATCGACAAACAACACAGTGTCGAATTAGCTTCAGGATTGTTCGAAATAATCCGTCTCCGGCAATCCGGAAACGTCGTCGCCGTCCTCGCCCGTATCGGAGACGAAATCCAATGGCCGTTAGCGAAAGACGAAGCCGCCGTGAAGCTCGATGGATCTCACTACTTCTTCACGCTCCGTGTACCGTCGGAATCCGGAAACGGGGTCGCACCGGAAGATCTTATCAACTACGGTCTAACTATCTCCGGTGAAGATTCAAAAGGACTCGATAAGGTGTTAGAAGAATACAGTGCGTTTTCCGTTAAAGAGGTGGAGAGAGGTGTGGATGTGGTCGACGGTGGTTCGCCGGAGGCTAAAGCGGCGGCGTATTGGACGACGTTGGCGCCAAACGTTGAGGATTATAGCGGGTCGGTTGCTAGGATGATCGCATCCGGGTCGGGTCAGTTAATTAAAGGGATATTATGGTGTGGGGATGTAACAGTTGATAGATTGAAATGGAGTAATGAGTATTTGAAGCAGAGCATGAAATCAGGTCAGAAATCAGATGTTAGTCCAGAAGCTTTGAGGAGAATGAAAAGGTATTTTGACTTTGACCTTATACATCAAAAGTCAACTTTATCATCTTCAAATTTCATCATGTCTTTGAATTTAGTTGCTTCTTTTCTACTGCCATGAAGTTTGACGGTTGTTTGAATGTGGGTTTAAGGCAACAATAACCAAGACTGGATCTTGTTTATTTTTGCGTTTCCAATAAAGTCTAATAAGTTTGACCATGTATTTTTCAGGGTCAAAAGGTTGACCAAAATGTCAGAGGATGTGGCAACCGGGCTACTTTCAGGAGTGGTGAAGGTCTCGGGGTTCTTCACAGGCGCCATCGTGAACTCGAAACCGGGAAAGAAGTTTTTTAACTTGCTTCCAGGCGAGATTGTTCTTGCTTCCTTAGATGGATTCAGTATGCGTTCATGATTTCATTCTTTAATTTGATCTTAATATTTGGTTTTTAATCGAAAACATAGCTGATAAATTTGGTTTTGGTACCAGACAAGGTGTGTGATGCAGTAGAATTCGCCGGGAGAAATGTTATGTCGACAACATCAACCGTTACGACCGATCTAGTTACTCATAAGTAAGTGTTTGGGTATTGATTGTAGGCCAATTAGATTGTTACTGGGAAAATTTAGTTTTGTAATGGGAAATATCCGGAATACATAAGACGGTGTTACTATCATAAACTACTTAAATAAATAAATATTGATACATAACGTCACTAGTTATTTTTATAAATTTTGATATAAAAATTTTATGAAAATCATTGAAATTGTGGATGCAGGCATGGTGAAGATGCGGGGAAGGTAACGAGTGAAGGGATGGATGCAGCTGGGCATGCGATAGGGACGGCGTGGGCAGTGTTTAAGATACGGAAGGCTTTGAACCCAAAGAGTGTTGTTAAACCGACCACGCTTGCAAAAATGGCCGCTTCTCAGTCTCCGTCTCAGTCGGGCTCTGCTAGATGAAGACCGTAAAATTGTACCATTGTTTTTAAGTTATCTAGATCATGTGATGATGTGTTATGTTTGTTTTTTCTTTATTTTGTTTTATTTTTAACCTTTTTTGAACTTGTCATTACACGGGGCTTAATATATTGAACGAGAAACATCAAGATTGTGGATAACGCATGACTCATGCTTATGAACGGACTATTCGCCTATTCTCATTTGATAGTAGAATTGTATGAAATTGCATGCCAATGACTAGGGTGTAAATAGAAGAGTTTGAGTATGACAGTTTGAGCGTCTTATTAGTTTGAATTTATGTTTGACACGGTTTTGAGCTTGTAATCCGGAGTTTAATCGTTTTTAAAGTTTTGTTAAGTTTGAGTTAGGTTCATTTTAGATTTGGGTATCATTTTGGATATTTTAATTTTATAAATACAAATGATGAAAATTAGAATACAAGTTGTATAATGAGTTTAGTTTATTTTGACTTAGAAGTTTAAACAATATCATTTTTTAATGTTTGCTTAGGTTTGTTTAGTAAATGAGCTTTAATATGTCAGGCTAGAATCGTTTTAAGTTTCTATCCGTGTTCAGACAACTTGTAAGTAGTTCAACTTATTTATGCTCTTATCTCTAGAAAACTTGATCCGTCTTATTTTTGTTAACGAAATTTAGGTGTGAGGTGTGGACGTGACCCCACGTACATCGGGTGTCAGTAGTGGGGCATTCTTCTCGTATATTTCCGGTAGTGCGTTTATTATCTTTTTTGAACTGTGATAGGCTTTTATTACTTTAAAACACCGATTACAGTTTAAAGACAGTTTGATTGTTTTGCGGCGAGAAAGTAAACCAAACTCCTTTCTACAAATAATGAACTACGTTATCACCAAAACTAAACGAGAACACCGGTTGTAGAGTGTTGCCTCTGATCTCCTATCACATCCTGGTTTCTGTCAAGCACTTTCCTCTCCTGCAATTGCAAAGTGATCTATTAGGTACATCCCACACTATGATTCGATAGTCACTGGGCCAGTAGAGCTTGGGTGAATACTAGAAGGGGGATTAAATAGTTTTCATTGCTATTTTTAATATTTTGTTATCTTTTAAAATACACTGGGAAAATAATATTCTTGCACGTAATGGAAGCAAATATAATTATGATATCAAGCAAAAATATTACAGTGTAGGTATGTAAATAATACAAGGAAGAAAAAGATGACACCTAGATTTATAGTGTTTCAGTTAAACTCCAACGTATAATACTTGGCATCCACAAAGAGTTTTCTCCACTAACACAACATCTCTCTTAAGCGGAAGAGATCGCCGTCACAATGTATTTTCTTTTTCACAAGGAAATGATCACCTTAGGTGATAATTTACTTTCTCCCAAGAATAAAATCACCACAATCTTCAAGTTACTATTTTCATAAAAAAGTGACCACCTTAAGCAAAATTTATTTTTAAGTTCTTCCCAGTAACCTTTAACATCAATATTCTTCGCTAGTAACTCTTTATCTTACAAACAAACAAGTTATTTCCAAAGAATTTCTCTCAGTAAATAATCTCACAACACCAATAAAGGTGCGTATAATAAGTTCTCTCACAAAAATAAAACAAAGAGATGAATGGATTTTGAAATGAAGCTCTCTTTCATTTTCTTGATCTCCTAATCTTCTTGAGTTATGGCTTAAATGGTAACTCAAGTATGTTTTTTATAGTATGAGGGAGAAGGAATAAAAAGTTGTTAGTTGGGCGGGTGGAAGTAGCTATGTAGACCGTGGGCTGCGACCGTGAAAGCCTAACATAACTATTACCGACCTTTTAAAATATGAACGTTATATATAGTCAAATAATCTCATATAGTTGTTATTTTCGGTACAAATACCCATAAAAATATTACCTCAAAAATTACTTTTTGATTTAGGCATGTGTTAGGTAAATTTGACTTTTATAAAACTTGTTTCAATAGGTAACAACCATAGATATGATTGGTTCACTTCTCAATGCTAGATATGTCGGTAGATTTGTCAACCAACATTGTACTTGATGCACAAGAATTAAGGCTTAGTAATGGTTTAACTATTAAAGTTTTACTTCAGTTTCGTTTTAATTATTAAATTTTTTTTCAAACAGTTTTATCATAAAGTTTGAATTTATAATTATTTAATCCTCAAAGTTACACATTCATTTTGATTTAAATCTTAAGGTTTTTTTCTAAACAATTTAACCCTTAAATTTTTGTTAAAAATGATTCAACACTCTAAGTTCTGTTAACTTTTTAATAAAAAGTAAAATGTATAATAAGCAAAGAGGGTAAAATCGAAAACCATACAAAACTTAAATATTCAATCAGTTTTTTAACAAAACTTCTAGGATTAAATCATTTGAAAAAAAGTTTGAGGTTTAAATCATAAAAAATTCGAACTTTATGGTAATTTCATTTACAAAAAAACTTAGATGGTTAAATCGAAATTGAATGAAAACTTTGATTATTAAACCATTATTGACCCCAAGAATTAATTATTGCTTGTTGTCTTTATAAGAAAAACTTTGTTGTCTTTATTAAACCATTATTGATTAAAACTTTTATTTTCAAGCCAGATCTTGTTGTGTGGAAGTAGCCAACACATTTAGATGTGTACGTTGAAGTTCTAGAATTCATCTCCCTACCATATAAATAAATTGATTATATATAAGGATTTAGTTTACCAAAATTTATTCAACTTGTCATGTTTTGCTATTGTGTGTATCGAACGTCAAAAGTTTTCATTGTGTGCATCAAAATTTTAATTTGTTGCTATTGTATGTATTTTGATACATAAAAAAGGAAAAAAAAAGTGTACAAGTTTAGTACATACAATAAAATGTTTAATACACACAATATCGACAAATTAGATGTTCGATATACACAATAAAAAATTATAAAGTTCAATACACATAATAACAAAACGTGATATGTTTCGATGAACCAAACCCTATGTATAAATCATTGATCAATTAATTTTTATAAAACAATTTTATCTAATGGTTAATATCCTCACATATACCCATGTAAATCATATTGATTGATTCGCCACATTATCCCTTATATCAATTCTCAAAATAAATATACTATTCATTTCAAAAAATTTCTTTTTATCCTTAATAATTTTTAGTTTTTACCCTTCATTTTATATAAAATATATTTGATCTCCTATAACTATTTACTATTATTGACAAATCAAATGGTATTTGCCCAACAGTGTCAAAGTGTATTAAAATGTCCCACTCAATCTGAGGTTAAGAATTCATGTTTTGTTATAATAGATGTAGATTAGAAAGTGTTACCCATTCAAAAAAAATTATTATTATTTACAACCCTATCTACTAATAAAAAAATATTATTTTTAACCCCTACTCAACTTTCGTTTTTTACCAAACCAAGCCCAAGTTAGCATAACGGTATCAACAGACAACAGCTATTAAGGTGTCATCTCTCTTTGAATGTTAATGATTCAAGTTCTTTTAGAAACATATATATGGTTCCCAAAGAAAAAAAATACTATTTATTTTAATTTTTCAAATTTAGCCCTTAATTTTCACGTTTTACCCTTAAGTTTATATAAGTTATATTTGTTCTTATAATAATCAATGGATCATGTAACCTTATGTACATAATGTAATCGGCAGATGCATTAGATCCATGTTAAACTAAAATATTGTCTATGTATGCTAACTTTAAATTACCATCTTATCTTATATATAATATTATGTTTAAATTAAATTACTAATAATATGATTATCTGAATACCACCCAGTGCAACGCACGGGTTTAATATACTTTGTTTGTATCATTAGACACAAGATTTGTCATCAACATTGTATTTGCCAACTTACATTTTGAATTTGAAAATTCATTTTGACACATCTTATAAATCGATTTATGCGTGTATTTATCTTTTTGACTTTTTGCATACTTGGGGTATTTGAACACCTCATTATACTTTGTGATCCTGTAAATTTATTTTACTGAACTTATTATCATATTAAGTTGTATTTTTATAAGATTGTAGTATTTATTCTAAATATTAAGATTATATTATTAACACATTATTATCAATTGGGTTTGTTCGGTAACGGACTTATAGGAGATTATAGGGGCTTGAGATTCTAGTTTTCATGATACTCAGCTCTCTAGCCTCGTTCGGGTGTTAAAATTCTGAGAGGATTATTAAAAACATAATCTCTTATAAGCCCCCAAAATAAAAGCTTTTTTAAGTAGCTTATGGCTTGGGCTTGGGATTATCAATTAATTAGTCCCAGCTCCAACCGCAACCCCAGCTCCAGCCCCAACCCCAACCTCAGCCCCAGCTTCAGCTAGTTTCGCCAAACACACCCAAAATGTTGATTAAATTAGGAGTCTGATTATAGTAACATACGTGAATTTAGTCCAAGGGTGTGTTCGGCAACGAGCTTATGGGGGATTATAGGGGCTTGAGATTCTAGTTTTCATAATCCCCAGCCCTCTAGCCCTGTTCGGGTGTTATAATGTTGAGGGGATTATTAAAAACATAATCCCTCATAAGCCCAAAAAATAAAAGTTTTTTCAAGCAGCTTATGGCTTGAACTTGGGATTATTAATTAATCAGCCCCACCCCCAGCCTCTTTCTCCAAACACACCCCAAGAGAGGAAATCGCATATATGTAATTTGCTCTGTTAATTACATGAAATACAAATAGTAATTTTTGAATTGAAAAAAATCCATAATATGTTCCATTAAATTTATTTTGTGTAAAAGGGCAAGGATGTATAAAAAATTAAAAAACCAATGGCTGTTAATCCTAAAGGACATGTTGAAACGGAGACAGAGGATGTAGATTATATGAAACATTCCTAGAGGTTATCCGTTTAAATATACGGGTTTGCGGTTCATACACGAGTTTAAAGGTTAGTAAGTCTAGTTTTACAATTTATGCTCTTTGTTTGTCAAAATATGTCATTAAAATACAAAATATCAAATAAAGTTCAACCCACCTATATAGTGAAATCTAAATACAAAAACTTGATGTTTCTAAGAAATATTTTAGCTACAAGTGATTAAACTTATGGAAAAAGGTGAATTTGTTTTTGAATGTGCCCTCTAAGTTAGATATAGGGTCTTCTCTATATATTATATATTCAATCTTTATTAAACGGGGCCTATAAGAGTTTTTAACCCTCACTAAATACCTTTAATAGACAACTATAAACAAGTATTCCTCGGAGAAAGCTAGCTGGGGCAGGAGCTACAAAAGGCAGGGGAAGCCTGTTCTTGCTTCTCGCATGAGGAGGTAGCAAACCAATGCCTTAACCCCTTGTGCTATCCCCTCTAAGTTAACTTGTTTATAGGATGTTTTTATTTCATTTTAGAAGGTCAACCCTTATCTTATTGATTTCAATAATAAGGAAAAAACTCAATAATCAAATAGAAAACGTGGTAATTAAAAGAATAAATGGTAAAAGTAAAAATAATTCTACGTGTTGGTTGGGTGTCCTGGAAACCTGCTAACCATCCTGAATACAGCTCGTTTATTTGTACAGGTTAGCGAGTCGACCCGAAAATAACTCAAACCCGTTTGTGCTAAGCCTAATTAGGCATTAAATATTTTGATTGATATTTGTAACATCGTAAATCTCAAGTCATTCTTTTAAAAATCGTGACGGAAGCATTGAACAAAATACTATATACAATAAAACCCACAACAAATACATACCGTTTACAAAAAATTACAACATCTCGTTTGTGTTACAAAAGTTAAACAAAATATGGCTCGTTCTTTTCTCAAAACAATATCAGAGCGTTTGGTCAAATTTTCCTTCACACTGAACTCCCAGCTAAACAACTGCACTTACTGAAACCTGTAAAAACGGAGTTAAAGGTGGGAAATTAACACAAAGCTAAGTGCATGGAAGCTACAATCACAAACATCAATCAGCAACAACCAATACAATACAATAGAAATGGACAATCACAAAAATCTAGACGGTTCGCGCGCAGAACCTACAACCGATGCCGGCCAAAGCAAAGGTTTATCGATAGCCCTTTGCTACTTGGTATAGTTAAACCCCTTCCGTTGCAACAAATGAATAAGAAGATCTAGATCTATTCAACAAATAGCAAACGAGTCCAACCCTATCCAGCAGCCGACCTCTATCTGTACCATGTACACACACACATATATATATATATACCATGTGCACATATCTTTTGACTCGATCAAATAACAAAAAAACAGTTATTCAATCGTCATCCAGACTAAACAATCTATCTGAGCATCAATCATATCAATTCCGAGTAACCATATCAGTTACAACCAATACCACTCATCAGTTAACATCCACTCACCTCAGTTCTCAGTCTTTGAACTCAGTTATCTAATCTCATTGAGTTTTCGCGTTGTTTGAGGACACAATAACATCAAAATCAGTTTTCAGTTCATAATATATATATATATACACACATATATATTTATATCTCTAATAACATAAATAACATGTTAGAATCACATGTGTAACAATCATATAGCATGCAACACGATTGAACAACAAACAAAAGCTTCAAAATAGAAATCCCCCGAACGCGTCGCGTCGCGTTGCGAACAACATTAACCATCAAAGGACTAGCATCACAAGTCGGACCTCAGAAAAGTTGGACCAAGGAAGGAAAGTCGGACCACCCTTCAAAGTCGAACAACTCCAAGTCGTACACCAATGGTCAACGGCATGGTTCTTGTTAGTCCCATATTGAGTACACAACAACGAATGTTTGTAGAATGGGGGGGGGGGTTGAATACAAACTTTAGCTTTTAAAAATTTAAAGACACATCATGATACTTTTATATAATTCTTATTGATGTTGAATTAAGAATTACATGTACTAGAAGCGGAAATTCTAAGTACAATAAAGGGTGACAATTAATTTGTCTAACACATAGACAAGCTAACTCTAGAACAATTAACGTTCAAGAGTGTTTAACACATGAACAAGTTTGGTTCTACACAATTGCTAAACTCTACGGATATTCTCAACTAATGAGATTGCTATTGTGTTGTGTAGAGGATATTTTTCATGTCCACCATGCATGAATATTTATAGAAGCAAAGTGTAACACCGCTTCTGAATTCTGTTGCTTTAATGACAAAACAGATTTTAGCAGCGGAAAATTTTCTTTTAATATTAACAAACGGTTAATCATATCATCGTTGTTTCCAAAACATTCATTGGTGTTACCTAACATACAGGAATCGACCATAGTATCATATTACATTACAACATATAATTACAAGTGTTCCACCCACATGGGGCAATTCATTTCCCAAATGCAACCCGCCTTACAGGCCATCTAGTCTTTACCTGAAAAGGGAAACATAGTACCATTAGCTACACTAGCTAGTGAGTACTTACTTAGCATAAGCATCAATAAAGTAATTCATGCATCATACACATCGTACATAATCACACATTGCTAACTTAACACATAGCGGTGTGCTGACAAGATCAGTAAGAGTTATGTCTTGCAGGGGAGTCTGTCCTGCTCAACAACTCAGACCGGGGAATCAGTCACAACCATCCGCGCTGGTGGGGGAGCATAAAGCAGTCCACCAAGCATCGTTCACGGAGCCAAAGACTCCTCAGGTAATCCAGCCGTTCCCAGCCGATTACCACTCACGTTAAGGCACGGCGGTTCTGCAGAACCTCGACCCGGGATGCATCCCGAATCACCGTTAAATCCAGAAATGACCGAAGTCCTGTTAGGATCCAGCTAACCGGCTGACCTTAACCATGCGTCAGATATCAGATGTCAGATGGTCTGCAGACCGTGCACATACACATAAACGTACATTTGATCCCACAGGGATCCATCTTTATCAATCATTCATATATCATCATATATCGTCCATAGGATCCCATAGGGATCCATCATATAATCATTTATTCATACTCTTACATGCATCATCATACAATTCATCATTCATGCACATCATCAGACATTTAACTAAGCGGTTCCAAATCTGGACCCGCTGGCATGCACCTATTACACATCTTATAAACAATCATAACATCGTTCAGAAACTTACACTCATCTTCTTAAGCATACTTGCATAGATAGGTTAGACATACACACATACACATTCACACATGGTCATCTTGACATGCAAGATTTGCTCTACCGAGTCTCATGAAAGTAGGCACTCACCTAACTAGCTTACAGTGTTCGTTCACTTAATGCTGATTCAGCTGACACGTTCACCTAAAACATCGGCAATCGCGTTAAGCGTTTGCACACAAAAGGTTCTATCATAAAACACATACAAGAACCAATCAAGGCTCTTAGACACCTTACAAGAATCTTACAATTTATAGCACAACATGTGCCTTAGTTTTGCTTAGCTTTTAAAAATGAACATCTTTGCTTTTCACTCGACGCGTCGCGTCGCGTAGTTTTCATGCGACCTTCGGATCAACTTTGAAAGTTGGATCAAACATGCGAAAGTTGGATGACCCATGCGAAAGTCGGATGGCTCATGCGACTCTCGGACCATGAAAGTCGGATCAAGCCAAAAGTCGGATGAAAGTGAAAGTCACACGACACACCGCGTTTCCACGTTCGATGCGTCGCGTCGCGTGCAATTCTGTACTTCATCATCTTCTTGTTCATAGCTCATGCGACTTTTACTCAATATATTCAAAACCCTAGATTTCAGAACATGTCATTTTCACTCGTTAAACACTTCTAAGCTTCATATACCACCTATATGAACCTCATGAACAACTTAACACCTTTTAAAACATCAAAACATGAGAAACCCACTTATAAAGTAAGCTCTCATGTTCATTCATGGTGTTTTCCATTCTAACACAACTTCCAGCCATAAACATACATGTTTCTAGCATAATACATGTATAATTCATACTACAAACACTATACTAACCTTGCTTTAGGTCTAGAACTTCAAATCTCTAAATTCCAAGAAATCTTCTACAAGAACTTGCGAGAGCAGAGAGTTGTGTGTTTGTGTTTGTTTTGCAACTTTTACTATATTTGACTTTATGAGTCAAATATCCCAATTTCATACATATATATCAATCTTATCCAGAGGCAAACCGCCTCTGGATAAAATATCTAATTTTTTCATTTTCTTTCTTCTTTTCCTTTTCAACTAATTAATTACATATATATATATATATATTTAACATACATACATACAACTAACACACACAAATATACATACTTTCATTTAATTATTCGTCTATTATACTAATCACGTACACTCACGTACTAATTACAACTAGGCCCAAATCGAGGATGTTACACAAAGGGCATCCAGTTGGCATGAAGGAAGGAGACAAAAAGTGCATGAAAATAATATTTTAATTGTAAAGTTAGTGGGTGAAAAGAAAAGTTACTTTAATCAAGTGTTTGATAAAAGTAAATATACTTTTCTGAAAAAGTGCAACCCATTTACAATATAAAATATTAAATCCCATACCTTTTGCCTTGTAAGTCTGTCTTTCTCTTTCCATGCTTGTACTTTAAACAACTGACATGCTTCTTCTAGATTTGACCTTACCAAGTATGGAATTGCCATCCATACTTAGTTGTTGAAACAAATCTTCGGGATCTTTATGTTTTGAGGTATCTTTCTCATTTTCCAGAGGATAAGATCAATCCTTTTTGTCTCGTACTTGGTCCAAAAAGTGCTTTACTTTTACAAACAAAGATCTAAAGGCATACCAGAACAACATATGTTCTACCTTTTACACATGAAACTTACAATCGGAAAGGAAAAGCAGATTGGACATTTTGCTCGACTCAACTAACAGATGTGCTAACAAATTTATAAATTATACTACTCAGTTGACAGAATTGATCAGTTGATCATTTTTGTAAAGGCTCAGTTGATACCTATTGCTTAGTTGATCATATAGATGCTCAGTTGATCAATAGTTTACTATGCGAGCATAAACTCATGTATTGATATGATCAGTTGACCAAGTATGCTCAGCTGATAATTTAAATACACCAGTTTATGTAAGATGAAGACTTGTGCTTTAAAAGACTTACTTAGCTGATACTCAGGGCCCCAGCTTATCCAAATTTGCTCAGCTGATGGTTGTGGATCACTCAGCTGATCAAATTGCTTTGCTCAGCTATGGTGTAAACACTCAGCTGATCAACTTTCTTCACTCAGCTGATAGTTGTTTTTTCTCAGCTGATGGTCTTCTACACTTGACTCTTCATCCTTATGTTTCTCAGTTGATGTCCTTCGGCTGATGCTTTGAGTAAGGACTGCTTCTCAGATGATGTTTCCATACTTAGCAGAATTTCACAAATTTGATTCAAACAACACATGTTTGAATACTTTCTAAGTCATATTGAATGTAGGGTTTAGTTTTCATCAAATTATATGTTTTAAGATAAGCAGAGTTGATTGTTAAGGTGAAGTGATTATCTCCCTAACAGTTCTAAATAACGTAAGGCGCGACGAGGCGGCGAGGTCAAGCCTCAAGCTTTAGGAGCCATGGCGAGCCATGATGTTTTTTAAGGCGGCAATTTTATATATATTTTATAAATATTCATTTCCAATTTATCATTATTAATATACAAATTACACAAAGTTGCACAAATTAGGAGCAAAGTAACATATACAAATGTATAGAAGTTCAATACATGCGATCGCAAAATGTATATAAAAAAATCAAATTAAGAAAAACATTTTCTGCACGTCATGCCTTAAAAAAACTTGCCATTTGGCGCGTAAAGGCGCACATTATGCCGCCTTGTCTTACGCCACGCCTAACCCAACCGCCAAGGGCTATTTCTTAACGGCAGAGTCACGCTTGGCGCCTTGGCGCCGCCATAACGCGTTTTTTAGAACCCCGGTCAACGGTATTAACCAAATCGCATGATGCTAAGTCGGATGAGGTAGCTATGTCGGACCAACCACCAAAGTCGGACCATTCCCTCCCTCAACTTCATCTTCATCACTTCTTCCCTGTTCTTCTTCAAGTCGAATAAGCACATACTAAATCCTGCAAATCACTAAGAAACACTTCCAAACCATATACAAACTTCATATAACATGGAAACAGTCATCAAGAACACACAAACACCAATTAAAACATCAAAATTATCAAAACCCACTTCTCAAGTTTCTTCATATTTTTTCATATCTTCATTAATGGTGTTCTTAGCTTCTAATACCAAAAACCCAACAAATACATATCACAGATTAGTAAGAATCATGATAGAAGCATATACAAACCTTTGTTTTGCAAGATTACTTCACAAAATCAAAACTTCAAGATTCAAGTTTGGTTCGCTGTTTTCTTTCTTCAAAACTCACACATACACATAGAAAATGAAGAATAATCTTCCAGTGAAGTTTTATCCATAATGAGGCGGTCACGTGTTGGATATTTACAAACAACTGAATACTATATTGCTTAATAACATATAGCTAATCATTTAAGCAGTCAATCTTAATTAATTAACATGCAACGATATATTATTTGCTACCCTCGTTCAAAAACGAATTCATTTAAATCATAAACCCATGAAATATAAAATATTCATTTTATCATATATAATTCGTGTTCGATTATTTATCAATATAAACAAATAATCATGTAAAAGCTTCTAAAGAGCTAACCACCGACCCAATTTCAACTAGGCCGGTTTCTCGGATGTTACAATATTAGTTTGTGAACATCCTATTAAGCTAGAGCCTTTTTGTTACTTTTATCCAATCATTATCATCACAATGTAAAACACAGTTACCACCGGATTACCAATTAAGCTAAGTGAAAACATAACACACATCTTAGTACATATAACCACTTATTTTCCCGTCATAAACGTCATGTATCCACTTTATACATTTTATTGGTTACCATACATAATGTAAAGATATTTTACATTTATCTACCACATAATTTACATATGTAAATAAAAAACAACATACATTCAAATCCAATATAATATTGATAACATGAAAGTCGCATATTATATGTATTTATTATTGCTCAAAATATCCATTTATTAGTGTGTAGTTAAGTGTGCTCACCTTAATGTTGCCCATGTAAACTCTAGTAAGCGTGTTTAGATTCATAGTACACCTAAACATGATTATTTAGTGTTTTGTTAATACCCAACAACTTGCACAAGAAAAAACTATCTTTTAGAGGTCTATACCACTATACAACCTCTAAATGATCCTATTTACTCATACTGTTCAACCAAGTGGCCACCCTCGGTCTTACACCCTCTTTGTGACACTTTAGCATACTAAAGGGCCATTTGATATTTGTACACGACCATTTTCATATCAAATGGTGGTTTTCATTTTCAATACGATCATTTTCAGTCCAAAAGCTTGTTTTCCATTTTGCTACGGTCTTTTTAAAGAATAATATATCTATTATTGTCTATATAGCCATGTTTTCACCTTTAACCCATTAATCCCAAACCTTTTATAATGCATAATGTCTTTAAACCATTTTCAACAACTTTAGATCATCAAACATATATTGTTCAACTCCCAATTAAAACATATATTGTTCAAACTCCCAATTAAAACATATATTGTTCAAATCATGTTTCTTTTTTACCAATATGATCAAAACTACTTTTATTATCGTTTCCAAGTTTCATCAATTGCTAGATACAAATCATTAAAATAAAAGGATATTCAAATATTCTAGCACTTAAAAAATAATTGTGATTATAACAAACAACTGTCCAACTTAGTGCTGATAGAGCTATAGTTTTTTCATAGATATATTGATATTAATATAAAAAATAACTACAACCATCAATATCGGTTTATTTGGTCATGTGTTATCCTACATCGCTATAAGACCATAAGCATTCATCTCCCTCCTTCCTTTTGCTATATCAACGCCATATCAGCGTCAATCATTTTCCCTTCTATCCCCCTCCATTCACTCCTATCACTCTAACTCCACATTCATCCCTCTCAGACATCTCATTTTTCACCTATATATACACACAGTCAAATAAAAAAAAATGGCGTAAGTAAGAACTCGCTAAACTTAACGGATAGGGAGGCGACGATGGTGTTGACGTGAGCCACGCACCAACCGGTGTTGACGTGAGCCACGCACCAACCGGCTTGACATCCGCCGGTTGGATGCGGGTGGCCTAACCTATATAACCCAAGAATAAGCAAATCCAAAAACACAACTGACAAGTGCAATCACAATTGGGGCTTTCCTAGTTTATGGGTTGATTATAGCTTTGGCTTGAACTCCTCTTTTTACACTTCTAAATTCATCATAGCATTTTGCAATCAATTGGTTACACAAAGAACAAAAGCTTCCTTGATTTTTCAAGGGCTTGTTAGATTTGGTGCAAACTGCAAACTGGGCCTTTGTCGTAGGGTTAAACCAGGTATTGTCTGAGAATCTACGCCCACGAGGACGACAATGATAAGAATTTGTGATTTATTGATTTTATTCTACCGTCGTTGATCGTCGATACTGAAAAGTGGGTTTGGGGTTTTGTATGGAAACTCGTAGCCGGAAGAGGGCGGAGGCCACCTCATCAGCCCCTTCTTTTTTATCGTCCGGTGGTCCCACTACCCGTTCCAACAAACGCACTCGTCTCTCTTCTACCACCACAATCACCGCCACCTCTCCTGCCGCCGCAGCTTCAAACGTCGCCGTTCAATCCGTTTCTACTCGTACACGCGCTTCTAACATGCATACTAACATAAACGAACCATCTGGATCCGGTTCTAGGTCTACCCGTGGCCGTCGTAGTGGGAAGAATGTCAATAATCCGAATGTGGGACTGGAGAACGATAATTCAGATAGAGGCAAAGATAAAGAAAGTAAAATTAGGGTTAGGGTTAGAGATAGAGACAGAGATACTAACAGAGACTACAGTTTAGGACTTAATAATGATCGCGGTGCAATTGATGACGATAATGACGTGGATAATGACAGCGACGGTGGCGGTGAGGTATTTCTACGTCAGAATTTGGCTTCTGCTAGCAGTACACTTCAGCGTTTATGGAGAGAATTAGGTGCAGGGTTGGATGACCTGCTACCATCATCGGCAATGGCATCTGCTTCATCATCTCACCAGAGTGGACGGCTGAAGAAGATTCTTTCAGGTTTGCGTGCTGATGGGGAAGAAGGAAAGCAAGTTGAGGCTTTAAAACAGTTGTGTTACATGCTATTGGAAATGCTTTCCATAGGAACTGAGGATTCGCTAACTACCTTCTCAGTTGATTCTTTTGTCCCCGTGCTTGTTGGCTTGCTTAACCATGAGAGCAATCCGGATATTATGTTACTTGCAGCTAGGGCGCTTACACATCTATGTGATGTGCTACCGTCTTCATGCATTGCAATTGTGCATTATGGCGCTGTTTCTTGTTTCGTTGCTCGATTGCTTACAATCGAGTACATGGATTTGGCTGAACAGGTGTGGCAACTTATTATCTAAAACTTTTGTTTTACTTCACCTCTGGAAGTTAGGTTAAATGCGTTGTTTAAGCTCAAATTCGGAGTTTGTGATGCCAAAATCAGTAAAGAACAAAACTGTGAAAGTAAACCAAAATAAGTAACTAACAGATATATGTGGTTTGATCCCTTGTATGAGCTATTTCATGGAGTGAAAAATGAGTAATTTTGCAAAATTGGATGCCAAAAGTGAATTTAAATCACACAAGTACCATCCTAAAACGTAATTGATTAGGCAATCCCATTTAGGTTGGGCGGCCTGTTTCTTGGTCATCGAACGAATCTCATTTTTGGGTCTACAACGGGTCACACAAAATATGCGCGGTTGGACCGATTTCCAGTGCAAGTGTGCAACAGATATTGGACTATTGGAGTGCATATGTGGGCAATTAGTAGTGACCTAGAATCACACTTGTACAACCCTAAAATGTAATCTATTAGGTAACCCCTTTTATGTTGGGGTGGCCTATTTCTAGCTCATCGAACAAATCGAAAACAGGTCACACTGTCGCACAAAAATGTTGGGTTGGACTTATTTCTATTATTACAAATATTGGCGTGTATATGTGGTCAATTTACGTGTGGATCTAATAGTAGCAAGTAGTTGCTGAAATCTGAGCATGTATGTCCTAAATAGAATTGTGCTGATTTATTTTAATTAATATTGCAATCTTTATTTAAAGTTTTTTTATTCTGGTAATAAAGTTGATGCTTACCCTTCTCACAACAGTCCTTGCAAGCCCTTAAGAAGATATCTCAGGAGCACCCAACTGCATGCTTGCGGGCTGGGGCACTAATGGCAGTGCTCTCATATCTTGACTTTTTCTCTGCTGGAGTCCAGGTACCGCCTGTTGCTTATCATGTTAATTGTATGGGAATTTGAATTAGTTTGAACTTTGAAGTATATATGATAATATTACCCTTTTGCCATCTATCTTTTAGCGTGTCGCATTATCTACTGCTGCAAATATGTGCAAGAAACTTCCATCTGATGCAGCTGATTTTGTCATGGAAGCTATTCCTTTGTTGACAAACCTTCTTCAGTATCATGATGCCAAGGTGGGTACAGAAAGTTAACTAATTGTATATTCAACAGTTTCTTAACTAATTGTACATTCAACAGTTTCTTAACTAATTGTTTATTCAACAGTTTATCATGAATTCTTGGAATGATATACTTTCTTTTTTAGGTTTTGGAACATGCATCAGTGTGTTTGACTGGAATTGTAGAGGCTTTTGCAGCATCTCCTGACAAGTTGGATGAGCTTTGTAACCATGGACTAGTCACACAAGCGACCTCACTAATCTCAACCAGCGGTTCTGGTGGTGGGCAGACATCTCTCCCGCCATCGACGTATACGGTACTAAAAAGATCGTGTTTGTTTGAAATACAAATGCTTTTGGGCTTTAATGCTAGATATGTATAGGTATAGGTATTGTAATAATGTTTGAAATACATGACCTAATACTACGGTTTGCAGGGCTTAATACGGTTGCTTTCCACATGTGCTAGTGTGTCTCCTTTAGGAACAAAAACTTTGATGCTTCTTGGGATCAGTGGGATTATCAAAGATATATTGTCAGGTTCTGTTCTTGTTGCAACCATGTCTGTGTCACCTTCCTTGAGTAGGCCACCAGAGCAGGTTATTCTTCTTTATATGTTGTGTTCATATTATTTTCCAAACGTATGCATCATATAGGTTTTTGGGGCACCAAGTTATATTTTAAGATCTAGTAATTTGGATCCTACTGAACAAGATACGATATAAGATTTGAATCTTCTGCAAATATCCGTCTTTATATTGAGCGCAACCCCTCATTCTCATAGGTCTATTTTATTTTTGCTTATATGTTTTTGATACATAAAGATCTGATGGTATCAACATTTTAATATATTAATCCTTCCCTGAGTTGGCCACCAAAGCAGGTTTTGCTACTTTATATGTCGTGTTCATCTTATTTTTCAAATTTACGCATCCTAATGCATCATATTGTTTTTTGGGGCACCAAGTTATATTTTAAGATCTAGTAATTTGGATCCTACTGAACAAGATACGATATAGAATTTGGATTTTCTGCAAATTTCCACCTTTTTCTTGAGCGCAACCTTTCATTCTTAAAGATCTATTTTATTTTTTACTAAGTGTTTTTGATATATAAAGATTTGATGGTATCAACATTTCAACATTTAAATCCTTCCTGGTTCTCAATATTTCAGTGATTACCATAAAAGAAACAAACAGCTTTAATTCTTCAACTATATTGATAAGGGTAGTCATTATAAAGTTCTTTTGACCAAGTCGTTTGATTTGTTGATGCACAGATATATGAGATTGTGAATTTGACAAATGAACTTCTTCCTCCATTGCCTCAAGGAATGATATCTTTTCCTGCCAGCTCTAACTTATTTGTCAAAGGGTCTCTTTCAAAGAAGTCACCTGCTGGCAGTTCTAGCAAGCAAGAAGAAACAAGTGGCGGTGCACCAGAAATATCGGGTCGAGAGAAATTATTGACCGAACAACCTCAACTTTTGCAGCAAATTGGGATGGACCTTCTTCCTGTTCTCATTCAGGTTAGTTCTAATCTATGCAGTCAATAGCGGTTAGCCGGACCTAGGCAAAATAGCGATGGGAAATAGCTGAGGCGCTACTAGCGCCACTATTTTCGCTATTTGAGCGCTATTTTAAAGGAAATCAACCGCTATTCTCGGTTTGCACTTTTTTTGCTTTTTTGGCAGTTTATACTTGTTTTGTGCAGCCCTTTGAGCCCATCTGCTTTATGTCCAAGATCCCAAGCTCAATATAGTATAAAACCTAGTCGCATTCTTTCCCTTCTTCTTTGACGACACCCGAAGCAGTGCAGCCTTCGTCTTCCTAAAACGTCAACAGCTCCAGCCTTCATCTTTCTTCGACGTCAACAGCTCACACTCCACAGTTGACAAATCGACACTCCACAGTCGATTCCCATATTACTATTTACTATATTAGATTATTAGTGTACTAAGTTTTATACAATGCTTTTAATTAATGTTTTATGATTTTAATTTTATATATATATATTACGTAATATTGAAAACTGCTATCCCTCCGCGATAACCGCTATCCCGAATCAGGGACTTTGACCGCAGTTTGATTTCCCACCGCGATAATTGCATAGGTTCTAAAGAAAACGCTGATGGGTTATTGTTTGTGCATTAGGTGTGTTAGCCTTGGGTTAATTGGGTTTTGGGTTATTCAGCTCGGGTTTTAGCATTGTAGAATCATACTTGAAAACCAAGCCTATTGATGTATTGGGTCAGTCAGGGTTCAGTTTATCAGGTTGGGTTTCGGGTTGTAAAGGTCCACCTGTATAAGTGCTTCTATTTTAGCCTTTTGGTAACATAACACCGCACACACTCTGTTTTTAGGTTATAACAAAATTTTATGCCATTCAAAAAGATTTTTGACATAAAAATCAAACTCATATATTTAAAGACAAAACAAAGATATTTAAACTCTTTTCTGGGTCACTCGTTTCCAACCTTATCAATATGTTTATAAAATGTGTTATTTAAATAACCAACCACATATTCGAATAAGCCCACCCGATTAAATTTAACCTTATTTGGGTCATTTGGTTCCGGTTCTTTTTGACACCCCTGAGTCCCTGATGTCCAATCATTTCTGATCAAATTGACCCTTTCTGTTCTCCAGATGTATGCGTCAAGTGTGAATGCACCTGTGCGCCATAAATGTCTTTCTGTTATTGGTAAACTGGTGTATTTCAGCACAGCGGATATGATCCAATCTTTAATCGGTGTTACAAATATATCAAGGTACATCACTTATGTGTACTTTTCTATGTTATGTTGGGGACTTTGTTCCACTGATTTATGTTGATATTCTGATGTTATAACAATTTAATTTTCCCTTAGTTTCTTGGCAGGTATTTTGGCATGGAAAGATCCACAAGTTATATTACCTTCACTTCAAATTGCAGAGATTTTAATGGAAAAGCTTCCGGAAATTTTTTCCAAAGTGTTTGTGAGAGAAGGTGTTGTTCATGCAGTAGAGACACTAATTTTGTTGGAGTCATCAACTGACAAAGATACCGATTCTACACCTGGATCATCAACACGTTCTAGGCGCTACCAGCGTCGTGTTGGTACTACTTTAAATTCAGATGTTACAACTAGTGACGATACTAAAAACTCACCTTCTAATTCTCTAGAGGTTCCTTACATCAGTCCTAGTATCCGGGTGGCAGTGAGTACAAATGCGAAGGGTTTTAAAGATAAATACTTTCCATCAATTCCTGGAGCTGTTGAAGTTGGGGTTTCTGATGATCTTTTACGTTTGAAGAATCTTTGCGTAAAGTTAAGTGCTTTTGTTGCTGACTACTCATCTACAAATGAAGAAGACTTGTTAGAAGTGATAACCGAGATGCTATCAGAGCTAATCAAAGGGGATGGTGTTTCCACATTCGAGTTTATCGGAAGCGGGTTTGTTGATGCTTTGCTGAACTACTTATCTTTCGGTTTTTCATCAAAGGAAAAAGTGTCGGAGTCTAGTTTGTCTAAATTACGTCAAGAAGCAATCAGAAGATACAAATCTTTCATAGCAGTCGCACTTCCCTTCGACATTGATGAATCAAATTCAGTAACCCCTATGAGTGTTTTAGTTCAGAAGCTTCAAAATGCATTAACCTCATTAGAACGTTTTCCCATAATGTTAAGCTACAGTTCTCAGTCTTCTACCGGAAGTGCATGCCTCTCTTCTGGCCTTGGCGCATCATATCGCTCGTTAAAACTGCGACTTTGTAGAGGAAAAGATGAAAAATCGCTTCGCGATTATTCTTCAAATATTGTTCTTATGGATCCTTTAGCCAGTTTGGCAGTTGTTGAGGACTTTCTTTGGCCTCGTGTTCAACTTAATTCTGTTGGCTACTCCGAAACTGGATCCACACCCGTTGGAGCTAGTGCTTCTTCTACTCCTGCTTCAACTACCCGTCGTCAGTCCACAAGATCCAGGTCAGCAATTAGTATTGGGAATTCTGCCGAAAAGGACAAAAATGCAAGCTCTTTAAAGGGGAAGGGGAAGGGGAAGGGGAAGGCTATCTTGAAACAAACTCTAGATGAAACAAGAGGACCCCAGACAAGGAACGCTTCTAGAAGAATGGCTGCTTCTAATAAAGATAAAGACATTTCGATGAAATATGTGGATAATGAGTCGACATCTGAGGTATGGCTCTCTATATTGGATATCCTTTTGCATGTTGGAACCACAGAATATTAAGGTTAATTATATAATATTATTACTATATATAATTTGATATATGGATGATGGTAAGTGGAAGCCGCCCAAGTATTCAATCTTTTTCATTAAGGCTATCCAAGTATGAATCTTGTTTTTTTTATACCCATATTAAAAAAACAGGTTGAATGATGAAAAACAACCTATGCTTTCTAAAATTACAAGAGTATGCTTAAATAAGGTGTCGACATGTTATAGGTTAAAATTCTTGTCTTTTCAGAAAAACTTAAAAGGGCATTTTTGTCATTTAGCACGTGTTGGAATTGGTATAAATGACACTAGATACGGACTTAGGTGGCCTATATGATTGTTTTAACACACAGGCGGCCTTAATGAAAAAGTTGAATACTTGGGGTTGGAGTGCTGGCCACACATTCTCGTAATGTAATTAGTTAAATGTCTCCAGCCCTTTTATCTTGAAACCATGTAGTAACATATATATTGTGATTCCAAATCCTTATTGCTGTTGAAGATCAACTAGTTCATGTTACAATTAGTTTTTTGAAATCACAATAAACTTGCAAATGGTAAGATGTAATTTGTTTATAACACATTTCTGCTTTCTTGGTGGGGGTCTCGTCTTCATTCCTTCTTCCATTAAATTCGCATTTAAAATCACATTTCCACTTTCTTCTCATCATTGACTTGAACAACAAAATGAGTGCTAAACGTTTTAGATGATTAGGATCTGATGTTTGTTGGTATATACACAATATACAGTTTGTTTTGAACTATTTGATGCATAGACTGTCACATTTACTCTTATGATCATCCTAATATGCGTTTAAATTCTTGCATGACTTCAGTCTGCCCCATTTATATGGCCCTCATTCAGATAAAGACATCGTCTTCTTGTTTACTGTATAATGTGTCTAAATATACACCTCTATGCCATGTCATATACTAAATTATTGGAGGCAACAGGTGATTTTTTCAAGCATACTAGGGTAGTTTGAGATAGTTACTAAGGACCTAAGCTGCCCTTGGGCTGAAAGAAGTATATACTAATTCAACATTAAAGGAGGGAAGGAGAGTACTATATCGGGTCCACCAAAATACAATAAAAGCTACATAAATGCTCATGCTTCATATTTCTATAATATGGGAAGTTTGATTAAATTTATCTTGTAATTGGAGGACAAAGAGAGTATATGTTTGTAAATGTTGACAAGTTTTTGAGATGGATACTTTAGAGAAATAGATCTGATAGATTATATGGATCAAGTGAAGAACAATCGATGCAATTGTTATGATGGAAAACAATTTAAGTTAAAACCGAACTTGTTTGTTGAGCGATATATTAATGTTAAAAGTAGTCTTTTATTCCATGAAGGCTAAATTTGTATTTCCTTGACAATATGTGATGCCAAATCATTCATTTTCATTACTATTGTTAGTAGCCACTTTAGTAATGGAACCTAAGTACCACGGTAAAAAAAATATTAGCATTAAAAGCAGTGTTGAAAATGGAACTCTAGTAGTTTCCGACTTTTGGTAATGTTCTTTTCAGAAAGGGACAATGGAATAAACTTTGAATACTAAATTATAAAAAATTAAAGGGAAAATTTCATAGAATAGTAACCAAGTTTCACATTTGTTCCACTAAAGTCGCTCAAACTTTTTTAGACCTTCAAAAACCATTCAACTTTCAAAAGTGTCCCATTCCTATGTAATTCACTTATTCCAACAGGTTACCAGCTAAACCTTAGATAAAATTGTTTTTTTTTTTTAATTTTAATTGATAAAAAAATACGCAAATAATAAATTATTATTAAAATATCAAGGTAATCGACTGAGTAACCACCGATGATACATGGCCTCACAATACTGAATTTTAAATAAAAAATACAGCCCTAAATTTAGGTAAAAATTGATGACTCAGTTCACAACTAACTATATAAGTTAATGTATAAAAGGAAAATTTTAAATATATTATTTACGTGTTTTTTGATAATAAATTAATTTAAATACAGAAAACAAGTTTACAGGTGGCTTCAATTGTTAGTTGTAATTCTTATATTTTTACATCAACGAGGGAAACTATAGGTAATAAATTTATTGTTCGTGTATTTTTTATTAATTTAAATAAAAAAGCAGTTTTTACCTAAGGTTTAACAGGTAATTGTTATTCCGTATGAGTTATGGCTTGTTTTGTTTAAGGGTTTAGTTTCTGAAAATGTATCAAAGTACCTTTTGCTATTGTGTTTATCAAACTTAAAAATTTACCATTTAATGTATCAAAGTCTCAAAGCATACCATAAGGTGTCTCTAGTTACCCATTCAGCAGGTAACCGGTAATTGTTTTTATTTTTCATTTATTCCAAATTCCACATCAGCAGTTCTTATTGCCGTTCACAAAAATAAAATAATTAACAAAAATCATGGAGATGGAGATGAAGGTGAAAGAGCTGGGAACATGAAGAACTGATCCGGGAAACATGAAGATGAACATTCAAATTCAAATCAGATCTATTCACAATCGCAGATGAACAAACACCCTAATAGAACAATCCAATATTGAAGCGAAAGCAACCTAATCTATTCATAAGCCCTAATCGAACTAACACCCTAATCTGTTGGTAAGCCCTAATCGAACAATCCAATAAGCCATATCAGATCTAACAATCTCAGATGAGGAAACCCTAAATCACAAGAAGGATTCGCAATATCAAAACAAAAAGCACATATATGAAATCGATACATCTTCATAAACCAATCGTAATCAATATCGAAGGAACCTAAAGTCAAACCTATCATAACTTAAAGGAATCTAATCAACTCGAGGATGAAATTTTAAATCGAAACTTACGAGATTTGGATGAATCTCCGAATGAACCCTTGTCGGATGAACCATCGCCCCTTTGAAGATCAAATCGATGACCTAATCTGTGAAGAAAGCCCCGCACTGGATGAACAAACGTAAATTAATGGTATTCTTGAAGAAACACAAATGGATTAATGGAGGTTCACCTTGAAGAAACGCCCACCATGGCACCATCGATGGTGTTCATCCACCGACCACCCCTTGTTACCTTCGCAAATCAATGGATCGACTGCTTGAAGAAACCTTTGCATCTTCTTCTTCTTCTTCATATTATTATTATATTATCAGTTTTATGTTGAATTATTTTTAAATTAAAAACTCTAAGTCACTTGCTACATCACCCGCCACGTCAGCGAAACCGGTACCAAGTCATGTGGTAACCAGTAGGTTCAATACATAAAATGGTAACTTTTGAAAGTTCAGTAAATCAAATGATAGGTTTTAAAGTTTTATACACACGATAGCAAAGGGGACAACTTGGATGCTATGCAGTCAATAGCGGTGGGATATCAGTTAGCGGACCTAGGCAAATAGCGGTGGGAATAGCGGAGGTGCTAATAGCGCTATTTTAATAGCGTTTTAATGGAAAACAACCAGAGTTGTCAAAAGTGAAAAGCGCACCGAAGCGCTAAGGGTCTCGGAGCTTAAAGCGCGAAGTGCAAGGCGTAGCACGGGCTTCATGAAGGTGAAGCACATAATATTAAAAAAAACTAAAAAAATATATGTAGTGATATAATATAAATAAAATAGCATCTAAATATCAAAATGATAATAAAATTCATAGCATAAACATCAAACATAATTCTAAACTTCAAACTTAAAGTTCAAACATCAAATTCATCAACTGACAAGAACACAACAGAAAGCTAACAAGAACAGAAATCTACCAGATGAACTCTAGAAAGCTTGATCAACTAACAAGAACACAACAGGACAAATTGTTGATGGGTTGCTATAAACAAGAACAAAAATCGAAGCTGTCCTAAAAAAAGTTATAGTCGATGATTTTGTTTTGAAGAATGTAACATTCCACTGTAGTTGAAATGAATCAGAAGATTAACCTGGGGAGTGAAATAATTGAAGAAGTCGAGTTCTAACTTGAAGAATCGTGGATTTTTTATTGTCGATATGTCGATTTGTTGATGGCGTCGCCCACAGGTCCAATATTGATGGTAGGGTTTTGAATCTGATGAAGTGAGTCCATGGTTATATAGGTCAAAAACTAAGGTCAAAGTTTAAAGCTGGTCAAAATCGCTACTGTATCTGAAGTGAGCTTTTGTGCGCCTATGTGAGCCTCATGCATATGGTGCGCTTCGCTTGCTGAAAAGCCCATATGAGGGCACTTCTGCGCTTTTAAGCGAAATAATTGAAGAAATCGAGTTCTAACTTGAAGAATCGTGGATTTTTTATTGTCGATATGTCGATTTGTTGATGGCGTCGCCCACAGGTCCAATATTGATGGTAGGGTTTTGAGTCTGATGAAGTGAGTCGATGGTTATATAGGTCAAATACTAAGGTCAAAGTTTAAAGCTGGTCAAAATCGCTACTGTATCTGAAGTGAGCTTTTGTGTGCCTATGTGAGCCTCATGCATATGGTGCGCTTCGCTTGCTGAAAAGTCCATATGAGGGCGCTTCTGCGCTTTTAAGCACAGAGGAAGTGCTCTTTTAACAATTTGCGTTTGGTACCTTTTTTGTTTTGGCATATTATACTTGTTTTGGGCAGCCCTTTGAGCCCGTCTGCTTTATGTCCGAGACTCCAAGCCTAATATAATATTAAAACCCAGTTGCTGCGTTCTTTCCCTTCTTTGACGACACCCGACTGCTCAACAGCTCCAGCCTTCGTCTTCCTTCAATGTCAACAGCTCACACTCCACAGTCGACTGCTCCAGATTCCCTTCAATGACAGCTTGCCTTCATCGTCGACAGCTTACTATTTACTATATTAGTGTACTAAATAAGTTTTATACTATGCTTTTAATTAATGTTTTAGGATTTTAATTTTATATATGTGTGTGTGTGTGTATATATATATATATCTTCTACATAATATTAAAAACTGCTATCCCACCGAGATAACCGCAATCCCAAATCAGGGACTTTGACTGCTATTTGATTTTCCACTGCGATAACTGTATAGCTTGGATACACTTTCAGAAACTAAACCCTGTGTTTAACCGAAACTTCCTTTATATGCAGATTGCAGAACAATTGAAACTTCTTCTTTTAAATGTTTACTTTGGTTTCGTGCTGTCATTTTTTTCTTCTTTTTCCATTTGTTGCTAATAATGAGTATTTTTATGTGTGCACTTTAGGATGAGGATGTAGAGATCTCACCTGTTAGAATTGATGATGCATTGGTGATCGAAGATGATGAAATATCTGAAGATGAAGAAGACGATGACGAGCATGATGATGTATGTTTTCATACCCTTTTTACTGTCACATCCCAATTCTTTTTTGTAATGTTGGTTTTTGTATCTTGAAATTGTTGTAAACAAGACTTCTAGCTTGCATGATGAATCTCTTTCTTGTGTATGTAGGTGGTAAGGGATGATTCACTTCCAGTTTGCATGTGTGATGTTCATGAAGTTAAGTTGGAAGATCCTACTGACAGTACTCCTGCGGGTCCCATAACACGTGATAGTCACAAAAATCGAACTTGTGGTTTTTCTAGCAATAGAGGAACTCCATCTCGTGGCTCAATTTGTACAGAGTTTCGGGGCGCAAATCCTTTTGGTTCAAGGGGTGCAATGTCATTTGCTGCTGCTGCAATGGCTGGACTTGCATCAGCAAACAGTAGGGTTATTAGGGTAGGTAGAGATCGTTATGGGGAACCCCTTTCAGGCTTCAAAGATTCCCCTAGGCTTGTATTTTCTTCAAACGGTAAGAAACTTCACAGAAATTTAACAATCTATCATGCTATTCAGCAATCGCTTGTGCTTGCTGAGGGTGATGACGAGAGACATAACGGCAATGATTTACTATCTGGTGATGATAACAGACTATGGAGTGACATGTCTGATATCTACACCGTGACGTACCAAAAAGCTGACTCCCCATCGAACTTGGATTCACCTTGTTACCAGATGTCGCTTTTCGATAGCCTTTTGCGAGGGGAACTCCCTTGCGATTTGGAAAAGAATGATCCTACTTATAACATATTAGCTCTTTTACGTTTATTAGAGGGTTTAAATCAGCTCGCTCCACGTTTACGTCTCCAAACGGCTATCGACAGCTATGCTGAAGGAAAAATTTCAAGTCTAAATGGCCTGAATAACGTTACTGGTCCTAGGGTTTCTGCTGATGAGTTTATTAACGGTAAATTGACTCCAAAATTGTCACGACAGATTCAAGACGTGTTTGCACTTTGCACCGGTAATGTTCCATCATGGTGTCATCAGCTAACAAAAGCATGCTCGTTTTTATTTCCGTTTGATACTCGACGCCAGTATTTCTATTCAACTGCTTTCGGGTTGTCTCGTGCATTATATCGACTTCAGCAGCAGCAGGGTGCAAACGGGAGTGGGTCTATAAACGTTAGAGAGTTAAGGCTTAGACCATTAGATCGACAAAAAGTTCGTGTTTCCCGGAATCGTATTTTGGATTCTGCTGCAAAAGTTATGGAGTTGTTTTCAAGCCAAAAGGCTGTTTTAGAAGTAGAGTACTTTGGTGAAGTTGGCTCTGGATTGGGCCCTACTTTGGAGTTTTATACCCTTTTAAGTCATGATCTGCAAAGGGCAGACCTGAAAATGTGGAGAACAAATGTTTATGGGCCTGATTCTGGCAATGTTATCATATCACCTCTTGGGTTGTTCCCACGTCCTTGGCCTGTTGCTGGTGACTCCCCTGAGTTCGCCAAAGTAATAGAATCTTTTCGACTTCTTGGTTGTGTAATGGCAAAAGCTCTTCAAGATGGGCGGCTTTTGGATATTATTCTTTCAGCACCTTTATACAAGCTTGTGCTTGGACAAGTAAGCTTCTTTTCGTTAGTTTCCTTCAAAGCCCGGATGGTGGAGTCTTTGTAAGTACATGAAAGGGGCAGTTTCTATTCATTTACTTGTGAATGGGCTTACTCGAGTTATGTTTTATCTCTAACGTTTGCCTTAAAAGGGAACATGATATATGGTTGAAATAAGTCACGGGTTGAAAGTTGTCAATATGTATTTATGATACATAATTGCAAGGAACCTCTTAACTCATTTTATTTAAAAGAATTTATTTAACAATGTTGAGACCTAACCTGACATGCTTTGACTCAACATAAAACATAGGTTAATAGGGAACAGGACAATGGAACAAGCAAGTGAAACGAGTCAAAAGCTGCTCAACCTAACCTAACTTGTTTTATTTAAAAGAATTTAATTGAAATAATTTTTAACTTTTGTTAATCATATCCGATAATCCGAAACTAATGATTTATAAAAAATTGGAATGAACTGTTTTGAGCTGACCAACCTAACCTGTTTTGCCGCCTATAAGCTTCAGTTCTTCAGTTATTTTCTCTTGGCTGATGTATCCAACTTTTTAATCTTGCAGGAGCTTGATTTACATGATGTTGCTTCTTTTGATGGTGAACTTGGTAAGACATTGCAAGAGTTACAAGCTCTTGTTTGTCGGAAACAATACCTTGAGTCAAAGTCAACACCTGGGCATGACCAAAATGAAATACTTGACTTAAAATTTCGAGGCGCTCCAATTGAAGATCTTTGTTTTGACTTCACACTTCCTGGTTATCCGGATTTCATTCTGAAGCCAGGCGATGAAGATGTACGACTTATGCATGCTTAATTTTAGGACACCGTTTTTGCTTATAACATATCTTTTGTATATTCATATGGTTTCTTATGTGAACTCACAGGTTAATGAAGACAATTTGGAGGAGTACATTTCTCTTGTAGTTGCTGCGACTGTCAAGACTGGTATTGAAAGGCAAATGGAAGCATTTAGAGCGGGTTTTAATCAGGTTTTCTTTGGTTTTTTGCTGAGCAGTTTCGTTACTTACATTTATACCTGGCAAAGTGGATTGAAGTGGTTTGATTTGGTTGGGTAGTTTCTAATACGGGTCAAAACATGTTGGGGCAGGTTGACTACAAGCTTTTTGTCTCTTTTTCATGGAATTCCAAATAGTTAATGACTTAAATGTGAATACTAAATATAACTTATTAAAATGTTAATCTACCTTTTTCTGGATGAAGCGATTTACGTTGTAAATATCAAAGGTCACCTTGGGTCATATTCGAATTGTTTGACTTATTTGACCTGTTTCTGGTTAACCAAAATTTTACAAATGCACATATATGATAACTAGAGGTGAAAAATATTCCTAAGGACAGCTGACAGCATTAGTCTTGTTGTCTCGGTGCTGCAAATTTTAATTGCATCTTGCGACATGCTTAACTTTTATTTAAATCAGCTATGTTTATTTTACTTGTGTTTGCTTACTGTCTTTATACATTATTATGTGGTAAATATCTGAATTCTGTATATAATTATTAATAAGGTATTCAGCTAGTTATCTCTTAGGCAAGTAGGCAACCTTTATAAACGTTGGTTTCTCATATGGAAAAAGGACTATGACTCCTATCATGCTCTGTTTTCTTGTTTTTTCTTTTAAAGTTCTGTTTCTATAATTCTATCAATGTAAGTTGGTGATGATATTTATAATTTTATTTTAAAAGAATATGATAATTCAAACTATATACTTAGTACTTTCAACTTGCAAGTTGCAACTAATGCGTGTCTTTGGTTAACTATCAGGTCTTTGACATTTCAGCTCTCCAAATATTCTCCCCTAATGAATTAGATTATCTGCTTTGTGGCCACAGAGAATTGTGGGAGGTATTTCTTGTTCACTTGTAATGGTTAAGGGTCGTTTCATGTAAGAATGTATCATTAGAATTTTTTACAAATGCAGGCTGATAAACTTGTGGAACACATAAAATTTGATCATGGATATACCTCCAAGAGCCCTGCAGTAGTCAACGTATGTAAACTCTTCATGCATTTGGGAATCTTTTTTTTTGCTTCCTATTGGTACGTTTAAGAGAAACCTTAAATTCATTAATCTTTCTTTTCCATTTTTTATGGATATAGTTACTTGAGATAATGGGAGAATTCAACCCAGAACAACAAAGGGCGTTCTGTCAATTTGTGACTGGTGCACCTCGGCTTCCTCCTGGTGGTTTAGCGGTGTTGAATCCTAAGTTGACGGTTGTGAGGAAGGTACATGTTGGTACAGTAACATTCTTGAATTTTCTTTTGCTCTTTTAATATATATATATATATATATATATATATATCAATATATGTATTGAACTTTATTTAAAGTTGCTTAGAATTTATAAGATTTTTTTGTTTGGTGCAGCATTCTTCGACTGCAAGTAATGCAAGCGGATTATCAGATCCTGCTGATGATGATTTGCCGAGTGTGATGACATGTGCTAATTACTTAAAGCTTCCTCCTTACTCAACCAAGGTGAAATAACCTAACCATCATTTATATTTACTTTTACTGCTAATTAAAACAGAGAAAGTTCTTTTGTTGGTTGTTTATTTGAACTTGAATCGGGAAGGTAAATTTGGGGATGTTACTGTACTTTGCATTAGGATAAGGGAGCTAGAATGTATATGGCTTCATGATAACGTGATACATGCTACTACTTATGTCATAATCTTTGCAGTATTTGAGATGACATACTTTTAGTGTTCGACTTTATGTTGGATATACAAACTCTAAAGTACCAGCTAACTTTTGGAAACTTGTGAATGTAATCGTTGTCGTAAAGTTTCGGTGATGAAATGTGGAAATACGTCAATGTGAGCTAGTACTAGCCATATTTAGCTTGTTTACTTCAATGCTAATTGGTTGGATTTTTCCCATTTGATTTTGTGGATAAAATAATAAACCTGAATTGATTCTTTTGTAAGTAATGGCCTAATGGGGTCGAAAATACCACCTCTAGTTCTGACTGTAGGTAAACTGTGTTATATTTCTTGGTAAAAATGAGGATCAATTATTAATTTGGGCGAAATTCATAAATGTCCATACAAAAGTTGGATGCTGCATATAGGTCCAAAAGTTGGATGACTTTCAAGCATGTTTTGGATAAAAAGAATTCATTCATCATTTGGTGATTTAACTGATTTAGCTGTTGCTAATAAGTGGTTACATTCCTTCTAACAGGAGATCATGTACAAGCAAATCCTCTATGCTATCAGTGAAGGACAAGGATCGTTTGATTTGTCATGAGTTCTTATTTCAAAGTAACCGAATTTTGTAAATTGCATATCAAAACTGGTTTATAAAATGGGGTTTGCATATCGTTTACTCCGCCCAATAAAAGATCTTTCCAGGCGCCCTCCCTGACTGTCAGTGGTCGCAACGTTAAGGTAAAGTTTTAAGCGTTTTCTGAAAACACACTTTTGTTACTTTTATTATTGCATCTAATGTAAAAGTGGCACAATGGACGGGTCACATGGATTGGGTAATGGGATGTAATTAGGGGTGTGCTCGGTTTGGTTTTGGGGTAAAACCGAAACATAACCAGAATTTCAGTTTCTGGAAAAACCAAAACCATTCACAGTTTTCGGTTTCAAGTTCGGTTTTTGGTTCAGTTTTTTGGGTTTTGGTTTTAACAAACGGGCTGCTCCTAATCTCCTATTTGGGCTGCTCCAAATCTCCTATACACATATGGGCCTCTCATACCAACAATATAAATTAAAACACAATATGGATTGATATTTGGGCTGCTCCTAATCTCCTATTTAGCAATCTGTATTAACCCAACATTTTCATCATAATATGAAATGATACATATAAAATACTCTCTAGAAACATTGAAACATAATAATGTGCCGATTGTCCAACACAGATGGATTTAACCCATCAAACATAATAATAAAAAGTAACACATGACAAAAAAGTGTTGAACACATGAAAACATAAATAACAAAATTTGATGTATAGTTGTCTTTAAAATTAAATTGCAGGATAATTCTATCGACCTGCTCAAAACCTCTTTTTACCAATCATCTTCCGATTGCTCATCGCAATGTCTTTTCTCTAGCCGGAAATTCATCTACAAAGTATTAAAAATACAACATTAGGACATAATTTCATGCAAGGTGACTTATTTAAATAAGATAATATATGGTTATACTTGGTTACTTACCAACTTCTAACTTCTCCAAAATTTTCCACTATCAAGACCATTAAGAGGTGTGTCATCCAAGTTGGCGGGTGTAGATCTTAACCAATCCTGCGTGCAAATTAAAGCCTCTATCGGAGTTAAAGAGCTTCTATATTGGTTGTTCACCTTATCACCGGTGCTAAATGCCCCTAAATGCCGACTCCGATGCAACTGTGGAGATTAGCATTGCCAAACCATGCTTAGGCAAGTTGTGAAAGAATTGGATACTTCAACGAAGTACCTTTCCGCCAACCCAACACATCAAATGCCTTTTCATTTGCATTGGACACATAAATCTCTACTTCGGTTTTATTAGCCCCTTGTCCTCTTTCTTCCATTAACTTTGCATAATCATCCTCAAAATCAACCTCTAAGCCACTCTAAAAAAACCACTAGAAGATGAAGAAGCATTGGTGTGCTTAGCATTCAGTGTATCTATTTTCATCTTATTACATTTGGTGGATAAAGCAACTTATTTCTAGGGTCTAAAACCAATGTAATATGCAACAAAAAGTTGATGCTATCTACATTATCCCAGTATTTGTCATACTTCTCTGTCATCGACAAAGCCATTTTCTTCTTTTTCCATCAACATTCAAACATGTCCTGGCTATTGTTGCATGCATGGTGACAAGTTGACCAAAAAACAAATTTGTCGTCACATAGTGTGACCCCGAAACTTTCTGTCACAATAAAGAAAATTCTCAAGTATTTTATAAAATCCTTGCTATAAACAAACAAATACAATAAAACAAATGTTATTAACAAATAAATAAAGCAAATAAAATGAATTATTGTAAAACAAATAATAACCTAGCATTCTCCGAATCCTCTTCTCTTGTAGCTCCAAAACTCGCTCTTTTTTTCCGTGTAGAACCTTCTTGATCATCCACATCGGCCCGTCGAAAGTATAATAGATAGCTTTCATCTATTAAAGAAAGCCTATAAAAAACTTAGTCTTATAACAAATACAATATATGGTAGCAAAACATTATAAAGTAGCATAGTTAATATTGTACCTCACAAATGCATCTGCGTATCCTGACGGTTTCCAACATTAGTAAAATTGAATTCCATCCCGTTCCCCAATCAAGACATTGCCTTTGTTTACAATTACTTTTCACTTTCGTGACACTATCTAGGAAACTATCATACCTAGTAGGAGACGATCTCACATACCTCACGATGTTTCGTATCCTAGAAATGGAGTCAAAATGCTCTTCTAGACCATCTTTCACAACCAAATTGATTATATGTGCACATCTCAAATGTAAATATTTACAATCTAAGATGGCATGAGGTCCCTTGAGCATCATCTTCAAAAATCTAATAGCTCTATCACAGATTAAGATCGTGAAAACTCGCTCACTACCACATTTTTGCAAACACTTGTATACCAATTTCCCTATAGTCACACCTCGATGATTTGAAGACCGACAAAAGTTTAATATCCTCTTCCTCAATACCCAATTATCATCCACCCAATGTGCTGTAAGACACATAATTATAGTTTTGAACCGATGTCCATGTCTTGGTAGTAAGGAACATGGTTTGACCTTTTATAAGAACTTTAAGAGCATTCATCTCATCTTTATACATGGACAAACAATCTCTTGCGACCATCCACTTTGATGGAATTTTGAAAGATGGACATAACTCCCAAACAAATTCTCTAAGGCAGTGTTTGGTTCGCAGAATGTCTTTGAAGGAATTGGAATCTGTCAGGAATTGGAATTTAAATCTGTTTGGTTGATAGGAAATGGAACTGGAATCCAATTCCATATTTTGTTTGGTTCGCAGACAATGTATATGAATTTGATTTCAGTAATGTAAAATGACAGAATTGCCCTTTTTGTATAACACCACAAAATCATATTCAACACAAAGATGAATAAAATTTTGTAAATCAGATGAAGGAAAAGAGGAGTCTACCACTAAATCAACAGCTTAAACCCTCAAAAGCTCAAAGGGCTTGAACGACCCGGGGGGGGGGGGGGGGACTTACCTACGAAGGGAGGCGGAGGAAGTCGGCGGTGATAGAGGAGTCGAAGGCGACGGCGACGCAAGGGCTCAGTCTTTGGGTCTTAGTCGAAGGATACGTGAACACATGGGATAAGATGTATATTAGGACTACATGTACGGTGAGGGTAATAATGTAATAGTCCACGTTCCTTCATTCAAGGATTAAAAAATCCCTCCATATTTAGATGGAATTCACTTTCCCTCTCCTAATGGATTCCAATTTCTTGAAATTCCATCTTTAAAGTGTTTACACTGGATTCATTAGGAATTTGAATAATCCCAAGGATTCCTCTCAACCAAACGGCCCCTAAAACCCTCATCATCAACTATACTAAAAGGGTGGATGTCTTTAATACACATATTTGCTAGATATTTTCCCATGGTTTAAAATTCAAAGTAGTTTGTTTTCTTTTTGATTCACTTTTTTTGAAAAAAGGTGATAACGTGCATACCTTATGCAAATGATTAGACATTGAATGTGTACCATTTTTTTTTGAATTACTTGCCAATACGGTCTTACGACAAGGGCATTTAACAGATTTTCCATCATCTACTACAATAAAATGTTCCCGCGCTCAAGACCTCTTAGCGCTTTTTTTTATATCATCAACAGTTTGCTTGTCATTCATCGCTTCTTTTGAACCTTCATTATCTTCCGCATCAATCACATTCACATGTTCATCCTCCTTGGTTTGGCTTGAACCCTCTTTACGACTTTCTTGACTTGCTTCCGTCTACCAAAACAAGTAATACTGGATTATTATATTCGTACAATACCAGTATGATTACCAATAGAAAACAAAGCTACAAACAGGGGATCATTTGCAAGCAACAAATGCCACAAAAAACCAAACAAAAACAAACTGTAACTGTTGCTCAAAAAACAAACCAACAAACCAGAAAGAAACCCACATCCTACCAACAGAATCCAAACAGGATGAATACCAACTGGTCCAAGAGAAGCTATGTTTGTAAGTTGTGATCCTAAACAAAAAACATACCAACAAAACAGAAAGAAAGCCACATAAATTGATTAAGTTCATAAGTTGTGATTCTAAAATGAAGTAATGAACTGCAAATAACTACATACATACATATACAACTAAAGAAAAAAAATAAACCAACAATCTTTTAATAATGAACTCAAATCACTTGAACAAAGATGAAGTTAGAAGTAGAAATTAGAAAACTAGAAATCAAATGAATCTTACTGCGAGATTGACCGAGACTTACAAGTTGAAATTAAACCAATAATCTGCTAGTTAGAAGTAGAAATTGAGAGAGTTGAGAGTCGAGATTGGCTGCGCCAAATCTTCAATCGCGTTCTCCACCTTCGATCTTAAATTTCAATCATCTTACTAGTTAATGAACTCAAATCACTTGACCAAATATGAAGTTAGAAGTTAGAAGTAGAAAACTAGAAATCGAGGTCCTTACTCCTTACATCAATCGACTGCTTGGTGATTGAAATTGCCAAGAGTCGTATATCTCCTTCTTGGCTGCTTCAAATCTTCAGTCGGGTTCTTCCACCTTCGATCTTCAAAGAGTCGAGAGAGACAGAGAGTAAGGTGAAGATGGAGAGTCGAAGTCGAGAGAGACAGAGAGTGAACACTGAAAAAATGGAGAAGGAAGTGGAAAGAAGGGGGCGGGAGAAGGGAGTAGCCGACTAGGGTAAATGGATTTGTGTTATTTTTTATACGCAAATGTATTATTATGCCCCTCTATCCCTAACGTTTTGGTTCGGTTTCTTCATATGGGTTTGGTTATTTTGGTCGGTTTTTAAGCAGAAAACTTAACCAAACCGAAAAAATCGGTTTATAATATTTAAAAAACCAAAACCGTCCGGTTTTAGTATTGGTTTGGTTTAGGTTTTTCAGCTCAGCTCAGCTCAGCCCACCCCTAGATGAAATCTTTAGGCTGGGTCAGATTGGGCTCACCCGAATACTTTTTTGTCTTAAAATTTATAAAAAGTTTTTTAATAGTTAGTTTGTGAAATATGATTATAGTAAAGAAGCAGTAATCTATTGTTTTTGACATGCAAGTAATGAAAAAATGGGTTGATGTTGCTTCTTATTAATTATAAAGTGGTGTTAGATGAATTAAAGAAAAGAGTTGTTATATGAAGAGGTGTTGGTCGTGGTGTAATTATGATTTTGATTGTTTGTTTGTTTGTTATCATCAGTTAAAGGTGGATGTGGTGATTGAATCCTGCCTGAACCTGGTGGCTTTTGCTAAAGAGACAGAGACTTTGTGAATTGCTTGTGTTTTCTTTTCTACAGCAGTAGCAGTACATAGTAAGCACTTGGGTTTTGTTTTGTAAGTAACTCTTGCACAAAATCTTGTTACTTGGAGATTTATCTCTATCTAATTGACCCTGCCTTGGCTTCGCCTCCAATGCATCAGCAGCATGGTATCAATCATGTGCTTTTTTTATTATTTCTTTTTCTTTTAACAAATGTTCTCTTTTGTGATTAATTAATGAGATATGCGCGCGCATATATAGGGGAGGGTTCATTTGAAAACCAATTTTATTACGAAAAGCATTTGTGACCATTGATCATAATTAATCAAAGGTTAATATTAATGATGGTAAACATGTAATTAATTAAAAACATAGCCATCATTTTCACTTTTCCAAACATGTTGGAAATGTATTTTAGGCAAAAAGCATAAAATAAAAGGGGAGGGGGGGGGGGGGGGGGTGGGGGGAACCATCTACCCCCGACATTTTTAAAACTAAAATATCTTCTAAATGCAAAGATATTAAAATACGAAAATTATACCAAATTAACGAGAAAAATATATTCTTTAATATGACATCCATATTGATACACTTTTTCAAAGAATTTTTTTTTCGTTTTTGCTGGGTTTTTTTGTAGCACAGCATTATATGTATGCACATAACACTTGAATCTTTTAAGCACATATGCATATGTGCACCACCTGTTTATACTTCATAAGTGCTTCTGGTGCATATATGCACCGTGCACGTGTGCATATGTATGCACACGTCGACATACCACTCATTTTTTTTTCAATTTTTTTTTCGTTTTTGTTAAAGTTTTTTTTTCCGTTTGCACATGTGCACATACCACTCACTTTTTTTTTCAAGCACAGGTGTGGATAGGTTTACATGTGCATATTACACTAGATTTTTTTCATCACATATAGTAAAATTACATATGCACGGTGCATATGTGCACAACCCGTTCATACTATTAGGTTTTGTTTTAACATGTGTGCGTCCGGGTGTATATATGCACCGTGCACGTGTGTATCTCGTGCATATATGTACATGCACATGTACACTTAGATGCATATATGCACGTTAGGGTTGTAAACGAACCGAACATTCGGTGAACCGTTCGTGCATATATGAAATGTTTGGTTAATAAACAAACGAACAAGAACAAAAATATTTATTCGTTTAGTTAAATGAACGATCACGAACAAAGTTACTCGTTCTTTCGTTTATGTTCGTGATTGTTTGTTAATCCGTTTGTTTATATTCGTTTATAGTATGTATATATATGTGCGTGTGTGTACATAGATAAATATACATATATATACATACACACACTCTCTCACATACACACATATATATACATGTAGTTAGTGTTTGTTTATATGTAAAAATGTTAGGTTTGTATTATATTTGTATATGTCTTCGTTAGTTTATTAAAAATTCTAAAAAAAGATTTGTGGAGGTATAAATACATAATTCATAACTTAAAAAATTCCAAAAAAATACAAATGATTTTGATTAATAAATAGAGAAGGAAGTAAAGGAAAAAAAGAAATACATAAAAGTAATTTTTATTATCTATAAAATAAGAAAAAAAAGTAAAAAAGTAAAAGTAAAAAACAACCGCATAAGAAAATTAGCTAAAAGAAAACTATATAACAAATTTTAATAAAACGTAAATCATTTCAATTAAAATAACAAAAGACGGCGCATGACAAACCTCCAGCGCACTAAGTTTGTTAATTACCGTTTTGTCCCTTTTGAGTTAATTTAATTAATTAAAACAAGATAATAATTGATTGGTTCACAATGGTTCTCGTGATTCTCGTAATAAAAACGGTTCTCAAATGAACCATTCCATATATATATATAGGCAAAAGTTCAAACGATAACTGTTTTTCATACGAGAACCGCGAGAACCAATCTTAGTTATTCAATTTCCCTCCTTCATTTGGATTGCCTACATATGAATTCCTTACATTCATCTTGTATGAAAAACAGTTCTCGTTTGAACTATATATATATATATATAGGGTTCATGCGAAAAGTGCCTTATTTGTGAAAAACGCGAGAAGCGATCTAGACCATTTAAAAAATAGATCAAGGGCTAAAAAAAAGGTGGCATTCCTGTAATTAATTGAACAAGATTAATAATAAAAAAAAGCAAAAGGTAGTTTAGTAATATTATATTTCTGGATATCGATTAAAAAAATATGTTTTATAATCCCTTCTTTTTGATGCTGTTCAATCCATCTGTTTCTAATTCCCGCAAATAATTGTATATCTGGAACTCAAATTTCAAAAGTCTACTCTATTATCCTATACACCTAAAAACCGACTCTCTAATCACCCCATTTTCTCACAAAATTCCCCATTATCACCGATTTAGAACACATTCCCCTTCCACAAGTCTTCAAATCGACGTAACATTGGTACCGGCGCAAAGGTTTCTGGACGATTGTTCCACCCGAGAAGACACCGGTGAAGGAAGATGATGAACGTGGCTAAACAGTAAATCCCATCCCATTCAAGCAGGTATGCCTCCGAAAACCCCAACTCTCGTGAAGAATATGTATTGTTGAACGATTAGATAGTTTAAAGCTGGGAAGCTTTGTGAAGTCTCTGTTTCCTCGAGTTCATCGAGAATGGGTTTGATAAAACACCCACCGTAATGTTCAACGATTGTAATGTTTAAAAGTTTGGGTATTTGTGAAATCGATAGTTATTTCTTGAAGTTCATCGACAATGGGTTTTGAAACACACACTTTTTGGATGTTTGTTGAACAGGCCGTCTTGTTTATGAAATGGTAATGTTCAACGACGAAAGTGTTTAGAGTTGGGGTATTTGTGAAATCAATAGTTATTTTTTAAGTTCAACGATAATGGGTTTTGAACCACCCCACTTTTTGGGGATTTCTTGCACATGATGTGTTTGTACAATTAGTATGTTTCGGGATTACTTGTTCGTTAATGGGACTTCAGTGGTTATATGTCTATTCAGTTTGTATGTTTGTACAATTATTACTTTTTGTTCAACAATTGTTTTGAGTAGACGTGTATTTGTGTATTAAAAAATATAAATTAGGTAATGAAAAAGGGGAAAATATGTGTATTTATGTGAACACCATTGATTGGTCTGTCAAGTGTGTTTTGGTTGTAGCAAAGGATATGATATATATATATATATATATTTGAAATGTAGAGAGCACAACAAACACGGATGTTCAAGTTTCAAAAGGGAAAGAGAAGGTCGACCCAAAGAATGTTTGTACAATTACTATTATTTGTTCAATTATTATTTATGACTAAACGTACGTGGGAACACCAAAGAATGGATTGCCAAGCTTGGTGACTAGTTTTTATTACTAGATGTGTATAAAAAAATGTTAATTAGGTAATGAAAAGGTGAAAATATGTGTATTCTCTGAACAATATTGAATGTTCCATCATATGTGTTTTGGTTGTAGCAAAGGATGTAATATATATATATATATATATATATATATATATATATATATATATATATATATACTAGCATCATACCCGCGTAATACTGCGACGGCAAATAGTTTTTGGTTTACAATATTTCATTTTCAAGAATGTAATGATATGTTATTCGCTCGATTCAATGTCACGAAAAAGTTTTCTATAACATGTCCTGTTTTTTTTCAAATTTTCTTTTATTTACATTTAACTATTTTATTAATTTTAAAAATAAATTCTAAAAGACAATAAAATAAGAAAAAAGATTTATATTGATGAAAAAAAGAGAAGAGTTAATAAGATTTAAAAAATTATGTTGATGTGGTGGATAATTGTGTTAGTTTGAGAGAATATATTTTGAACTAAAAGTTAAAGTAAATTAGGAGAGAATAAAATAGTTAAAGATCGAATGAATGAGATTAATTTAGATTAAATGAATGGTCAAGATTTTATATTGATTGAATTTTAAAGTCTTAAAATTTAAGAGGAGAGATAATGTTAAATGGTTTATATAGTAGTATATATATATATATATATATATATATATATATATTTGAAATGTAGGAAGTACAACAAACACGATAGTTCAATCTTCAAAAGGGAAAGAGATGGCAGACTCAATGAAGGAACCAGGTTTAATTGCCATCTATTTAATGCTTAATAATATTTTCGGTATCAACTTTTTTACTACTTCTCCACTTGGTTCTTCTCCACCCTCATGTAGAGTATCAACTTTTTTACTATTTTTAGGAACACCAGCCTTATTTCATATGAAATATTTAAGTGATACCAAATTGCCTTTGATATATATATGCTTGCGTTCCTTTACGCGTTCCAAACCCACCCTTCTCAGCATATTGTTCATACATCATTTGAGCTTCATCAAGTAAAGCAAATAAAGTATCTTCTACAGGTATAAACTCATCTGGAACATCAGGAATTCAAATCCTTGTTCCGTTACGTGTTTCAAATAAATTGCTACAATATGATTCATTCTTAGAATCTGAATTGCCATCTGCAAAATCAGTGTGAACATATATTATGTAATCACTAACATATACATGTACGTTCATTAGAAAACAAAAATAAAAAAATAACAGATTGGATTAAGATTTTTAATCATAACTTGACACGTTCATTATTGAACAAACCAACGTAATAAACAAACTGTTAGCAAAAATACATACTTTCGCCATATGGTTTCAATTCTTTTTGAACTGAAGACGCACTATTTTCAGCCGTACCCTTGATACTAATGTCCATGGAAGTAGACATTAAAAAAGAAACCTAAATCAAACAAATATAAACACCTATGATACAGATTAAGCAACTATAAAGAACATAACAAAATGAAACTCAAAAACATATGTCGATCATTACAGAAAAAAATCATCTGATGAAAAAAACAGATGTCGATAGACAAGCTTTTTCTATCGATAGTTCAATCGAGAGAATCTTTTCTGTCGATCAAAATTTTTATCCCGGTTTTTTTATCCAGGTTTTAAAAAAAATGAAACTAAAAAACAAATGTCGATCAATTACAGGAAAAACATCATCTGATGAAAAAAACCAGCTGTCGAACAGAAGAAATAAATATGAAGAAGTCAAAATATCGAATGATAAAACACGTATCTACAATGACGAACAAAGAATCGTGAAAATATGAACGGGAAGATCAGCGATTTGGAGCAACCAGGAAGAATCGACCTTCTGAAACCTTCACTATCGACAAAAAAAAATTGACAATCGAAAGAAACTGTAGAGAAAAAACAGTTACCGGAGATAAGGATAAAAAAATTTAAAAAAAACTGGAAAAAAAAAGAAAGAGAAAAATTTGGAGTTGGTTAATTAAAAAATAAATTAAAAAAATAAATTAAAAAAATAAAAAGACTTGGTAAAAGACATTAATACCCTTTTGATTTAAATATTAATTAACAAAAAACTAGTGGCCTAGAACGCTTCTCGTATTTTTCGTAAATAAGACCCTTTTTACATGAATCCTTCTCTCTCTCTCTCTCTCTCTATATATATATATATATATATATATATGAGAGGGTTTATTTGAGAACCATTATTATTGTGAGAACCGCGATAACCAATCTTAGTCGTTCAATTGGTAAGTGGAATTCATGGATGAAGTGAGTGGGGGATTGAGTGTGACAAGGTGCATGTAAGGAATTAATGGATGGACAATCCAATTGAAAGAGGAGCAATTAGACGGCTAGGATTGATTTTCGTAATAAAGTTGATTCTCAAATGAGCTTTTCTCTATATGTGTGTATATAAATAGTGAAAAGATCGGTGAAGGAAAATTTTTTGTAACTATAGGAGTGATTGTGAATGTTTTAGAAAATTTTGTGGTAAAAAAGTAACTTGTGAACAAATTGTTTTAAACAGGTACATATGTAGGTCTTTCCTAGTTGTCTTGATTCTTGTTTTGCTGACATATCAATGTTCATAAATAGATGCGAATCATAAAGAGTTAAATACAAATTTACCCCTATTCATACAAGAATACAAACAGTGGCACAAAAATTTCAAATCTATTATGAGTTGTGTTGGTGACATGATACTATAATTTGTTGTCTTTACAAATCAATATTCCAATTTCCCTTATTGCTTTAACTTGTATATAGCGTTTATTTTAATTACACATCTAGTAGTTTATGAACAAATTCTATTATATTTTCTCAAGACCCTAGTTTAGAGATAGACCCATAATTTTTTATTATCACAAGAAATTAACAAGTACAAACAATTCATTCAAATATATTGCTTGGAATTTGGTGATTTAAGAGAGAAAAATAGCAAAAATAATAACCACAAACAACAAATCAATTTGAGAATTAACGAAAGTGTAACCGTTCAATAAAACAAAAATCAGCGGGTCCAATGTTCACATGTTATAGATAATAAAATAATAATTATAATTTGATTGAATTACCGACTTGTTAGAAATAATTAATTTACTTCTTTATTTTAAAAAGTTATTAAGATGTCCATTAATTTGATAATTTATTACAATTTTAATTCTTTAGTCATTAAAACTAACATTGCTGGTATTATAAATTTTAAAAATGACTATTTTGTCCTTTTATAACATCACAAACTCAGTACCTATGATTTTTTAAATAGTTTCACATCTAGTTTTTTAATATTTTTTTAATAATTTACTCTGTATGTGTGTGTACATGTATATATATTTAGTTTTTTATTCTAGTACTTAAAATTATATTTTATTCTAGTTAGTATTTAATTTTTATGATTTTAATCTATATTTGTTATTACACAGCACCCTATTAGAATTAGTTTTTTAATACACTGTTATACACTACCTTAACTTTTTGTTATTTACCATTTTTCAATCATTAACATTTTTTTATTTTTTATTCATATAAATACATGTTTAATCTCAAACTTTATTAATACAATTTATCTTCTGTTCTCCATCTATTATTATCTTTCACATAATAATATACGATTTCCGAATATTAGTTGATAATGCTATCTTATTTAATAGTCTGATTATATCCGAAATTAGATAGGTTATCTAATTAAGTTTAAATACGATACCAATCGTCACGTAATTAGGGTTAAACAATTAGAAAAATCTCTTCCATCATTCCTTCTTTATTTGTGTCGACTAAGAACATCAAACCGAAAGTTTATAAATTGTTATTAAAGATTTGATATTTAACGAAGATCATTTAGGGTTTCAAAATGTTTAATCTTGATTTGTTTAAATCTCTTTTGCAATCTGATTTAATTAAAATTTTGTTTTTTTTATACTTAAGCAAAAGATTAGTTTTGTTAAAACTCGCATGTTTTAGTTTATGTATGGTTTATTTTTTACCATTAAAACCCAATATGGAATTGTATATTAATATTATAAAGTAGTTAATGTTACTGATCTAAGTAGAAAATGAGAATCCCTTGTATTTCATGTTATAGGATGCCGTTTGAGATAAAAATTTTATTGTATGAACCTTAAAAATATAATATGTAGATGATAATATAAGAGGAAAAAAATATAAGTTGTAAAAAAATTAAAAATAAAGAGATATCTATATGAATTAAATAAAAAAATAAAATTAAGGTTGACAGTTGAAAAACGGAAAGAATAGAAAATTAAATAGGATATATAGCAAATTACCGTATAACACTAATCCTGAATGATTTATATGTAATAACATGGTATGACAATGCATATTAAAGATAATAAAATAAAATAATGAGAGTAATAGTAAGAACGAAATATATTAATTAATATTACACACACACACACATATATAGAGAGAGTAAATTATTGAAAAAAGGTTAAAATATAATATAAATATATAAATTATTATTATTATTATTATACATGAACATAAATGAGATGAATATTTGGGCAAACACCACTACCACCTTCAACCGTTGCCACTGCCACCACCACCGTCTTCTTCTTCAACCATCACAACCGCCACCACCACCTGCTTCTTTAACCACCGCCGACACCACCTTCATCTACAACAACCACTCCATCTTCAACCGCACAACCACCACTTACAACACATCCGAGACAAAAACCGTAAAAACACTAAACCAACACCAACAAATCTGAAAAGGAAACTAATTTTCTCAGATCGATAAAAACGCTAATTTTTTCAAACGAACGATCGAAGAAAGCCCTAATTTTTTTCAAATGATCGATGAAAACCCTAATTTTTTTAACAATTTGAAGTAGACAGATCTAATGAACTAAGAAGAAACGAAATCCACATCTGGGATTTTTTTAGTTCTTCGCTTTAGAGTTTTCTCACCTATATTTTACCAAGTCCAGCGAGTATGAGGTATCCGGAGCTTCAATCGATTGAGGGATATTGTTCCTTACATCTTCAGGACTAGCTTGAGGGTTGAAGGTGATGGTGGCCGGTGCTCGCACATCAAGCGACGTTTGAAGTTTTTAAGAAACCTAGGAATTGATTGAGTTGAAGGTGGTGGTGGCCGGTGCATGAGACCGAGAGAGACAAGGACGTCACATGGTGGTCACTTCTCCGGCGATGGTGGCGGTGTTCTACTCTGGCGATGGTGACAGTTGAGGAGGCAGTGAGGGTAGTGGTGATGATGGGTGGTCGGTCGGCGCATGTCATGTTCAAAGTGAGCTTGGTTATAAACTTAAAAAGAATAAATAATAATAATAATAATAACTCTAAAAAATAATAATAATAAAAAAATTATAATAATAAGGGTTAAGTGCACCGAATGTAATGAACTATCTCCGTTTGAATTTTGTATGATAAAATAATCAGTCACGTTAGCAGTTACCTACAAAACAAGTCAAAATTACACAAATTGTAACTTTTGGATAGTTTCATGTATGTTAACGAAGAAAGTTTAGTTTGTTATAAACTATTAAAATAAGGATAGTTCATTACATTTCGGTGCACTTAACCCTTTACAAATTTGAAATTTTATTCCTTGTTGCGTTTTTATGCTTCATATTATTTAGAAAACCTCATAAATTAAATACTAAGCGATGATAATGGATTAGAACTTTTATACATACAATTAATTAATACTGATTTCAAAATTTGTTTTACTCCATTAGCTAGTGTTTACTAGTTTACGTTGAAATCAACACAATGAGACACACAATCGTATTAAAAAATGTTACTAGGATTTAATATCTTTATCTCTACTACTATACCGTCTATACTAGTATAGTACCTACGTAATGCAGTTGCGACGAGTAGTTTGTACTTGACAACATGTCCGGTTCAAATAATGTAAGAGTATTTTATTTGCGAAATACAATAGCAAATAGTTTCTTTCGATAAAATATTTGTTTTCTCTCATTTTTTAATTTTATTTAGGGTTTAGTATCTAAAAGTGTACCGAAGTTGTCACTTTTTGCTATTGTGTATAACCAACTTTCAAAATTACCATTTAGTGTACTCAACTTTCTAAAACTACTATTTGATGTATAGGGAAACCTGCTTAACAAGTTGCAGGTAATTTTCTTAATTTTGATTCATTTTTAAATTCCACATCACTAAATTATTATTATTATTATCCATGCTAAAAAAGATTAGAAAGAATCAGAATGATGAACAAGAACAGAAGAACCGGGAAAACATGAAGATGAAGCATGTTTGAAGATGAAGATCAAATCTCATGAAGATGAACCATGAAGATGGATCTGTAAATCACATATGAAAAAAAAACCTAAATCAGATCTAAAAGCTCATTAAAGGGATTCTGTTTTGAAGGATTAACACTAAAACACATATGAAGATCAAAAATTCAAAACATACCTTCAAAGAACTCAAATCTGGGGAGCAAATGGAACCCTAAAACATGAATAATCAAACAAGAACCCTAAAAATTCAGATTTGGGCAACAAAAATTGAACAATAACTCAGATCTGGAACAAGAACTTAGATCTTAAACATTAGCAATGGATGAATCGACAAACCCATTTGAACGAAAAACTCCATAACAACAGATGAATCAAACCATAAAATAGATGGTCAAACCTGTTCACAAAATACGGATTCAAGAACAAGAACTCCATGGCAACAGATGAATCGACATCTCGAACCCTTTAGCAGAAGAACACTCTCGAAGAACCCATATCGTATGAAGAACACGACTCAACAACTTGAACAAGAAATCCCAGATCTTTGGTTGACGAAGAAGACGTTGACGAAAAAGGCCAATCGACTTCCCTAAGATAACCAATCAAGTTCCCCTTTCGATTGTAACAGTCCCCTTTCAAAGAAACCATAGAAAATGTATAGAAATGCATAATGATATACAAGATCGATGGTGACGGATGATGGTAAAGTAATACAATTTTAAACTAAATTTGGTTGAATTTAATATGTAGCAAATCACATAAATAAGTTACAAAATATTTATCTCTACCACTATATAAAATATTTAAACCACTTTTTTAAGTTAAGTTACTAGTTACTACAACCTTTAATGCATATTTTACAATACCTTAAATCAATACATTTATTAATTAGAATTTGGATTGAATTTAATATGCAATAAATCACACAATAACACAAAATATTAATCTCTAATACTATGTAACACTTTTACACCACTCTTTAAGATTAAATTTTAGTTAAGTATTACAACTTTTATTGAATTTTTAGAATACCTGAAGCAATAAGTTTTTAAACTAAATTTGAGATGAATTTAATAAGTTATAAAATATTTAACTCTACTATTATATGAATCATTTAGACGATTTTTAAGAATAAGTAAAAGTTAAGTAATATAAATTTTAATACATATTTTACAATACCTTAAAACAATATACTGTAAACTAAATTTGAGTTGAATTTAATATGCATATTTTTTTAGTAACGTTTAAGATTGTAATTACTAACATAATTTAAAATGTTATATATACATATAGTATTATAAATTTTTTAAATGTTAATGGTTTTTTACTTATGTTTAATAATCTTATACATAAGTATTTTTAAGTAATTCTAAACTAAAAAAATCATTAAATCATATATGATAAATAAATTACTAATATAATAGGCTCAAATGTAACAAATATTATATTTAAATAATCTTATACATGTAGTATTAGATTAATTGTCTGTGTGATACACATTATCACAGGTTAATTTAAAAGATAATAAATATTAATAAAAACATAATAAATAATAATAAAACGTTAATAAAATGATAATTTAAAAAAATAACGACGTATGACAGCAACACTCTCACCAGTGGTTGAAACATCGACACAGGGGAGGGTAGACGTGACAGCGGAAACGTAGTATCATGGTACGAAGAGACGTGATTGTATTTTTTGTGTAAGTTATCGATCATTATTGTTACAATTAGGGGCAATAAAATTAAGTGTTTATTGGTTATAATTAAAAAAGGATTTTAAATGATTATAAAATATTTTAGAATTATAAAACTAAGAATTTGGTTAAATATGATATATTGAAATATTATAAAGAGTGAATATAATATTTATAAATGAATCGAAGGTGCGCAAATACGATATTTATAATTTAAGAATGGCGTATATGAAATTATCTATAATAATTTTGATTTAATTTAAGGGTTTAGTATCCAAAAGTGTATCGAACTTGTCCCTTTTTGCTATTGTATATACCCAATTTTAAAAACTACCATTTAATATACTCAAGTTTTAAAATCTACCAATTAATGTATTGGGAAACCTATTGTTCAGGTTGCAGGCAATAGTCTGAATTTTGATTTTTTTAATACAAAAATATTATTATTATTATTTTATAATTAACCTATGAACATATGAACATTCATCTTCTTCATAGTTTCAGTATGAACAAAAGATAATATCCGATTTGTATCTAAATTCGAGCATTTATGTCTTTAATTACTTGATGGTTTCAAATGAAGAAACACATATTTGGAAAAAAATCGAATGAAGGAACATAAATATGAGAAAAAACATTTGTAGATGATAAAGAACACAAATCTAGAAAAAAAAATTAAAAACTCAAATATGAAGTGATTCCTTGAAGAAATCCATTGAATCGTAGAGCAGAACTTCAATCGAAACCCTAAACAAACCTTTGAATCAGATGGAACTCGCAAGTGATGCCTTGAAGAAACCCCAATATGGGTTCGTATGAAAAAACCCCAATCCGGGTATGAACCTAAAACGAAATCGAAACACTAAAACAAACTTACCTTTAGAAAAGATAGAAGCCCTAAAATGAAATCGAAACCTTAAAACGATCTTACTAGATTAGATGAGTATCATTAATCGAAACCCTATGACGAAATCAAAACCCTAAAACTTGTGTTGATGGAAACCTTCAAAAACTTGCGTCGATGGAAACCTTCAGGTTTCATAAATGGATTACTGAAATCAAAATCGAAACCTTCATAAACTTGCGTTGATTGAAACCTTCATAAACTTGCGTTGATGGAAACCTTCAGAAACCCTAATATGGGTTTCATTAATCGAAGACTGTGTATGAAACCTTTAGGAACTTGTGTTGATGGAAGATACATGAATAATAATAATAATAATAATAATAATAATAATAATAATAATTAAATGCTATTTTTTAATTAAAATATGTTTTAAAAAAGGATGACCTGCTAGTCACACTTGCAACCTGCTATCAAAGGTAAAGATACATGAATTGATAGTTTTTCAATGTTTGATACATTAAATGGTAGTTTTTAGAGTTGAGTATATACAATAGTAAAAAGTGACAAGTTCGATACACTTTTGTATACTAAACCCTTAATTTAAAGTCAAAATTGACTAAGAAAAGTCATAATTGGATTTTAATTTTTATCAAAATGGATGGTTTAGATTTGATAATTAAAACTTTTATCTAAATCTAATGATTTGGATTATCTAATAGATTTTATTGAAGTTAGTCTTTTATTTATATTAGAAGATTATATATAGGGTTTAGTTCCCTAAAATGTATCAAAGTTATCATGTTTTGCTATTGTATATATTGGACTTAAAAAATTTCTATTGTGTGTATCGAACTTTTAATTTGTCAATATTGTGTGTATTAAACTTTCTATTGTATGTACTAAACTTGTAAATTTTTTACTTTTTTATGTAACCAAAATACATACAATAGCAACAAATTAAAAGTTTGATACATACAATAGAAACATTTAAAGTTCGATACATACAATAGCAAAACGTGACAACTTGGATACATTTTAGTGAACTAAACCCTTATATATATTATATATATATACTTTTTAATATTTTTAATGTTTTTATATTATCAAATTCACATATGAAATTAAAGTTAACAAACTCACATGGATGTCATTTTTCATTCTTACGTGTTAGCTAATTTTAAATTTGTTTAAAAAACACATGTTATCCATAACCACATTAATCTTCTTTTAAGTTGATTAAAAACGACATATGAAAAAAATATAAATATATTATATCCAGCTAGACCGGACAAGTAAAATACTAGCTTTATGAAGTACAAATATATATGATTTTGTCTTTATAGATAGATTGGCATCCTAAAATTGACATCTAAGGGTTTAGTCGCCAAACTATGTCTTTGGTTTTGGGTGACAATGATGTTAAACAATAGACATGTCACATGAACAAGTAAGTAGTTTTATGTATTAAGTGAGTGTCACTTTACACTTCAATTAAGTATGAAAACAGAAGGTGTAGGTCTAAGATTCTTAATTTATCAGGCTTCATATGTAAGTTTCATAGTTTCACTAATTGTCACTTTCTATAAATTGATTTTTTGTTTCTTAGTGACGTAGAGTTATGCTCTAATATATGTGATCTAAATGTTTTCGTGACCGTTTTCTAGACTATCGAGTAGTAGGTCAACTTGATATGGTTAGTTTCACTAAATGTGTCATTTCTTTTAAAAGTTATGTTTGCTCTTCATAAATTTGAATGTTTGAACGGAACATTTACAATGTATCTCGTTGAATTTACCGGTAATACTGACTCAACCGTTGAGTCGAACTCATACTTTTATTTATAATTCGGTATTCATGTCCTCGTATATATCGAACAAGAACCCCTTCTGTGTATGCCTGCCACTTTAATCTTCAATCTCATATATTTTTAAGACTTCCACCATAAGATCCCCTTTTAAGACTAGACCCTCCTAATTAAAGTTTTTGTCGTGGAATTTGTAACCTTCATGTCATGTTAGAACTACCAATGATGTCACCCAATGCACCAACATTACGTAGATTATTATGACTTTGAGATTTTTTGTTTTTATAATTTTAAACTCTCTAGTCTCGTTTGCGTGTAAAGTCAAGAGATTATTGAAAATACAATTCCTCAAAATCCTCTAATAGATAATCATTTGTAAAGTAGCTTATAGATGAGTATTAAGATTGTGATATATAAAATTACCATTTTTAAAGCAGTTACCTTAATAATTTGTTTTGTTATTTATAAATCCTTTTATAATTTTCTAGCTTCAGCTATTTTACTAGATACCTTTTAAAGTTTCAACCCTAGTCCCGGCTACATCTTCATCAAAACCTACACTTTATATGATTAAATCAAATTTACGCCACCCATTTGGCCCAAATGCAACCCTCACTCTTTTATGCGAAATTTTCATTGATTCAATTGTGATCCGATTTAATTTTATGCCTGAATTGTGTTATACTCGTAAATGTTACTATAAAATTATTATTATTATTAAAAAAACAATTTAGCATGTTCTCTCTCTAAATCATATATTATTTATTAAACCCTTAATTATTGAATATCAAATATTCAAATGCATTCACATATATAGATTTGGTAGCAGTTATAACAAACCTACCAATAACTTATTCTAAGCTATTTTATGAAAATGATTGATTTTGGGAGCAAAACTTAAAACATTTAAAGGGAAGTTAATTATAACCAAACTTTGACATGTTTGTAATTATGTGCATTATACTTTAAAATTTAGAAAAATGATATATCCTCATACTCATCACAAGATGACATATAGAGTTCATTAATTATATTTGATTTTGACACTAGTGTTGATCTTGTGAGTATGAGGATAAGTAGGAGGATCCTAAATAATTTTCTTTAGCACCCAACGCAACGGAAACACTTTATCAAGATCCAGACATAATGCTATCATCATCAAACAAGTCATCACTCACTTCACATGTTTCATCATTGCTATCATCCCCAATTGTAACATTATTTTGGCTGTAAGGAGATGCCATTTTCTGCTTAATAGTTTTAGCCATAAGGAGACTTACAAGTTCATAAAAGTGAAGCAATCGACTTACAGTTAGATTTCTAGCACATAATAGTTTCATGGACTATGTTCAAATCGGCTTACTTACAGTTAAGGTTTTAAGGAGCACTGCTCAAATCACTATCGTATGGTGGGCTTTATACTATCGGCGCCGACTTACTGTCCTCGTCGTTCTCCTCTTGTTGAATTCTTGACTTCAAATTGACTCACAAGTTGTTATTAGCATCTCTTCAATCGTGCTTCTCCTCCATCAATTTCATGATTTTCTCAAACCATTGCAGACACTTTTCTGGATTTCAAAATACCAATTCATAAAGTTGTTTGTTTTATGGGAGCCAGCTAATTAGGTTGTAGGTTTTCTTTTTACCCATTTTGATAAGCAGATGATACTTTATGTAAAACTTGTAATCTATTTAAAGTTTAAGGTTTAAATTATTTAAATAAAAAGTTGAAGGTTTAAACCGTATAAAAGTTTAAGATTTAAACCATTATTAATTAACCCTATAATATATAACATAACCATAGCTAAAAGCTAACATACAACAAATTACTATAAACTCTAGAGACTCGAGTATGCGAGCATAACAAATATGTTGAACAAAGTCAAAAAACTATCTTAGAATTTGATTGTAACTTAATATATTTAACTAGAATAATCTTACTCCTATATAATGCATTTACCATCTAAAAAACTCTTAATTTTAAGAAGCGTAAATTTACTAAAATACCCCTCATTTACCCCTCCTTTAAGTCCACAATTAATGAATTTAAACAAATAAATATTGAAAACATAACCGACAATTAATGAATTTAAACCAATATTTATAACTGAATTATTTTAACCATATATTTTTAATATTAACTTTTGATTCATGAGATCACCATACTTATAACTGAATTAAGTCTAATCATATATTTTTAATATAAACTTTTGAATCATGAGATCACCTAAATTCCTATTTTCATTAAATCAAGTTCAAGAGATTTCACAAGCACCAAACAAATGAAAGAGTCAAATAGTTGAAATTTATAAACATTGCATTCTAACTCAATTACATAATAATTGAAACTATGAAACATTACACACACACATATACACACACACACACATATATATATATATATATATATATAAATAATCAGCAACTTTATGATTCAGCCATGCGACAAAACTCTTCCAACAAACTGAAAGACAAATAACTCAGAGTTAGCAATTTAATTCTTAATTTAAAAGTGGCTCTCGCAAAGAATTTTCACAAATTCATATTATCTTCATCTCGCAAAGAATCTTCACAAACTCATATTAGCTCTTTGTGATTATTCTGCACAAAACTTATCACAACCTCCTATTTATTCACCGCCATCGCATTACGCGGGTACCCTACTAGTATTAAATAAAGATTCAAGAGGTAAAAAGGAGTAAATATAGGTGTAAGCCTAGAATTTGATTGTTCCTTAATATAGTGTAAATGGTAAAAAATTTCTAATATAAACATTTATTAGATGATGCTAGTTATTTATTTAAATAAAAAAGTTTAATTATCAAATCTTAATTATTTATTTTGATGAAAATTATAACCAAATTTTATCCTTTTTCTTTAATCAAAATTAGATTCAATTTAAAATAGAAATCTAAAATAGGATTGTGAAAACGATAGATTTCAAAAGTTAGATGAGTGGATAAGTTTTTCTTTTTCCAAAGTAGATGTTTAAACTCCAAACCAATTATTTCTTTATATTTAAAGTTCGAAAAAGATGAAAATTAGTACCAAAACTAAAAACCTTATTTTTTAGTTGCGGTATGGCTTGAGACTTGAGAGACTTCATTTATAAAAAGAAAAATAATGTCTATAAAAAAGAATTAATTTCATAAGCACGTGGCAATCTTATAATCTGCTATCTTCTAATATTAATAAAAATATAACATGAAACAATTTTATTTTATAATCTTAGCTATTTATATAAAAGTTATTTTTATTGTGCGATTTCAATCTTTAATTTGGTTAAAATTGGATTCATTTCGACTTTCAAATTTATTAGGAAGACTTTATATATACATTTTTTAAATCTTAAATATTATATTTGTATCTTAATTTATAAACACTAATTTAACCTTTATAACATTAAAAATATTATATCTATTGAAATTCTTAGATTTATCATTTTAAAATACTTCATAATCATTCTAAATTATTTTTAAGTGTAAGTATATAACCAATATGTACTTGAGTATATTGTCCCGTAACAATAAAGATCGATAACTTTTATAATAAATGCAATCACGTTTTTTTATATCAATGTAACACGTTTCTACGGTCACATTTGTCATTTCTTTTGCGTCGATTTTTTCACCGCTAGTTTATTTTTTAAAATTCTTATTTATTTATTATTTTATAATTATTTAATATTTTTTATTAATATTTAATATTATTATTTTATACTAGTGTTACAAACATTTGTTAAAAATTAAAGATTAAAAAACATTGAATATTTTTGAACAGGACTAATATCAAGAAATATAGCTGGCCGTGAAAAGCTATTGCTTCTCTCTCTCTCTCTCCAGAGTCGAGGTGCTTCCCGATTCTCTCTTCACACAGAACACACACAAACACACACTGATTGCATGAAATATTCAGAAATCAATGAATGTGGATGCTAATTTCGGTCTTAATTTGTGCAGTTTATGTGAAAATATTCTAGAACTTTGGTTTGTGGAAAGCACTTCTGCAGCCTTTTGACTTCCAAGTCTTAGAAGGAAGAGAAATTAGTCGAGAGGGGGAAGAAGATTTATCGGTTGAATTTGGTCGTCGGAGGTCAAACTCAAACTCCGGTTACCGGGGAAGAATGAGCGCATCTCGGTTTATTAAGTGTGTGACAGTAGGCGATGGAGCTGTTGGGAAGACGTGTATGCTTATTTCTTACACCAGTAACACTTTCCCCACTGTAAAGTCAACTCAACTCTATATATCGAATTTATTTCTTCAATTTTCTGTAGATTTCACTTGTTTTTCGTTTCCATGTAGCTAATTTGCCCTAAATTGATGTTTATCATGTGCTATCTTGACCTAACTTTTATGTAATTTGAATCAAAAGATTCGAAACGAAGAGATATCTTTTCGTTGGAAAACAGTTTTCAGTTTGACTTTTTTAAATCTAATATGAAGTTTCCAATTCTCTCATAAGCTAATCATTTCTTCAAAAGCTGTGTTGTTCTAGGTACTAATTTTTTTTGTATTGGTTGTTTCAATTGAGTGGAAATAAGTTTTTAATGCGACTCTTGGAGTTATATGCTTATATATATATTATCATTAGTTTTTTTTTAATTTTTTAATTTCTTTATTTCATGAGAATTGAAAAAGGTGGAATGTTAGATGCACCTACATTCCGTGTCTATTAATGCAACTTCTTTGAAATAAATTGGGATAAGGGATATGGGTGATAGCCAACTATCACACTTTGTCTGTATAGGCTGACCCCCTCACAAGAAAGTGATCGTAGGTGGTCCAATTTAACAATTGCATTAGTACTGCACCAATTTAGCTCTTCCATCCTCTAGGAGCAAAAATATGTACAAAAAAAATGGTTAATTGCAATAAACCGAAAACTAAACAAGATTTTTGTATGTGGTTTAGCAATAGGACTCATCCATGGTTGTTCTTAGGATATTATATTCGTATGTGAATTTCAGTAGTCATTCACCATAGGAATACTAACTCCTACTGTAGTAGATCTTGATAGAAAATGGGTAGCAAAGAGACTATTGTGATATTGTTTGGTGATATCTATTTTGATTTTATTGGATAACCAGGTAAGAACTTGCCGTAAAAAACTGATTATCGAGATAAATGTAAAAGTAACTAGCTATTCCTAACATCAATGAACTCATCACCTGATTCTATTTTTTTAAGTCACTATGATCTCCTTGAAAATGCACATCTAAACACCAAACAGATGTAGGAAAAGTCTATGACGGAGTTGTTATAGCAGGAACATCGAATTCATAAACCAGAAAAACTTTATAATGGATATTTGAAACTTTTTTGGGGAGGAAAGCCTATATAGATAGAGTACATACTTGGAGGCCCCTGGATCTATTTTCTTAGTAAATATTCCTTTGTGGTGAAGGCAACAATAGGAAGATGTGGATTTGTTTAACAATGATTTGCACGGTTTCTTTTTTAGGACCTAGAATCACACGTTAATATCTTCTTTTGACAGCGAAGATGTTTTGGGTCATAATAAACCAATTTGAGTGAATCTTGACTGTTTGTTTCCTCACAATTTTGATGACAGGATTATGTGCCGACGGTTTTCGACAATTTTAGTGCAAATGTGGTAGTAGATGGGAGCACCGTTAATCTTGGGTTGTGGGATACTGCAGGTTCATTACTTAATTGTTTATAAGATAGAAAGATGTCACCTATCTTCCTTTTTTTGCTTGAAATGATTCTACTGCTGTGAACAGGGCAAGAAGATTACAATAGATTGAGACCATTGAGCTATCGTGGTGCTGATGTCTTCATACTTGCGTTTTCTCTCATTAGCAAGGCCAGCTATGAGAATGTCTCTAAAAAGGTGATTGCATCTTTGAAAATTTAAGGTTTTGTCAAGGATACTAGGTCTGGGGTATGTTTTGCTTATCAAATGCTTAAATGTTTTTTTCAAAAATATTGTTATAGTTTGGTTAGTGGTTTCAAGTGTCAAGAATAGACTGAAATTGGTTGTTCATGTTGGACTGAGTTAAAAGAAAATAATCCAAATTTATTTATAACAAAGGAAATAAAGTAATTTTAGTATAGAAGAAATCAAGAAAATAATCCATAGCCCTTTTAGGGTTGTTTGACTTGAATTATCATGCAATAAACATAGTATAAAGAAGTGTATTTCAGTTTTTATAGTTCAAATGTTTTTTTAAAATAAGTTTTTCCCGGTGGGGCACTGGGGCTCCTTGTTGGGGGTTGAGCATTTGCTCTGATGTATATGGCCTAATCGTTTCCGTGGCTGTTTCCTTACCACCACTGGTCATCCGTCCCTAATTGAAACCCCCATGGGACTAGAACTCTGGACTTCCCCTATGGGGAGCCCGTGCCTTACCCTGTAGGCAGGTGATGGTTTTTTCTAGTTCGAACTTCGAATGTCTTACTTTTAAATCTTAAAATTATGTTTTTTTGTACAAACTTAACCTGAAGGATCATTCTCTTTGAAGTATTAATTATTGGTTATTCAAATTTTCTTATATTTGTTGAACTTTTCTTCCTTTAATCTTAAAAGATAAATGGTATCCCTCTTTCCTTGGAATATGAGTACATTTTTGGTGCTTGATTGGAGGTTAACGGCATTGCTTGCTGATGTAACACTTTCTAATTTGTTCTATGTTTGTTGCAATTTGCAGTGGATTCCTGAATTGAGGCATTATGCACCTGGTGTTCCAATTATCCTTGTAGGAACAAAGCTTGGTTAGATTCTCTCAACCTTAATTACAGACAAATTAATGCAATTATTACCCCGTTCTATCTATGATATTGCATTTAGGTTATCACTCTCCAGTTAGGTTAATCTGTTGCTTAAAACTCGAAAGTAATGTGTTCAGTTTGTTCTTCAAAGATCACAGCTAGATGTCCTTAGAGATCAATGTGTGTTCAGCGCTACATACAAATAGAAAGCTACATTACATGAACGCCAGTTCTTTTTGGTGGTTAACATGTTGTCAACATAACATTGTACTATCTTTTTATAGGGTGTCACCTTTCTCTCCTTAGGCTTTTGAGCTTTTCCCTCAAAAACATTTGTTATATATACTTACCTGGGAAAAGCCTGAACTTTTAGTACTCCATTTGTTCCACACAAACTGCATCATATGACTGAAAAAACTTACTATTAGTCAAATGTCTAAATTACTTTCTGACAATTACAAAATAGGCAAATCTTGTTAACCAAAATCAATTCTATCATCTTTTTGTCACGATGATAAATTGCAAAATGAAGTATATTATTACAATATTATTAACTATATTTTGCTTAATTTCCAAAAATGGGAAACTTTTTAATAGCATTGGGACATGGACATCCCACAGATAATTGTTGTTTTCCTTCTTTTTGCTGCAATTTGTGTGTGTGTGTGTGTGGAGGAGAGTTCTTCCAAAAAATGTTTATACGCCCATTTATTTTAGTAGAAACTGAAATACTAGCCCTCAACGTCTGTAAATGTAAATGACACTATATATCTTTTTGTAGATCTTCGAGATGATAAACAATTTTTGACTGACCACCCTGGTGCAGTTCCGATTACAACCGCTCAGGTACACTCTACATCTGTTGCCCATCATATGTTATACCTCAAATCTTGTATTCTCCACACCCAAGGTGCAAAATAATAATCAAAGAACTTATTACTAAGGAATATGTGTGTTTAAAAGTTCTAGCTATTATTGGTATTAACATGGGAAAATAGTCTTTACTATCTCATATGATGGTTAGTACTTAAAAAGGGGGTCTCCCCAAAATCTTAAATACACTAATCTATTTTCCCTAATTAAGATAGTATTTGTTATACTTGCATAGGGAGAAGAGTTGAAGAAGCTAATTGGCGCCCCTGCTTATATCGAGTGTAGCTCAAAAACACAGCAGGTGATATTTTTTTTTAATGCAAATTATTGTATTTTCCTGGTCCCATGAAAATTGCGATGTTTGACTAACAATTTTATAACTATTGCAGAATGTGAAGGCTGTTTTTGATGCAGCCATTAAAGTAGTTTTGCAACCACCAAAGCAAAAGAAGAAAAAGAAGCGAAAGGGTCAAAGAGCATGTTCAATACTTTAACTTTGAACAAGATTTTAGTCTGAGCAAATGGGAGTTGGGAAGAAAGTTGACTTTTTTTTATGAATTGCTCACTTTTGTTGGTGTTTGGAAACAAGATTTGTTGTGTAAGTTGATATATGTAATTCTTTTAACACCAAATAGTTAAAACTCTGGGATTATTTGGCTAATATGTAATGTGGTTTTATGTAGATTGTATAATTCTATCAAACCTGCTTTAGGGGGTTGAGCATTTGTGCTATTGTTTAAAGCTAGCCTTTTAGATCATTATATATCAAGACTTAAAGGAACCCTATGAGGGTTTTCTCTTGCAAAGATGGACCGAATATCGGCATTTTTTAGATACTACAATAACATTAAGTGTTCTCGTTTCGAAGAGAAGAAATGATTTGAAAGGAAGCATAAAGGATTTAGGTGGATTAGGATTTGAAAAACATTCACACTATTTTTTTCCTATTTTATCATTTTACTTATCAAAATATAACATATGTCATCAACTAATTCTCAATTTTCATATATTGTATTTATTTTAATGCTTGTCTTGATTTTATAAGTATGGGGATAAGTAGAAAGATTTTGTACGAGGATAGAAGACCTCTCGAAGGATTTTGGTTTACTTTAGTGTAATCATCTTTATTACTAGACATTAAATATTATTACTCTTGTTCCTAACTGCTCTTCTCCATTATCATTTGCTGATTTTCGGCCTATTAGTCTCATTAATTCTTTATATAAGATTATTACCAAGATAGTGGGGAGCAAACCGCATTTATTAAAAATAGGAATATTCTTGATGTACCATTGATTATGAGTGAAATAATCTGCCGGGCAAAACAATCTAATCAAAAAATGATGATTTTTAAAATCGATTTTGAAAAAGCTTTTGATTCTCTCGAATGGGATTTTCTGGATGATACAATGAAACTCATGGGGTTTCGAGAAATTTGGAGAAGATGGGTTTAGCCGTTCAGGGATGCCTTGAATCAGCCTCCACTTCTATTTTAGTAAACGGGTCACCTACTCCCGGATTTAAACCTCAAAAAGGGGTCGGGCAAGGTGATCCCATGGCTCCATTTCTTTTCATCATGGCTTTGGAATGTCTCAATATCATCATGAAAGAAGTCATCGAAAAAGGAATTTGTCATGGGGTGAGGCTGCCTAATGATGGGCCGATTATTTCTCACCTACAATACGCTGATGACGTCGTTTTCTTAGGTGAATGGTCTGGTATCAATGCAAAAAATATTGTTCGTTTACTCAATTTTTTTTACGCAAGTTCAGGTCTCAAAGTTAATCTCCAAAAAAGTAGTATATTGGGGATAGGTGTACCGGATGGAGATATTAAAAATCTTGCTTCAATGATCAATTGTAAAGTTGGATGCCTCCCATTGAAGTATCTTGGTTTGACAATTGGTGCTAGCATGAATAGAATTGAGAGTTGGGGATGTGTTATAGACAAATTTCATGCTAAATTATCAAATTTGAAAGCAAAGACAATCTCTGCTGGTGGTAGACAACTCCTATGTAAAACTGTTCTAGGAAGCTTGAGTCTATATTATTTCTCGTTGTTTAAAGCTCTTAAGAAAGTCTATGAAAAATTGGAAAACATCAGTAGTAAGTTTTTTTGGGGTATGAGTTCCGGTGAAAATAAGATTTCATGGATCGCTTGGTCTAAAGTGATCGCAAGTTTTGAAAACGGTGGAATGCAGATTGGAAGTTTATATGCTCAAAACATATCTCTACCTGTCAAGTGGTGGTGGAAGTTTAGAACGGAAGAGGGCCCTCTATGAAAGATTGTAATTCTGTCTCTTCACGGTACTCATGGGGGCTGGAATACAACTACAAAACCTGGTTGTTTTGCTGGTGTGTGGAGGAATATGCTCAAAGTCTCACATGACTTTGATAAGGTGAATATCCCTTTGAACTGTCTATTCCAAGAAATGTACAATTGTCGATAGAATTGTGATTAATAGTAACTTAACGTACAATGGCTTGAATGGGAACTGGAAACGAGGTCTTTTTTCCTCAACTGAGACGCAACAATTTGGTGATCTTATGCAGCTTCTATATTCATTTTCTCCGCATGGTCCTATTGACCAATGGTTCCGGGCTTACGAGCCTTTTAAGGGGTTTACGGTTTCCTCCTTAAAACTTGTTGAAGATTTATTAGCTAGCAAAGTCTATCCTTCAGCTTTCTTTTGGGTGAGTCTTGTTCCAAGTAAAGTTAACTTACTAGGGTGGAGAGCTATGTGGACAAGGTTGCCAACTTGCTACAATTTATCAAAGAGAGGTGTTACTATCATTTCTGATTTATGTCCTCTATGTAGTAATGAGATTGAATCTGAAGATCATTTGTTCGCTGGATGTAGTTCTTCTCGACAATATCTTCTTTGGATAGACAATTGGTAGGGGCTGGAGCCTAATTTTAATGATCTTGGCAGGCTGTTAACATGGGGTATTAATCAAAATTTGAAAGGCGAAAAACTACTAATGTTCCAGAGTGTTATTTACACTTATTTATGGATGATTTGGAGATATAGGAATGAGAAAGTACACAAGTCCTGCAGTTTTCCAAGTTTGCTAACCCCAAGCTCTATTCAAGCCATCTTACTTTTGTATTAAGCATAGGAAACAAAAAGACGTTCATCTAGATTGGATCTCATGGAGTTGTAATACCTTATTGTAATCACAAGTACTACTTGGACTTGTATTTGTTTGTATTAGCATCTTGCTAGTATTTCAATATTATTAATAATATCGGTCTTCTAGGAAGGGATGATGACCATACCGAAGTTTCTTCCTAGGACTTTTTCTTCGTTGTTCAAAAAAAAAAAACTACCGATTAATCAAAAGTTGCCATAATTGTGCGATCACCCGATTAATAAAAGTGATCCTTTAATCCAAGGCCTCGTCGCTGTCAACCGTTTCCTTGATTACTTCACTTACCTACACAATTCATCCCCAACCGTGTCATTTGAAATCACCACCACCGTTTCAACACTCTCAACGTCTCACGTTGCACCACACTTGTCCTATCTCCACCGATCACGATTCAAATCAGCCACCTCCGAATCCTTCGACTAATTCGTCTTGAGACCACCGTAAACTGTTCCATTTATGGCCTGATGACTAACCATCTCTTGCCACCAACTACTATCTGCCTTCCTTACATCCGTTATTAAGGGTTCTGATTACATGTTTTTTGTTTTGTTATGTCTCTCCTTTACATATTATTGTGTTTATGTTTTTAGATTAGGTTTCAGTTTTCACAGATTTTGATTTAAGGGTTTCTTGAATCTTTAGGTTTTCCGCACAACATATTGTTGATTCCCTCTGATTGTCGAGGGTTTGTGCGAATGATCAAGAAATTGTAAAAGACAAAAAGTGGTGGCAAGAAAAGACCAAAGTGGAACTGAACTGAACTTTTAACATCAGAGTAACTTGCTAGAACTCTCAACTACAAGCAGCATAAAGTACATAGAAACTACAAAATGTACTGAAAGGTAAAAGTTCAATACTTGAAATGAAGTCAGTATTAACAATAGTACATGATTATTGCTTGAGAACATAGCGTAGTCAATTACAAAACAAGACAAGTACAACAACATAGTTAATTACAAAACAAGAGAAATACATCAACGTAGTTCATAGTCAAGCCAAGTAGGCAACAATGCACACAATAGTTGGTTTTGGTTGTAAGTCGTGGGGAATGTGGGACATTACTCGACATTGGTTCTCCACTTCAATTGCATCTAGCAATCATTCCCTGTTACAAAAGGGTAAAATGGTCAAAGAAACCTAGGTATAATCGTTACGATTATCAAAGTATAAGGGTAAAACAGTCATAGCGAGAAAGTCCAAATACATTAGGCTACTAGAACAAGGTTTGCATTTAGGAAATGTACATGGCACAAGCGTTCATATGTTTCATGCTCATATAATTTTTGAAGTGCACATAACAGATCTCAAAATAGGTCCAGAAAAACAAAACAAAACCCACATAAAAATATGAAACCAGAAACTCAGACCTATATAAAGAAGCGCATTACCATTTATGAAGTTCTTTTGAAACAAAATTGGCACTATAAGGCATTTTTTTTAATAATTATACTTTATCCCTAATCATGTGAGGAATCTATCGAGGCTTCTATGCAGACTCTGGATGCTCTTGCAATTGAAACTTTTGTATATGAGTTCTAATGATCATACCTGCTATGACATCATCCATTCCATTAGAGCTCTCAAGTTTGAGTCTCCTGGTCCGGAGGGAAGACATGAAGCTTAAAATTCTTCTGCACCACACGGGCAGAAGCAACAGCAGAACGAGTAGTCCAAGACAACTCCACAACCTCAAGCATTGGTATGTCCCCTAGACCAGAAGGCATAGCGACAAGGGATTCACAATGCTTCAGACTTACTCTTTGAAGTTGAGGAAAGTGATGGCCAGCAGCCTCCCAATTCACCAAATTTGTCTTCCCAATTTGAAGAACTCTTAGCTGAATGAAACACCCATCTGCTGTCTCCCAATGTTCACCCACAAACGCATTGTCTCCTAGTTTAAGAACCTCGAGACCTTGCAATTTCCCAAGAACCGACATATGTTCCCAGTCGAGCATCGTGTCGGACAGAGTAAGTTTCTTGAGTTTGGGAGGGAACTTATACCACTCGGGTAGACCACGCAACTTACCATCCATCGGTGGAATCGGGTAAGTGTCGTTCAACAATTTTAGCTTCTCGAGGTGACTTAATTTTGTAATGTTATCGAACTTACAACCACCCTTTTTGTCTTCCAAAAGCAAAGTCAAGTTCCCACGAATGCCGAGTTTCTGTAGATTAGGAGTCCGAGCTAAGATCACATCACTGCAACTATTTGGTGACACTTTCGACATGGTTCTAAGGTTTTCATTAACCAAAGGATCTTTAACACCCTTTCTAAGTTTCGAAGATGATGGCGTTGGCAAATCACTAGCTGCGCTTGTATAAACGTGTCTCAACTGCAGCAACTTCCAAAGATCCGCCTGAACTTCAATGTTGCGAAAGTTTGTCTCTACAATAAGCGTTTGTAGATTCCAAAGTTTTGAGATGGCTGCAGGAAGTACCTTAAAAGTACCTAACAATGCAATGTACCTCAAGTGAACTAGTTGGATGCTTGGGAAACGAGGGAAACTAACCGGGCGTGCATCCAAAACTCTAAGCAAGTTAAAGGACCCCGGAAAGCTTGTTATGAGATCGGGCCGTAAGACTGTTTCTTCCTTTCCATAGCATAAGAAAGAGCGGATGTGTGGAGAACTGGGTTTTGAAGAAATATAATCTAAAACTCGAGAATGGATAGAAAGACGACGAATTATATTTGGATCAGCAGATACATAAGAAGATGGTTCAAAACCTTTGATTTCCTTAAAGAAATTTTCTTCCTCACCTTGTTTAACACACATATCATGCAACATATCATGAATCCTACATGTTTTAATCCCGCCATTAGCCCTCCTCTTTTCCACCAAAACAAGGTTCCTATCAACAAGATCCTGCAAGTTCTCCTCTGCCATCTCTTCTGCGCTAGCATCTCCAGCTCGCTGAATAAACCCCTCAGCAACCCAAATATGGATCAATTTCCACACGGGTATCTCAAAATCTTCCGGAAAAACACCAAAATACAAGAAACAAGCTTTCAGATCATAAGGTAAATGATTATAACTCAATGCTAATACATCCATACATTGCTCAGACTCCATAGCTACATAAGTATTCATCCTTTCCCTTACTTTCTCCCACCAACTACGTGTTTTATCCTTCTTTCGAAGAATTCCACCAATCACCACAAGCGCGAGAGGCAACCCATAACATTTTTTTGCAATCTGCTTCCCAATACTTTCCAATTCAATCGAGCAACGGGTTCCTTTTGGGAAAACCTTCTTCTCCAAAAGCTCCCAACTCTCATCACTAGTAAGAAACCGAAGCTGATAAGGAGGGAGATTCTTGCGAGCATGTACCGCTACATCATTGTTTCGAGTGGTTAACACTATTCTACTCCCGTTCTTGGTGTCAGGAAACACCCTTTTCAAATCATCCCATGCCTTTTTAGTCCAAACATCATCTAACACAACCAAATACCTCCCATCTTTCAACTGTTTTTGCAATTCATCAGCAATAGCATCAACAGTCCACTGTGACATATCTTTATATTCACGAGTAACATCATACAGTATCTTAAGAAACACTTCTTTTGTACTATAAACTTGTGAAACAAAGACCCAAGAACGAACGAAAAATTCGTACTGAATCGATGAATCTTTATAAACTTTCTTAACAAGAGTTGTTTTACCTAATCCACCCATGCCCACAACAGAAATCACCTCCAGATCCTCTGTCTCCTTCTTCAGCAATCCCATAACATTCTCAGCTTCTTTATCGAAACCAACTACGTTATCCTCCTCAACACACGGAGGAGACCTCGTAAACGATTCAGATTTCCTAAAAACCTCGTTTGCGAACACTTTGTTATCGTAGATTTCCTTCACTCGAGCCCTAATATCCTCGATTTCTCTCCCGACGCTTCGAAGTTTCATGGGGTAATCTGCGATGTGGAACGCACGCTCAAAGCCGTTGCGTGATTTCTGGACTGACGCGTGGTAGACATAAGTGTCAACAATGTCTTCGGCTTTGTAGACTTCGATCCTGATTCGTTTGACAAGTGCGTTGACGACGGCGTTTTTGCTGCGGCTTTCGGTGGTTTCTTTGATGAAAGCCGCAAGTAGACGAAGGTCGTTGCACAGAGAGACGACCTGCTCTTTGACATTTGAGATCAAATCGACGTTGTAGACTAGCAGTTGTTTTAGATTACCGAGCAGGAATTCCACAGCAGCATCAGCCATTTAAGAAAAATATATGTATATGTTGTATTTCTGCACAGAAGAAATGGAGAGCTCGAATGATCCTGCTCTGCTCATAAAAATGTGGAGATCTGGAATTTAGTTGGAAGAGAACAGGGGAGCATCTTCCTGGCAAGTTTACTCCAATAATTGCCTCCATAGTCAAAGTCGTCTATGACAACATTATACATTTATACTATACTATATTACATTTTGCAGAAAATGTTTTTGTCCTTTTCTGCAATAATTTCTACTTACGGGTGTTTGTTTTAACTTATTTACGGCTTATTTTTCGAATTTATTTTTTATAAGCTAGTTTTTTTTGACTTATTTTCTGACTTTTGAGCTTATTATGAGTTACAAGAAGAAAATAAGCCGGACTTATAAAAAATAAGCCAGAAAAAACGAGCTTATGAAAAATAAGCCCGGAAAATAAGCCTTAAATAAGCTAAAACAAACACCCCCTTAATCTATGGCTTAAAAGCCGGCTTCATCCGGTTTGTTAAACCGTAAACTAGTCAAGAGAGTGGTTTACTGAACTTTGTTTTAATTATCATAATATATAATGAATTCTTATTTTGTTAAAATAATATAACACAACTTTTATAATCATCTCCTTATATGGAAGTTATTGTATATAATTGAAAGTATTACAAAGTTTTTTTATATAATTGTAACTAAAATTAAGACACAGAAAAATTGTCTACATACAATGAAATGATTACAAAATTTAATTGTGTTATTTTAAAAAAAAAGTTATTTATATAGAATAGTAATTAAGACAAAGTTTATTAATCATTATATTTTTACTTAATTTTTAGCCTATTTATAAACTTTAAAATAGAAAAAGAAATACAAATAAAATAAAGTACCTTATGTGGAGAATGTGATGCTTTTTGTCAATTACATACCTACGTATTAGGGATGATAATTCGGATCCAATTTATGGGTTGTGTCATTTACATATGGATGTATTTTTGTATAAACCTATGCCACACAATTCAATTTCGTTTTGGGTTCAGATCGTATCTCTTCATTCGTATTAGGTTTGAGTTAACCCGTTTTGTTTTTAATTCATAGTTATTATTAAATTAAATTTTTTTGTTGTGTTAAAACGCTGGAAATAAGAAAAAGGGCTAAAAACGGAAACCGTGAGAAGCGTTGACTTTTAAATACACAAAAGTTGGAGGGTGCAAATACTACAAGATGTTTTGACTTTTGAGCCATCATTATTTTCATGATATATATGATTCTTGTTCATTCGATTGACTTCTTATTGCTCTCTAAATTGTAGTTGACTTTATGATAGAAATCTAGTGAGGAAGAAAGAAGATGAGTTACACAGGCCTGGAGTTGTTCATGGAGAAATTGAAGCAGCTGATTTACAATAACGATTATCCACTAATCAGCAATCACCTACCATCAATTTCACCTGTACGGCCTCAATTGCAACGGCTGTATGAAGAGCTTCACTCCATGATTCGAGTTCTGTTTGCTGACAAACAAAACCACCTACGGGAGCTTGAAGAATCAGTAACAATTCTGAAGAAAAGATTCAAAGAAGTCGCTGACGAGGCACACGATAGGGTCGATCTGTTTGTATCGGTTATCAATTTCAAACATAAAAAATTGTTTCCCAACAGATCTGATGATTTTGAGCTTTCTCTGAATCTTAAGGATATTATGGGATCTATCAAGTCTATAAAGAATCAATAACATGAAGATGGTTTCATATATGAAAACGCGATCTCCGGCCCTACTGCTGGAGACTCCTGCACCAGGAACTCACTAGGATTGAACAAACGATTGGATGAAAACCTGGTGGGCCTTGATGACGATGTTAGGCTGATTGTGGAGAAGCTTTTGGAAGACCAAAAACGGCTAGATGTGGTCTCTATTGTTGGTACGGGAGGAATAGGTAAGACTACGCTTGCTACCAAAGTATTCCATGATCCTACTGTTGTCTATCATTTCCAACTCCGAGCGTGGGTTACAGTTTCTCAAAAATATGAAAAATGGGACTTGTTGATGAAAATTCTGGCATCAATTGGGATTAAGGTAGAGCCTGAGAAATCTGTGAACTCTGAACTTCGTGGATTGTTGCACAAGAGCCTTATGGGGAAGAGATTTTTAATTGTAATTGATGATATATGGGACACTAAGGCTTGGGATGACCTTAAAGTATTTTCCCCCAACAATCAATCCCGAAGTCGAATTTTGCTCACTAGTCGACTCAAAGCCGTTGCTTTGCATGCAAAACCAGAAGGTTTGATTCATCTGTTGCAATATTTGACTGACGAGGAAAGCTGGGAGTTGCTGCGTAAGAAGGTGTTCCATGGACATGATTGCCCTAAACCTCTCTTTGAACCTGGAATGCAAATTGCAAAAGCGTGTCGTGGTTTACCACTTGCGCTGGTTGTGATAGCAGGAGTTCTAGCACAAGAAGCAACAAGCAAACATTCATGGGAAATAATTGCTCAAAATGTGGCTTCGTATGTGTTTAGAGACCCAGATAGATACGTAGAAACGTTGGCGTTAAGTGTTAACCATTTGCCATTTCACTTAAGAGACTGTTTTCTTTATCTAGGAGGGTTCCCCGAAGACTATGTGTTCCACGCAACAAGATTGATTTGGCTATGGGTGGCCGAGGGATTTATACAGGAGGCTGGAAATCAAAATTTGGAGGAAATTGCAGAGGGTTACCTAATGGAACTTTTTGATAGAAATCTTGTAGTCGTTAAGAGTAGAAAGCTCAATGGTGCCATCAAAACATGTTCTGTCCATGATGTACTGAGGGAGCTATGCATCAAAATAGCAACCCAAGAGAATTTCTTCTTTAAAAAACAAGATAATTTTTTGGCTGCAACATATAAAACCCGACGCATATTCACAGACCGCTTCATCGACATCAACGATGCCATAAGGATCCGATCACTTTTATACTTTGGTAGATACTCATCCGTAAATGGCAGGATTAATACGTGTTATAATTCCTGGATGCTCTTAATGGTGCTAGATCTACAACAACATCGACCGAGTTATTTTCCACCTCAGATAGCATTATTAGTTCACTTAAGGTATGTTGCGATTCGGTTTCATGAGGAAGGTTTGCCATTCACGATATGCAATCTTCGTTGCCTACAAACGCTCATCATTGAAAGAGATTCATATCGACCTATATTCTTGCCAAGTACCATATCAAACATGGTTAGTCTGAGGCACTTGTGGATTCGCGGGGGCATTATTTTCCCTCCGTTTCAAAAACCAATGAACTTGCAAACCATTTCCAATATTGTCGCTTCAGGAGACGGGCCTAAGAGTTGGGTGAAATATTTTCCTGGTGTCAAGAAGATTTCGTGTTTCATTTACCCACATATGAAATATGACTTCGAATCACTCAATTGCCTTGAGATACTTACTATAAGTGCTATTGTTGTGGTTGGTATATCAACAATCCAAATGAAAAACCTTATGTTTCCTGCTTCTTTGAAAAAGCTTACATTAAAGGGATGCAGTCTTCCTTGGATTTGCATGTCAAAAATTCAATTCCTACCTAAACTCGAGATTCTCATATTACTTGATGATGCTTTTGTGGGATCCTGTTGGGAAGCTGGCGAAGAACCATTTCAGGAGCTAAAATTCTTGAAATTTCAAAGGTTGGATATCAGAAAGTGGGAAGCCTATAGCATCAACTTCCCATGTCTCAAACAACTAGTTTTAGATCACTGTAAGTATTTCGAGGAGATTCCACTAGAAATAGGTTACATCCCGACACTTGAGGGTATCCAAATTGATGAGTGTGGAAGATCTGTTACTAAATCAGTTGTAAGTATTCAGACCAAGCAACATGAAGATGGAAACTTTGACACAGAGATCCTAGTTGATGGACAAGATTTAAATAAGAAATCCCAACTTTTTGAGTTTTTTTATCCCAGTATGAGGGAGTCAATCATTGAAATGCCGAAAAGATGGCTGGGAAATGATCTGCCAGAGGCATTCAGAGTACTGATTAATCATCCAACAGTTTCTCCAGCAAGCCAGCATACGCGCAGCAGTAGGATATGGAACAATGAGAGATCCAAACGTCGTCCGATCAGACGGAAATTTTCAAACAGAGATGGAGGGCTCAGGTTGCTTCAGTATTAATTAAGATTGGAGATGCGTTTTCACATTCAAATCATTGGTCATAGTTTATTGAATTTGATGCTTTATTTGTCTTAGTGAAAGGTTTATAACCTACAGCTGCTAGCTTGTCAACTTTTAAGGTTCCTGTTAGTTTAAGGATAGCCTTATTTAAGCTAGACATTTGTTGGATTTTGTTATTTTATAATCTGTTCCTTGTATTTTTTAAGTTTCCTTATTATAGTTTCCTCTCAATTCTCATCTCAAACAAAATTTATGTGCAAGTGTATTTCATGTAACTGATATAAACAAATACACATATTTTTATAAATTTCGGGTTATTAGTTTTGCGTGTATGTGAATTCTTGTTATACACTTATACGTATTAAATTATTAATTTTCCAGATACTTAAAATATAGGGGTGACATGTCTTGTTCGGATTGACGTGTCATTGCTTCGTGCATTAGAATCACTTGACCCTAACCCGACCCTTTTATTTATTCATATTATGGTTCAAAACACTAACCCGTATAAGTGAGACCCGTATACCCATTTAGTTATATGAGTTGGTGTGTTGACGGGTCATTTGCAGGTTGATATGTTATTAGAAAGTTGGTGCGGGTCAATGTGTTGGAAGGTTACCACCAAAAAATCATACTTTTTAACATGAGGTTCTTTTTTGTTTAAGTTTTCACAAAATAAAACTATCACGAGTATGAATTGTGGGAATTTGGATAATAATTACATCAAAGCCTAGTTTATATACGAAAAAGATAAAATCTATATAAATACTAAACGGGTTCGTGTGTCGACCCGCGGACTTTATGTATGACCCTATACGTGTCACACAACCCAAACCCGTTTATTTTCGTGTCAGCTTCTTGTCATGTTTCGTATCTTGTCGAAAATGGCCACCCCTACTTAAATATAAGATAATAATAATAAGATTAGATCTTAAAATTATTGTTTTTAGGACAACTGTTTTTCATTAAATTTTTAATCCGTATTTAATATTTTATATATTGGAATTAAATTTGTATTTACTTGCTTTCTTTAAGGTTTTTTCATGTTATGGAAGGCTTTAGCTATTTAATAGTATTTAAATATCTAATTAATTTGGTTAATAGTTTTTATCTTTAACATATATTAAATGAAAAGAATTACGATATCAGTTAAGGCAATTAATTAGGGCCAGGCCGGTGTCGTTCGGGTTCAGGTCAGCTTTATGTTGACCCAGTTTTGATTAATTTATTTTCGTGTCAGATTCGGGTCGTGTCAATTTTTAGGTCGACCATTTCGACCAAATGTGATCGACGAGTATTTTTTGGTTTTTGAGTACGATATTCGAATACGCTTTTCTATTTCGACTACGATTTTCTTTATCAATTATTCAAATTCCAAGTTTATTTTCCAATATTTGGTAAGAATTTCGAAAATGATTTTTATCTATATTTTAACTTTAATATTCAATGTTCGTTCAAGTTGTATTCAAAGTTTCAATTCGGTATTTGTTTCTGTTTGATTTGAATTTTGATTTTGCTTTTTAATTCAACTTATATAAATGAATATAGTAAAAAAAATAAGTACTAATATATAATGTCATTTAAACAACCAAATAATTTAATTCATCACTAAATATAATTATGAACTGAATTCAAAATACTAAAGTACCATCTATCAAGTATTCAAATGTCAAAGTATAAAATCATATAGTCAAAATAGCAAACCAATATGATGTACTATTGTTTTAAACAACCAAATAATTTAATTCATCACTAAATATAATTATGAACTGAATTTAAAATACTAAAGTACCACCTATCAAGTATTCAAATGTCAAAGTATAAAATCATATAGTTAAAATAACAAACTAATATGATGTACTATTGTTTTGATTGTAAATCTTTTATTTTTTATTTTTTAGTTTTTAACGTTTAAGGGTTTTGTATTTTGGTTTGGTGGGTTTTATTGCCCTAAGACGCCACTCCATTATCTGAAATCATAATATTCTTTTCAAAATTTAAATTTAAGTATTAAAGAAAATTTTATAATGCTACAATTTTACGTTTCTGGTTATCGGATTGACCATAAACCGAACTCATTTATTTTCATATCGATTTCGTATAAAACAATCAACCCGTTGGGTTTTGTTTTGATCCACAAATGCCCAGCCTTAATACCAGCATTCCTTAAATAAAGTTAAATCAACCAATAAAAATAGTTAATTTGGTCAAATTTTGGTTTTTTCCAAGATTCATGACGTCATGGTTGTGGGATTAATAATTTGGCACGGAACCTATACGAAGATGGGTAACCCGATTTTGAAATTTAACCTGCTATCGAATTCCTTTCCTCCTCCATCGTATCCTTCCAAACAAACCTAAATCACTGATGCTTGCTTGCATCAAATAGCTTTCAGACTTCCTCAATCATCTTAAACTTTGCCACAAGTGATAACATTATTATCTTTTACTTCTTTATCTCAAAGTTTGTTTTTTTACCGGCTAAATCAGACTTATTGACACTCAAAATCATAGTGATATATAAGAGTGGCGGCGGCAATTATCGACAAGACACGATAATAAACGGGTTTGGGTTAAGCATAAACAGGTTCAGGTCATTATCAAGTTGACTTGCAAACCCATATAAATATTGGGTAGTGGGTATGAAGGTTGACCTGCCAACTCGTATAATTTTTTATATTTTTAATTTTCTATTTACCCTTTTATTTTCCATCTTTTTTAAATCCTATTTTGTTATTGAGTTTTTCTTTTATTCCTTAATCCTAGTAAACCTAATCAAAAACAAATTCATCGTTTCCCATTTGTTCTATTCATCGCTTTGAGATCATCGAGACTTCGAGAGTAGACATTATTGAATAACCAATGTTCCATCACTTGTAGATAAATTGTTTAGTAGTGCTGAACTTTAGTTGGTATTTTGCATTTAGATTATGTAGATTTAAGCAGGTTACGCGGGCCGTGTCGTGTTTTCACGTATAAGGGTTTGTGTCACACACCCCGACACAAATAATTAGGGGTGAGCATGAGTACCGAAAATACCGAACCGTACCGGTACCGAGTTAGAGCTTTCGGTCCGGTATTCGGTACTTGAAATAGTGCTAAATCCAGTATTCGGGATTCGGTATTCGGGACTAGTACCGAAAAAACTACGTAAAATAGGTACCGGTACCGTAGTATGAATACTCGGTACGGTATTCGGTACCATCTTTAAACCAAATTCGGTATTCGGTAAAACCGGTACCGGTCGGTACCGGTTCCGGTACCATGCTCACCCCTACAAATAATTATACGGGTCGTGTTTGTGTCATGACCCGCCACCCCGCGAACCCATGATTTGTGAACCCGAAGACGACATAATTGCCAGTTTGCCACCCGAAGACGACATAATTGCCAGTTTGCCACCCCCGGGAGACCTGAAGGAGTAGTTAAAATGACTATGATGCCCCTTTTAATTTAAAAAAATATATATTTAAGACAAGAAAATGAATGATTGGTGCACATTGGTTCTTGCTTTAAAAATGATTCTCAAATAAATTTTTCCCTAACTGTTTTTTCATACGAGGACTGCGAGATCCAATTTTAGCCCTTGATTAAATAAATTAATGGAAAAGGTTCATTAATGACTCATTATTAACTCATTAATCAAAGAAAACTAAGACAATCTAATGACTTGTCCATCTGAACCCTATATATATATATATATATATATATATATATATATGTGTGTGTATGTGTGTGGTTATTTATTGTGTTTTGGGTGGGTTAGATCGAGTGTGAAGTGAGTGAGTACACTATGCACTTCTAGTTGTACATCAATGTAAAGTCTCACCGAGTTGAACCTTGTATGTGCTTTGTATTTGTGAGATTGATTGATACATACATCCCCTTTGATGTTAAAAAATAATAAGTAAATGTTACTTAAAACTAATTATGAACTTGATAGTTATGTCATGTATGAACTTGATATGAATGTTGACACAATTTAATTGTTACTTGACCCAATTTGAATAAAGGGTGCAATTGATAATGTTGATAGAATTCTCTGTTGAATTTCCTGTTGTATCAAATAAAAGAAATGATTTTTATGTTACATTTTTATACTGAAATATCTATACTATCAAACAGAAGAATCAATTCTCATTCTATATATTAAATTTCTTTTTCTACAATTTCATTCGTTGCTATCTTTTCTCAACAATTTCATTTTTTGTACCAAATGCACCATAAGTTATTATTTTGCTTTTCTTATAACTTTGACTTTTTTGTAATTTTAATTTTATAGATTTAGCTACGTTTAAAACGTATAATAAATATTTTTTATCAATTTGAATTAATTATGTATTTATAAATTAAAGAATGATAATCACAACCATGAGGTCGTGAACAGGAGTAAAAATTGTCATTTTAATTTTTAAAAATATGAATCACAAATTATATTTTCATAGTCAACTTCCATAATTTCGGTATGTACCCTTGTAATGTATTTCAACTTTACAGTTGATGAGATATGTTTGGCATTTAAAAAATTATAATTATATTTTTAATTTTATCCATATCCCTTAAGTATGTGGTTATCATTTTCCTTATTGATTATATACTTCATAATTTTATTACGGTTTTGGTAACATTAGACTTGGTCGAAACTTTGAAAAAAAAATTATTATAGTAATTAATTTTTTATATTTTTCTAATTGAAGAATGTTCAATATAGTCCGTGCTTAATTCTTAGTTTCAAAGGACTAATTTTAGCCTTTGAATGAATGATATCAATAGTCCAGATTGTATTTTAAAATTTTGGACGGTTAGACATTTTCGTAATTCACATGTGATGTTTTTACAAATCACATGTGATTGTATACCGAATCACCTGTGATTAAAATTTTAAGATTATGCTTTTCACATGGACTTTATTGAACACAACTATTTTCTAATTAGTTCCATTTCAAGCTTTTTTTCTACCCCGATAACTAGTCAACTCATAAAACTTTGTACATTGATGAAATTTTTAGTTATAGCTAGTTGCTATTTATTAGTTTTTAAAAACATAATTTAGTGAAGCCATATTATTTTTAGTTTAATTACAAGTCAGTAATTGGCATATAATTCATACGGCAAATCTTTTACTTAAAAAAACGAAAAGTAAAACTAAATAAATCCATGACAAAGTGCAGAAACCGACAACCTTGTTCTACAAATGAACATTTGTCCATAATTACAAACATCACCGATTCACCCCTTCTTAGTTCTTCTTCTTAGTTCACACCCCTGACAGTGACACCAATCCTAAGTCAACTTTGTTAAAGTCAACTGTCAACACACATATAATCGATACAGAGAGACAGAGAGAGAGAGAGAGAGAGAGAGAGAGATCAGATCAAGATGACTTACACAGGTCTGGAATTGTTCATGGAGAAATTGAAGCAGCTGATTTACAGTAATGACAATCCATTCACCAAGAACCAGCCATTAATTTTATCAGAAAGGTCACGATTCCAATCGCTGTACGAGGAACTTGAAAACATAATCCAGATCCTGTTCCCTGAGAAAGAAAACAACCTACATGAGCTTAAACAGGTAAGAAATCTGAAGAAAAGATTCAAAGACGTAGCAGAAGAGGCACATGATATGGTTGATCGGTTTGTATCTGTTATCAATTTCAAATATAAAAAAATTCCTTCAACATATAGTACCTTTGATATCTCTATGGATATTGAGGATGTTATGAGATCAATCCAGTCTATCAAGGAGGATTTCATTAGCATCCTCGAGAACATAGAGATGGATTCATCTCCAAGAATCAACCACCCAAAAACACAATCTGCAGCTGCTGGTGGAACTTCTTTCACTAGAAATGCACTTGGCTTGAAGAAACTAACGGATGAAACTGTAGTGGGGCTTGATCGTGATGCCGAGCTGATAAGGGACAAACTTGTGGAAGATCAAATGAAGCTAGATGTGGTCTCAATTGTTGGTATGGGCGGATTAGGTAAGACTACCCTTGCTACCAGGATATTCAATGATCGTTTTGTTGTCTATCATTTTCATGTGCGTGCATGGGTCACTGTTTCTCAAACATATGAAAAATATGACCTGTTAGTTCAAATTTTGGCATCTATTGGCTTTAAACTAGACATTCTAAGAGAAGATTACTCACGACTTCGTGAAATGTTGCACAAGAGCCTTATGGGCAACAGATATCTAATTGTCATTGATGATATCTGGAACACCAAGGCTTGGGATGACCTGAAAGTATTTTTCCCCCACAATCAAACAGGAAGTCGAATTCTGCTCACCAGCCGCCTCAAAGAAGTTGCTTTGCATGCAAAACCATATGGTTTCATTCATCAGTTAGAGCATCTAACTGACAAGGAAAGCTGGGAGTTGCTGCATAAGAAGGTGTTCCTTAGAAATGGTTGCCCCAATTCTTTAATCGAAACCGGAAAGAAAATTGCTAAAAGTTGTCGAGGATTACCACTTGCGTTGGTTGCAATAGCAGGAGTTCTAGCCAAAGAAACAATAAGCCGATATTCATGGGAAAGAATTGTTCAGAATGTGACTTCATACGTTGTCAATGACCAAAATAGGTACACGCAAACGCTGGCATTGAGTTTTGACCATTTACCTTCTCACTTGAGAGACTGTTTTCTTTACTTGGGAGGCTTCCCAGAAGACTACAAGTTTCGTGTAAGAAGCTTGATCTGGTTATGGATGGCAGAGGGATTCATTCAACAAACAAGAAAGCATAGCATGGAAGAAACTGCAGAGGATTATCTGATGGAACTAGTCGATAGAAATCTTGTATTAGTTCAGGGTACAAAGTCCAACGGTTCTATCAAAACCTTTTCTATCCATGATGTTTTGAGGGAACTCTGCTTGGAAATAGCAACAAAAGAAAGATTCTTCCTCAATATACCAGGAAGGGACCAAGGATTTGATCCAATTAAGGAAGCATCATACAAGAAACGCCGCATTTTTGCAAACCGCAACGTTGTCATCAGAAACGCCTCAAACATCCGATCATTTTTGTCCTTCTATAGTTACTCAGATACAAGTTACCGCGTTATTAAGTTTTCCCATTCCTGGATGCTTCTAATGGTGTTGGATCTACAACATACTAAATTGGATTATATTACTGCAGTAATATCATTATTAGTTCACTTAAGGTACCTTGCGATTTGGTATGAAGAAGATTTCCCATCATCACTAACAAATCTTTGGAGCCTTCAAATACTTATTATTAGAACAAACACTAGGCGAGATCATTTCTTGTTGCCAGAAACCATATCAAACTTGGTGAATTTGCGGCACTTGAGGTGTAACATCAATATTTTGTTTCCTCAAAACATGAAACCAATGAATCTAACCATTAGCAATGTGATTTTGGAAGATGGGTCAAAAACGTTCCTGAAATGTGTTCCCAGTATCAAGAAGCTCTCGATGATGAATGCCCTAGATAGGAAGTACGACTTCAAATCACTCACCTCCCTCGAGGTACTAAAGATAAGTAGGACAGGTGTGTATGGAGATATGACATCTGAAAATCTAAATAGCATTAGCTTCCCAGCTTCTTTGAAGAAACTTAAATTAAGAGGATGCCATCTTCCTTGGAGTTGTATGTCAAAAATTCAATCTTTACCGAAACTCGAGGTTCTGGAATTACAACGAGATGCCTTTGTGGGACTCCAGTGGGATGCTGGTGAGGAACCATTTCAACAACTAAAATTCTTGAAATTATGTTGGTTGAATATTAGGGAGTGGGAAGCCTCTAGCATCAACTTTCCACGTCTCAAACAATTAGTGTTAGAGGACTGCTATCATCTTGAAGAGATTCCATCAGAAATCGGGTACATCCCAACACTTGAGTGTATCAAAATTCAGAACGGTAACAACTCTTTTGTCAATTCTGTCGACAGGATGCTAGAAGAGCAACATGATGATGGAAACTTGGACCTAAAAATCATAGTTAGAAATAATTGGGAGTCATGGTTCAATAACGATGATGGTCGTATACTACCTAAGGATCTAGAGGCATCAGATGTACCAACTAATAGTCAACCATTTACTCCAGCACGCCAATACATGCATGGCCGTAGGATATGGACTGAATGGACATCCAAACGTCGTCCGGTCAAGCCAAAATTCAAATAGGAGGTGCAGAGTGGAACAACTAGGCTGCTTTATTTTTAGTAGTGAAGTGTTTGATATTGATATCTTTAGTTACAGCTTATTAATTTACTGCTATTTTTCTTGGTAAACAATGTATTTACAGCTTGTTTGAGGTTTGATGTTTGTATTAATTTGGATAAGAGTCATCACGATTTGTTTTATTTATTTGAATCTTGGTGATAAAAAATAAAGCAATTAAAAGATCGAATCTTAGGTGTCATAATTCCATACTGTATAGAAGGTCGGTGGATCTTGTATAAAACTCTCGAGAGAAAGCTATGAATTACACGGATAGCTTGTGCATCTGCATACAGAATTTTTAAGAACCATTTTAATTATGGAAAGAAGCTACTAACTGAGGCCTTGCAGATTAGGTGTGCATATAAACACAGGCAACTGTGTTATTAGGTGTCACATCATTCCATTAGTTCTGTACCTCGAAGATCTCTAATATATGAAAGAAGAAGGTCGATCACAAGAACCATGTATGTGGGGCGGATACCCAGAATTAGCTAACCGATACTGAACAACCCATTTCCGATTATGGTTACCTTGTTTTTTACTGCTGTTCTGTGTATAGATAAAATTACTGAAACATACATCTATCATGTAAGATATCTCAAGAATTAAACTAAAAAATTAATGTGTTCTTACTTGAAACATCCCGTAATCCAATCGCAAATAAGTAAATAAGAACATCTGCAAATAAAAATTACACGATTTAGAACATATAATCAGAATGTAGAACATGTTTTAGAATCTGTAAACAAAAACCAAAAACATGATTTTGAACAAATCATCAGTAAACAAGAATCTGTAACATATAATCAGTAAACATGATTAGAATCAGTAAATAAGATTTAGAATGGTAACATATAATCAATAAGCATGATTTAGAATCAGCAAACAAGATTTAGAATGGTAACATATAATCAGTAAGCATGTTTTGGAATCAGTAAAAAAGATTTAAAATCTGTTAACATTAATCAGTAAACATGATTTAGGATCTCCTTAACATATAATAAGTATCAATACATAACAATCTGTTAAGGTGCTAACAAGATTCTATCAATAATCATAAGCAGAAACAAGAATAATGAGGATACAAACTGGTTGTGGCACAAGAGGCTTTCCCACCTTAATTTCAAAAACATCAACAAGTTGAGCAAGGGTGAACTAGTGTCAGGACTACCTTCACTGACATATCTTAAGCCTAAACCTTGCACTGCTTGTGAGAAGGGAAAGCAGCATAAGACATCATTTCCATCCAAGCAGTCCTTCTCAATTACAGAACCTTTCTATATGTTTCACATGGATCTCTTTGGTCCTGTTGCAACTGCTAGTATTGGTGGAAGTAAGTATGCTCTTGTATTGGTTGATGAATTCTCAAGATATACTTGGGTTTTCTTTCTTAAAGCAAAGAGTGAGGCTGCTGAAGACATATCTGTTTTATCAAGAAGATGGAAGTGTTGAATGGCAATCTGGTGAGGAGTCTTAGAAGTGATCATGGAACTGAATTCAGAAATCAAACTATGGAATCTTTCTGTGATGAGAAAGGGATATCTTAAAAATTTTCTGCTACAAGAACCCCACAACAAAATGGTGTAGCTGAAAGAAGAAATAGAACATTGATTGAAGCTGCCAGAACCATGTTGTGTGAAAGTGGGTTACCCTTTAATTTATGGGCTGAGGCTGTAAGCTGTGCATGTTTCACACATAACAGGTCCCTTATTATCAAGAGGCACAACAAAACTCCATATGAAGTGCTCAAGGGAAGGAAGCCAAGCATCAGCTTTCTGCATATCTTTGGTTGTCAATGTTTCATACTCAATCAAAAAGATCAATTGCAGAAGTTTGATCCTAAAGCTGATGAAGGAGTGTTTGTAGGTTACTCAGTGATTTCTAAAGCATACAGAGTATACAACCTCAGAACCAAAGTCATAGAAGAATCCATCAATGTAAGTGTTAATGAAAATGACTTTGTTGCTTCTTGTTCTTCTAATCATGTTTCAGGTGAAGAATTTAATGATCTTATGCAAACTGGAGAAGTTCCTCCAGAGCAAGTAGATCCCTCTCCACCAGCTGCTCATGATATAGATAAACCTGCTCCTATCCAAGTTTTTAACCATGTACAACCATCCAGAGCAAGTAGATCCCTCTCCACCAGAGCAAGTAGATCCCTCTCAACATCATTGGATTCCAAGTCCATATCACTCATTCCCTCTTCAGTAGAGATACCCACAGATTGCAATAATGAAGTTATATCAGCCACTCAAAATGAACTCATTTCTACTGCTGATAGCCAACATGTAACTTCTTCTCCCCAAATCCAAATGAATCCCAATACCCAAGAAATCCAAAAAGCCTTCAAAGACCTCAAGCACCATCCTCATAATTTGGTGATAGGCAACATAGATGATCCAGTTAGAACAAGATCAAAAGCTTGCAACATCTGCTTGTATTCTGGATTTGTCTCAATGATTGAACCAAAGAAGGTTGATGAAGCTCTCATTGATCCCCACTAGGTGTCTGCCATGCAAGAGGAACTGGCAGAATTCAAAAGAAATAATGTATGGACTTTGGTACCCAAACCAAAGGATAAATCCATCATTGGAACAAAGTGGGTGTTCAGAAATAAGCTAGATGAAAATGGGCAAATCATCAGAAACAAAGCAAGGCTAGTGGCACAGGGGTACTGTCAAGAAGAAGGTATTGATTTTGATGAAACCTTTGCCCCTGTTGCAAGATTGGAAGCTATCAGACTATTCCTAGCCTATGTTGCCTTCAAAAGCTTCAAAGTGTTTCAAATGGATGTGAAGAGTGCATTTATGAATGGAGATTTGAAAGAAGAGGTGTTTGTCAAACAACCTCCTGGTTTTGAGGAGTCAAGCTTACCTGATCATGTTTACTTTCTAAACAAAGCATTATATGGTTTTAAGCAAGCTCCAAGAGCCTGGTATGATACCCTCTCTTCTTTTCTCATTAACAAAGGTTTTACAAGAGGATGCATTGATAGCACTTTATTTATTAGGAAGTACAAAGGTGATGTGATACTTGTGCAGATATATGTAGATGATATAATATTTGGGTCTACTAATTTGGAACTATGCAAAAAGTTTTCTAAACTCATGTCTGATAATTATCAAATGAGCATGATGGGTGAGTTAAACTATTTTCTTGGTTTGCAAATTAAACAAGAGGTTGATGGTATTTTCATTCATCAAACAAAGTATGTCAAAGATTTACTCAAGAAGTTTGATTTTGAAAACTGCTCTTCAATGAAAACACCTATGTCTACTTCTATTAAGTTAGGAAAGGACACTGATGGCAAATCAGTGAACATTACTACTTATAGAGGAATGATTGGATCACTTTTATACCTCACTGCAAGTAGACCAGATGTAATGTTTTCAACATGTCTCTGTGCAAGATATCAAGCAGACCCTAAGGAATCACATCTTGCTGCTGTTAAGAGAATATTCAGATATCTCAAAGGAACTCCTAATCTTGGTCTTTGGTACCCCAAAGACTCAGATTTTGAGTTAATTGGATATTCTGATTCTGATTTTGCAGGATGCACATTAGATAGAAAAAGTACTTCAGGTGGTTGTCAACTTCTAGGAGGAAGATCTAGTAAGAAACATAATTCAGTGTCAACATCTACTGCAGAAGCAGAATACATTGCTGCAGGAAGCTGTTGTGCTCAAATTTTGTGGTTACAAAATCAACTACTTGATTATGATATGAAGTTTGAAGACACCCCAATTCTTTGTGACAATACAAGTGCAATCTCTATCTCAAATAATCCAGATATGCATTCAAAAACAAAGCATATTGAAATCAGACATCATTTTCTCAGAGATAATGTGCAAAAGAAGAAGGTAACTTTGCACTACATCAACACTGATTTACAACTTGCAGATTTATTCACAAAGCCATTAGATGAAGCAAGGTTCAACTTCCTAATATCCAAACTAGGTATGCTAAATTTTTAGTTTAGAATAGTGGTAGTTTAGTTTGTGTCAATTTATAAGTGTTGAAAATTATAAGATACTTATCTAAGAATATCTAAGTGTTACTTGATTTGTGTAAACTGAGTAACTATGCTCAGCTGATGCCTATCAGCTGATCAAATTTACTCAGTTGATCACTTTAAGATAAGGAAGACATGCTCAGCTAAGTACTTTACTCAGCTGATACCCAAACTCTCACTATCAGCTGATAGTTTTCCATCAGCTGATACCCCTTAACTAATAGTTTTTCATCAGCTGATACACCTCAGCTGATACTCTCCTTGATCAGCTGATGATTCTACACTTAGTAAATTTTCACTTTTTACTCTCATTTAATGCTTTTTAACCCTAGTTATTTACTCCGTTTGTCAGTTTTCATTTAATAGCTAATTAATTTGTTTTCCGTTAGATCTTTTGTCAGTATTTAACGATCTCTGTTAACTAAACTTCATAAATATCCCAATTTCTCTCTCATTCACCTTTACCTGTTCAAACTTTCTAAATTCCCTCTCCCTCTCTCTCTACAAAGAACTACCCTACCTTCTCTCTCGATACTCACTGTTCATCATCCCTACCAAATGGCCACCTATATTCCAGACCCGGCTGTTAACCCTGGTGAGAATGTTGCACCCAATCAACCGATGAATATAACTCCCAACAACATTCTACTCTGCACCACCATCCCTGCCTTGCGAGAAAACCAAGGTTATGAACCAATGGTTCAGTTCCTTCAAGCCCATCCCCTGTTTGAAAGTCTCACCGCTGATCCACACTACATTTACCCTACCATTATCGGTGAACTATGGTACTCCGCAACTTATAACCTAAACACCAACACCATCCACTGCACCCTAGCCCAAGGAAACTATCATCTCCAGATCACCACGAAAACCCTTCGTGAAGCCTCTGCTATTCCTAACTTCCCACCGTACACCGCTTTTCCCTCCAGAGCAGAAGTTCAAACCGTTTTAGACACCATCGGCTACAATGAACCTGTAGTGCATGGTCAAGTCAAAGTCTCTGCTCTCGCTCATCCATGGAAGTATTTGGCCAACGCGGTCATACGTTGCTTCGGTCCTAAATCTGGAAGCCATCATCTCATCAATCAAACCGAGCTCCTTGTGCTTTATGCCTTAGTCTTCGGGGTAAATATCGACTTTGCTCAAGTGATATTTTCGGACCTTATTGATAAAATCACCCAGAGCACCAACAAGAAATCATCGAGGTCGCAGGTGCCCTACATTAGACTATTGAGCCTGGTAGCTATGAGGGAGATTGGAGAGGATGATTATGTGGGCTTAATCGAACATCTTGAGCATATACATGTCCCTGCCATGGGTGAAAAAATATTTCATTTCTTAAAAGCAAACAGAGGTCCTCAAATCACTGCCCAAATGCAAGAGCTGATAGATGCTGCAAACGACAATGAAAATGATGATGATAATGATGGTGATGAAAATGATGATGATAATGATGGTGATGATGATGCTGATGAAAGCCACACTGGCTCTAAGGATGATGATGATGATGGTGATGATGATGATGCTGGTGATGGTGATGCTGGTGATTTTGCTCCTATCAGTCCAATGGAGTTAAGTCCTCTTGGTGATGATGGTGATTCCCAAGAACAAGAGATCTCTGAGCAACTTCTGGAGCTCATTGATAGAAGTAGGCACATCACGTCCCAAGGTAAGGACAATACTGATTCCACCTCTGAGGATATTCAAATGGTAGTCCCAACCTTTGATAGCCCATCCTCCTCTCCAGTCCATACACCACTCCAACAGCCAAGCTCTAGTGAACCTCCTGTGGTCACTAGTTCTACTCCCATCCGTAGCTCCATATATACAAGGTCACCATAAGTGACTCATCATGAGCACTTTGAGGGAGTGCAATCCACACCTCTGACCTCAACTCCAATTACCCTTCCTCATGTTGAGGGGGAGCAATTGGATGTTGCAACCTTTGAACCAGTGGATGTATCCTCACAACAGCTCACATCTGTAAAAATGGGAATTAAACCGTTAGCTGAGACAACCTCCCAAAAGGTTGATCTCATTGAAAGACAGACCTCAACCCAAGGTCACACTGTGTCTATCCCTCAATTGAGTCACCCCATACCATCTACATTCTCCCAACAGAATGTGGATCCAATAAGGGATTCCATGTTATTGAGTGCACCCCACACCCAGTCCACTTACCTTGCACCTATTATTAATTCAATTCTTACACTTGAACAGCCTGCCAATGCTAGTGGTACAAACCAACCACTTGCACAGGGCTCAACTCTCTTCCCCAATGAATTTGAGCTTATACATCAAGGCTCAAATGAGGGGACACAAACCTTACCCAACTTCTTTGAACCTCTATCTACTCCTTCCACCTCTACCCCATCCATATCTACTCAAACCCCAAACCTTACCCTTATCCAGACAATTCACCAAAACCTTGATCAACTAACCCAAACCTTCCAAACCTTCCAAACCCAAACCTCTGCTCAATTGTCTCAACTTACCAAAGACATTGAGTCTCTAAAAACCCCACCCACACCCTCCCCTACACCCATTAATCTTACCCCAATCCTTACTAAAATAGACCATCTTTCTACCCTTCTTCCCTCTCAACCACCAATTCCCATCCTACCTCAATCTACCATATCTACCCTAAACCAAACCATATCCAACCTCCTATCCCAACTCCAAACCCTACGCCCAATCAACCCAACCATTTCTGTACCTATTCCTGAATAACTCCTTCCAATACCTTCCTTTCTCAAAGGCATCCTTGATGACATAGAAACCTTAACAGAACAATCCAGAATGAGTCATCTCTCATTATGGAAAGCCATTAAAGATCTCAAGGATGACCTCTCTCTTCAACTCTTTAAAATTACCTCTACCCCTACCTCAACCCATCCACTACCCCTATCCCTACCCCATCACATAAGCCTGCAGCAGGTGACTCCCCTCCTCCTTTTGATGATGCCAAAAAGGGGGAGAAATTCTCAAGTTCTTCAAGGGAGGATGATCCTGACTCAGAGGATATTGATGCTGCCTATGCTGAAACTGCCTCAAGAATCATGCAGCAGGAAGCACCCAAAGCAACAGCTCCCTCACCTATTAAAAGAAAAGCACCTTCTGAGGGGGAGCAAAGGTTTCCCAAAAGGCTAAAAAGGATGGCAAACAGGCCAAAGAGTCTGATTCTGATGATGAGGATGATACTTCACTTTCTGACATCCTCAGAAGAAGAAGATAGAGCCCTAAGCCATCTGCTCCACCAGTCCAATCAACCCCATCAGTCCAAAAGGCTTCAACCTCTGCTCTTAAGGATAAAGGCAAACAAAAGATGACAGATGAGCAAGTTGAAGCAGATGATCAAATGAAAAGGGAGCTTGCTCTTAAAGAAAAGGAAGAAAGGGAGAATGCTCAAATGGCTCAAGCATTGGGTGTTTCAGTTGAAGAAATCTACCAAGCCAAAGAGCTAGCATATCAGCAAGAGCAAGAACAAAGTCAAAATCACGCTGCTGCTCAACACAAATTGGCAAGGGAAAAATCTCAGGCTGAACTACTCAAAGCTAGATCCCATGCTGATGCCATCAAAACCATCTTCAACCTTGATTTATCTACTCCCATCAACCTAAGTCAACAAAGACTTCAAAGCTTCAGAGAAAGAATTAATATTCTGAGAAATAGAACAGAACCAACTCCAATAACAAGAGCCACTATCCATAAAGGTGATGGTGAACCCTGCCTCAAAGCAATAAGACAGAACAACTTCAACAACTGTGAAGTTGTATCCTATGAGAGGTGTCACATATATGGGTTCACAGAGTTAGTTGAGATCATGTACCTTCTCTTCAAATCCAAATCAAAGCTCAAAGTTCAATTCAATCAAAAAATTCAGAATTGGATAGCTCTAGCTGTGTCACAAAGGGCCTTCACTTCAGATGACTATTACAGGTATGTGCACACAGTTGATAATCTTCATAAGAAAGGCTCCAAGCCCTTCAAACCATTTGATCTAAGAGAGGTACTATCCCAGGATGAATTCTTATCAGATTTTGAGGGTCTCAACACTTCTCTTCCACTGAACATCACTCATGAGCTGTACAAGTTTATAATTATGCCTGTTGAAGGTATATTCTTTTTGGACAGAGCTGGCACATGGAGGTTCTTTAGACAGTCTGAAATCCTTAAGGCTAGCAAGAAGTTTTTATTTGGGCTAAGGATATCTACAAGAGGCAGAACTGGAAATGAAAACTTTGAAGCCCTTGTTCAAGCCCAATGTGAAGTCTTAGCTGAAGCTGATCCCATGCCAAAGATTTTGAAGTTAAAGAAGAACCTTGGTGGGATGATTGAAGACTGATTCTAACTCTGAAGATTTTGTTGTTATTTAGTTGATTGTACATTATAGAATAGTTAGTTAGTAGTTAATCTATGTAAACACTTATGTACATTTCTTTATTCTGTTATTTCAAGTGATGTTTATGTATATCAGAAAATCAAAAACATATAAAAATGGAAAAATGAAAAGATACCACAAAAACAGAACAAAATGGTACAACACAGAAAAAGATTCCACAAAAACAGAACAAAATGAAACATTAGAAAAGAAACCAAAAACAGAACAAGGTTCAAATAAAAAGAGCTACCAAAAACAGATAGCTAGGTAGCCATATGTACTTAAAAGTTTAAATCTTTTGTAATTCGAAGTCAAACTGATTCTTCAAAAAGAAAAAGGTTTTGTCATCATCAAATAGGGGGAGATTGTTGGGGAGATAATGACTTCACCCTAATAATCAACTCTGCCTATCCTAAAACATAGGATTTGATGATAACCAAAAACTACATTCAGTGTGACTTAGAAAGAATTCAAACATGTGTTGTTTGAATCAGTTTATGTAAAAAGATGTTAAGTATGGAACCATCAGCTGAGGAAAATAAGCCATCAGCTGAGCATCAGATCCTACTCAATGTATCAGCCAAAGGATATCAGCTAAGGAGCATCAGATGAAGAAAACAACTTGTTCGGAAAAATAGGCTTACAAATATATCCTCTTTTGTTGACACAAAAATATATAACTTGTTTATATAATTGTATGTACTAACATTAACATATGTGCACATATACATATATATATTCAATCAAATATATTCTCTTCTATGATCTACAAAATAAGCTTCATCAAATGGCCAAGCTCCAATCGTCAAGATCCGAGTTCAAGTAGAAGCCGATGTCGAAGATTCCTACAAATAAACGTTCAAAGTTTATGAGCTTACAAAATAAATAATTAAATGAGTTTAAGTTTTTATAAAATAATTTTTATAAAAACTTTTATAAAAATTGAGAAACTTTTTATAAAATCACAAGCTTGGTAGTCAAAGCAAATGAATTCCTATTTTGGCAAATACTAAACATAATCTTCTATTGAAATAAGCCAAAACCATATTTAGCAAAAGGAATCTCTCAAAGAGGTAAACTTCCAACATGCTTTGTGCATTTGGTTTCTAAACTACCATTTTTATGATTAAATTCAAACTTAAGAAGTATGGCACTAACCCAACTTTTCTAAAGCTTCTTTTCAGTGCACTTTTATGGTAAAAATGGGTTGTGTGTGGTTTTGGTAAAAGCCCAACGTCTATGTGCACAAGGCTCAAAAATCTCTAGCAGGCCGACGGTCGATGCCACGGTCGACCGTGGATCGACCGTGGATCGTCTGGACACTTTTTGAGCATCAAACTTTTTCCTTATTTAAAGCAACTCAAGTCTTGTGTTTTACCAATCTCTTGCAATCTGAAAAAAATACAAAATACATAAAAATCTTGTGAGCTCATATTCCTTGATAATTCAATCTTTCAAGATCAAGAATCAAGCAAGAGTGAAAGTCTTCAAGTTCATATACTTCATTACATTCATATACATTTGTAATAGTGTGAGGATAATCTCTAGCCTATAGAATTAGAGAGAAGTAAGGATCAACTCTAGCCTTTCCAATTAGAGTGAAGTGAGGTTTATCTTAACCTTGTTTGCAAGAGTGAAGTGTAATTCTTGTAAGCTAAAGAGAGAAGTTGTAAAAGGTTTATCTCTACCTTCAAAGAGAGAAGATAGTGGAGCAACTCTTGGTGGGTGAGGCCAAGGAGTGGATGTAGAGCAAGGTTGTTAACCCTTGCTTGAACCACTATAAATCATTGTGTCCAAACTACTTCATTGGTGATATCTTCCTTCCCTAAACTCTTTAATTATTTGCAAATATTGTTAAAAACTTTAGAAAGTGGGCATATAACCTATTCACCCCCCCTCTAGGTTCTAACAATTGGTATCAGAGCAAGTTGCTCTAGATAATTTTTGAAAAGTCGTTTTAAATCTTCTAAAAAAAATTTTTCAAAAATTTTTGAGTTGACAAAATGGGACAAAATTATGTAGAGGGGAATTCTATGGTTAGACCTCCACTTCTTGAAGAAGAAGGGTTTTGTTATTGGAAACAAAGATTCATGACTTATGTCAAAGCCAAAGATGTTGATCTTTGGGATATTATTGAAGAAGGGGATTATGTACCAAAAACCTTTGATTCCAAACAAGATGTGACATTCGGCAACAAATTTCCCAGGTTAGCCATTAGAAATTCTAATTTTAAGCCTAGTATGACTAAAAATAGTATTTATGACTTAAATACATCCATAATAATATTAGATTTCGTAGAAATCCCGCCTATATGGTTAGAACCTTCCCGAGCTCGAAAAATCGAATTATTAAAAGTCAAGAATTACAAATCATATACAATAATAATAATAATAAAAATAAAAATAATTAAATACATCATAATAAATATAAATAAGTTAAAATATAAAACATATATATATATAAACTCATCAAAATAATTAAAACTTTGTTAATTAAAAGATTTAAACAAAATCACCATTTATACAAATTTATTTAAACTAATTACACATAATTTATAAAAAAAAAAATAAAAGAAACCCCCCATCTCTTTTCTCTTGCCTCCTTCTCTTCCCAAGAATCACCACTTGATCTCCCCCATGCTCTATATAAGCCCCCTACTACTCTTCATCATTTCCTTCACCACCACACTCCATCTCTTCTCTTTTCTCTCTTCTTCTTTCACCAACAAAAATCTCCCAAAAACATCCAAGTCTTGATCATCTCTTGAAGATCAAACACAAAATCAAAGAAAAGAGTTGGTAAGATGATCATAAAACACTCATCTCTACTCTTCTACCTTTCTTCTTTTCTTCTTTCTTCTTTCTTTTATTTATTTTCTTTGTTGTTCATCTTATTTCCTTTATATATATCTATAATCATGTAAATATAAACATCCTACCAATGTTGTAAGGAGCACATGAAATGTGCATCATCCTACCATTGTTGTATGGAACTTAATCAACTAAAAATCAAGAAAATAAGACTTTGATCATGCATGTGTTTCATCTCAACAAATGTTGTAAGGAACACATAAAATGTGTATCATCCTACCATTGTTGTAAGAACACATGGATTATCAAAACTTATACTCATACAATATGATTAATCATGAATATAAACATGCCATATTAAAGTTATGACCCATAAGCAAAAAGAATAACATTCTGGCAGATTCTGATGCTAGAACTCTCCACTTGTTTTTGTTATATCTGGAGTTCTAGGTATCAAAATTAGTTGATTCGTTTTGCTAATCTTAGTTTAAAGTGTTACCTTTCATTTAAACCTGGATTCACTAATTTTCATGAATGTTTGATCCTTTAAACATATTTAAAAAGACACATATGTTGAATCTGGAAATCTGACAGATTTAAAAAGGTACACTTTAAACGCGTGTAACTTACTCATCCTTGGGTCAAAATACGTCTATCTTTTTTTAAAAGTTTTATCTTTGAGTTGTGGTTAATTCCCAGTTTGAATCATGTAAAAAAGAGGTCGTATGAGCCCTAAACAGACGTTTTAGTAACAACATGTCATCCAGACACTGATCAGTGGACATCCTATACACTTTTAATTATTAAAAATACTTAACATGGATTATAAATTCCTATATTTTTACTGGACATTCTAGAAACATGTATTAAGATTATATTAAAATATCAAGCCTTAATATGACTCCTAAATTACAGTTTTTAATTTTTAAAGTTCAACTCAAAGAACTGAAAATTTCAGTGAACACTTATGATTTATGGAAAAATAGAGACAACCTTTAACTATTTAAATAAATAAGTTAACAACAAATAAATAATACAAAATAATAAATAAAATAAGTCTAATAGAGCTACATACCTTTTATATTAGGAAAGGAGCTTCGGTAGGAACAAGAAATCCTTACAAGAAAACACCTTTGCATACCGAGTGAGTATCATAGCCCCTTTTTACCGTATTTCATATTATTTTGGGGTGAAAGCATGTGTATACGTTTCATGAAAAGTTTATTGCCTATCTTCTTATTTATTTCAAATATTATTTTGAGCACTTATGGTATTATTCTTTGATGTGCTTGGGTGATCGTTGTAAGGCCCTTTCGTTGGACATTATTCCTTAACTCCGCTAGTGAGCCGATGGTATTTGTAAGTAGCGCTATTTGGAGATTCCGACGTCTCCCATTTATGGTTGACGAACTATAGATGTACTTTACCACTACTAACGTCATTTAATATAGGCGTTAGGTTTATCATGGGCAATTGGTTGTCGGCTAGGTTGGATAATGGCTCAAGCAACAATCATCATAGTCTATTACTACCATGTGCAACGTATTGGGCAATATAATACATCTTCTATCATTATTTCATACTTGGATTTTATCCAAAAACTTCCATCAATTATTTAAATTTTTCTCATTTAAAAGATATTTTGTGCATACATTAAAAACCTATGAACTCACCAACTCTAGTAGTTGACCCTTTTCTTTTACCCGTGCTTTCAGGTGACCGTCGTTAGGTACCTTATGCTTACAAACATGATGTGTGGCATCTTCATCTTCATCGTCACGTTTTATAAAAACAATATCTATTTTATTTACGCATCGTACAAGACAATGTCCTTTAAATATTATTCGGTTGTGTAACTTTTATTTATGTTTCATCCGAACTACTTATTTTGTTAATTTAATCTAATGGTTATTATCTATTTACCTTGTGCGATGATATCTTGTGTTGTGACATCTCGTGTTTCCGCTTTAGCGGGGTGTGACACAAGATGCCTTTGTTCCACTTCCTAAAGAAAAATGGGATCAAGAGGATAAGAAAATGGTTTCTAAAAATTTTGAAGCAAAACTCTTTCTTTACAATGATTTGCCTAGAAAAGAATTTGAAAGAGTATTTATGTGTGAAAGTGCAAATGCTATTTGGAAATCTCTTGTCACCACACATCAAGGAAATGCCCAAGTTCTAGATAACAAAATTGAATTACTTGTGCAACAATATGAACAATTTCAAATACTAGATGATATGAAAATTGATGAAGCTTTTGCAAAGTTTAATACTATTGTTACTAGTCTCAAGTCACTTGGGACTACTTACTCTAACAAAAAGATTGTAAGAAAGTTTCTTAGGGCTCTTTCACCAAAATGGAGGGCAAAGGTGACGGCTATTGAGGAGTCAAAAGATTTGAACATACTTCAAATGGATGAGCTAATAGGAAATCTCAAAGTGTATGAAGTGATCATGCAAAAGGATGATGAGATTGCCAAGCTAAAGAAAGAGAAGAGCAAGTCCATTGCACTTAAAGCCAAACATATCAACGATTCCTCTAGTGATGAAGGAGATGAAACAAATAGTGATGAGGATGAAGAGTATGCCATGATGGTGAGGAACTTTAAAAAGTTCTTCAAAAGAAAAGGCAAGCATGTGAAAGCTCCATTTGATCCTAAGAAGTACAAGCAAGCCAAGGATGCCAAGAAAGAAAAGAAATCATCTAGAGAATGCTATGGATGTGGAGACTCTTCACATCTCATAAGTGATTGTCCAAAGGTAGCCTCAAAGAAAAAGGAAAATCACAAAGCCTTCCTAGGAGGTGCATGGAGTGATAGTGGTGATGAAAACCAAGAAGAAACAAAAGAAGAAAAATGTCTCATGGCCTTTGAGACAAGTGAGGTACACTCCGATTCTAGCTACTATAGTGACAATAATGGCCATCAATATGATCAATTATGTGATTTTAGCTCAAAAATACTTACTAAAAATGAGGAGTTAAAAAATGAGAATAAAAGTTTGAAAAAGGAAAATATCAAGTTGAAAAATGAAAATGATGACTTAGTTATAAAGATAAAAGATCTAGAAAACAAAATTGCATCTCATACACATACAAGCATAAAAGATTTGGAGAGTAAGCTAAAAACAAACTTGGATACAACCACACTGTCAAAATTTGAGAATAGTTCAACAAAGTTAGATGAAATGTTAAAGATTCAAAAATCATCAAAAGATAAGGGTGGCATTGGATTCTGTGGGCACTCAAACAACATGCCAATAAGTCACTTGAAAACCATTCAATTTGTGAAAGAAAAAGGGAAAGAAAATTCCAGGACCTCCACGGTCGACCCACGGTTGATACCGTGCATCGACCGTCTGGTCACTGGAATTTTCAAAAGAACAAAAATGTAAACATTGTCTCCAGCTCTTCCACTTGTATGCCCAAGGTTGCAAGTAATGAGTTAATGAGAAAGTTTTATACTCCAACAACAAAGCTTGGACTTGGATTCAAGAAACCTAAATCAAATGTGACTCAAAAACCAAAATACTCTCAATCCATAAACCCTAAGAACACATGGTATTATAAAAGTTTTAGAATCACACAAAGATGGATTAGAATAGGAGTTTTTGATGCTAACCATCCAGGACCCATGAAACATTGGGTACCAAAAGCTTGAATGAAAACTTCATATGTGTAGGGCTGCAATAAAAGTGAGAATATGTCTCATGAATGGATTCTTGATAGTGGTTGTTCAAAACACATGACCGGTAATAGAGAACTCTTCACCTCATACAAGGAGTATGATGGAGGACATGTTGTGTTTGGAAGCAATCTAAGAGGAAAGGTGATTGGTAAAGGTAACATTCTTCATGACAATATCAAATTCTTGAATGTTGAGCATGTTAGTGGTTTAGCTTACAATTAATAAGTATTGGTCAACTATGTGATAAAGATCTAAATGTTAAATTCACCAAACATGAAAGCTTAATATGCAAAGATGATAAAGTTTTAGTAAAAGGTGTTAGGAGAAATGGACTATATACATGTAGACTTGGTGACAATCCTAACACACAAGTATGTCTTGCATCTATAATTGATAATTCAACATTATGGCATAGAAGACTAGGTCATGCCAACATGAGACTACTACAAACATTGACTAGAAATGAGCTTGTTAAAGACTTACCAAATATTAAATTCGATAATCATTTTTGTGATGCATGTAAAATAGGAAAACAAGTACATTCATCTCATAAATCTAAAAATGTTATAACTACAAAAAGATGTCTTGAACTATTGCATATGGATCTTTTTGGCCCTTCATCAATTCAAAGTTATGGGGGAAACTTCTACACACTAGTTGTTGTAGATGACTTTTCTAGATATACATGGACACTATTTTTGAAAAACAAAAATGAAGCTTTTGACAAATTTAAAACTCTTGGCAAGAAAATTCAAAACCAATTTAGTTGTACGATCATTTCAATTCGTACCGACCATGGAAGAGAATTTGACAATGAAGCGCAATTTGGAGCATTTTGTGAAAAACATGGAGTGTCTCATAACTTTTCGGCTCCTCGCACTCCCCAATCAAATGGGGTTGTTGAAAGGAAAAATAGGACTTTACAAGAAATGAGTAGGACAATGCTAAATGAACAATCCATTCCACAAAAGTTTTGGTGCGATGCGGTCTCAACGGCTACATACATCCTAAATAGAGTCTTGATTAGACCAATGCTAAATAAAACACCCTATGAAATCATCAAAGGTAGAAAACCATCCTTAGGACATCTTAAGGTATTTGGTAGTAAATGCTATATCCTTAATACCAAAGACTACTTGACAAAATTTGATCCTAAAGCATATGAGGGTGTCTTCTTAGGATACTCCTTGAATAGTAAAGCCTATAGAGTATTAAACAAATCCACTATGGTTGTGGAGGAATCCCTTAATGTCACATTTGATGAATCTCCACTTCCTCCTAAGACTCAACCCTTAGTAGATGATGACAAATTAGAAGAAGAAGCCATAGAACAACAACTCTCAAAATTAGACATAAATCATCATAGTGTTCAAATCCCAATAATAGATAACAAAACCACAAGTAATGAAAATGAAATTAAAGAAAATAGGAACCATCCAATAACTCAAGTCATAGGAAACTTGAATCAAAGACTCACTAGATCCCAAGCCCAAAACCTTAATACTTTCTTTGCCTTTGTGTCACACATAGAACCCAAAAATATTAAAGAGGCAATTAAAGATGAAAATTGGGTAATGGCAATGCAAGAAGAGTTAAATCAATTCACTAGAAGCTAAGTTTGGGACTTAGTACCTTTACCTAGTAGTCACACAATAATTGGAACTAAATGGGTTTTTAGAAACAAAGTTGATGAAAATGGAAATATCACTAGAAACAAAGCTAGACTAGTAGCCCAAGGATATAACCAACAAGAAGGGATAGATTATGATGAAACCTTTGCTCCGGTTGCTAGATTAGAATCCATAAGGATTCTACTTGCTTATGCTTGTGCTCAAAATTTTAAACTATATCAAATGGATGTCAAAAGTGCTTTTTTAAACGGGTTTATAAATGAATAAGTTTATGTATGTCAACCTCCCGGTTTTGAAGACCCCATTCATCCATCTTATGTATATAAACTTAGAAAAGCATTGTATGGCCTTAAACAAGCTCCTAGAGCTTGGTATGATAGATTAAAATCATTCTTGTTGAAAAATGAATATAATATGGGTAAAGTTGATAATACATTGTTCACAAAGAAAAGAAAAGAAAAGATGACATCTTGCTTGTACAAATTTATGTGGATGATATCATATTTGGATCAACATGCCAAGACTTGTGTGATGAATTTTCAAAACTTATGCATGATGAATTTGAAATGAGTATGATGGGTGAATTGAATTACTTTCTTGGACTTCAAATAAAACAATATGAAGATGGTACATTCATAAATCAACAGAAGTATATTAAAGACATGCTTAAGAAATTCGATTTTGAAAATGTGAAACCAATGAGTACACCTATGGCTACAAACACACACTTGACACAAGATGAAGAGGGTGAAAGATTTGATAGTACAAGATATCGTGGTATGATCGGGAGCTTGCTTTATCTAACGGCAAGTCGTCCCGATATTATGTATAGTGTATGTGTGTGTGCTCGTTTTCAGCAAAATCCAAAGAAATCACACTATGAGGCCGTCAAACGAATATTCCGATACATTAAAGGAACAATCAACTTGGGATTGTGGTATCCAAAGTGGAGCGGCTTAGATATAATGTGCTATGCGGATTCGGATCTCGGTGGATGCTACTTGGATAGAAAAAGTACAAGTGGAGTATGTGCCTTTATTGGATTGGCACTTACCTCATGGCTCTCGAAAAAGCAAACATCCGTTGCCTTGTCAACAACCGAAGCCGAATATGTAGCCGCCGGAAGAGCATGCGCTCAGGTCTTATGGATGCAACAAGCTTTATTGGACTATGAGGTACATCTATCCGAAATTCCTATTATGTGTGATAATAAAAGTGCCATTGATTTAAGTAAAAATCTTGTATTGCATTCAAGAACTAAACACATCGAAATTAGACATCACTTTCTACGTGATAATGTGCAAAAAGGCAATATAAGCTTAGAAAAAGTTACGTCATGTGAAAATATTGCTGACATATTCACTAAACCACTAAAAAAGGAAGTATTTGACACAATAAGACTTGGTTTGGGGATGATGGAACATGTACCTTAAGAGATAAACACCTAAAAAAAACTGAAAAACAACAAAAAAAATGCTACCCAGTGGCTCCACGGTCGAACCACGGTCGATACCATGTATCGACCGTAGGGGCACTGCCAAAAGTTTGAGAAACACGCGGTCGATACCACGGTCGACCGTGTCTCGACCGTCAGGGTACTGCAGAAACACCAAAACGGACTTAAAAAGGGCGCGGTCGATATCACGGTCGACCGTGTATCGACCGTATGGTACCTGACGATTTTTAACCCTATTTTACTCTCTCTTTCTTACACTTTCTCTTCCCCACACAAACCCTAGCCGCCATTAACAACTAAGAGCTTAAAAATTACCTCAAAAATCAAGGTTTTTACTACGGTTGAAGCGGTAATCGAAGGCACGGTTGGATTCACGGTTGATCCACGGTTGAAGACTCATCCTCTCTTGCCTTTTCCCTTCCTCACGAATTTCTTGTTCAAGGTATAAGTTTATCTTTTCTTCCTTTTTCTTAGGGCTCTCTCTTTGCACCAAAGAATCATGTGGATCTTAGGATTAGGTTGATTTTTGGAAAAGAAAATATGTTAGGTTTGTTGAGTAGTAAATGGTATATGAAAATGGTGGGTTCAGTTTTAAATATAGATGATGTCTAAGTTATTATTATAAGATTCAATTAGTATATGCATATCATGTCAAAAAGGGACAAAAATGAAAACTTGAAAACCGTCCACTGCCGGTCGAACCACGGTCGACCGTCCTTCTACCGCAACATATCACCAAAAATCCAGACCAACGACGGTCGATACCGTGCATCGACCGTAAGCCCACTGGAAATTTTTTGAACTTTTAAATTTTTATGTTTTGACTTTTAATGTCCAAACTCAATGTAGTTTTGCTTAATCTACATCAACTAACCTTAGTAACCACATGATTCATAAAATTTTCAAAATCTTCTCAACTTTTGGCACACACTAGTCATAATACTATATATTTGTACTTAATCATATAATTATTGTCTCTATAGATAATCATGCCACGTGTTCGCACATCGGCTTCAAGAAAACCCGACAACCCTACCCCTCGTCAATCCGCCAATGCTCTAAAGAAACGGGCCATAAACGAGGGTCGTGTAGTTGCGGTCAATCAACTTGACCAATATAGGACCCAAGCCACCTTTGAGGCTATTGGGTGGACTATTTTCCTTTCTCTCTCTAATGTCATTTATAAAAATCGTCTCTATGAATTTTATGCCTCCTTCATCTATAATGAGGATGATGAAGTAATCACCTTCAACATTGAAGGTAAGGACTTTACCTTCACTCTTGTCCAACTAGGTAGGATTCTACACATCCCATCTTCCGGCCTCAAATACTATCATATCGGTCATAGCCTCACAAACCTTCCACCCGTCTTCACCATTCCTGAAATCATTGGGTCAATTTGCAAACCAAATGTTCCCCACACCACAACCAATCTTTTCGGAAGAGATCTTCTTCCCGAATGTGCCGTTTGGAACAAAATCATTGATTCCAATATCTTTCCCAAATCTGGGAATCATTCTGAAATAAGTGCTATTCAAGCTGTTCTTCTTCATGCTCTTAAAACGGGGACCGAGATCAACCTCACGCACATTCTTGCTAAACGCATGAGTGGTCTCGTGACAAGTCGTAGGGATCTTCCCTATGGCCGTCTTCTATCTCTTCTGTTTACGAATCTACCGGATGTTTCTCGCATTGTCTCAACTCCGGGATCCTCCATGCCCATCGACCTTGCGACACTTCGCAAGATGTCTTCCCATAAAGGGACGAAACGGGCACACTCTTCCTCTTCCGGAGATACGGAAGCCGAGATTGACAAATTCACCTTTGGTGAAAAAGAGGAAGGTGAAGCGGAGAGTTCAATTCCTCCGGATTTCGGCATGGTTGAAGGCACTACCGATGAACGAATTGCAGCACTAAATCGCAATGTGAATGCTTTACGGAATGAAACTCGCTCTCTCCGTAAAGAAATGAAAGGGGTAAAGGGCATGTTGAGATCAATTATGAATGCTCTTAAATGTAATTCCGGAACCGATGGGGGTGAGCCGTCTCAATCATGAGTCTATGTTTTATGATTACCACATTTGTCTTTCAAACAATTTATTTCTATGTATTCACACAATATGGTATTTATGTTGGTCATGTGCTACAATATTTTATGCTATGATGTACGTTCTGTGGTTTGATATGCATGCTTTCCATATAACATGTATTGTGATTAATATTGACTATGCTCACATCACTCGTGCAAGTCTTTGGTAGAATTTTGTATGTCCTCTAGCTCATCCAAATCAAGATATGGTGATCTACGTTTAAGGGGGAGCTTATGTCAAGGGGGAGTCTCCTTTTTGTTTAAGACAAAAAAGGGGGAGAAGATAGAAGAATATAGAAGATAGAAGAATATATAAATATATATGTATATATGCACATGTTAACATGTTAAAGTTATATATACAATTTATTATACAAGTTATAAATTTTTGTCTTCAACAAAAAGGGGGAGATTGTTGGGAAAAATAGGCTTACAAATATATCCTCTTTTGTTGACACAAAAATATATAACTTGTTTATATAATTGTATGTACTAACATTAACATATATGCACATATACATATATATATTCAATCAAATATATTTTCTTCTATGATCTACAAAATAAGCTTCATCAAATGGCCAAGCTCCAATCGTCAAGATCCGAGTTCAAGTAGAAGCCGATGTCGAAGATTCCTACAAATAAACGTTCAAAGTTTATGAGCTTACAAAATAAATAATTAAATGAGTTTAAGTTTTTATAAAATAATTTTTATAAAAACTTTTATGAAAATTGAGAAACTTTTTATAAAATCACAAGTTTGGTAGTCAAAGCAAATGAATTCCTATTTTGGCAAATACTAAACATAATCTTCTATTGAAATAAGCCAAAACCATATTTAGCAAAAGGAATCTCTCAAAGAGGTAAACTTCCAACATGCTTTGTGCATTTGGTTTCTAAACTACCATTTTTATGATTAAATTCAAACTTAAGAAGTATGGCACTAACCCAACTTTTCTAAAGCTTCTTTTCAGTGCACTTTTATGGTAAAAATGGGTTGTGTGTGGTTTTGGTAAAAGCCCAACGTCTATGTGCACAAGGCTCAAAAATCTCCAGCAGGCCGACGGTCGATGCCACGGTCGACCGTGGATCGACCGTGGATCGTCTGGACACTTTTTGAGCATCAAACTTTTTCCTTATTTAAAGCAACTCAAGTCTTGTGTTTTACCAATCTCTTGCAATCTGAAAAAATACAGAATACATAAAAATCTTGTGAGCTCATATTCCTTGATAATTCAATCTTTCAAGATCAAGAATCAAGCAAGAGTGAAAGTCTTCAAGTTCATATACTTCATTACATTCATATACATTTGTAATAGTGTGAGGATAATCTCTAGCCTTCTATATATACTCATGCATGGAGGACATGCAAACGGAATATACAACACAACACAAAAAAGTGAAGTCTCTACTACACTAAAAGAAAATCTCATCAGTTGAGAAATTTCGTAGAGTATAAGCATTGTGTAGAATCAAACTTGTTCATGTGTTGAACACTCTAAATACATTAGTTGTTTTAGAGTTAGCTTGTCTATGTGTTAGACAAATTGATTGCCACCTTTTATTGTACTTAGAATTTCCGCTTCTAGTACATGTAATTCTTGATTCATATCAATAAGAATTATATAAAAGTATATAAGTGTGTCTTTAATATTTTAAAGCTAAGTTTGTATTTAACCCCACCTTCTACAAACATTTGTTATTGCATACTCAATCTGGGACTAACACTTGTGTTTTGAATAAGAGAGAGAAAATAAAGAAAAAACCTTCAATGATGAAAAACTAGTATAAAATAAAATGATGAACAACTCATGCTGCATAAGAAATTAATGCAAAATCTTGAAACCAATACATATGAAATTGATTAAACAACTCATATATAAGAAATTACCAAGGTTGAAACCTAGTACCTATGAAGTAGATGAATATAAGAAATTGATGAAAAACACTGATTTGAGAAGCTCCGGTTCCATATTTCAAACAATATCATGAGGTTTTGAAAACACTAGGATTGGATTTTCTTGCTTCATTCTCCCAAAATTGAATTTTGATGCTTCTTTCCCAAATTCCGTTCTTTTTCTGATGCTAACTCCCAAAAATCGAAATTTATAAACTGATACACGATAACAATGGTGGTTTCTTCCGGCGTCGAGGGCTATCGGTCTTCAATGGGTCACGATGATGCCTGTTGTCTAAGAGAGACATATCTATAGCCGTTGGTGGTTTGAAGGAGATCTTATGCATAAGATGTTTGGGTACATCCATGATGACTGAAAATCAAATTTTTGATGCATGGGGCGGTGGGTCGTTAGTGTCAAGTGGGGGTGTGTGAGATGGTGATGACGATTACTAAGGGACAAAGGACAAATGGTGCACTCACATGCAAGCAGACACCATCTCCAGCGGTATTCTGACCATAGAGAATTTTTTTTATACAGGGGTTGATTGATTTTAATGGGGTACCAAAACTACCCCTTGACTGATAACGCCGCTTGTCACCTTCATAAATCCCTCTCATCCCTCCTACATTTTTACCTCACTTGATCCTAAACCCCTCTCTCTCTCTCTCTCTTTGTGTGTGTATATGCGTGTGTATATATTATCAAGATCCATGAAAAAGGGAATTAAAATGAGATAGCTCCGAAGCAACAAGAAGTTGCCATGCGTCTCTCCCTCATTAAGGGATATTTTTTATAATCACTTAATGTGATCCCATCATCCTTCCCTCAACTAGTTACCATCTTTGATAATTCTCTCCTCAGATTTTTTTAATTATATGTGTGGAACTCTTCATTGTGTGTGTATATATATATATATATATATATATTTGCATTTACATTATAACAATATATGAACATTAACAACTCTTTTTTTTCATATTTACGTAAAAAAAATATCTTAATTGTAAACCCTTTTTTGGAGCTCACTTTTTAGAAACATAAAATGGATAATTTGGGTTTTTTGACATTTGCGTGTAAGAAACACCACAACAATATAATTTGGGTTTTTTGGCATTTACTTGTAAAAAACACCACAACAATGTAAATATTGCTTACCAGAACCATGTTGATATCTCTTGACCAAAATTATACAAATCTCTTGATATTGTTGACCAAAATTTGAACTTTTAAATTTTAATTACTATTTTGAGGAATGTTCATATTCACATCTTACATATGCATTGTTATGATAATATAAATCAAAGTAATGGATAGAGTTCTTGAAAACTAGTGTACATTTTGTTAATTTTTTCTTTTGAATGTAATTAAAATCATGATTTGATACACGAGCTATTACACAAATCTCTTTCAGATAAGGAAAGCTTGGGCTGTAGATAAGAAAAGGAATCCCAAATTAGTATCCTAATTTAAGGCAATTATATGATGTATCGTAAAAATTAGAAAAGATCATTTTTATTACTTCTAGTATTCAAGTGGGCTTCAAAAGTTAAAAATCAAAATCCAAACCCAATTCATACACCGATTAAATATACGAATGTATCCAAATAATCGATCCAAATCAATTAAACCATAACCAATTAACTAAACTCATATAGATCAAGTGTATTTTCGGGTGAAACCCATCAATTATCTCACCTAACAAAATATAGTCATACCCCTTTTCATTATAATAGCTTTAATCTTAGTTTATTAACTATTCCATATGTAGTTCTATGTTAATTGTCTTTTAGTCTTAGTTTTTATATAATTTTATGCTTGAAATTTGATTGCATATGATGGAAACCAGCCAATACTCCATTGACCTTTCTCTTGCTTAACCCAACAACTTCATATACTCTACACATTGACCTACTGCCTGTTAAGAGAGGAAGAAAGAAGATGAGTTACACAGGTCTGGAGTTGTTCATGGGGAAATTGAAGCAGTTTATTTACAGTAACGATTATCCACTGATCAGCAATCACCTACCATCAATTTCACCTGTACGGCCTCAATTACAACGGCTGTATGAAGAGCTTCACTCCACGATCCAAATTCTGTTTACTGAAAATGAAAACCACCTGCATCAGCTTGAAGAAGTAAGAATTCTGAAGAAAAGATTTAAAGATGTTGTAGAAGAGGCACATGATAGGGTCGATCTGTTCCTATCGATTGCCATTTTCAACAAATCTGGTGACTTTGAGCACTCTCTGAATCTCCGGGATATCATGACATCAATAAAGTCTATCAAGAAGGAGCTCAATAGCAATGTCAATAACATGAAGATGGAACATTCATCTCTGAAAACCCAATCTCCAGCCACTGCTGGATCTTCCCACACCAGGAGTTCACAAGGATCAAACAAACGATGGGATGAGAACGAAGTGGGGCTTGATCATGATGCTAAGCTGATTATGGATAAACTTGTGGAAGATCAAAAGCGGCTAGATGTGGTCTCTATTGTTGGCATGGGAGGAATAGGTAAGACCACGCTTGCTACCAAAGTATTCAGTCATCCTTTTGTTGTGTATTATTTCCATCTTCGTGCGTGGGTTACTGTTTCTCAAACATACGAAAAACGGGACTTATTAATAAAAATTCTGGCATCAATCGGGATTGAGGTAGAACCTGAGAAAGCTGGGTACTCTAAACTTCGTGAAACGTTGCACAAGAGCCTTATGGGAAATAGATATTTAATTGTGATTGATGATATCTGGAGCATCGAGGCTTGGGACCAACTGAGCATATTTTTCCCCAACAATCACACCGGAAGTCGAATTTTGCTCACCAGTCGCCTCAAAGAAGTTGCTTTGCATGCAAACCCAGATGGTTTCGTTCATCAATTAGAATTTTTGACTGATGAGAAAAGCTGGGAGTTGCTGCGTAAGAAGGTGTTCCATGGACATGATTGCCCTGAAACACTCATTAAACCTGGAATGCAAATTGCAAAATGCTGCCGTGGATTACCACTAGCGCTGGTTGTGCTAGCAGGAGTTCTAGCAAATGAAGCAACGAGCAAAGATTCATGGGAAAGAATTGCTAAAAATGTGGCTTCGTACGTGTTCACAGACCCGAATAGATACATAGAAACTCTGGTGTTGAGTGTCAACCATTTACCATATCACTTAAGAGACTGTTTTCTTTATCTAGGAGGCTTCCCAGAAGACTATAGGTTCACAGCAACAAGATTGATCTGGCTATGGGTGGCTGAGGGATTTATACATGAAGCTGGAAATCGAAGTTTGGAGGAAATTGCACAAGGATACCTGATGGAACTTTGTGACAGAAATCTTGTAATCATTCATAGTAGAAAGTTCAACGGTGCCATCAAAACATGTTCTGTCCATGATGTTTTGAGGGAACTCTGCTTAGAAATTTCAACAAAAGAAATTTTTTTCATAAGAAAACATAAATCCGATTCTTCCATGGTTGCAACATACAAAACCCGACGCATATTCACAGACTGCTTCATTGGCATCAACAATGCCACAAGGATGCGTTCACTTTTATACTTTGATAGAGACACTGGCATAATTGGGAGAAGTAGTAAGTGTTTTCATTCCTGGATGCTCTTAATGGTGCTAGATCTACAACAATATCATATGTATTATTTTCCAGTTCAGATAGCATTTTTAGTTCACTTGAGGTACCTTGCAATTTGGTTTAATGGCGAAGATTTACCATTCGCCATATGCAATCTTCGTTGCCTTCAAATCCTTGTCATTGAAAGAGTTCCAGATAAACCTTTATGCTTGCCAAATAGCATATCAATTTTGGTGAATCTGAGGCACTTGTGGAGTAGCGGGAAAATTATTTTCCCCCCAATTAAGAAACCAATGAATTTGCAAAGTGTTTCCAGTATTGGCACTTTAGAAGATGAACCTAAGAGTTGGGTGAAATATTTTCCCACTGTCAAGAAGCTTTCTTGTTTCATTTACCCACATATGAAATATGACTTTAAATCACTCACCTCCCTTGAGATACTGAAGATAAGTTTGATTGTATCGGGTCATCTGCCAAGATTCCAAAAGAAAAGCATTAACTTTCCTGTTTCGTTGAAAAAGCTTACATTAAAAGGATGTCATCTTCCTTGGATTTGTATCTCAAAAATTCAAGCTCTACCTAAACTCGAGGTTCTCGTATTATCAGACAATGCCTTTGTGGGACCCTGTTGGGATGCTGGTGCAGAACCATTTCAACAGCTAAAATTTTTAAAATTAGATTGGTTGGATATTGAACACTGGGAAGCCTCTAGCATCAACTTCCCATGTCTCAAACAATTGGTTTTAGAGCACTGTAAGTATCTTGAGGAGATTCCAATGGAAATTGGGTACATCCCAACACTTGAGCATGTTAAAATTTATATGTGCAACTCGTCTGTTGACCGCTCTGTTTACAGAATTCATAAGGAGCAACATGCTGAAGGAAACTTTGACTTAAATATCGAGGTGGTAAGTTATGATGACCATGTTATACCATTTTACATTACAGGGCCACTGCCAGGGACATTAAGTTTTATTCATCAATTTCTAGCACTTCACATCCCAGAGGCATTCATATTACCAATTAATAGTCCAACTGTTTCTCTAGCATGCCACCAAACTCGCAGCAATAGGATATGGAATGATAAGAGATCCAAACGTCGTCCTATTAGACGGAAATTTTCAAACAGAGATGGAGGACTCAGGTTGCTTCAATATTAAGATCAGAAATGTATTTTCACAATGGGTTAAGTGTACCGAAATTTAATTAACTGTACCTAATTTAATATTATATGTAACAAACTAAACTTTCTTCTTCAAAATACATTAAACTACCCGAAATTTACGTTTAATGCAATATGACCTTTTATTGAAGGTTTACCGGTCACTCTAATTTTTTTTCTTATTTTTTCTTATTTTGTTGTCATTTATTTTTATTATTACTATTAATACTATTACTACTACTACTAATTTACTACTACTACTATTATTATTATTACTATTATTACTATTTTTTCTATTATTATTATTATTATTATTATTATTACTATTTTTTCTATTTTTTATTATTTTGTTGTCATTTATTATTATTATTACTATTACTACTACTATTATTATTAATATTAGTCTTATTAGTCTTATTTGTTGCTATTGTTGTTGTAGATATAACCACCACCACCACGTTCTCCGTCCTCTTCAATCACCACCACTACTTCAAACACCACCACCACCTCTATCTTCAACCACCACCGCCACCACCACCACTCTTACAAAGAATAACCATCGCCACCCACTATAGTGCTACCACCACAACCACTGCCACCCATTCATTTTCATCTTCATCTCATTCCATCTTCATTAAATTAGGGGTCGTAGTCTATTGGGTTTGTCCCATTCAAGAACAAAAGATCGATTTTAGGAACTCATAAATCAAAAATCGTCAAGGCTTTTATATATGAATAAGGTGATTCTCATCATCGAGGGTTTCATCTTCATCGGTCAACGATTAAAGATTCGAATCAGCCTCCTCCATGTTCAACCACCACCACAGATTTGGGTTCGTCTTTAACCACCACCACTGATCTGGGTTCGTCTTCAACCACCACCATAAATGTGGGTTCGTCTTTAACAATCGGTCACTAATATTTCATCTTCGATAATCAATTGAACAAATTAGGGTTTTTCATCGATTGTGAAAATCGATTAGGGTTTTCATCATGGGTCACTCCTATTTTTAGGGTTTTCATTAAACTGTTTTTAGGAATATCATTTCAGATTTGTTATTAGGGTTTGGTTTTTATTTCAAATCAGTTTTGTGGTGGTTGAAGGCAAAGAAGGCGACGGTGCTGTTGAATGGAGGTGGTAGCTGCGTAGGTACTTGATAGTTAAGGAAGAAGGTGGTGACAGTGATGATGGTGGCTATAGATGCATGAAGGATGTGGCGGCGACGATGGTGGTGGTGGTGGCAGTGGTGGTTGAAGAAGTATGTGGTTGTGGTGGCAATGATGAGGAGGGGTTGCTAGAAAACTTGAATCTTCAAAAAAAACCATTGAAGAAATCAGACTACACAAAATAATAATAATAATAATAATAATAATAATAATAATAATAATAATAATAATAATAATAATAAAAATACGACAACAAAATAATAAAAAAAGAAAAAAATTAGGGTGACCATTAAACCTTCAATAGAAAGTCATATTACATTAAACGTAAATTTCGAGTAGTTTAATGCATTTTAGCGAAAAAAAAGTTTAGCTTGTTACATACAATATTAAATTAAGGATAGTTCATTACATTTTGGTGCACTTAACCCTTTCACAATCTAATCATTGGTCATAATCTATTGAATTTGATGTTTTTTTCCCTTAGTGAAAGGTTTATAACCTACATCTGCTAGCTTGTCAACTTTTAAGGTTTGGTATTTCTGTTAGTTGTTTAAGGATAGCCTTAATTAAGCTACACATTTGTTGGATGTTGTACTCTTCTTAATTTTGACTTCGTGATAGTAGAGTTTTTGGTGTTGGACTTTGGTCAAGTCTTTACCTTTCACATTGAAAGGTTTCATGTAAAATTTGTTGGAGAAACAATAACAAAACAAGAATATGCAATTAATGAACCCCCTAATGAGTCATTCTAAATCTTAGCCATTGATTTGTTTTAATCAAGGATCATGAATAGTTTTCGCACTTCTGGTACGAAAAACATTTCTTGTTTAAGCTCTTCTCTCTCTCTATATATATAAATATATATATATATATATAGGGGAGGGTTCAAACGAGAACTGTTTTTCGTACGAGAACTGCGAGAACCAATCTTGGCCGTTCATTTTGGATAATGGAACTCATGAATGAAGAGCGTGGGGGGATTGAGTGTGGCAGGATGCATGTAAGGAATTCATGGGTGGGCAATCCAATTAAAAGAGGGAGAATTGGACCGCTAAGATTGGTTCTCGCAGTTCTCGTACGAAAAAAAGTTCTCGTTTAAACTTTTGCCTATATATATATATATATATATATATATATATATATATATATATATATATATATATTATGTGTGTGTGGTTGTTTATCACTTTATTGTGTTTTGGGTGGGTTAGATCGAGTGTAAAGTGAGGGAGTACACTGTGCAATTCTGGTTGTACATCAATGTAAAGTCACAGTGAGTTGAACTTTGTATTTGCTTTGTATTTGTGAGATTGATTGATACATACATCCCCTTTGCTATTTAAAAATAATAAATAAATGAGTCTAAAAACTAATTTGATTGTTGTTTATAAACTTGATATAAATGCTACTTGACCCAATTTAATTGATTTATATAAATTTGATTGTTATTTGACCCAAGGGATTGTTATGAAAAGGGTGCAATTGATAACGATGGTAAAATTCTTTGTTATCATTTCTCTACAATTTCATTCTTTGTACCACACATCTTAAGTGATTATTTTGTTAATATAACTTTGACTTTTTCATAATTTTATATTTATAGATTTAGCGGTTTAAAATGTATATCAAGTGGTTTTTTTTTATCAATTTGAATTAATTGTGTATTTATAAATTGGAGATTGACAATAACAATCATAAGGTTGTGGATAAGAGTAAAAATGTCATTTTAATTTTTAAATATGACAATCACAATTTATATTTTCATAATTTTGATTTTATAGATTTAGCGGTTTAAAATGTATATCAAATGTTTTTTTTATCAATTTGAATTAATTGTGTATTTATAAACCGGAGATTGATAATAACATAAGAGTAAAAATTGAGAAGTGTGTATCAAAATTGAGAACGGTAACAACTCTTTTGTCAATTCTGTCGACAGGAAGCAAGAAGAGCAACATGATGATGGAAACTTGGTCCTAAAAATCATAGTTAGAAAAAATTGGGGGTCATGGTTCAATAACGATGATGGTCGTATACTACCTAAGGATCTAGAGGCATCAGATGTACCAACTAATAGTCAACCATTTACTCCAGCACGTCAATACATGCATGGCCGTAGGATATGGACTGAACGGACATCCAAACGCCGTCCGGTGAAACCGAAATTTAAATAGGAGGTGGAGAGTGGAACCACCAGGCTGCTTTATTTTTAGTAGTGATCGAAGTGTTTGATATTGAAATCTTTAGTTACAGTTTATTAATTTACTGCTATTTTTCTTGGTAAACAATGTATTTACAGCTTGTTTGAGGTTTTATGTTTGTATTAATTTGGATAAGAGTCATCACGATTGTTTTATTTATTTGAATCTTGGTGATAAAAAATAAAGCAATTAAAAGATCGAATCTTAGGTGCCATAATTCCATACTGTGTAGGAGGTCGGTGGATCTTGTATAAAACTCTCGAGAGAAAGCTATGAATTACACGGATAGCTTGTGCTTCTGAATACAGAATTTTTAAGAACCATTTTAATTATCGAAAGAAGCTACTAACTGAGTCCTTGCAGATTAGGTGTGCATATAAACACAGGCAGCTGTGTTATTAAACATCATTGTGTTCATTCTTCTTTATTTCTTATTTATGGTGTCACATCATTCCATTAGTTCTGCACCTTGAAGATCTTTAATATATGAAAGGAGAAGGATCGGTCACAAGAACCATGTATGTGGAGCGGGTACCCAGAATTAGCTAACCGATACCGAGCAGCCCATTTCCGATTATGGTTACCTTGTTTTTTACTGCTGTTCTGTATGATGTAAGATATCTCAAGAATTAAACTAAAAAATTAATGTGTTCTTACTTGAAACATCCCATAATCCAATCGCAAATAAGTAAATAAGAACATCTGCGAATAAAAATAACATGATTTAGAACATATAATCAGAATGTAGAACATGTTTTAGAATCTGTAAACAAAAACCAAGAACATGATTTTGAACAAACCATCAGTAAACAAGAATCTGTAACATATAATCAGTAAACATGATTAGAATCAGTAAATAAGATTTAGAATGGTAACATATAATCAATAAGCATGATTTAGAATCAGCAAACAAGATTTAGAATGGTAACATATAATCAGTAAGCATGTTTTGGAATCAGTAAAAAAGATTTAAAATCTGTTAACATTAATCAGTAAACATGATTTAGGATCTCCTTAACAAGATTCTATCAATAATCATAAGCAGAAACAAGAATCAGAAACAATAATTGCCGAACCGAGTCGATTAGGGCTAAGTCGCTGATTATGTGATTAGGTATGGATGAGGGGAGGGCTGATTTGAATGAAATCAGTCTCGATCAGGCCTACAGACTGTATGAGAAATTTTGGTAAGTTTTCGTAATCTAAAAAAAAAAGTGGATATGAGAAAATAGGCTGAGAGCTTGATAGAGAAATAAGCCTGATTCAGGTACATACTGGCATGATACTGCCAACGCCATTGTGTATTATCAAAGCCGCTCTTGCTGGGAGCATGTAACTTTCTTCGATTTTTTTTCACTTACAATGTAACTTTCTACAACAGCTACATTTGGGACATAAATGAAGGAAATACATTTAAAAAGGTTTCAAAAATGACAGTCATTTGAATCATTGATATCAAATTTACCTCTCCACCTTTCTTGATTGGCAACCTTTGCAAAAAAGAGAGTAAGACTTCCTTCTTCGTTGTCAATTAAACATCATGGTTTGACCACTTGACTATATGGCAGTTTTTGGTTCCGAATATGTTTCTGTATCTCATAAATGCTGCATATCCACATTTTATCCACTTAACACTTCATGTTCCACCTATAAATAGTAGACTTATCATGGACTATGGATGAGAAACCATATTCTCCACATGTTTTCTTTTTAGAGAACATGAGACGTCCCCTCAAAAAGTAAGTGATCCATATGGATTTGATCTCATACTAGTCAACTATCCATGCCAAATTGACTTTCCTGAAAATCGAAGTGGGGCAACACTTTCCTAACATTGATCTTCAAGTCATAGTTTCCATAAGTTTCTTGCTCTTCTTGAATTTTATAAGCGGAATCTACAACAGAGCTGCTAGAATCATCAATGTCGATAAGCTCAAGGGTTGAGATATCCCCAAGTTCAAGTGGGATCTCTTCAAGATCTAGGCATCCATCCACCACTATCTGTTTGAGACATGGGAAGTTGATATTTGAGGTTTCCCACTGTTTGATATCCAAGTCCTCCAGTTTCAAAAATTTTAGTTGCTGAAATTGAGCATCATGTGTTTCCCATCTCAGTCCTACAAATCCATCCTTTAGTATATTCAGAATCTCAAGGTTTGGTAAAGATTGAATTATTGACATATCACTCCAAAGAAGATGACATCCTTTTAATGAAAGTTTTTTTAACGAAGTAGGAAATGTTACGTGAATCTTTTGGAATTCACCAAATTGCAGTCCTCCTGAGGGAGTATAAGTCCACATCAGTCTTTCTAGTGAACTGAGCAACTCAAAGTCTTGATTCTTCGGTACAAGAGTCGTACATGTAAGCTTCTTGATAGTAGGGAAACATTTCTCCCAACTTTCAGCCTCATCACCCAAAACTACATTTGAAATGGTTTGCAAATTCATAGGTTTTTCATATGAACGGAAGTAAATATATGCATCACTCCACAAATGCCTCAGATTCACCAAGTTTGATATGGTTTTTGGTAAATACAAACGTGCTTCACTAGTTCTAATGATGATGGTACGAAGGCTCCAAAGATTACATATCAAGGATGGAAAACCTGTGTCAGACCAGAATGCAAGGTACCTTGAGTGAATTAGTAATCGTATATCCTTAGGAAAAACTTCATGTCGACACTTTTGTAGATCCAACACTGTTAGAAGAGGGTAGTAATGAACATATCCTTTAGTGTTGTTAATCAAGGAATACTCGTTACGTAAACACAAAAGTGAATGAACCCATGGTCTAGGTTGATCAAAAAAGTTGTTGACAACAAAGTCCATACTTGTGGTGAACACACGGCGTGGCTTGTGTCGTCTAATAGAACGAAAAGAACTCGTTCGTTTGCTTATTTTCAGGCAAAAATTACCTCTTGTTGCTTTTTCCAAGCATAGCTCCCTCAAAAGATCATGGACAGAGCAAGATTTGACGGCACCAATACACTTTCTATCCTTAACAATTACAAGATTTCTGTCAACTAATTCCATGATATAATCCTCCCCAATTTCCTCTAAACTTCTATTTCCATCTTTTTGCACAAATCCCTCAGCTATCCATAGCCAGATTAACTTACGTATTTGAAATGTATGGTCTTCGGGGAAGCCACCGAGATAAAGAAAACAGTCTTTCAAGTGAGTAGGTAAATGTTCGTAACTCAAACCCAATATATCGACGTGCCCATTCTCGTTACCATTCTCGGTACTAACAATGTACGAACTAACACTTTCACCAACTCTTTCCCATGAATCTTCGGTAGGTGCTTCTTTTGATAGAACTCCTGCTATAACAACAACTGCAAGTGGCAATCCATGACAATTTTTGGCAATCTGCATTCCAGGTTTAGTCAATGATTCTGGGCAGGCATTGTCATGAAACACCTTCCTACATAACAATACCCAGCTTTCCTCGTCTGTCAAACATTCCAACTGATGAACCAGCCCATCTAATTTTGCATGTGAAGCAACCTCTTTGAGACGGCTGGTGAGCAAAATTCGACTTTTGTTATGATCATTAGGAAAAAACATTTTCAGGTCATTCCAAGCCTCTTTGCTCCATATATCATCAATAACAATCAAATATCTCTTGCCCAAAAGACTCTTGTGCAACCTCCCACGAAGTTCTGAATGACTTGCACTTATAGGGTCAAATTCAATACCAATAGATGCTAGTATCTGAATCAACAAATCATGTTTTTCATATGATTGAGAAACAGTGGCCCATGCACGCACATCAAAATGATACACAACAAAAGGATCATTAAATACTTTGGTCGCAAGTGTAGTTTTACCAACTCCCCCCATACCAACAATTGATACCACATCTAGATGCTTATGGTCTTCCATCAGTTTGTCCCTTATCAGCACGACATCATGATCGAGCCCCACAACCATTTCTTTCATTACTGTCTTTGTTCCTAATGGATTTATTGTGCAGGAAGTTCCAGCAGTCATAGTAGTTCGGATTCTTAAAGGCTCGTTGCTTGAAGATGAATCCAGCTTCATTTTATCAAGGATCATAATGAACTGCTTTTTGATAGACTTCATGTCAGTCATAACATTCTTCAGATTTAGGGTACGTTTATAGGTGATTGATCTCATAACTTTCTTACAGTTCATGAAGTATTTAACTGAACCACATATGCTGGTAGGACATGTATTTTTGTAATTGATAGAGAACACAAAGAGGCCCACAATACTGTGTGCCTCTTGTGCTACATCTAAGAACCTTGTCTTCAGATTTTTTATTTGTTCTACCTCATGAACGCCATTTTGATTCTCAAAAAACATGATCTGAATCATGAAGCTGAGCTCTTCATAAAGCTGTTGAATTTGAGACCTTTTCCTTAAAATTGTTGGGTTGTTGTTGATGATTGGATTGTGTCTGCTGTAACTGAGTTGCTTCAAGTTGTCCATGAACAATTCGAGACCTGTGTATGTCATCTTCTCTCCCTCACAAACAAGCAGTTGCAGACCCAGAGTAAAGGCTGAATTCAATCACAAGTTAGGTGTTAATGGAAATAATTTAATAGAGGTGTGAAAATGGGCAAGTAATTGGGTTGCAAATCAAAGTGGGCTATATAAAAACAGCTCAAGCGGGTCAGGTTGACCCTCCTAACTCTTTTTTGTTAAATTTCAGAATGCCAAACATTTATCCTCAGCTGTACAAATTGTTTATCATTTTTTGACCTTTCAAAAAAAATATCATTTAATAATGATTAATAAATACAATTGGACCCTCAAAAGTTAGGCTAACAATTCAGAATCATTAAGGCTTAATCTCTATATCTATTTCATGCTCCTATCTTAACCTGTTCTTTTACAACCTCAACTAAGATCTATTAGTTATTTTATTGTAATGTAAGGATTTTGACTCAACTTGGCAATGAGTTAGGGGTTGAGGGGTGGTGTCCTAGGGGAAACGCCCCTAGTGGGATCCAATCAACTCGGGGATACAGGATACTATCAAGTAACATATAGGGTTGGTATGTATTGAAATTTCTCAAATCTTATACATCTGACGCTGATTAGCATGCTCATCTAAGTGCTGAACTGATCAGCTAAGTGCCTAAATATGAGCTGATTAGCATGATAAGCTAAGAGCTCAGTTGACTGAGTATTGCTTAGCTAAGGATGTGCTTGGTTGTTTGTGCTTAGCTGATCAAGTGCTCAACTAAACATTCTAGATCTGACACACCTGATAACTGTTTCTAACCTTTGTATAACTAATTTTGACGGTTATTGACGCCAAATTAACTGCTTTACAGGGTGTGTGTGCGTGTGCACGCGCGTGTGCATATAGATAGCAACAAACATGAATAGATACGAATTGTCGAGGAAAGAAATCTTCAGTTATCCCCGAGTTGATTCCTTGCATAGGGGAGAAATACAACTTAAAGACAGTGTCCTTGTAAGCAACTGAAAGATTATCCTGGCCTTCGATTCTCTCTATATACCCTATAAAAGTTCAAATCTCCTAACAAGATCATGTTCATTCTACCAAGGTATTTGTTTAACTGTATTGATTAATGTAGCAAACTTATTTCTTGGGAGATTGTTTTCCTGTGTGTTGCATAAGAGTAAAAGTTGGAAATCATAAAACCTATATCCATATATTATTTGATCAATGCTTTATAATTCTCTTAGTTTCAACTAAATTAAGAAACTCCATAAGAGCAACCGACAAACTAAGCATTCAAATCTACAATCAACAAGACAAAACTTTGAACTTGGGACAAAATGTTATAGATACAGAAGTAATCTGAAGCAACATGATAAGCTTGGAAACAACACATTTAAAGGATTCCACTAAAATCTAGCACATTACGCAAAATCCCAATCATATGTTAAAATTTCGAAGAAAGGAAATGAAAAACCATTAAGATATAAATACCACTTACTGTGTGAGTAAGATACGCGCAGATCAACGTGTGACTGGTGCGTAAAAGATGAAGAGCGACAGAGGATTTGAGCGAAGAGTCGATGCTGACCTGTGATTTCAGAGTGTTTTTTTTTTAATTTATATATATGAAAGTTGAAATCGGACAAGAAATGACTACAGAAGACGCAAATCCCTGTTCGCCCATTTCCCAAATAAGCCCAAAAGCTTTATAGGAATTCACCAACCTGCCCCAAATTTGTCTCTTTTTGTAAAAGAATTTTGGTTTGTAGGGTGAAAATAGTGGATAGCTGGAAGCTGACAGTTGTTTATTTTAATTATATATGTGTTCAGCAAATTAGTTGGTAGATAAATCTTAATAGTATAAAATGACGAAAAAAGAACAAATTATAAAAGTTAGAGAAATTATAAAACAATTAAAGATGGTATTTAGGTACTTTGGTATATAAAAAGTTTTCAACTAGTTTTAAAAGCTACTTCAAGAAGTTTTTTATTTCAGAGTTTTTTTGTTTATAAAAAGCTTCCAGCAGAACCTTTTTCATCCGAACATGATTTGTAGCTTTTTATTTGAAAATAAAAAGCTACCAGCTTCAATAAACTATAAAAAGCTTCATACCAAACATACCCTTACTGGTGTTTTTACTTTTTGGTTATGAAAAGTTTTCTAGCTTTTTTTTCGGTTTTCTTTTAAAAGATGTTTAGCCATCCGCGCTTCTTAGCATGATAAAATTACTATTTCGGCTATTTTATATTTTTATTATTTACTTCAATTTTTTATTAAAAACAACTAACGAAATAATAATACAAAATGTCTAAGAATTTAAATCACAACTTCATTAACGTGAATATACATAATAATCATGCAAATTTTTGTTTCCTTAGTTGGTATATATGGTATAGTTGTGTTTTAATAAAAATTGTGTTACAAAAAGAGAAAAAAATTAATGTTTATTTAACTTTTAGTAGATAATGAAAATGGAATATTAATAACTATTCTAAAATAGATAAGTAGACATAAAAAATATACAATATATAAACAAATAAGCAAAAAGCGGTGCTCCTAGGTCCACTTTCCTATTTTTGGGGAAAGAAAGAGGATTATAGAGATTTGAACTCATGTTTCCAACTTCAAAAGCTATACAAGTTACCAATCCATCAACTAAGACTATCCGCATTGGTAGACATACCCGATGTTGGGTTGTCTCGGGTAGGCCGGGAACACCATCACCCCAAGTGGGGTTCGGATGGGTTTGGCACCCGTCTAGCCGTGAAACCCGAGCAGGTTGTTTTTTTTTCCTCTTTTTCTCTCTTTCTCTCTCATTTAATATATATATATATTAATATTTGATGTGGGGTTGAATAGGGTTGGATGTGGGGATTTATGGGGTAAGTTGGGTTGAAGGTAAAAGATGATGTAGATGCTGATGTGACAGTGAGGTAAGTTGTGTAACATGGGTTGGATGCGGATGGTCTAAGCATTTTGTTAAACTCAATTGCTTTATACTTTATATGTATTAAGTTTTATAAAAAGACAATAAACACCGTTCATAGCAGGGGCGGACCCAGGATTTGAGATGAGTGATAGCACCGGACCTAAGATTTGAAATGAGGGGTAGCACTGCCTCTAAAAAATCGAAATTTACACTACGTATGTAAAATTAAGTGGTGTCCCGTGCCCCCACACCCGTATACCTAGGTCCGCCCCTGGTTCATAGTGTGTTATATATTATAATAATCATTTTTGTTCTATTTTTATATATTATAAAATCGTTTTGTCAAAATTAATGCTGTCAGAAAATGTTTTTGGATGTAGAAAATTAGCGTATGTAACAAAATACATGCATCACACCGAATTCAAAAGAGTTAAAAAAACACTGTTCATAATGATTTAACCATCAAAGTTTTACTTCAATTTCGGTTTAATCATCAAAGTTTTTTTTCAAACAGTTTTACCATAAAGTTTGAATTTATTATTATTTAATCGTTAAAGTTACACATTTTTTTTTGTTTAAACCTTAAAGTTTTTTCCCAAACGATTTAACCCTTAACTTTTTGTTAAAAAATCACCCTCTAAGTTTTATTAACTTTTAATAAAAAGTAAAATGCATAATAAGTGGAGAGGGTAAAATCAAAAACCATACAAAACTTAAATGATTACTCAGTTTTTTTAACAAAGCTTCAAGGTTTAAATCATAACAAATTCAAACTTTATGGTAATATCGTTTAGAAAAAAACTTTGATTGTTAAACTGAAATTAAACGAAAACTATGATGATTAAACCATTATTGACCCAAAAACAAAAGGAGAAAGAAAGAAACAAGAAACCCATGATACATAAATTCATGGTGTGTATCCCTAACAACAGTGAGATGAAGGAGCAAGTATACAAACACCTTTGTTATATGGAAATTGGTGCAATACCTAGTACCAGTGAAATTCTCATACTTGAATTATCTTGGGGTGGTTATCATGTCCCTGTTATTTGACCTTAAGACTTTTATTAGAGTCAATGTTTTAAGTAGTTGAAGTTGATCTATACCAGTTCTTCTAAAATGAATAGTCGATGCATCGGGATTTTATTCAAATCAGATGCAGCAAGAGAAATTATATAGGTGATCATCAAAGATAAAGAATTTCAATAAGAAACTCACTAAACTAATGCGTCTATGATTAAGCAGAACACCGATGAACTTGAAGGTAATCTGTCAACATAATACCATTGACAATACAGAGAAACAGTACTCTTTAAAGTTCCATATTTAGAAGAAATAGGTGCAACATGAATATGTATTTTGTAAAATACACATACATGTTTACATATGTGTTTAGCAAAAGGTGAGCCTACAAGTTAAATACACAAAGCCTTCACAGTTAGCCAAGTTTAAGCGCAGGAGGTTATAAATTCTGCCAATTAAGAACATTGGTTGGAAAATTGTCATAACTATCACCAACACAGGGCAGTTCTATTTTGAATGCACTAAAGTCCTCTTTAATAATAGGTCATGGTCCACTTCAACAAATCAAAGGCCATCACTGTAGAAGTACAAGAAAATTATGATTGCAATCGCCCTATGAAGAGAAAGGAAAACGAATAAAGGATCAACCTTAGAGATGATATACACAAAGTGCAAAAATGATCACACTTGGAATTCAAAATTACAAATTGAAAATCAGAAGCATGTGCTCTTGAAGTTAAGAGCTGAATCAACATACTTTTATATAAAAAACATGTCTAAATCTTGACTATGAAAACTTTTATTGGTCAAGCATCCAGGCCAATCCAGGTAATTTCCTGTAAAAATAAAGGCCAGCCAATGACCCTCTAACATTAATCTTCAAGACATAGTTTCCAAAATTTTGTTGCTCTTCTCGAATTTTGTCAAGGGATTCAACAACAGACCGGCTGGAATCGTCAATGTCGATAAGCTCAAGTGTTGAGATCTCCCCAATTTCAAGCGGGATTTCCTCAAGATCTTTGCATTCATCCAGCACAAGATGTTTGAGACATGGGAAGTTAATACTAGAGGCTTCCCATTGTCTGATGTTCAAACACTGCAGTTTCAATAATTTTAGTTGTTGAAACTGGGCCTCACCGGTTTCCCATCTAGGCCCCAGAAATGCCCTGTCTAGTATCTTCAGAACCTCAAGGTTTGGTAAAGATTGAATTTTTGACATATCACTCCAAGGAAGACAGCATCCTGCTAATGAGAGTTTTTTTAATGAAGTTGGAAATGCTACATGAATCTTTTGGAATTTAAGTCCAGTATAAAACCACATCAATGTTTCCAGGGAGTTAAGTGATTCAAAATCATTTTTGTGTGCGCTGGTCAAACATGTAAGCTTATTGATAGCGGGAAAGCATTTCACCCATCTTACAGCCACATCATCCAAAGCTACACTGGAAATGGTTCGCAAATTCATTGGTTTTTCAATTGAAGGAAAGTAAAAACCCCCTTCACTCCATAAATGCCTTAGATTCACCAAGTTTGATATGGCTTTTGGTAAATACACACATTCATAACTTCTAGCAATAACGGTGTGAAGGCTCCAAAGATTACATATCGAGGATGGAAAATCTCCATTACACCAAAAGGCAAGGTACCTTAAGTGGACTAGCAATCCTATATCCCGTGGAAAATCTTCAAGTTCACACTTTTGTAGATCCAACACTGTTAGAAGAGGGTAGAACTGGAAATACCGCTCAGTAATGTTAATAACAGAAAAGTCATTATGTAAACACAAAAGTGACTGAACCCATGGGCTAGGCTCATCAAGAAAGTTGTTGCTAAAGAAGTCTTTATTTGTGAAAATGCGGCACTTTCTGTATTCTCTCACACATTGAAAAGAGCTCATTCCTGTGCTTATTTTCAGCCAGGAATTTCCTTTTGTTGCTCTTTCCAAGCATAACTCCCTCAAAAGATCATGGAGAGAACAAGTTTTGATGACACCATTACACTTTCTATCTGCAACAACTATAAGATTTCTATCGACTAGTTCAATAAGGTAATCCTCCCCAATTTCCTCTAAGGTTCGATTCCCTTCTTCTTGCACAAATCCCTCAGCAATCCATAGCCAGATCAACTGTTGTACTTGAAACTTATGGTCTTCTGGGAACCCACCAAGATAAAGAAAGCAGTCTTTCAAGTGTGGAGGTAAATGTTCATAACTCAAACCCAATATATTCACATGCCCATTCTCATCATTGACAATGTATGAATTGACCCTTTGACCAACTTGTTTCCATGAATCTTTTTTTGCTGCTTCTTTTGCTAGAACTCCTCCCATGACAACCACCGCAAGTGGCAATCCATGACAATTTTTTGCAATTTGCATTCCATGTTCAATCAATGAGTCTGGGCAATTGCAACCAAGGAACACCTTCTTGCACAACAATTCCCAGCTTTCCTCATCTGTCAAACATTGTAGCTCATGAACCAAACCATGTAATTTTGCATGCAAAGCAACTTCTTTGATGCGACTAGTAATCAAAATTCGACTTCCAACGTAATTATTTGGAAAAAATAGTTTTAGGTCATTCCAAGCCTCAATGCTCCATATATCATCAACAACAATCACATATCTCTTTCCCATAAGACTTTTGTGTAACTTTCCACGAAGTTGTGAGTCACTTGCGCTTACAATGTCGACTTCGATACCAATGGATTGTAGTATTTGAATCAACAAATCACGTCGTTCGTATGATTTGAGAAACAGTGACCCATGCACGCACATGGAAATGGTACACAACAAAAGGATCATTAAATACCTTGGTAGCAAGGGTTGTCTTACCCAGTCCACCCATGCCAACAATTGATACCACATCCAGTTGCTTTTGGTCTTCGACCAATTTGTCCCTTATCAGCTCAGCATCATGATCAAGCCCCACAACTATTTCTTCTGATGCCTTTTTCATTCTTAATGGGTTTCTTGGTCGAAGAGTTCTAGAAGAAGCTTGTGTTTTCAGGGGCTCGATACTTGAAGATATATCCATCTTGAGGCTACCAAGGATCATTAAGAAATCCTCTTTGATAGACTTCATATCCCTCATAATATTCTCTAGATTCAGGGACGGTTTATAGTTGAGTTCAGAATGTGTTGTATCTTTGTTAACTTTCCAACAGTTCAGGAAGTTTTTAATATTATTATGTATGTTGGGACGTGTAATATTTCTATAGTTCATAGAGTATACAAAGAGACCCACAATATTGTGTGCCTCATGTGCTACATCTTTGAATCTTATCTTCAGATTTTTTAATTGTTCAATCTCATTTAGATCCTTTTGTCTCTCAACAAACATGATTTGGATCATGTAGCTGAGCTCTTCATAAAGCAGTTGAATTTGAGGCCTTTTCAGTAAAATTTTTGGGTGGTTGTTGATGAGTGGATTTTCGTTGTAACTCAGCAGCTTCAAGTGCTCCATGAACAATTCCAGGCCTGTGTATGTCATCTTTTCTCCCTCACAAACAAACAGTTGCAGACTAGGAGTAAAGGCTGGCTTCAGATGAGTTAGGTGTTAGTGTAAATACTCAAAAGCATGTCACATTGTATGTAATAATGGTAATTGGGTTACAGATCAAAGTCGGCTTTTAAAAATACGGCTCAGGCATGCTGGGTTGACCCCCTAACTTTCTCATTCTCTTTATTGAATTTCATAATGCCAATAGATTAACTGCAATTCAGTCATTTATGATTTATTACTAAGGATAAAAAAATGTAGAATTAGATATATTTAACTAATTACAAGGCCAATGTGACACTATAACAAAAAAATTATTGGCAAAAGTGGCACATAAAGTATTTAGATGCTTAAAACCTCTCCTAAATCGTTTTCTTCCAAACAATATATTATTGTTTTAACACTACAGATTGTTTAAACATATCTAAAACTTTAACCATCTATAAAGACCTTTTCTAAAATTTACCCTTATAAGTCACTAGCAGGTTAATTTCATTTGCTTTCTTACTTTTACCTTAAGATTATTAGCAAATCTGTAATTTTTTAAGTCACAAATTCAAGTCAAGCAAGATTGGATCAGATCAAGAACTTACATTCCCATGGTCAAGATCTTGATCCTGTGTTAGATCCTACGCCTGTAGATATCTTATGTTGGACCACATGGTTTTGCTAAACAAAACTGTAAGATCATAACAACCAATCGGTGTCTATTTGAATTTATTGATTAATGTAGCAAACTTATTTCTGGGGAGATTGTTTCTGTAAGAGTAAAAATTGGAAATTATAAAAGCTATATACATATTTCTCTGATCAATGTTTCACATTTTCTTAGTTTCAATCAAATACCCCCGAAGTGGAACAGGCACACTAAGCATCCAAATTTACAAGCATTAAGACAAAAGTTTAAAATGGAACAAGCTCTGATAGAGATTAAGTTATTTGAAGCTAAAAAAAGCCTAGAATTAATAAATTCCCCTAAAAATTAGCAGAGTACACACTCGCATGCTAAAATTTGAAGAAAGAAAATGAAAAACCATAAAGTGAAATTCACATGTATACTTACTATGTGAAGACAATATGCGCAGATCAGCGTGCGATTTGTGCGAAGAAGATGACGATCGATAGACAATTTGACAGAAGGAGTCGATGATTGACCAGCGATTTCAAAGAAGATCACTTGTTGGTTTTCTTGGAGTTCGACACTGCCAGCGGTATTGGTATTAGACTTATTTTTATACTTGACTTTAAGATCTTCCCACAGCCGTTGAAATTTGGACAAACAAAGTCACTAAAGAAAAAGGGTAACTATAATAAGATCTTGTTAAGACGATTCTGATAAGTTTTTTTTGTTTTTTCTAAGATCTTATTTTATCTTATTTTTATTTGTTTTAAGAAACTAAAAAATATACCTTTTTAGATTTAATACTTTATAAACTATATCTTCTTCTGAAGACATGAAATAAGACATAAGACATTTATGTCTTCGAAAATAAACAACACTTAAGTATAAATTTTCGTACTTTATCTTGTTCCACGCTACATTATAACTTTTGAATTTCACTAATTTTTATTTTTCTTTCCTCTTAGATTTAGATATTTGTCTTAATTTTATATATCGAAAGATAAGTAAATATACAAAGGAGAAAAATATAAAACGTTTTGAAGTAAAATACAAATACCTAATCAAATAAGTGAGAGTTTTTTTTTCTTTTTCGTATTACCGCATTTCCTAAACAAGCCTAAAAACTAAAAATAAAATAAAATAATTTCATATATATTCTTGGAGGAAATATTGTCTAAATTGATCCAATTTTGTATCTTTAAATAATATTTCCTTTCAATAATTTATAACTTTTCATTTCTAAGAAGAGATTATGATATATGAACGACTTAAAAAAATTATATCGAATGTGCTTTTTGGGAAATATTTTCTAAATTGATTCAATTTTGTTGTTGCGGAATTTAATACCTACTTAGTCACGCTAACCAGAAAGCCTATCCGATCCCTCTAATCCACTATCACCACCAGAAATGAATATCACTAAGGTCACCATGTTTGGTGAGGAACTACAAAGAGCCAAAACCATTATTAGAAAAGTTAAGTTTTTACTTTAACAAGTCGCCACAAAGTAAGTTACATATTCAGACAATAATTAAATTACCTATGTCGATATTTTTGAAAAAGTAATATACTATTTAGTAGTTCAAACCCTAGGCTCAAACATCTCTGACTACTCCTCTCTCTCACCAGTGAACTTTGTGACAACCATGTTTTGTGGTTAGAGTTCGCTCAATCTCTGTTTCCATCATGAATTTCATTAGTTCCAGTAAGGTTAGGGTTTTCTCATTCTCTAATTCTATCATCAATTTCATCATATGTTTAGTGTTTGGAAAGGTTTAACTTCAATATCTTATGTTTCTTGATGTGCCATTTGCTTAATGAAGTCTTAATATGCAATTATTTACATCTAATCGTTTATGGGTTTGGTTTGGTTTCATTTATGGTTTTCCTTATCCTTTTATAACATTTTCATTTTCATATTTTGACTAAAAAACTTGGGAGTGTTTGTTTGTTGGAGAAAGTTCTTTTATTGGTGGATTGAATGGTATAGTATACGATTTGAATTTTAAGTCGTGTTTAACTTTTTGTTCATATCTTTTGTATGACATATTTGGGGTATATGCAAGCATACTGTCTATTAGGTTTTGAATCTTTGAAGATGTTAGGTCCCGTTTGTTTTGCGGAATTCGAAGGACTAAATTTCATTTTATTCCATTCATTCCACTTATGGAATGAACTTTCTATTACTTGAGGGAATGTAAACATTCCAACAAAAGTTAACAAACGCAATATAATACGAAATTTGATTTTGATTTATTCAATTCTTTCGAATTTTATGAAACAAATGAGACCTAGTGTTTAATTTGGTCCTAATTGAAACCCAATGAACATTGGTAAGCTATCCATGGTCATCGGCTATGTTTGTTTGTCAAGCATTTATGAGTTGATATATTATTTAAACGTTTTGAACTCTTAACTTAAATAGTTTCCTAGATTGTACGATATCTTGTTGTTTTGATTCCATTTAAATATCCACTGTTTGTTGTTTGTATGGTTGTCATTTGGTACATCATATACTCTCATGGAATTAGTTGACATATCATTTTTATCATCTGAATCCAAATCTGTACTAAACCCATGCTAAGTGAATCAAATATTACTTTGGTTAACTTCTGCTTTACTAGTGTATTTTTTATACTATTGGGTGACATAAACTTAATATTATTCTAATAAATGCTTCTCTTTTTTACTTTGTTGGTATGCTTTTACGAGACATATATAATGAAGTGGAGATGCGTTTGGTCAATCATGAAATTAGCTATGCGGATGTGATTATTAACAGTTTAAAAAGTACTTCATGAAGCCCTTTCTTCTTACCTTCTCGTAGGTTCCATGTTCATCATATGCCACCTTCAGGTCTGCAACCACATATATACTAATTCATCCCCCGCCTCTCCTAATTTATATGTCTTATGGTTTCTTAAGCTTAGGGGTAAACTTAATCAGAGGATCCTTTTGCTCGTTTAATTCGGTTGCTTTTACATTTGAGTGGTTGACTAGTTTTTTTATGTAACTTACTCCAACATTGGCTTCTATTTCCTGAATTAAAGTCCTGTTGATATAACTTCATATCCTAATATCATAGCTGGCTTTTCAATCTTTTAGTTCATGTTGAACTTAACGACCTAGAGATCAGTTATGGTGAACCCAAAGAAAATGATGAAATAGGGTTTTGTTCGAAAACCATTTTCAGTAAGCAATGAATAAAAACGATACAAATCAAGGTGATTTAAGGTACCAAAGGGAAGGAAAACTCTCAAAAGTCCAAGTTCTTTTCATGATTCATGCTCAAACCACTCCTAAATGGTTACACAAGGTTAATAATTCGTATATGCTCCTTCTTTCGGTTGTCAAAGCTATTTATTTATATCGAGCTTTTGGTTTTTAAATATTTACCGCATTGATGCACATGCTCAAATAGTAAGAATTACCTATTATATTAATTATCGATTGTCCCGTTTGTTCTCATATGTTTTCTTTAGAGTGCAATCAACTAATAATTTCACCTTTTACTTCTTATTTTTTTAGGGTTTGTTCAAAAGAAATTTACAACCAGTTCTTTTTCAAGAACTTTAGGTTGTCCTAATTTTCATTGTCAATTATTCCTAGGCTGCAATAAGTATTGTATTTGTAACTTTAATTACTTTCTCTCTCACGTGTTTGGTAATGTTTGTAACATGAAATCAGTGTGCAATATAATAAATTAAACCTATGAAAACACATAAAAGTAATAAATAATAAAAACTACTGTAAACTTACCTACGTTATCCCTTTCTTAACTGCATTTGAGTTACCTGATCACATGTTTTTTCGATATTTTTGTCTGTTCTATCCTACAGATCAATTATCACACTACATATATAATTGTAACCAGACTAAAAAATGCAGAAATTTCTAATCCAGTTAACTTTTTTAATTAGTTATCTGCACCATCATTGTTTTTAGCAACATCTAGTAATGGTTTTATGCCGATTGATTCATGTTATGAATACAAATTTATAACTAGCTAGGCATAAATGATACATATCATGATACATTTTTTTGCTTTGAATGCAGAAAGATTCAGCATTCAGTAGCAAATAATTCAATTCAGCTGAAAACAAATAGGCACATATATTTTAGGGTAAATTAAATAAAAATACAATGAACTTTGTCTTAATTATCATTGTATACAATCAACTTTATTTTTTTTAAATAATACAATCAACGTTTATAATCCTCTCATTATATGCAAGTTGTTGTATACAATGAAAATTATAGAAAAATTCATTGTATACAATGGAAGCTAAATACTAGACACAGAAAAAAGTTGTTTGCATACAATGTGTGAATTATAAAAGTTGGTTGTATTATTTTTAAGAACTTAAAGTTGATTGTATACAATGATAATTAAGACAAAGTTAATTGTATTTTCATGCATTTTGCCCTATATTTTACTTTTGAATTTTATAGTGTTAGAACCTAGAGGGGGGTGAATAGGTTATATGCCCACTTTTTGAAGTTTTTGACAATATTTGCAAGTAATTAAAGAGTTTAAGGAAGAAAGATATCACCAATGAAGTAGTTTGGACACAATGATTTATAGTGGTTCAAGCAAGGGTTAACAACCTTGCTCTACATCCACTCATTGGCCTCACCCATCAAGAGTTACTCCACTAACTTCTCTCTTTAAAGGTAGAGATAAACCTTTTACAACTTCTCTCTTTAGCTTACAAGAATTACACTTCACTCTTGCAAACAAGGTTAAGATAAACCTCACTTCACTCTAATTGGAAAGGCTAGAGTTGATCCTCACTTCTCTCTAATTCTATAGGCTAGAGATGATCCTCACTTCTCTCTAATTCTAAGGCTAGAGATGATACTCACTTCTCTCTAATTCTAAGGCTAGAGATGATCCTCACTTCTCTCTAATTCTAAGGCTAGAGATGATCCTTACACAATTACAAATATATAAGAAGGTAATGTAGTGTTTGAACTTTGAATGCTTTCACTCTTGTTTCATTCTTGATCTTGAAAGATTGAATATTTATCAAAGAATATGAGCTCACAAGTTTTTGTATATGTTCTGTGTTTTTCAGATTGCAAGAGCTTAGTAAAAAACAAGACTTGAGTTGCCTTAAATAAGGAAAAAGGTGCAAGCTCAAAAAGTGTCCAGACTGTCCATGGTCGATCCACGGTCGACCGTGGCATCGACCGTCAGCCTGCTGGAACTTTTTGAGCCTTGTGAATATAGACGTTGGCCTTTTACCAAAACCACACACAACCCATTTTTACCATAAAAATGCACTGAAAAGAAGCTTTAGAAAAGTTGGGTTAGTGCCATACTTCTTAAGTTTGAATTTAATAATAAAAATGGTAGTTTAGAAACCAAATGCACAAAGCATGTTGGAAGTTTACCTCTTTGGGAGATTCCTTTTGCTAAATATGGTTTTGGCTTATTTCAATAGAAGATTGTGTTTAGTATTTGCCAAAATAGGAATTTCATTTGCTTTGACTACCAAGCTTGTGATTTTATAAAAAATTGTCTCAATTTTTATAAAAGTTTTTATAAAAATTATTTTATAAAAACTTAAACTCATTTGATTATTTATTTTGTAAGCTCATAAACTTCAAACTTTTGTTTGTAGGAATCTTCGACTTCGGCTTCTACTTGAACTCGGATCTTGACGATTGGAGCTTGAACATTTGATGAAGCTTGTTTTGTAGATTATAGATAAAAATATATTTGATTGAATATATATATATATGTATACGTGCACATATGTTAATGTTAATACATACAATTATATAAACAAGTTGTATATTTTTGTGTCAACAAAAGAGGATATATTTATAAGCCTATTTTTTCCAACAATCTCCCCCTTTTTGTTGAAGACAAAAATTTATAACTTGTATAAGAATTGTATATATAACTTTAACATGTTAACATGTGCATATATACATATATATGTATATATTCTTCTATCTTCTATATACTCTTCTATCTTCTCCCCCTTTTTTGTCTTAACAAAAAGCAGACTCCCCCTTGACATAAGCTCCCCCTTGAACGTAGAGCTCCACTTCTTGAGATGTTTGATCTATAATATATGGAAATACTACCAAGAACTTGCCAAAGAGATGTGAGTATAAACAATATTCTAAATATATATTTATTACAAGCCAAGGTTCAAGTAACATAATTCATGGCATAAGAATCATAGCAAATAGTAGCAAATATCATATTAACCAACAATCACCATAACTACTTCCCCTTGAATCACCACAATTTATCTTGTCATGACACTAGATTTGTAAAAGACCTTTGCTTTGTAAAAGCATGACAAGAGGTAATATATTTTAACATAATTGAGAGTGTGTTCAAGAATATAGCAAACTCCTTGACAATATGTTCATAATGTGTATGTGTCCTAAAGTGGAGAATGATTTGAAGCTTTTATTAATCATGTGATAGCTAATGTTAGTTAAGATATATTAAGCATGAATAGATTGAATTTGGGCATTAAAAGTCAAAAAAATAAAAATTGAAAATCTCAAAAATTTCAGTGGGATGACGGTCGATGCACGGTATCGACCGTGGTTTGCCTGAAATTTTCATGTGCACGACGGTCGATGCTAAGGTCGACCGTGTATCAACCGTAGGTGAGCTGTTTGAAATTTGACTTTTTGTCCTTTGTGGCATGATATTTATATACTTATCATACTTAACCAACACCAATATCATCTATTATTTTTCTTTTACACAAAGAAAAACATCATTTTCAAAGCAAATATACTTTCTTTTTAGAAATCTCCCAAATCCTATAGATTACATGATTCTTTGGTGCACAAAGAGAGTTCTAAGAAAAGGAGGAAGAGATAAAAGTATACCTTTAACAAGAGATTTGTGAAGATAAGAAACCACGAGACGAAGAATCTTCAACCGTGAATCCAACCGAGCCTTTGAACGCAACTTCAACCGTAAGGTAAAGTATTTTTTCTTGTGATGATTTTCAAGCCTTTTAAGAGAAAAATGGTGAAAATTGCGGCTAGGGTTTGTGGGGGAAGATGAGATGAGATGTAGTGGAGAGGAAAGAGAGAGAAAAGGCAAAATAGGGTCAAAAATCCGTCAGGCCCACGACGGTCGATCCACGGTCGACCGTGATATCGACCGCGCCTTTTGCTTACTTTTTGGATTTAGGCAGTGATCCGACGGTCGATCCACGGTATCAACCGTCAGTCGACCGTGGTACTTCTGGAATGTATATTTTGACCATTTTCATGCATTTAGGTGTTATTTTCAAGGAACATGTTCCATCATTCCTAAACCAAGTCGTAACATTTCAATTTTTAGCGGTTTAGCGAATATGTTGACAATATTTTCACATGAAGTAACATTTTCTAAATTTATATTTCCTTTTTGCATATTGTCACGTAGGAAATGATGCATAATTTGAATGTACCATATTCATATTGTTTTATTTGAAGTCCAAGAAAGTAATTCAACTCATCCATCATTCTCATTTCAATATCATTATGTATATGATTTGAAAACTCATCACACAAATCTTGACATGTTGACCCAAATATGATATCATCCACATAAATTTGCACAAGCAAGATGTCATTTTTCTTTTTCTTTGTGAATAATGTATTATCAACTTGACCTATACTATATTCATTTTTCAACAAGAATGATTTTAATTTATCATACCATGCTCTAGGTGCTTGTTTAAGGTCATACAATGCTTTTCTAAGATTATATACATATGATGGGGTCTTCAAAAATCAAAACCGGGAGGTTGACGTACATAAACGTCCTCATTTATAAAGTCATTGTTTGTACTAATCTCATGTTAGCATGTCCTAGTCTTCTATCGATTATAGATGCAAGACATACTTGTGTGTTAGGATTATCACCAAGTCTACATGTATAGAGACCACTCCAAACATCTTTTACTAAAACTTTATCATCTTTGCATATCAAGCTTTCATGTTTTGAGAATTTAACATTTAGATCTTTATCACATAGTTGACCAATACTTATTAAGTTGTAAGTTAAACCATTAACATGCTCAACATTCAAGAACTTGATATTGTCATGAAGAGTGTTACCTTTACCAACTACCTTTCTTCTTAGGTTGCTTCCAAACACCACATGTCCTCCATCATACTCCTTGTATGAAGTGAAGAGTTCTCTATTACCGATCATGTGTTTTGAGCAACCACTATCAAGAATCCATTAATGAGACATAATCTCATTTTTGTTGCACCCCTACACTTGTGTAATTTTCATTCAAGCTTTTGGTACCCAATGTTTCATGGGTCCAGGATGGTTAGTATCAAAAACTCCTACTCTAATCCACCTTTGTGTAATCTTGAACCCTTTATGATACCATGTGTTCATAGACTTAATAGGTTTATGAGAATGTCTTGATTTTTGAGTTGTATTTGATTTAGGTTTCTTGAATCCAAGTCCATGCCTTGTAGTTGGAGTATAAAACTTTCTTATTAATTCATTACTTGCAACCTTTGGCATACAAGTGGAAGAACTAGAAACAATGTTGCAATTTTGAACTTTTGGAAAATTCCAGTGAGACAACGGTCGATGCACGGTCGATACCGTGGGTCGACCGTGAGGCTCCTGGATTTTTTCTTCCTCTTTTTCTTTCACAAATTTGATAGGTGTTAAGTGACTAGTTGGCATGTTGTTGGAGTAACTTGAGAACCCAAGACCACCTTTATCTTTTGATGATTTTTGAATCTTTAACATCTCATCTAACTTGGTTGAACTATCTTCAAATTTTGACAAGGTGGTTGAGTCAAAATTTGTCTTTAGCTTACTTTCCAAATCTTTCAAGCTTGGAGATATATGAGAAGCAATTTTACTTTCTAGATCTTTTATTTTCAAGTTCAAGTTATCATTTTCATTTCTTAGCTTGACATTTTCCTTTTTCAAGCTCTTGTTATCATTTTTTAATTCCTCATTTTTAGCAAGTATTTTAGAGCTAAAGTCACATAATTGATCATATTGATGGTCATCATTCTCACTATAGTAGCTAGAATCGGAATGTACCTCACTTGTCTCAAAAGCCATGAGACATTTTTCTTCTTTTCTTTCCTCTTCTTCATCACTTGAGGATTCTTTGATATGTTTAGCTTTAAGTGCAATGGATTTGCTCTTTTCTTTCTTTAGCTTGGCAGTCTCATCATCTTTTTGCATGATTACTTCATACACCTTGAGATTTCCTATTAGCTCATCCATTTGTAGTATGTTCAAGTCCTTTGACTCCTCAATAGCCGTCACCTTTGCTCTCCATTTTGGTGAAAGAGCCCTAAGAAACTTTCTTACAATATTTTTGTTAGAGTAAATAGTCCCAAGTGCCTTGAGACTAGTAACAATAGTATTAAACATTGCAAAAGCATCATCAATTTTCATATCATCAAATATTTGAAATTGTTCATATTGTTGAACAAGTAATTCGGTTTTGTTATCTAGAACTTGGGCATTTCCTTGATATGTGATGACAAGAGATTTCCAAATAGCATTTGCACTTTCACACATGAAAACTCTTTCAAACTCTTTTCTAGGTAAAGCATTATATAGAAAAAGTTTTGCTAGAAATTTTTTTGAAATCATTTTCTTGTCCTCTTGATCCCATTTTTCTTTAGGGGTTGGAACATAAGCATTTTGTTTAGAATCAAAGGTTTTTGAAACATGATAAATCTCCCAAAGGTCAATATCTTTGGCCTTTACATAGGTCATGAATCTTTGCTTCCAATAGCAAAAGTCTTCTTCTTCAAGAAGTGGATGTCTAACCATAGAATTTCCCTCTATATAATTTTGTCCTATTTTATCAACTCAAAAATTTTTGAAAAATATTTTTAGAAGGTTTAAACAACTTTTCAAAAATTATCTAGAGCAACTTCCTCTGATACCAATTGTTAAAACCTAGAGGGGGGTGAATAGGTTATATGCCCACTTTTTGAAGTTTTTGACAATATTTGCAAGTAATTAAAGAGTTTAAGGAAGAAAGATATCACCAATGAAGTAGTTTGGACACAATGATTTATAGTGGTTCAAGCAAGGGTTAACAACCTTGCTCTGCATCCACTCCTTGGCCTCACCCACCAAGAGTTGCTCCACTAACTTCTCTCTTTAAAGGTAGAGATAAACCTTTTACAACTTCTCTCTTTAGCTTACAAGAATTACACTTCACTCTTGCAAACAAGGTTAAGATAAACCTCACTTCACTCTAATTGGAAAGCCTAGAGTTGATCCTCACTTCTCTATAATTCTATAGGCTAGAGATGATCCTCACTTCTCTCTAATTCTAAGGCTAGAGATGATCCTCACTTCTCTCTAATTCTAAGGTTAGAGATGATCCTTACACAATTACAAATATATAAGAAGGTAATGTAGTGTTTGAACTTTGAATGCTTTCACTCTTGTTTCATTCTTGATCTCGAAAGATTGAATATTTATCAAAGAATATGAGCTCACAAGTTTTTGTATATGTTCTGTGTTTTTCAGATTGCAAGAGCTTAGTAAAAAACAAGACTTGAGTTGCCTTAAATAAGGAAAAAGGTGCAAGCTCAAAAAGTGTCCAGACTGTCCATGGTCGATCCACGGTCGACCGTGGCATCGACCGTCAGCCTGCTGGAACTTTTTGAGCCTTGTGAATATAGACGTTGGCCTTTTACCAAAACCACACACAACCCATTTTTACCATAAAAATGCACTGAAAAGAAGCTTTAGAAAAGTTGGGTTAGTGTCATACTTTTTAAGTTTGAATTTAATCATAAAAATGGTAGTTTAGAAACCAAATGCACAAAGCATGTTGGAAGTTTACCTCTTTGGGAGATTCCTTTTGCTAAATATGGTTTTGGCTTATTTCAATAGAAGATTGTGTTTAGTATTTGCCAAAATAGGAATTTCATTTGCTTTGACTACCAAGCTTGTGATTTTATAAAAAATTGTCTCAATTTTTATAAAAGTTTTTATAAAAATTATTTTATAAAAACTTAAACTTATTTGATTATTTATTTTGTAAGCTCATAAACTTCAAACGTTTGTTTGTAGGAATCTTCGACTTCGGCTTCTACTTGAACTCGGATCTTGACGATTGGAGCTTGAACATTTGATGAAACTTGTTTTGTAAATTATAGATAAGAATATATTTGATTGAATATATATATGTATACGTGCACATATGTTAATGTTAATACATACAATTATATAAACAAGTTATATATTTTTATGTCAACCAAAGAGGATATATTTATAAGCCTATTTTTTTCCAACATATAGTTTTAAAGTTTTTTTTAACTTAAACTATGATAAGGTAGTTTTTAGAGTAAATTACATCATTAGTCTTTTACATTTACTCCTATAAATCTAAAAATTATACTAATAGTGATTAAGGTTTCTTTATTTCACTAGAGGTTCTTTAGTTAACGTTTTGTTTAGTTCTTTTGTTAATAGCCCTAATTAATGTGTAGAAAATAGTTAATTCATCACCGTCTTCTCAAACAAAAGAATACGTAAATACATAAATTCAAATTAAACAAGAGGGAGATTATTTATACACGCTTTTGCCATATTTATTTTTATTTTTTTCTAAACTTGTTTTACATCAAAGAAAAAAAAATCATTTTCTTTTATTGAGGAATTTCCTTGTACTTAAATAAAACTCGTGAGCAGGTTGTATATGATTGGTATCCTTTTTTAATTGGATCAAAAGTTCAGAATGTGTGTGTGTTTGTGTGGGTGGTGTGGTGGGGGGGCTTTGGGTTTGCTACAGAAATACAGACTCGAATGATAAGAAATAATTAATCGAGGCAAATAGCGAAATTGCAAAAATGAACGGTTCATACGGCAGCAGCCACCGCCTCGTCGCCTTTACCACGCCGGCAAACTACGCCGCCCGTCTCTCTACCCTCATCCACCTCAAGGATTGGACACCCCTCTGGTGCCCCACGGTCGCCGTCGAAACAACAACCCACACCAAATCATCTCTTCTCCATTACCTCTCATCTCCAACACCCCAAATCAATCAATTCTCCGCCGTCGCTTTCACCTCGCGATCTGGAATCCTAGCTTTCTCCGACGCACTATCAGACCTCCAATCGCCTCCGTTATCCCCATCCGGCGAAGAATTCACAATTTCTGCTCTCGGTAAGGACTCTGAGCTTCTCGATAACAAATTCCTTGGTTCATTCTGTAATAAAATTGAGAGAATTAAGATTTTGGTTCCCGAAATTGCGACGCCGGCGGGCATGGTGGATTCGCTAGGGTTCGGCGGCGGACGGAGAGTACTCTGTCCGGTGCCGCTGGTGGTGGGATTGGAAGAACCGTCTGTGGTTCCCGATTTCTTACGGGGGTTGGATTTAAAGGGGTGGGTGGTGGTGAGGGTGAACGCATACGAGACGCGGTGGATGGGGGCGGAGTGCGCGTCGGCGCTAATAGAGAGAGACGGTGGTTGTGGGGTGGATGCGATTGTGTTTACGAGTACCGGTGAAGTGGAAGGGATGCTGAAGAGTTTGAAGGAGTTGGGTTTAGATTGGGCGGCGGTGATGAAGGTGAATCCGGGGATAGTGGTGGCAGCGCATGGTCCGGTGACGGCGGCCGGAGCGGAGAGTTTAGGGGTGAGGGTGAATGTGGTGAGTAGTAGGTTTGGTAGCTTTGATGGTGTTGTAGATGCTCTTGATCAGTTGTGGAATAATCAAGGAAACCTCATACATTCATAGAATTTTGGGTAATATAGCATTTATTTGTACGTAATAATATGTAGTTTTATTTGAACCCTGATAATAATATAAATTAGCCCGAACCATGTTAAAAATCATAATCTAATGATATAGCATGTTTGGTAAGAGAGAAAGTCTAAATAGTAACACTTTATTATAATTGGACCTTGTAATTGTTTTTAACGAGGGAAAGTCATGAAACGTTAAGGTGGCGTTTGGTTCGCGAATTATTTTCAGAGGGAATTGGAATGTAGGTAGGAATTGGAATTTGAGGGATTTGGATTTGGAATCCAAATCCTGGCTCACTGTGTTTGGTTACCTATACCTAGGAATTGGAATTCATACCTGATTTACAGAACCACCGCCACCATCCTAGCCTCCACCACCGCTAATCGACGTCGCCACAGTCGAAGGTCGTCGCCACAGTCGAAGGTCATCGCCACAGAAGAAGGTCGTCGCCACAGTCGAAGCCCTAATCGACGTCGCCACAGTCGGAACTCTAATCGACGTCGCCACAGTCGAAGCCTAATCGGAGATCGAAGCTTCGTGAGGTCGAAGCTTGGTGAGGTCGAAGCCCTAATCGGAGGTCGAAGCTTCGTGAGGTCGAAGCCCTAATCGGAGGTCGAAGCTTCGATGGTCGTAGCCGGTCGCTGGTTGCCGGTCTCCGGTCGTTGGTTGCCGTTCTCCGGTCTCCGGTCCCCTGTTGCCGGTCGTAGGTTGCAAGGTATCGCCGGTCATGTTGTCTCCAGTCCATGTCTAAATTCCCCTGGTGAAGGAATGTGAATTCCATAGCTAAATGGATGGAATTTAAATTCCCTTGGTGAAGGGAAAGTTTTCCATGTCTAAATTCCAATTCCATAGATAAAATTTGAACCAAACATGAGAATGTCTAGAAATTGGATTCCAATTCCTACAAATTTCCAACAATTCCCTCCAACCAAACAGCCCCTAAGTGTGGTCAACATCTTTAGTCACATTTACTATAATTTAACCATAAACATTAAGGATGATGTTAAAGGTTTGAGTAATGATGGGTACGTAATAACATCGATTTCAAACCTAACAGTACATAACATCGATCTTAAACCAAATAGTGAACAAGATATACCTAGGTTTGTTCCCAAATGTCATGAAATTGGGTTTGCTTGATATAGTGTGGAGGTTTGTTTGAAATACTTTACAAAGTCCACTACTTATCCTTGAACATCCAAATACCAGCGTTAATCAGAAACACCATTTGTTCAGAAACCGTCAAATAACAATAGCGCACATCTTTATAATTGATGGTTTTTTGGAATAATATACAGTTGACACGTGTCGATGATTTACTTATTTTGTGGCTTAATATTCAAATCTGATTAGGTAATTACCCCTAAAATGAAAATATTGAAATCTACTTGCAACTAGGGGTGTTTAAAAAAATTACAAAACCGACAAACCAAAAAACTTAGCAAATTTTAGGTTAACCGGACCGGTTTTTTATTTTTTCTGTTTGGTTAACCACATGAATACTATTTTAAGTTTTTCAGTGTGCTTACGGTTCATAAATTTAAACACAGACAGTTTAATTGAATAACCGAAAAATTAAAAATACTAACTTTTATTTTTAGGTTTATCACTATGTACTAGTTGATAAATATTTATTATACCAAAAAGTAATTAAATTCAACCATTCTTAAAAATTTCATTAAGCACATTTAACAACTTTCATCTTTTTGTTTTACTTTTCTTATTTTGTACTTATGTTACTTTTCTTACTAGTAACAATATTTGTAGCTTTCTAAAAACGGTTAGGTTTGGATTTTACATATCAACGATAAAGATGACATTTCAAAGTCTTATAACATTCTTGGATTTTAAAGACGTTTAAAATAATTGATGTAGTCTTTTTATTTTTATTTTTTCAGATTTGCGATGGTGTCTTATTGGTTAGGTGTTCTTTATTTAGCTAAGGTAGGTTTGGAACCAAAGGTGCCAATGTTTTGAGTAGTTATTAATCTTTATATATGTATATATAATTTCATAAAAATATTGCATTTTGAAAGTTAGTAACTTAAAAATATACTTAGTTATTAGAACACGGTTATTTGAATAACCGAAAAACCGGTTGACCACATACTGGATAAACGAACTTCTCAGTTTATGTTTAAGAAATTTGTAAACCGATAATTTGATTAACCGGTTATATGTTAACCAAAAACTCAGTTAACGTCTATGAACACCCCTACTTAAAATATTATTTTTCACAGTTAATATGAAATCAAGAACTTGTTACTAGCATATTAAATAGGGTCCATCTATTTAGACGCCTCTTGCGAACTTAATAGACCCCCTAATAGTTAAATCGAATAATTTTCTAAAAGAAAACGATATGATAGCTATCATTACATAATTATATAGTTTGTTTACATTTTAATAATAATTTTAACCTTTTAGTAAGTAGGTAATCATGAGTAATTATTAATACTTATTTAATTCATCATTTTGTTTAAATTTTATATTACTAGTTCATTATAATTTTTTTAATTTTTATATAAACAAATAAAATGAAAAGAGACAACGTCCATGTATTTATAGCGTTTAAATAAAATAATTTTTATAACTAACCAATAAATATCTTTTAACAAAAAAATACTTATTTATTTTCTTTATAAAAATAATTAAAATTTTTATTTCTATAGAAAACAATTTAGTTATGCTTTAAAATTAAAAAAGGTTTAGTAAACATTTTAAAAACTAAAAAATGAAAACAATAAAAAAAACACATAATAAATTAATTCCATTAACAGGTTAACAACATTGGTAGAATACACATTTATTCTAAAAATATTATTTTACACTTATAAAAAACGGTTGATATAAAAAGACAATGAAAAGGAAAAAAACGTTTAAATATAACATCAAAATCACTATATCTATACTATTTTATAAGTCATACATTAATTATATCTATCCGGTTATTAACCTTTCAAAATATATTAGGTTTAGTGGATGTAAGACAAAGACATTAAACTCAAGACAAATGCTTCTTCTAGCCTCTTCAAATTCGCAATTCGACATGCAAGATCAACTAATCATTTAAGCATCATGTTCTCTCTCTCTCTCTCTCTCTCTCTCTCACCTCACCGCAAAAAGCGCGAGTTCTGGGAGCTCAAAGTCTAAAATAGCCAAATAGGTTTAATGCTCTCAAGTTCTACAAGCCTCCTTCCTCTTTCTGTGTTTTATAATTTAACCCCTTAACTTTTCATATAGTCTAGCCTTGTACCAAATGCCAATCAAATCATAAGTTTCTAGCCCAAATATAATTAATAGTTTCTATTTCGCATTGGGCGATTGAACTCTAAACATAACTACATATACAATTTCTCTATAAGCTCTCATGTTTTACCTATCATGTTAAAAGAAAGAGAAATGACTTATGGGACCTAAATCTATGTGCGAAAGAGAAATAGAAAAGAAAGAATAACTTATGGGACTCTAAATCTATATGGCAGTCGAATTTTTTCTAGAAAAGTAATAACTAAGGGGCTAATTAGACAAATCAGGGGTCTAAATAGTGTGACACGAATAAATAGAGGAACAGATCCTAATCTCACAACGATACATACCATAGTTACAGTAGCCTCTTTTGTTTAATGACAGGTCCACCGGCTAAAGGAAAAATCAGATTGTCAAGTGAACTCGTTCAATAATATAGTGATCTGGTTGTGTAAAAATAGAGGTTGTACTTTGTGTTGTAAGACACAAAGAAAAAATGAGAAACACTTGGAGTAAGTGTTGAGAGAGAAAAATGGTCATTGTTTTAAATAGTTGAGTGTGAGAGTTGCTTCTACTATTGTAATTATATTCTCCTCGTTAACAGAAAAAATTTTCGATCCTAAAAAGTGTTATCATGGCCTTGTTAGCCACTTTTTTAGTGTCGGTCCGTTTTTAGGTCTGAAGTTTTTTGTTTCAAAAACTTATTCTCATAGTAACATTAGAATGGTCTCATTCACAATTCCAAAAATATATTTTTTATAATTTTAAACCACTGGAAGGCCATCAAAATCCAGGTCAAAGTTGCTTCTCACTTCTTTGACCCGCTGTCGGAAACTTGTTGTCTCACTAGAGAAGACGACCCAGTCAGTGCCACGTCATAGTCTAGTCAACAACATGTAATCGTCCAGTCAATGACGCGACATTGACATGTCAGCGTCAGCAAGCCAAGTTTCCAAATTTAAATTTTGGTCCCTCAACTTTTAAAAGTTACATTTTGACCCCCATACTTTAAGAAATTTATTTTCCTTAAAAGTTATACCCTAACCATTTTCTACTGTTCCAAATCCAACTATGAGCTCTGTTTTGTCTAATTCGTCCTCGAAAAATTTGTAAAAATTATTTTACACCTCTTTAATGGAATCAACAAGTTCGGATATGCTCATCCGACTTACTCCCACAAATTATAATATGTTGAAGCCAAAGAAGGAAGACTTGCTAAGTTTGAATGATTTAGCCGAGCCACTTGAATGGGCAAAATAAATAGAAAAACCGTGGCTTGGATCCAACAATGAATTGACCATAGTGTTTTGCATCAAAGTCAGAATAAAAGCTAATGTTGTAGAGAAATTAAGGATTTCTATTGGTTGAATTAGAGATAACTAGATTTCAAACCCGTGTAAACACGGGCCAGTGTATAATGTATTGGTTTAATATTAATGTTATTTTTAAACTAAGTTACCAACCACACATTACAAGTGAAGGAGTGAAAGCTACTCGACCGTAGTGTAAGAAGAGTACCTACACTATCCTTCTACACAATTTGTGAAACTTGACTTGCTTTGTCGTGATGTTGGTAGGACTCCTTTTGCAATATAACCACACGGTTGAACTATCTCTTTCTAGTAGTACTCTCTAAAGTTGTGAACGACATTGTGTGACCCGTTGTTGTATTGTTCACTATGTTGGTGCAAAGCTAGTAACAAACAAATGGTTAGAACACCTGTGTAATAAAATACTTTTGTGTTTAGTTTGTATGTACATTTTAGGTATTTAATTTTCGGTTATTGCCCTGTTTGCTAGAATGACTTGTTCTTTTTTGCCTTACTCGTGCTCATAATTTTAGTTTAAAATTGAATTCTTAATTTATAAACAGTGAACATATGCAATGTTTATCAAATCTAAAATATCATATATATATATATATGTGTGTGTGTGTGTAGTGGCGGATCCAGGAATTTCGAGTGTTGGGGGCCTAGTTTTTAGGTACTAAAAAAACTTAAATGTACAAAAGAAAACAATAAGATACAGCAAACTAAATTTCATTGAGTACTACAAGCAATAAAATTACATTCTAAATTTGTCCTTTACGTTTATTCATCTTTTGAAAACATTCTATTACATCTTGATTTGAAACTTTAGCAAGGATCTCCTTTTCTACAGCACACATTAGACAGGAGCTAAGAAAACCATCACCAATTCGATTACGCAAATCCGTCTTCACAAGCTTCATCGCAGAAAAACATCTCTCAACTGTCACAGTTGCAACGGGCAAAACTAGAGTTAACTTTAATAAGCGATAAACCAAAGGATAAGATAGATGTTTCCTTGTTTCAACCATGACTCTAGAAAGTTCGGCAATACCAATGAAGTTGGCAAAATCTTTATCATTTCGCACATTATAATGGTACATGTCAAGTTGATGTTCAAGGGCAATTCTCTCCACATCATCAAAATCACAAGGATACAACTCACTCAATCTCAAATGAATCACATGGATTCAAAGCCGCCATATTTCTTAATAATTCGGTGTTTACCTCATTAAAGCGATCACCAAATTCTTGAATTTGCATATCTAGTACCGTGTTGAAACAATCGAACTCGTAATAATGTTGATTGGTGATATTGGCCCTTTGTCTCTTGCTTCTTAGATTAACATAATTTTCCTCCATCTCCAATATTGGAATATTATGCTTTTCACAAAAAGAATTGACTTTCTTCAAAAGTGCATCAAAACCGCCTCTTCTAAATTCTTGCAATTTTTCTTTTGTTGAATCCACCAATTTCACCGCTTCTAAGATATCTTGATCTTTCCTTTGAAGAGCTCGTGACAATATATCCGTTACACCTAGAATATGCAACATCAAATGCAAATAAAACACAAAGTCAAATGATTCAAGATAATTTAAAAGACCACTTGCTTGATTTTTGTTAGAACCACTAGTGTCTTCCGCTTCAACATACTCAAGCACCTTAATGACGGATGGAAATAAAGTAACCAAACGCAAGATAGTATTGTAGTGAGAATTCCACCATGTGTCTCCGGCTTGTTTAAGAGAAAGCTCTTGATTTAAACCACTTCCGGTTTTAAGTTCATCATTAACAATTTCTTTTTCCACTCTCTCTTTCTCAAGTTCTCGGAGAATATCTTTCCGTTTGCAAGAAGCACACACCACATTCATCAAGGTAGCTAACATGTCAAAAAAATTCACAACTCCTAAATGTTTTCTTGCAACCGCCACAACTACTAATTGTAGTTGATGAGCAAAACAATGTACATAGTACGCCGAATTATTTTCTTCCAAGATTTTTGCTTTTAAACCATTAAACTCACCACGCATATTGCTTGCTCCATCATAACCTTGACCTCTCACTCGACTCCAACTCAATTTATGTTTAGCAAAAAAAAGAGTCGATAGAAGTTTTAAGAGACGAAGAAGATGTATCCATCACATGAACAAGACCAACAAATCTTTCTTTAACAAGTTCACATGTATCAACATACCGAAAAACAATAGCCAATTGTTCCTTTTTTGATACATCACTAGACTCATCCACTAACAATGCAAACACATCATTACCCATTTCTTTAAAAATGGATGTAAGTATTTCTTCTTCAAAACATTTAGCAACATCTTTTTGAATACATGGAGCCACCATTTGATGATTGGCCGGTGCATTTCGTAAAGTAACCTTGCGGACATCCTCATTTTGACTAATAATCAAGTCTAATGTTTCCAAGAAATTACCTTTGAAAATTGAATCATCATTTTCACTATGCCCACGAAATGGTAAAGCGCATTTCAACAAAAATCTACAAGCATCAATAGTAGCATTTAAACGAATCCGGTACTCTTTTTTGACAATATCACTTTGTTTATCAAGAGCAACGTTAATCGATTGTTTTTGTTTCATGAGATCTTCACATTTTTTAAAGCTCTATTGTGAAAACTATTCACATCACCCACATGACTAGCAAGTCTCTCCGTTTTATTCCAACCACAAAAACCTTCAGTCACAAACGCATCATTTACACATTGATTTGCAACATGATCTCTAAATAGGTAACAACATAAGCAAAAGGCTCTATCCGTCTTTACACTATACTCTAACCAATTACCATATTGAACAAACCAAGCTTCTATGAAACGTCTTGGCTTATTCCCTATGATTGTTTTTGGGAAGTCATGGCCTCGTGGTTGACAAGGACCTCTAAGCCAATACGCACGCCTAATTTCATCTCTTTGGTTAGCATTATAATGTGAAATTCTTGGTCTATCAGAGGGGTCCCATGGGAGATCGTTCACATCTTCTACATTTATAGGTGTTGAAAAAGTAGTGCTACGTTGTTGATTCTTATTAGTAGCATTTATCTTTGAAGATTCTCCGCTATTACCAACGGATGGTAACAAAGATGATGATTTTCTTTTAAAGAATCTCTCCATTATACTAACCTAAATCATAAAATAAAAGTTCAATTAACAATTAACCCTAAATATCACTAAGTCACAAATTATCAATTAAAAAAAACCACAATATCTACAAATTAAAACTAAATTAACAATTAACAATTACATATCCCACAACTTTTTCAAAGATTACACACTTCGATGAAGGCAGTGCACAATCATACGGTCCACAAATAAATTTCAAGATAATGGCAGTGCACAATCTACAACTCAATATGTTCCACAAATAAATTTCAAACTTATCCCTAATTCCTAAATATATGTGTGCCGTATGCAGTAACTTTTTAGAAAGAGAAGGGTTAATTCAATGATTCAAAATATAAGCACAGTCGCACAGAGAAAGGCATAGAGGAACAAAAGGATTACCGATTTACCGGTTGACGTTGGTGGTTGTTCAATCGCAAGTAGCAACCTTGTTTCAGTGCTTCACCACCTCAGTTTAGGCAGCAAGATTTTGGACGGTGGTTCGATCGACCGGAAAAATTATCTCTTGCTCAAACTCTTGGTTGTAGTAGCGGTATGGTATTTTGATTTTAGAGTCGAGAAAGGAAGCTAGGTATCGGAAGGTATGAACTGGTTGAGTGGTTTTCATGGGCAGTAAAAAAATTTCTATAGTTGGGGGCCTTGGTATTTCTTGATAGGGGGCCTAAAAACCCAAGCCCATTAAGTTATTAAGAAAAAATTTATAGTCATTGGGGGACTCTCCCCCTACCCCAACAAGCTGGATCCGCCAGTGTGTGTGTGTGTATACACACGTATATATTATTATCAGTATTTTTATCATCGGTTATTAGTATACCTTTTGCTGTTATTTTATTAATTTCCTCCTCCTTAAGGATGATTTCTTTCCCAAACATGTGAAAGTGTGTTAGGCTTATCATTCATTTCATCAAACATGAAATAATGTCCTGAGATGATTTTAAGTTTTATACATAACTTCTCCTAAATTGGGTCACGGTCCCATAAACAAATCTCCATCAAATGCAACATCAACCTCATAAACTCATAGGTGAGTGTGTATCACGTGTTTTGTACATGTGTCAAAGTTAATAGATTGAATAAACAAATCATGCAAGTCCCGGATAATATTGTGGAATGTACTATTGGTATACAGTTTTTACATACATGGTAGTTTGTGGTTTCCATGCGGACTATGGTGAAGTATTTTGGTGTCCCAGTAAATGGTTACCATGTATAGTATATATTATTTTCCATCCGTATGATATCCGATAACTTTTAGTTTAAGTGGGTTAGTTATTTCGAAATGTAAATTGGTAGCTGGGGTGATTGCATATTCTTTGATGAATTTATACCAATCAATACAATGTATTCCGATTCTATTGTTGTTAATTATTGTGAAGCAGATAGAATAAAGATGGTTCTTAGTCTTCAAAAATATTTTTGGGTGAGAGCTTTTAGGTAGTTATTCACAAATAAACGGTGTTAAATCCTGCCAAAGTTTGTAAATTAAAAAATGTCTATGTAATATAATTGTAGATCATTACTATAATATTATATAGGTATTATATTGTGTGTGTGCGCTTATTAAATAATTAAATTAGTAACACATACCTGCCCAATTTCATATGTTTGGGGCAACAATATAAGAAACTCATAAACGGGATGTTTGTTTTGCATCTGCAATAATGGATTGAATCGGTAATTTTATGGTGATAGCAATACACTTTTGTTGTAGGTTGTGTTTATATTACTATACAATTTCTTGCTATAGTGTTTAACATCATGACTCAAGAAGCGTTCATGATGTAGAAACATATATGGCCTTATAAGATTTGCAAGACATTGTAATATATAGCAATCTTTAATACATATCGAATGGTCAAATGGAATAACAACTAACATACCTTTTGTGTTGTTGTGATGTTCTTGTGGCTTAGATTTAGACTCTATGTTCACTTGCAATGGTGTGAAAGGGTCTGCTTGTATTCATTTGCAAACGTATGCAAATATGGTATAATGTTTTTGAAAATGTTGTATAATATAGTAATTAGTAAGCAAGTAAAAGTCATTTAAAATACTAATTTAATACTAATTATTGAGACTTTAATGTGAACATTAGTGTTAATTACAACATAAATTAAATAAGTGCAAATGAACATACCATTTTCTCGTTTGCTATCACATTAAAACATATATTAATGAAATTACTTACTATCATCATTAAATAAAATAAAATATTTTAATATAAATTATCATTAAATTAAATTACATTAAAACATTATTAAACAGTCATATAATAATGTATTCTATAAATCATGTTGGTTATGAATTTGAGTTAAAAATATTTCAGTATTGTTGAATAGCTACATTTAGGTTTCAATAATTGTTTTTAAACTCACATTCAAACCTCAATTAGTGAATATGAGTTACTACCACCGTTAAATTAAATATTCTAATTTAGATTATTATTAAATTAAAATGCCTAATTGTTTAGACATTAAACCCAAATGTCAATTAATTACTACAATCTAGTACAAAATTTTACATGTTTAGCAAAGTACACCAAACGCATACATAAAATAAACCCTTAGCGGATCATATCTAACGATTAATGTTTTGATAGGAGATAAAGCAAGCTTATATCATAGTTTCTTATGGAATGACATGTCTTTTGACCTTAATGATGAAGAAATGAAAGTAAGCAGTATTTTGATGTGAAATTCTCTCTTTATTGTTACAACAAAGTGTTTATTAGCCGATAGAATCCTAAATCAAAATCCTGTTTCAATACAAAATCCACCGTTTAAATCATTTTATCCTCTAAGTTTATTAGCTTATAGAATCTTAATTAGAATCGTCCATTTAAATTTTTTTGTCCTCTAAGTTTTGGATCACATAATTCCAAATATAAACAAAAATCACTAATCGAGTCAATTTTTTGCCCTACAGTTGATGATGAGTTTATAAACCCTTAATAGTTCATGACCAATATTTTTGTTTACTCTATATTAATTTATACTTAATGCATAATCCTAATCGTAATCCTAATTAGTTGCGAAAATAACCTATAAGTTCTTAGTTCATAGTACTTGACAGATGAAGATAAATTAAAGCAACAAATAATAAGAAAAGATATGATCAAATTATATTCTATTGTCTAACCAAAACTATAGTTGAATTATAGAACAAATAAAATACTATTAAATCTTCAAACCAACCCAAGAAATTCATCTCAATAGAAATGAGACGAGGACACTCTATCAGTGAAAACAAACATTGATTACATTTTAAATTCATACGATAGTCGACTTACATCCTGAATCAAACTTAAGCTTTGTCAAAAACTAATGCCAAAAACTCAATCAAAAGGTACTTTTATTGGAGCAATTCATGGAGCACCTCGTAGGGGAAAAAATATCAAATCAACATATAAATAAATAAATAATGGAAAACTTATAATGTTAGGGAGCTAAATACTCACACTATTAGTATGATGTAACGTCATGTAAGAATAAGAAATTGAAAGAAAATGATCATCATATGACCAAAGCTGAGTCACTCTCTCGTTAGCTCCATTTTAGCCTTCCATAATTAAATAAATGCTAGCCACAACCAATCTTTCCATTAAAGCAACCAAATTGAGAGGGAAGAAGTGGGTTGTCATCTCTTATTGACTCTTAATATCATTTAATTAATTCACTATTCATGGGAGTTGGGCTCTATAAAGAACAGAGTGAAACGACCACATCTAATTTAATGAATAATAATAAGTAAAACGAAACTGAAAAACAACTTACATTTAGCCCATTTTATAAATAAAAAAAGCCCAAATTCTAAAATAATGACACATCATCAAATCCTTCACTCTAATTAACCTCAATTTGAAAAATCATACCTCCATAGTATTGCTACCTAAGATTAAAAGGATCTTAAGTTAAAGTATTGTTTAGGCTAAACATAAATGGTCAAACATAGATTCATTTAACATAAATTGACATATCTCTTAGCTTGATCAGGTGCTTTAATAGATTTGATTACATAGAAGAAAGAATAAAAAAAGAAACTCACCATATCGATGATTTTTAAAAACCCCTAATTGAAAATACGTGTAGGGTTGGAATGAAAGAACCCTAATATAAACATAAACTCAAAATCATTAAACCAATTCATCCACATGTGAAGTTAGATAAAGTACAAAGCATAACATCAATCAAATATAAAGATCATTAACCTAACATAAATAAATAAATAGATCATCAAAATTCCAGTATTCACTTTCGGTCATTTGTAAACACATAAATCTTAAAGTACCATTTGATAATTCAAGCAAATACCCAAAATAATATAAAAAACAGGGTTTTAGAACATTTTGACAAACACCTGGTATGCATAATTAAATTGTTAATTTGTCTATACTTACATGGTTGCTGGAAGCAAAACTCTTAGCTCACACTTTCATCTGCAATGATCGTTTTTTTAACAACACCTACATATGTAAATCATGTTCATAGATAAAGGTCACAACTAGTTACCTTTTGATAGAAGAAATTGGAAATCACAAATCAATTGAAGCAATTCCAAGTGATAGATGTTAGCATCATGGTTTAAACAACTCCAATTAAGAATGGGTAAAAACAAAACGTTGGAAGTAATCATCATTATGCTATTCTTGTTGCATCTAATTAGGATTTATGATCTCCATTAGTAACCGACACATCATCAATGAGTTTATGATCTCAATTAGTAACCGACTCACCATCAATGAGGATTTATGATGAATGAGAAGCAAAGGTGAATGTACACAAATACACTCAAATCAAACCACATCATATCATGAGCCAGCCTAATTTGCTTCAATTTTTACAATAGAGAATAATGGGCAATGCCAACTCATCTTTGAAGGATTTTGTTTTAGTATATATATAGATTTAGGAAAAATAAATTTGAAAGTTATGTGTTTTAATTAAGAGTAAGATTGTCCAAATAACTGATATACAATATCCAAATCTCAAATTTGTCTTTTAGATAACCTTCGAGAAAAAGAAGAAACTTGTGTAAAGGTCAAGAAAAAAACTTAGAGAAGTTTTATAGTCTCCGAGTCTCCTAAAAAATCCTCCTGTCCATTAAATCAATACAAGTGTTAAAATTAAGGAAATAGATTATAAAAGAGAATAAAGGATTACACATATCATTATTTTGTGAGTTGTGGACGAATCAATGAAATAGGATAGAAAAGAAGGAGGTTATAGAATTTTTCAAAAACTTAGATTCACCGAATTTAAGAATGATTTAAAGCATATGTTTTTCAGAAATCAAAAATCAATCGGTTTATGCATGGTCGCCGACCAAATTATACCACATGTCAACAACATTGGCAGAAACCGAGTAAGCCAAAGGTTTTCGGTGACAATTTGATCAGGTGGGTAACACCCTTACTCCTCTTTTTTGGGTGCTACTATTTAGCCCCCCTCTCATCACATACAAAAATGTCAAATCAAGAATGTTACATTTTTAATATACTTTTTTCACTCATATATGTCAAATTAAGTGGGCTAACTAAATAATCAAAAGACTATATAGAATTACCTTTTTTTTTTACCTGATCGGGTGACTTATTCGAGTCTCCCAATCCGAATTACATGGCGTACCGATTAACTTATTGGTAGATCCGAAAATGTGTGGGAAGTAGCACCCAAAATCTGGCCGATAACCACCATGCAATCCTGACTGAGAAAACCTTGATCTTATCGCATCAAGATTAGGAAAATTAGAACCCAGATGTATATTCCTCTCAACAAGTTGACTCCCATGGGAGTAAACCCTATCAGAATCGCAACCTACTCATGTTGCACCGCAGCGACGCAGAAAAACCTAAATCTGGGTTCTTCTTCAAATCAACCACGATCGAGACATCAGATGGGGAAACCAAAGCAGATCATTGTTCTGCACGTTATTGCGATCCTTACACGTACACTTGATTTCCATCAGAAACAAGAACCTACAACCCTCCTTCACCAAACTCTGGCTCAATTTGGTGAGTTATTTAACATATCGATTATGCATCAATTCCTCTTGCCGACATTATTCATTTCTTTTTCCTTTCACTTGGTGGGTATATAGATCGATTGCCACCACCTACGTTCTAAAGTCATTTACAAAGAAGTTTAGGCATACCCAATCAACTTGAGAAATCTGCATCTTTCATTCTTTCCCACTCATCCCATAATCTCTCATATTTCACCTTAGCGTCATATTAACCCGTAAAAGCCCCTCTCCGGGTCAAGGAGAGGGGGCAAGGTGTTTATTTTCACTAGATGGCTATCCCATGGGACCAATGCGGTCAGTGTGATTGCCTACCCAACACATTCTTGGAGAAATAAACAATACAAGAAATGCATCTATATATAATCATCTCCCTATCACAAAAAATACATCCCAAAATGTTTCTGAACATTTCTAAAAAATATTGATATCTATACTGCTATGCTAAAAAACCAAGTATTTTATTATACAAAAATGACTCAAAAACACACAATTAAGTTTGCTCTTTTGTCATGAATCATAACAGTACCAAATACATTTCTAACAACTATCTTCATTTCCTTTACCACTCTACCAGCTACTGTCTTTTTGCAGAATATTCTAAATTTCTGGACTGAAACAGAATAATCATAAACTTTCTTTTTTCCAATGAAAGCTCTTATCTTGACCAGATTCATGCTACACCTCCCTATACCACTTCAATTTTCTGAAACATATAATCCAATAACACTTTTGTGAATTTTTTGAAGGGAACCAGAAATGCCAAATCTCTCTGATTTGTTCATTAGATTATGATGATTTTTATTATTTGATTAGTCCTTAAGTCCTATCAATAACCAGAGTAATAATAAACATTGTACCAGCTTCCATACCATTGAGAGGCTGAGAGCATGGTTCCAAATAGACTTTTTTCCAATCAGACCATATGTTTATTCCATTGCAATGATACCTATCATTGATATTATCACACATACCGCAGCAAAACCATGTAATTACAATCCCAAGAAGACAATATTTGTAATGTACAACACCTTGCATCAAACCTATATACCGTAAACTAACCATCACCGATGCAAGATTCAACCTTTACTTTTTCCTTTAATATCATCATCTATACCCTTTAAACAAACCATCGCACAACAGATGTACCTCTTAACCCGTCCCCTCTTTATGACTCTTCATTGTAATTTTGACCAGCACCATCAACCATGTCTCTACCTCCATCCTTATACCTTCATCCCAACCAAAAGATTGGCACAGCCGCACAGGAAATTTTATATTGGTAGAGGAACACGGTTAACCAAAAGATTCAGAGGCTTAAATGGGATCTTAATAAAAGATAAAAGACATAAAAATTCGAAGTAACATCAAGCTCAAAACGAGGCAATGAAAAGAGAAAAAAAAACACCCTTGTCATCTACCAAACTTCCATATCATCCTTACACCAAATACACCCCTTAGCTCGTCCCCTATTTATTTCTTCTTTCCTTACTCTTGGCCATCACAATCCCCAAGCCTCCACCTGTATATCTTTAGCCCGAACCAAATACCCAACCCAATATCATTTTATGATTTTAAATATTTAACGACTTGTTTCCTGGAATCTTGTCTCAATCTGTTTTGTTTGTATCAATCCAATGGATAAAAAGTCCAGAAGAGCCTGTATTAATTAGTTATACTAATGTGGTTAGTATCTTGTAATTGATATTAATCGATTTGTTGCTCTGTGCCTGAGATCTCATTTTATGTAAAAGCTTTTAGATCCTCCACATTTTGGTGTTGGAATTTAATAAATTTTTTTCTGTTAAAAATATATACTACAAGTCAAATGCTGTAAATTAACTGCGACAATTGATTAATCAGTGTTCCAGATTTTTTCTGTTAAAAATATATATTAAACATGGTAAAAGCTTTGATACAATCAACACTAGTCATTATTCAAGAACAGAGTAGAGAGCAGTACAGATTCTCATTGGCGCTTGGTTGTCTACCATTCATTTGATATTGTTATCTTTTTCTTCATCTCTTTGGTAAATATTTCAAATTTTTTTCCCTCCATTTCGCCTTTGCTTTACTGTCCTCTTAAAATCATTGTGCTAAAACTCTTCTTTGGCTTCACATTCCTAGTAAACTTGTTCGCTTTGTATATCTCCAATTTACATCAGTTTAGTGGATGTTTTATATCTAAGTTCTAAAAGCTACTACAATGTTGACATATATAACACATGCATGCCTGGTGTTTGAGAAACTGTCCCAGTGAACTTTTTATGGCTATCTTGTTCTATATATAGGATCATTAGTGAATTATCTCAATGAATATCCATATGGGTGAGCCGTGAACGCTGATTCTCCAAAAGAGGCCGCAAATTCATTATTGCCAGCTTAAGCTCCTTAGGTAGTTGTGCTTTTCCAGAAAAGAGAAAAAGAAATTAGTTAGCTCAATAAACCCATCATCGTGCACGAATGATAGCTTCCAGACCCTCTCATTGATCACGCTAACGCTAAATAAACATAGGATATTTGTGAGGTTTTCTTCCAAATGTATTATGTATTCAAAGTAGAATAATATATTGAAAATCCAAAAGCTTTTACTCAGAGCATTAAAAAAAACACTCAATGCTGGTGTAAAGAATTGACCAAAACTTCTTTATCAGTAGGAAATTCTAATATGCTCCACCAATAATAGTAGCTTTTGGGTGACAAAGAATATAGGGCAGAAGGCTACACTGATTCAGCTGTTTATTCAACCCCTGATTCAAAGTCACATGCACAAGAGATGAAATAAAACACAAACAAACCTATAAGTTCCAAATTTCATATGTTACTATACTATAACATTCAACAGTGTTCGAAGAGAAATCCAAATCTTTTGAAGTTTATTTGTTAGTTTTAGTCACTAAGTAAAAAGGAAGTTATTGTTCTAGTTATGTTTCTTGACTTTTTGGTAGTATTTTGATAGGTTGTTACTCAACCAATCTCTCTCTCTCCCTAGCCATGTATTTTGTCAGGTTGTACCTCCTACTTCACTTCAAACTGATCTCCATCTTCTCTATACATGCAACAAGTTCTGATAGTTGAGTGTGAACTTATAGAGGATGTCAATAGAATGTTTCCCCCTGTATTCTTTTGTCATGAAACAGAGGTTGCTTATGTCAAATAAACAGTTGAATGACATTGATCAATGGCTTTTATGGTACGGTCTACCCACTATTACTGATCAGGAAACGGTCTGTCAAGGACGTGTATTCAAGAAAGCATGCAAAGAGAGCTTTCCCAAGTCTGCAATGCTGTTAATTACAAATCTACTCTTTCAACAGCAAAACCGAACCTATAGAAATTAAATGAATATCAACTTACTAAACGGGACATGGTGATTAAAAAGGTAAATAAACAATGGTGAGACACACAATGTGCATAACTGATCAAAACTTATCTGCAAAACTACAAATTGAGCCTTAATTAATCAATTAAAGATATTAAGAGTGTTAGTGAGACTGAGAGCATTGAGTGCTTAAAAATTACTTGACGAAATTTCTTGCATTAATAAATGAAGCTCTTTATTTGTACTTACTATATATGAGCTGGAACCAATTTGACATAATCACAGTAGCCTGGACTTAACTGCTTATTTACTTATTACTGTTTAAAGTCAAAGTGAACTTTACATATGAATTCTTCTAAGAATAAAAGTTCATTAAAAAGTTACTCTAATTTGAAAGCATTTTAGTTGGGACATTTACAGAATCAAAATCAACTGAACTTGCTTCAAAATAGAAAAATAACATATGATCATTGTAATTCTTCAAATGGAAGTTTCATAAGTTGCTGGTTTTGACAGACTTGCTAAGATGTTGATTACATGTTTTAATCAGGCCAAATATACAACCTAAACCATTAAACAACTAGTGATGTTAAGAGAGAGTTTTTCATTTATAAAATCATGCATAAAGAATTAAAGTGTAAGTATTGACATTTTACGAAAACTTTACCAGTTAGACGGCATCCACTTGTACTTTCCAGTAATTAGGAGCAGCTTTACCACTATTCTATAACATTGATCTTCAAGTCATAGTTTCCCACATCATCTTGCTCCTCTTGAATTCTGTGAAGGGATTCGATGGCAGAGCTGCTGGCTTCATACACCTCAATAAGCTCAAGTGTTGGGATATTCCCAATTTCAAGCGGGATCTCTTCAAGATCTTTGCAACTCTCTATTATAACACGTTTGAGATATGGGAAGTTGATTTTAGAGGCTTCCCATTGTTGGATATCCAAATCTTTCAATTTCAAGAATTTTAGTTGTCTAAATTGCTCCTCACCTGTTTCCCATCGGGGTCCCACAAATGCAGTGTCTAGTAGTTTCAGAACCTCAAGTTTAGGTAAAGATTGAATTATTGACATATCACTCCAAGGAAAACAACATCCTGTTAATGAAAGCTTTTTCAATGAAGCAGGAAACCCAAAGTGAATCTTTCTGAATCCAACACAAGGATATTTACTCTGATCAGATACACTTACTATACCTATAGTAATCAACGCCAGTGTTTCTAAGGACATGAGTGATTTAAAGTCATGATCCTGATCAGCAAGAGTCATAGATGCAAGCTTCTTGATACCAGGAATATATTTCACCCAACTTTCTGCCCCATCAACCAATGTCACTTTGGAAATGGTTTGCAAGTTCATTGGTTTTTCAGTTGCGTTGAAGTAAATAGTCTCGTCACTCCTCAGATGCCTTAGATTCACCAAGTTTGATATAGTCTTTGGCAATGACAAAGGCATAGAACATCTAATAATGAGAGTTTGAAGGCTCCAAAGATTGCATATCGAGGATGGGAAACCTTCGGTATGCCAAAACGCCAAGTACCTTAAGTGAACTAGTAATTCTATAGCCTGTGGGAAATCTTTGAGCCTACACTTGTGTAAATCCAACACCATGAGGAGAGGGTAGGAATGGAAATACTCATTAGTGATGTTGATCTTGGATCTGCCACTATGAAAACACAAAAGTGATTGAATCCTCGGGTTAGGCCAATCAATAACATTGTTGACCAAGAAGTCAACATCTGTGAACATCCGGCGTGGTCTTGTAATAGAAGAGGAACTTGCAGGGCTTTGCATTTTCAGGCAGAAATCTTCTTCTGTTGCTTTATTCAAGCAGAGCTCCCTCAAAAGATCATGGACTAAAAAAGATTTAATGTCACCGTTGAGCTTTCTGTCCGCAACAACTAGAAGATTTCTATCGATTAGTTCCTTCAAATAAGCCTCTGCAATTTCTTCTAAGCTTTGGTTCCCGGATTCTTGTATAAATCCCTCCGCCATCCATAACCAGATCAAACTTTGTACATGAAACTTATGGTCTTCTGGGAAGCCACTTAGATAAAGAAAGCGGTCTTTCAAGTGAAGAGGCAAATGGTCATAACTCAAAGCCAATATGTCCATGTATCCATGCTGGTCGGTGACAATGTAGGAACTGACACTTTTAGCAATTCTTTCCCATGAACTTTTGGTTGGTGCTTCTTTTGCTAGAACTCCTGCTATGACAACCACTGCAAGTGGCAATCCATGACAGTTCTTTGCAATTTGCATTCCAGGTTTAATCAACCATTGAGGGCATTCATGGCCATGGAACACTTTTTTACACAACAGCATCCAGCTTTCCTCTTTGGTCAAAGATGGTAACTGATGGACAAAACCATATGATATTGCATGGGAAGCAACTTCATTGACGCGAGTAGTGAGCATAATCCGACTTCCTGTGTTATGGTCAGGCAGCAATAGCTTCAGGTCATTCCAAGCGTCAACACTCCAGATATCATCAACCACAATCAAATATCTCTTGCCCATAAGTCTTTTGTGTAACATTTCACGAAGTCGATAATCACTAGCACTTACAGGGTCGAATTCGATGCTGATGGACGCAAGAATTTGAATTAACACATCACGTCTTTCATAAGCTTGAGATACAGTGACCCACGCACGGACCTGGAAATGATACACAATAAACGGATCATTGAATACTATCGATGCGACCGTAGTCTTTCCCGAACCACCCATTCCAACGATAGAAACAACATCTAGTTGCTTTTTGTCTTGCACAAGTTGGTCCCGTATCAGCTCTGCATCACGATTGGTCTCCAGCTGCTCCACAGTCATTCCGTTCAAATGTTTTTTGGTTTCCAATGGATATGTGATCCAGGAATCCCCAGCAGCAGCAGAAGGTTGCGCTTTCAGGTTATCAAGAATAGTAATGAACTCATGGTTGATAGAGTCAATTGATCTCATAACATTCTCAAGGTCTAGTGAACATTTAATGAAATCATATCTGCTAGGAGGTATATTATGTTTGGCGTTGATGAAGTATACAAAACGACCTACGATACTATGTGCCTCTCTTACTGCATCTTTGAATCTGATCTTCAGATATCTTACTCCTTCAAGCTCATTGAGGTTATTATCTTTTTCAACAAACAGAAGTTCGATCAAGAAGCAGAGTTCGTCATAAAGCAGCTGAATTTGAGGCCTTTTTAATAAAATTTCTTGGTGGTTGTTGATGATTGGATTATCGTCGCTGTAAATCAGCTGCTTTAAGTTCTCCATGAACAATTCCAGCCCTGTGTATGTCATACTCTCTCTCTCTCACACACACACACAGACATACATGGATTGGGTGGATCAAATTGATGTATATATTCTCAATTTTTAAAAGGTCCACTTTCCTTCGTTGGAATAATGGAATTTGTGTTTTTCACACTTCGATGTCTCCGCCGCAACTCTAATTGGCATTTGTGTTTTCACATTTCTTTGTAATAATTAGTTTAACAATAATAATAATACTAATAATAAAAAAATATCTAGTTAACAAAAATTATTCAATTTACACTTTTTTTCTATTTTATGTATTCAGCTTTCAAACTTAGAGTGATGATTTGTGCACAACAACTTTTTGTCATACACAACAATTAGGACCTTTTTGTCCCTACCAACCCACTAACTATTAATCTCATCCACAATTAGGGCGACGGCGTAGACGGAGAAGGGTGACGGCGGAGACGGTGAAAGGCGATGACACTAGAGGTGAATACAGAGATGAAGAAGTGCAACGGCGGAGACGGTGAAGGCGACCATGGAGACGGTAAAGGGAGACATCGGCGGAGGGGGAGATGGAAAAGGGTGACGACGGAGACGATGAAATGCGACGGTGCCGGAAGCGAAGACGGAGAGGGGCGACGATGGTGATGCCGGTGACGGCTATAGCGGTGCCCGATTATGACAACGACGGCAGCGAGAGTGTAGTGTCAGTTGATGTGGTAAAAGTGACAGTGGATTGTTGGTTAGATGAGTCATAATTTTGAAATCTCACATATAAGGGATTTAGAAATATCAGCCCTCCCTTAAGGATTTTAAAATTTCATATCTATAGGACTTGAAATTCACATGCATGCCTTCTTATTTTCAACCAAACATGAGATTTCAAAGGATTTGAAATGTAAGTTATGCGAAATTTCTCGAACCAAACAGACCTTTATACTAAAAAAATGAGAGAATTTGAAAGGAAAGGTTTCTCTCCGCTTTCCCTTCGTTTCCTACTCCTTAAATTTGAGAAGAGGTCGTTAATGTTTTGAGCTCTCAAAATTTACCATATGATATATCAAGTTTAAAAATCGGAGACATAAAATAGAAAAATATGAGAAGTACTAAGGTTTTATGGTTCAACACATTAAATAAAGAGTTAATTTCACCAATAATCCTTTAACTATCCAAAAGTTGCAAGTTTAGTCATTTTTTTGAAAATGTTGCAAGTTAGATCCTTTAACTACCATTCTTTTGCAACCACGGTCCTTTCTAACGGAATCTCTTAACTTGCTCCGTTAAACTTTCTCATGTACACTGCACATGAGGGTATATATGTCCTTTTACCAATTTAATAATTTTTAATTAATTTCCAGACCTTTTTAACTTTTTTTTTACATAAAAAATCAAACTTCATCTACCCAATTACCATATCTCAATCTCAGTCTCTCACATCTCTCTCTATCTCAATCTCAGTTTCTCACTTCTCTGTCTCGACAACCACATCTCTCTCTGTCGCTACCGGAGGCTAAATTCGCCACCGCGTTTGAAGAAGCTGTTATGATAACTACCGGCAGAATCCGATCGAATCTTCCACTGATATGGAAGCTTAAACGATTTCTCAACATTGGTTCAGAGAAACGGCTTCGTACGGCCGTCGCTGTCGTTCAAAAAATTCGCCTACAAACTCACCAAAGAGAAAAAACTAGAACCGGAGCATAAATCATCCCTTGATTCCGTCGATCTACTTTCCCGGTTTCTGAGCTCCGGTCACTCCGATGAAAAATTCATCGCCAACATTGTCATCAGCTTCATATTGGTAAAAGGACATATATACCCTCATGTGCAGTGCACATGAGGGAGTTTAACGGAGCAAGTTAAGAGATTTCGTTAGAAAGGACCATGGTTGCAAAAAAATGGTAGTTAAAGGATCTAACTTGCAACTTTTTCAAAAAAAGAACTAAACTTGCAACTTTTGTATAGTTGACCATTGGTGCAATTAACTCTTAAATAAATTTAGGTAAGTTTGAAAGTTGGAGACATACAATCATAAAAAGTGTAAAGTTGAATACAATTTGATAAATTAAACCCGACGACTACAACAATAATAAAGGATAGGAAAATCAATTATATTTGAGAGGGTTGCTTGATATGGTCTAGTGTTAGTTATCGTCAAGGTTCCTAAAATAATAAAGGTATATAGTGTAGGGGTTTGGTCGGTTTTTCAAAATATATTTTAGCAACGGAAGCATGAACAACAATTTTAAACTTTTTAAAACTCCCCACCAATGATCCATATGCAAGCCTTAAGAAACAAAACCAACCATAGGATGTTTAGAACTACAACCTTTGTAGCGTGATAAAACCGTTGGTGAAGTGGTTGATCAATGAGAAGCCAAGTAGAGACCTCCTCCAGGGTATCCACAAATCAATGAGTCCAACACCTTGAAATGCTAGTTTCTCCAACCCTTTGTAGCTCACAAGCAAGCAAGACAATAACCTTGTCTTCTTCTTTGAACTAGATGTATGTTTGAGTATGTATTATGTTACCACACTTGGCTTAAATGAAAGAACACCGATACTAGTAAGTAAGGATGTTTTTTCAAGTATGAAAACACTTAGAACTTTTCTAAAGAAGCACAAAGGTGGTAGCATGTAAGTGTAACACAAAAGGGACCATGCAAGTGACTTTAAAAGCCAAGAAGCCAAAACAAGAGAGGGAGGCCCCTCCCTTGTCATTTTGGACGAAAATATGAAGGGGAGGAGGGTCCCCTCTTGCTCTTGTTGCTTCACTTGTCCATGGTATGCATGTCTTGGTTGATTTCCTTTCAAGCAACCTCAAATAGGCCCCTCTTGGTGATTATTGTGAGCATTTCTAGTTTCTTTTATAAATATATATAAAAGGTATACTAGATGTGTCATACTATGTATAAAATACATCTACATGTATTTTATATACATACTTGATTGTTACTAGTAACTCTTTACTAGTAACAAAGATATACATACACTTATATAATTGTTACTAGTAACAATTTACTTGTAACAAATATATATTTATACACACACACATATATATATATATATATTCATACATATATATAAAATCATATGTTTATATTTATGTATTTGATATGCATTACTTTATATCAATATATAAGAGTGATATTATTATTTCACATAAATAATAATATGCAACAATGCATATATACTTATATATATATATAATGAGTTGGAAACATATTTAAATCATATTCAAATATGTAATTGGTGTCCATTGATTGTAAATGTGTGACCCTATGGGTTTATTTATTATCAGTAATATCGTATTAATTTGTGTCTTGTGCACATAGAACCAACAATCTCCCACTTGCACAAGTTACAACTTAAGCCGATATAGACAATGGTAAGAACGTCTAGCAACATCCCATTGCCCCTAATAATAAATAAAGTGTGTTGATCAACACTTTCACCAACGAAATTAACTCACTAGCTACAAATCGTTGTTATAGGTAAGTCATCAATTATCCCTTTGTTTTAACATCTTGTTGAATGTGAGACATGGATCGTCATCAATTCTCATATAATGTTTAACTTGTTTTAGGGCCCAGAGATATTATACTCCCAATTAAATGAGAGAAACAAATTCCATCTTGACTACATACGTCTCTTATAAGACTCATATCATACCTAATAATGGCCTTTATAACTACCCGGTTAAAGATAGCGTTTAACCACATTAAAGCATGATACTCCTCATACTCGAGTCCCAATATGTGTCTCAGGTCTAAGGATACAAAGATACCACCTTTTTCTCAAGATTTACTTATGACACTGATCCATGAAGCGATCTTAAGAGCGGGTCATGTTCAATGTTCGTTCCCTAACAAACATTAGTGAATTTGGCTGCAAACCCTTTTGCCTACTTTCATCACGAATGAAAGTCAACCAACCGATTCACATTAGTCTTAATTCATAACTATTCCCATAGTTATAACCGACTATGGACGTTTTAGAATAAAGAATTATTCATGGATTTAAACATGCTAATAAAGAACACAATAAATATTAATGAAGTGATCATATCTCATACATCATTCAGATAAAATAGATATTGTCATAATGTTCCAAAATATCCAAATACTAAATTACAATTCAAATCCAATCCCTTGCAAAGCGAAGACCTATTGCCCTAGTATGAGACTCATGCTTAGTCGAGGCAAGAGGTTTCGTAAAAGGATTTGCAAGATTCTGATCTGTATGAACTTTGCGAATACACATATTTCCTCTATCCACCATATCCCGTATGTAGTGGAAACGCCTGAGGATGTGTTTGGTGCCGTGATGTGATCTTGGTTCTTTTTCCTGGGCAATAGCACCTTCGTTATCACAAAATATCTCTATGGGGTCTTGAATGCTTGTTACTACCCCAAGGTCAGCAATGAACTTCTTCATCCATGCAGCTTCTTGTCCAGCCTCAGAAGCAGCAATGTATTCAGACTCTGTAGTGGATTGTGCAACTACACTTTGCTTAGAACTTTTCCAAGCAACCGCGCCTCCATTCATAACGAAGACATAGCCCGATTGTGATCGAGAATCATCTCGATCCGTTTGGAAACTAGCATCTGTGTAACACTTTACACAAAGATCTTCTTCCAAACCCCCATAGATCAAGAATATGTCTTTTGTTCTTCTCAAGTATTTTAAAATGTTCTTGACTGCCATCCAATGGCTATCTTCTGGGTTTTGCTGGTATCTGCTCGTCATGCTCAAAGCATACGAGACATCTGGCCTAGTGCATAGCATGGCATACATGATGGATCCAATTGCAGAAGCATATGGGATCTCACTCATTCTATCTGGCTCTTCTCTTGTGCTAGGGCTTTGAGCTTTACTCAAAACCGTGCCTTGTGCCATTGGCAAGAATCCTCTCTTAGAATTCTCCATCTTGAATCGTTTCAAGATCTTGTCAATATATGCATTTTGACTTATGCCAATAAGACACCTAGATCTATCCCTATAGATCTTTATTCCAAGAATGTAGGCGGCTTCTCCCAAGTCTTTCATTGAGAAACACTTCCCAAGCCAAGACCTGATGTCTTGCAAGGTCGGGATGTCGTTTCCAATGAGTAGTATGTCATCAACATACAAGACAAGGAATGCTACTGCGCTCCCACTAGTTTTCTTGTAAACACACGGTTCATCTTCTGATTTGATAAAACCAAAGTCTTTGATTTTTTCATCAAATCGAATATTCCAGCTTCGAGATGCTTGCTTTAGTCCATAAATGGATCTTTTAAGCTTGCACACCTTGTTAGGATACTTAGGATCTACAAAACCTTCGGGCTGAACCATATAAACATCTTCACTTAAGTGTCCATTTAGAAAAGCCGTTTTGACATCCATTTGCCATATCTCATAGTCATACTATGCAGTTATGGCAATAAGTATTCTAATAGATTTAATCATGGCTACCGGAGAGAAAGTTTCATCATAGTCAATACCATGAGTTTGAGTGAAACCTTTCGCCACTAGCCTTGCCTTAAATGTGTGTACATTTCCATCCATGTCTGTCTTCTTCTTGAAGACCCACTTGCTCCCTACAGTCTTACTATTGGGAGGAAGATCAACCAAGTCCCATACTTGATTTTCATACATGGACTGCATCTCAGTGTTCATGGCATCAAGCCATTTATCGGATTCCGGATTCGATATAGCCTCTTGGTAGTTAGTAGGCTCAGAAGAGTCTACCAAGAAAATCTCATCATTGGACACGAGAAATCCGTATCACTCGGGTTCTTGACGAGGTCTACCAGATCTATGAACACTTTGTGTTTCAGTAGGTTCTTGAACAACCAATTGTTCAGGTTTAACAACCGTTTGTTGAGTGCTAGTGCCAACCTGACTTGCATTTTGTGGTTCTTGAATTTCTTCAAGGTCTACATTGTTCCCACTTGCCTCTTTCGAAAGAAACTCCTTTTCTAAGAAAGTGGCATGCCTAGAAACAAACACTTTGATCTCAGCTGGGTTGTAGAAATAATATCCTAGTGAATCTTTAGGATATCCCACAAATTTACATTTGATAGATCTAGGATCGAGTTTGCTTGAAGCTTCTTGTCGTACATGAGCCTCACAACCCCAAGCTTTCAAGTAAGATAAGTTTGGAACCTTTCCATACCACATCTCATATGGTGTCTTATCTACCTTCTTGGTTGGAACCATATTCAATATGCACGCAGCAGTTAATAAAGCATAACTCCAAAAGGACGAGGGTAGAGTACTTCGGCTCATCATAGACCGAACCATATCTAGTAGAGTTCGGTTCCTCCTTTCAGATACACCATTATGTTGTGGTGTTCTAGGAGGAGTAAGTTGTGAGATAATCCCACAATTACTAAGATGATCCATAAACTCTTGGCTTAAGTACTCGCCACCTTGATCGGAACGAAGGGCCTTGATTGTTTTGTTGAGTTGATTTTGTACTTCGTTTTGAAACAACTTGAACATTTCAAATGTTTCATGTTTATGTTTCATCAAATAAACATAACCAAATCTACTATAATCATCGGTGGATGTAACGAAGTATCTATCACCATCCCTAGACATTGATCTAAAAGGACCGCATACATCCATATGTATGATTCCTAATAGATCTTTGGCTCTTTCACTTGAACCGGAGAAAGGAGCCTTAGTCATCTTCCCATATAAACATGATTCGCAAACTTCAAATGAGCTAGAATCGTTTGATTTTAAAATTCCATCATTTTGAAGTTTTGCAATGTGTTTCTTGTTTATATGACCAAGTCGACAATGCCATAGGTATGTTTGACTTAAGTCATGCTTAGGTCGTTTGGTGCTAGTGGTATATATAGAATTATCATCAAGAGATCTTTTAAGATTAACTTCATATATTCCATTAAGAGGGCGAGCCTCAAAATACAAAATGTCGTTTTTGAAGGCACGAATGCCATCATCAACGAAACCAAAAGTGAATCCAGATTCTCTTAACCGAGCTACTGAAATAATATTCCTAGTTAAACTAGGTACATAACAACAATTGTTTAATATTAAGTACAGGCCATTTGGTAATAATAATTCAAAAGTTCCAAGGGCTTCAACAGCAACATTTGCTCCATTGCCCACGTGGAGATCCAAATCGCCTGGCTTCAGCAGCTTACTTTTTCTCAACCCCTGCACATTGTTACAAATGTGAGTTCCACAACCGGTATCAAATACCCAAGAATTTATAGAAAAAGTATACATTTCAATCATATATATACCTGAAGTGCTGGCCTCGCCAGCCTTCTTCTTTTTCAACTCCACTAGGTAGATTGGACAATTGCGCCTCCAATGTCCTACCACCCCGCATTCAAAGCACGGGTCATTTTTGGGAACCTTTCCCGCCGTCTTGGGTGTAGGAGCCTTGGCAACTTGCTTGCCTTTGTCCTTTCCCTTTGCCTTCACTTTGCCTTTCCCTTTTGAGTTGTTTTTCTTTTTCTTCTTGATTTTCCCTTCTTGAATCATCAAGACTTGAGGTGTTTTGCTTGGAATCTTACTCTCAGCAGTTTTAAGCATCTCATGCAACTCTGAGACAGATTTCTCCCAATTGTTCATGTTGTAATTCATGACGAATTGATCATAAGCTTTGGTCAACGAGTTAAGGATCATATCCTGTGCAAACTCGTTGGTTATGGGAGATCCAAGCCTAGCAAGCTGGTCAATGTATCATTTCATCTTTAGCACATAGTCGCTAACGGATTGACCTTCCTCCATCTTGCATGCATGGAAGGCTCGAGTGACCTCAAAGCGTTCTTGCTTCGCTTGCTTTTGGAACATTTCCTTAAGCTGGCGAAGCATCTCATATGCTCCATGCTCCTCAAGGTTCTTTTGAAGATCCGGAGACATGGTAGCAAGCATGAGGCATGCAACTTCGACCGAGTCGTCGGAATGCTTCACCCAAGCATCCCTAACGGCTTTGGCCGCAGTCAATGGAGGTTCCTCAGGGACGGGATCCTCAAGTACGTACAATTTCTTTTCGTGCTTAAGAACGATTCTCAAGTTACGATACCAGTCTAAGAAATTTGTACCATTGAGTTTTTTTTCTCTAAGATTGAACGAAAAGATAAGTTGTTAACGGACGTAGTTGAGTTAGGGGCCATCTACAAAATTAACAAAGTTCAATTTAGTATTTTCGATATTTAATCATTTAATAATTAATACCCTTTAGAATTATAAAATTCTTTAATTTTTAAAGGCTAGGATCCAAGTTGAACTTAACCTTGAATGTTTGGCTAATGCTCTCTCCATCAAGTTAAAACAACAAGGTAGGTAACGTTTACCAATTACATCTCGTATGTAATTCCTAGATCTTTATGGGATCCTAGACAACGATTGTCAATTTTGGCATGTTTGATCCCATCTATGCCTCGGGCTTCCTTACGTTTGGCTAATGCTCTCTCCGTAATAAGATTCCGATTAAGTCGTCCTATTTCAAGACGGTGAATTTCCGGCCCAAGACGTTCATGGAATTCGCGGAAAAACACCTCGGTTGTTACAAAAACAATCCACGCGTTTGGCTAATGCTCTCTCCACGTGAGTGTCGTTGCAACAAGCGAGTGTCTTAAAATGGGATGGCATAGACTTACGTTTTGAAAAAAGGCTTTTACCGTTTTGTATATTTATTAAATAAAACAAAACGAGTCGTGTGACTAGTATAGTAGGATTGCATGCATACAATAATAAGTCCACGTTTTGATAAAATCATATTTTATATATATATATATTGGTCTTGAGTATTCTTAAAATCCATATTTTACGAGCTCTCAACGCATTTAATTTTAAACTAGTATTAATATCCTATATTAACGTGTGTAGTTTCGAGCGCGCGAATACGACCAATTTTAGCTTGTAATAAAACCATTTTATTATTAAGCTTGAATGGAGTTTGGTTGAGTTTTAAAATCTCTATTTTATAAAACTCATATATATATATATATATTGACATAATGAATTTTAATCTTTACAAAACTCTTTTTATATAAAATTCATTTTACATCTTATGTTATGTCAACTTAAAATACCAAACTCTCATTGTGTGATTTATATTATGTCAAAAATATTATCTAGCATGCAAAAATCCTATTTTCAACCATGCATAATAATATAAACATAAACACACACAAATAACATGTATAAGTGCATAACCAAGCCATTTATCCTAAGTGGTATTTTTGTGAGCCATACAAAAATACCAAGTCATGACTAAGGACCAAATATTCCTCTTGTGATGAATTTGAAGCTCCCACTTGCCAAAACAACTCCTTATAGTGCAAATGACTCCAAGCCTTCATGGTTGACTCCACCACACTTGAAAACTCCAACTTAGTCATTTCTTCATCTTGTTACATTTTTATAAAAGTAAACTAGTCTAAACTATTCTACTACTTACAAAATACAACAAGATGAAACAAAACTAAAATTATTATTACATACCAAATGAAAAGATAATTTTACAACCAAATCGAATTTCCAACACATCACAAAAGGTCTATGGCTTGTTATGCACAACATACACTCAAACAATCATATATATCAACACTTGATATTTAGACAACTTTTACAACCAAACATGCATGTGGTTTGGTTGTTTCCCACAATAAATATATAAACATATATAAGTTGCCAACAAGAAAATCCACAACTTTTCTAACAAAAGAAAAATTGTCCATTTTCTTAAACAATACATACTCAAAATAAAGTTTCTTAAAACTATACATAAGTGGCTCTGATACCACTGTAGGGGTTTGGTCGGTTTTTCAAAATATATTTTAGCAACGGAAGCATGAACAACAATTTTAAACTTTTTAAAACTCCCCACCAATGATCCATATGCAAGCCTTAAGAAACAAAACCAACCATAGGATGTTTAGAACTACAACCTTTGTAGCGTGATAAAACCGTTGGTGAAGTGGTTGATCAATGAGAAGCCAAGTAGAGACCTCCTCCAGGGTATCCACAAATCAATGAGTCCAACACCTTGAAATGCTAGTTTCTCCAACCCTTTGTAGCTCACAAGCAAGCAAGACAATAACCTTGTCTTCTTCTTTGAACTAGATGTATGTTTGAGTATGTATTATGTTACCACACTTGGCTTAAATGAAAGAACACCGATACTAGTAAGTAAGGATGTTTTTTCAAGTATGAAAACACTTAGAACTTTTCTAAAGAAGCACAAAGGTGGTAGCATGTAAGTGTAACACAAAAGGGACCATGCAAGTGACTTTAAAAGCCAAGAAGCCAAAACAAGAGAGGGAGGCCCCTCCCTTGTCATTTTGGACGAAAATATGAAGGGGGGAGGTCCCCTCTTGCTCTTGTTGCTTCACTTGTCCATGGTATGCATGTCTTGGTTGATTTCCTTTCAAGCAACCTCAAATAGGCCCCTCTTGGTGATTATTGTGAGCATCTCTAGTTTCTTTTATAAATATATATAAAATGTATACTAGATGTGTCATACTATGTATAAAATACATCTACATGTATTTTATATACATACTTGATTGTTACTAGTAACTCTTTACTAGTAACAAAGATATACATACACTTATATAATTGTTACTAGTAACATTTACTTGTAACAAATATATATTTATACATATATATAAAATCATATGTTTATATTTATGTATTTGATATGCATTACTTTATATCAATATATAAGAGTGATATTATTATTTCACATAAATAATAATATGCAACAATGCATATATACTTATATATATATAATGAGTTGGAAGCATATTTAAATCATATTCAAATATGTAATTGGTGTCCATTGAATGTAAATGTGTGACCCTATGGGTTTATTTATTATCAATAATATCGTATTAATTTGTGTCTTGTGCACATAGAACCAACATATAGTTATGGTTATTTTGTAGTGTGAAGAGTTTGCTCGTCATAAGTTGACAAACTAAGAATAAACGATTATGTTATAGAGATTTTAAATATCCGAAGAATAATAATGTAAATAGCTAGGTAATGCATGCACATAATAGTTAGCAGCTTGTAGAATAACAGGTGAATAGATCGATCTACCCTTAATTATATCTATTGATATAAGGGATGAGTGTTTCACTATTGATATATAATTTGTGTACGTAACTACTAATTAACTGGGTCGGTATATGTATCCTACATAAAATTAAAAGAAAAAATATTTATTAGATACTACAAATCAAGCTCAATAACATGTCATTTTTTTAACATCAAAACTCTTTCATTACTTCGAGATAAAGTTCATAGTACAAATTCATTTTTCTTTAGTTTTTTAAGTAATTATTTAGTTGTATTTATATGCTTTTGAAAGATAAAATCTATATATTTATTCTAATTTTTGTTGTTTTACTGAACATGAATTAACCTGCTACATGATTTAAATTTATTGATATTTGATTAATAAAACTAAATAATTATATACCAAATTGATTTAATTCTAAACCAAATAATGCATTACAATCTTACATGTTTATGATTAAATTATAAGTTTCATATTTTACTTACCCTAAAACCTGCTGCAATTGTTAAACCTAGAGGGGTTCAATATTTGGCCGCGATTCATAAAAACATAAATTTGAATAATCTGATTTGAATTGGTTTGTTTGGTTTTCAAATCGGTTTTGGACTCGATTTGAAAGTTTATATTGGTTTTTTATTTGAGTTTCGAATCTATGAAAATATTCGTCACTCGACTCGAAAATTCGAATGTGTATGTATATATGTGTGTGTTGTTACTCTATTTATATTTATATTTTCTCTTTTCCGATCCATAAATGGTAATATGTTAAATTCCGAGACTGCTAAAAACCCTATAAATATTTTCATAACTCATCCTTAGAAGTGCAGACTCTGATTAGATATTCAAAATCACAAATATTTCCGATTGATTTTGGTTTAACTATAATAATTGGAACTCATCTACCCAATTAGAGTGGTAGGAGTGGTTATCTCCCATCACACCCACCACAACCACTCTTACCACACCGCCACGTCAACTTTTCACTCCTACCACTTAGCTCATCACACAAACCCGTAGTAGTTACTTTTAACCACACCAAATTCTGGAACCCACCTTATTTCTTAATAAATAAATATTGGGAGAGAGAGAAAGACATTGAGAGAGTAAAATATATCTTGGGTCCACTTGTTCACCACTACGCAACCTTGAAGGCTGTAGTAACTTCCACACAAAATTTACACCACGGCACTATAGAGTAGATTCACTTTTATTTTAGCAGGTGGTCCCTCCACCACACCTAATATCCACGTCCACTCCGTGGACTCTTAGGTGAATTTGTTTTATTCGAATTCAAATATCTGAATTCAATTTGGTTGTACTAATAGAAATACGAATTCAAATCAAATGGTAGGCCGGGATGATTTGAATGTCAAAAATAAAAATAAAAATGCGCGCAATGAAAAAGCAATTGTTATCTATTAGAGTATAAAAGGTGGTCACACACTATCAACTATTAAATTGTCACCTCATGACTTTTTTCTTATCACTTAATTAACCGCTTAGGTTTGTAGTGGTTACTTTCCACGTAAAAAACCTATAGAACCCACGTATTATCCTTATAAACAATCAAAACTTAAAATAAAATAAAAAAAACAAAAGGACACCTCTCCTGCTCTCCACACCACACACCCGTTACCGCCTCTTCACCTCACCCCATCAGACTCCCCTCCTTTCACACTTAATCTTCTTTGAAATCTGTGATCAATCATCGACTCCTTCCCTCAAATCCTATATCGATCTTCACCTTCTTCGCACAAATCACAGGCTGATCTTTATCGCCCTCAATCCTCCGGTATGTGGATTTCTTCATGGTTTTTTTCATTTTCTTTCTTCTAGTTTTATCATATATATGAGTGGGATTCTGTACAATCGATCTGCTACGTAATATTTAGTGAAATATCCTTCAAGATTCTTGATGTTGCTTACCTTTGATATTTAAGCTTAATTTTTAGCTTCAAGAGAAGAACTCTAAAGCATTTGTCAAATAAATTAGGGTGTATGGTTTATAATTTCTTATGCTACAGGTTTGAAGAATCTCCACAAAAAATGATTTGCTACATTAACTAAAATTTTTAAGCAAATACCTTGGTAGAAAGATTAATGCACAGGATCTCTGGCTGAGGTTTTAATAGAACAGGTACAGTAGGAGCATGAAAAAGATGTAGAGATTAGTCTTACTGATTCTGAATGTTAGTGTTTGATTGTATTCACTAATGGTAATCAAATAGGGGCTCAATAACAAAAGTTTATAGTCAGTAACCAACTGACCATAATCATAATATGATGAAATCAATTGCCTAATGGGATGAGATAAATATATTAAGAAGAATCATGTCTCTGTTTTCATTTGTGGGTTTCTCTTAGATTTATGCTTATGTTCTTCTCATCATTGCTATTACATTTACTCCCAGTGTCATGTGTGATACTCTGCTTGGCTCCTAGCTAGGAAGTCCGAATATTTTGTGTTCTTTTTCTTTGTTACATTCTGAAGAGTATGTGAGATGATACTTATGCCTAAAGTCACAACTAATGCCACTTGGGATACATCCATGACTTCTTAATCAACAACTCTCTTGATGAGGCTAGCCCCTGGTACACTTACTTTTGTGTTTTCATAATGACACATACATGACTGACATTGCTAATGGATATTTCAATTACTACCCTCCTAACTGGCATGTGTTGGATCTACAGAAGTGTCGAATTGCAGGTTTTTCCACGAGATATAGGGATTAGTAGTTCACTTAAGCTACCTTGCCTTCTCGTGTACCGGATCTTTTCCATCCTCGATATGTAATCTTTTGGAGCCTTGAAGCCTTCATACCGTCATTATTAGAAGTAATTATTGTATGCCATTACTAGAGACCATATCAAACTTGGTGAATCTCAAGCATTTGTGGAGTGAGGGGTTTTTTACTTTCCTTCCATCGAAAAACCAATGAATTTGCAAACCATTTCTGAAGTAGTTTTGAGAGACGTGGCTGCAAGCTGGTAGACATGTATGGAATGATACAGCTTCTAGCAGATCACAAGTTTGTGATCAAGTACGAATAAGCGATGGTGAATTGCGGAAGATTCACGTAACATTTTCTATTTCTTTAAGAAAACTTTCGTTATCTCGATGTTGTCTTCTACGGAGTGATAAGTCAACAATTCAATCTTTACCAAATCTTGAGGATCTAAATATAATATTTGTTAGAGTCGAAGTTACCATTAGACCATAAGGAATTCTTGGTGACCAAGGCACTACTCATTTCTTATATATCGAGTAACATAGCTCGCATATAGGTTGAATTATTTCGGAGATGTAGTCCCATACCAACAATCTTCGCCAAGCATCTGCTGCAAATTTTTTGAAACCGGAGCAATTGGATATTCAGCAGCCTTTTTCTCAACTAGAGCTAACGGATCTCCTTGCTAACCCAACAAGCAATGTGTGTGTGTGTGTGTTTTTTTTTAATTTTAAAGAATATTGAAAAAGCAATGCCATTCAAGGAGTTGAACCTACTAGAGAATCAAACTGGAGATGTCAATTGTTAATTCCAAAATGTACATTATTCACCACATTTTGATCTGTTTAGAGTTGAAGGTCCAACATATATAGATAGAAAGTGTTTAATAAGCCATGTCCAAGTGTTAGTTGCATTTAGGGTTAGGCTTTTAATCTTGAATTCTCCCAATTTAGGTGATTTTATGTTTTTATTTCATTTCTATCTTCGTTGTAAATCATATAAATTATAGGATTTCACCAACTCACATGATGTCTTAGTCGGCCATCGTTTGTCTGATGCAACAAAGGATTGCTGCAGTACATCTTCAGTCGACTCGGATAGGTTCAAATTTTTAGACCAAGATTGAACCGGTCCAAGACTGGCTAGTCTAAAAAAATGGTGAGGTGGGTTAAGTCTTGCATTTCACTCATTATTTGGATCTGTAACAGTCTCAAGTCGGTCCTAAGTAAGGTTGGTCTTGCGGTCTAAACCCGTCCAATAAAAATAGGTTATAAGAACGAAAATCCACTACAAAGTGGTATTCCTTGGATCAATGACATGTTCTACACCTATCATGGAATTTCGTGTTATTTTTACACCAAAAAGTTATTTTTAATTATTTATCTTGACATCAATCAAACCAACGAAAATGTATTAGGCCATGTGTAGCGCATGGCCCGATAGGTTTCGGGAGAGTTTGGGTTGCATGCGGTTGACTCGGGAACACCGCTAAACCCTCTTTTTCGGGTTAGCTCTCGGTTCCTTCAATCCGAGCTACCCATTCACTTTTCCTTTTTTTTTTAGTAAGAGAGGGTAAAAAAAATATTTGGGTTGTTTAGGTTATATTATATTTGGGTCTCGAGTAAGTGAGAAAAATTAAAATAATAATATGACATTAAGAAAAACAACAAAACTATCAAGTAATAAAAATACTTTTACCGAAAAGTAAATGACTAAAAATCTTAAAAACACTCGTACTGGTTCCAAGAAAGAATAAAGTCGGTAAATAACTAAATATGTTAAAAAGTATATCCCATATTTAATTTGGATGATTGATACCGTTATTAAGTGAGTGAATGATGTTGATGATTACCTAAAGTTAGAAGTCTTAAAAACATAGATAATGTTAAATGTTTTATATATTAATACAACTAACATCATACCCACTTGATGCTGCGACGACAAATAGTTTCTGTTTTACAACACGTCGCTTTAAAAAATATAATAATATATTGTTAATGCGATTCAATGTCACGAAATAGTTTTCTACTACAACATATCTGTGTTTTTTTAAATTTTCTTTTATTTACATTAATTATTTTATTAACTTTAAAAATAAGTTCTAAAAAACATTAAAATAAGAAAAAAAATTATATTTATGAAATAAGAAGAAAGAAGTTAATAAGATTTTAGAAATTATGTTGATGTGGGTGGATAAAAAGTTATGAAATAAAAATTTATATTTATGAAATAAGGAGAAAATATTTTAAATGAATAAAAAGTTAAAATAATTAGGAGAGAGTGAAATAATTAAAAATTGAGTGAATGTGATTAATTTAGATGGAATGAAAGGTCAAGATTTTGTCTTGATTGAATCTTAAGAAATATTAAAATTAAGAAGAGAGAATATTAAATGGTTTATATAGTATTATAGATTACATCAATTATTTTATTAATTTTAAAAACAAATTCTAAAAGACATTAGAATAAGAAAAAAAAACTTATATTTATGAAATAAAAAGAAAAAAGTTAATAAGATATTATAAATTATGTTGATGTGGCCTATGTGGGTGGATAAAAAGTTATGAAATAAGGATAAAAAGATTTAGTGAGAGAAAATATTTTAAATAAATAAAAAAAATAAAGTAATTAGGAGTGAGAGGGAATTAATTAAAAATTAAGTGAATAAGATTAATTTAGATGGAATGTAATGCCAATATTATGTCTCGATTGAATTTTAAAAACTTTTAAAATTAAGAAGAGGAAGAATGGTTAAATAGTTTATAACTTGGTAGTATAGATAATAAAAAATATATGTATTTTTTCCTTAATTAAATTATATTAGTTTTTTTACACACCATTAGTCACATGGAATCACAATCACCTTAAATAAAATAAAAACAATAAAGCTAGCATATTCTTTGGTGTCTCTTTAATATGTCGACCAACAATGATTTGATTTTAAAAAGTAATTGTTTGAACTATTGTACCCTTAAACATATATATAACAAACTAGTGTTGTATATAAATTACGTCTCATTACTTTTAATCTAATCAACTAAGATAGAGATCAGCACAACTTTATTTTACATTATTGTTCTCCATCAAAGAGAATGAATGGAGATATATAAACATGTGCGAAATTTTTTTGATAGTTTCAGCCACACGTAAGTTGTCAAATTGGAAGTGAATTTTAATCACATAAGTCCAATTTGTTTTGTGAAATTTGAAAACTAAAATTGAATTGAAATCAAATTTTGTGTTATATTATATTTGATAAACTTATTTTTAAATAAAATCTTTTTATTTAGAATTTCTACTTTTTCAACTAATGAAATATCTATTCCATGGCCCAATTGTGTCAGCAAATCCGTATATTTGGGCCTTGATTTTTATTTTCACTTTTATTTTTAAATTTTCGGTTTTATTTGTTGTGATTGGCATAAGATTTGTGATATTTTAATGAGGTGATTCCTTCCTTAAAGCAATTATTTTTATAGTTATTTAGTACTATTAATAATATCATTAATAATATTGTATTGTTATTAATAAAAAATGTTTAATACAGTCCTAATTTAATTTATAGTCCTAAGGGATAATTTATAGCTATTAGATTTTAAGATTTAATGGTTTAGATTCAATCTTAGATAATAATCAAAATTAATATATTTGTATGCAAAGGTATGAAGGAGGAAATTTCTGACTTGTTAACTATTGGTCCCTACTTTTCCTCTCCCCTAATTTATTTAAAATTAATTATCTCCCAAACCGTTAATCGTTAGATGAAACGAATTATACCGTTGCGATCCTCGTGTTCCCCTCTTTTATGTGAGAGGTCGTTTGATATACTTTCGATAATTTTTTTTTTTCATTTTGTTAGGTTGGACATAAATATTTTTTTTCATTTTGTTAGGTTGGACTTAAATTTTTTTCATTAGAGAGGTCGCTTGATATTTGTCAAAAGTATATCAAGTGATCTCTCTAATAAAAGAGGGGAACACGAGGATCGCAACGGTATAATTCGTTTAGTATGATGATTAACGGTTTGTGAGATAATTAATTTTAAATAAATTAGAGGAGAGTGAAAGTGATGATCAATAGACAAAAAGTCAGAGTTATCCTCCCTAACATTAATTTTGATTATTATCTAAGATTAAATTTGGACCATTGAATCTTAAAATCTAATGGCTAAAAATTATCTCTTAAAACAATGATTTAAATTAGGAATATATTGAATAAAACCCTGTTATTAATATTATTGTTATTGTTTTTGACTACTTGTTATAATTGCTTAGTTATTAAGGGTTGGTATCTATTCACTCATTATATATATATAACAAAATGCGGGAACTATGAACAGTGAATTTTTTGTTTTTTTCTACAAAACTATTATATATCATTATATATATTAACTTTGCCACAATTATTACTAGCAATGGGCTTGGGCGGATTGGCAATTGATGTCATCTGCTATCATAGTGGTCACGAGTTCGACTCCAGCAACATCCTTTTATTTTTTTTATTTTGTTTTTAGCCTCCCTTTTTATGAGTTTGACTCCAGCAACTAGGTCTGTGCATGGGCTGTAAACCGGCCCGAACCGAAAAACCGGAATTGGCAAAAAGCTAGCCCGAAGACCGGACCTAAATATAATGAACCGGTTTCGGTCCTGGACCGGTGGCTTCCGGGTTTTATCGGGCCCGACCCGTAAAACCGGATTTATATGAGAAAAATGGCAAGTTTTATGGGCATTAAGGACTAAGGATTCTTATTCTCATTATCCATATCATCCTCTTCACGGAATCATGGGCTTTAATAAATACTTTCATTATGATATTTGACAAAAACTTTTGTTGTCATTTTTTATCTTCTAGTAATAAACAATTAGAATTCAACAAACAATTATAATACTAAACAATAAAATATTAATAGTATTAAAAATAGCAAAGTTGCCAATAAGTTATTAAATAAAAATCCCAAATTAAATATGAAACAATAAAAATATAAACTTATAAAGCATCTCAAACAAAAGTTGGTAATATAGAATTAAGTGTTTTTCTTCTTTAATTCAAAAATACTTCATCTGCATCTCGGTTTCCTTCATCCCAGCTTCATCTTCTTGGAATTTGTTGAAAACATCTACAAAGAATGATTTTAATTACAAAAAATAAGTTAAATAGATGTGGTTTGAAAGAACTACATGGTAATTGTAAAAAAATACATTTAGCAATTTTGTCCAAGTCTTCTAAATCATTATCTATGCTTATATTCTTTTTGGACTTTCGCACCCAATCTTGAATACAAATTAATGCTTCAACAATGGAAGGCCCCAAAGAACTCCTAAATGCATCTAAAATGCGTCCGCCGGTACTGAAAGCTGAATATATTATTATATCACATGTAGACATTATAAAATATTACGTAGAAAATTTTTAAAAAAAGTATATATTTGGTATACAAAAAAAGGGAATACCTCTTGCCATCCCGGAGAGAATTGGAAATCTCGGAGCATTAACTTTCCACCAATTAAGGACATCGAACTGTGTTGAATTAGGCTCAAGTGACTCTTGTAGGTACGTTTCTAGCTCTGACTTTGTCTCAAGATTATTACTACAACTTTCTTTATAGAAACCATCCAAAAATCCATTTTCACCAAGAGTTGATATTCCTTCGGCACTTTGGTTTTGAGAAGTCGTGTTTGTGCTTGGAGATTCATACATTTTTTATACTCCAATAATAGATGATTGAAGGAATCATCTATTTCTTTCATCATTTCATCCAGTTTTGCATCTGTATCATATGCATTTTCAATGTCTAAAATTTTCTTAAAACCATACCTTATGATTGCCCTTTTCCTACGCGGATCAAGCATAACCGCAAAGTACATGTACATGTTGAGCTTTTTAACCTCTCCCCAATATTTATCAAATTTGACTCTCATTTTTTTACCCATCATTTTAAATTCCAAGTTTGAATCGTCCTCTAACATATGTATATTCAAATCCAAATCAATAACCTCATTAAAGAACAAATTTGAAACCACATAAGAAGAACCAGAAACAATTTCTGTTTTTCTCTTAAAAATTTCCAAGAAACCACTGTATTTTTCTACAGAGTTCCAATCGGAACGAGTTGGAGCACCACCACCATCAACATCATCAATGTAATGGCTATCTTTCAACTGATACAAAGCAAAAGCATCTTTTAGTTTCGCTGCAGAACTCAACATATCAAATGTGGAGTTCCACCGAGTTGGACAATCAAGGCGGATCCCACATTTTGATTCAATTTTTTTCTCAGCTATGCATGATTTATATTTATTGTGTCTACTTGATGAGTTCCTGATATATCTAATTGCTGAACGAACACGATCAATCGAAGAACTAAAATGCTTTAAACCATCTTTAACCACCAAGTTCAATATATGAGCCATACATCTCATATGGAGAAATCGGCCATTGAAGAACAATTTCTCATATAACATTCCCTTCACATAATCAACAGCTTGACAATATCCCATTCATTTAAACATTCACAAAGAGCCACACCTATATCTTCCCCCTATGACTTGTAATAGGTTGAAAACTTATTATTCTCTTATGCAAGGACCAATCATCATCTATAAAATGCGCGGTTACGCACATATAGTTGATTCTTGTGATTGAAGTCCATGTGTCGGTGGTCAAAGAAACTCGTAGACCTCGTTGACCACTTTTTCTAAAAAAAGATTTTAACTTGATTTTTTCTTGATAAAATAATTCTGTGCAATCTCTTGAAACCGTAAATCTTGAAGGAATATTAAATCTAGGGCATGCAGCTTCCATGTATTCCTTAAACCCTTCTTTTTCCACAAACGAAAAGGGAAGCTCATCTACTATAATCATCTTTATCAAAGCTTTCCTTATTATTTCACTATTAAATTCCCATGTTTGCAAACTCCCACTCCCTCCCTCACCACAATTATATTTCTTAACAAATAAGGTTTTTTGGTCTTTCAAATTATTAGGGTTTTTCTTACATTTCAATAGATGACGCTTCAAGGTACTTGTTCCGTTTATGTTCGGATCAGCAGCAAATGGGGCTTTGCAATAATTACACTATGCTTTAATATCTCCTTTATTGTCTTCGAACAACTCAAAGTGTTGCCATACTACCGACTTTCTTTTCCCTTTACCGATTTTACGTGATGGAGCCTTTCGTTTATTTTTCGCGGATCCAGTAGGGTTTACATCATTACCTCCACCACCAGAATTGTTATCGGATGAAATCACAACATTTTCTTGTTCAACCACAACATTTTGTTCTTCCATCTACAAATATCAACACAAAAAATTATTAAATTATCAAGAACTTATGGTCATAAATCAAGAACTGATGATTGTAAATCAAGAACAAACAAGAGATTAGCAAGAAAATGGGGCTATGGAAAGGTCCTTAAATCTTTATTTTCATGCTCAAATACTAATCAACTTTGTTTGCAGATCAAGAAAAACAAATGAACAAAAACTCAAATACATATTAATCTATTATTCAAAACATTAACGTAGATTTTCCTTCACCTGTCACCAGCTTTGTTTTCTTGCTTGTTGAATGCAGAAATTAGATGACCAGACTTCACGATGATTATGAGGAGATAGGAACTTTTTGTGGATTTTATAGTTGTGTTGAATTAGGAAAACGTATAATATAAGGATTATAGGAGATAAATGAATTATATTATATAACCAGCAAAATATATAACAATATGAATCGTATCTTTGATTATTCCTATCGAGAAATTATAGGAGATAAATAAGGAGCCAAGAATTATGGATAGATGCATGCAACACCGGTTCGGACCCGGTTTCAGCTTCATATTCCGGGTTCTGAACCGGCCCAGCCCGAGAACCGGAATTTCGATATTATAGAGCCCGAAAACCGACCGGAAGATGAACGCACGGGTCCGGTTCCGGTCTAAACCGGTCCGGTTTCACCGGTTTATCGGGCTTGGACCGGAATGTGCTCACTCCTACCAGCAACATCCTTTTATTTTTTTTATTTTGTTTCTAGCCTCCTTTTTTGTTTCCATCCCTTTATTTGCTTTTTTAGTCGTCACGAGTTCGACTCCAGCAACATCCTTTTATTTTTTTTTATTTTGTTTCTAGCCTCCTTTTTTGTTTCCATCCCTTTATTTGCTTTTTTTTTTACAAATTCTTCTTCACACTTTGTTTTTTATGGTTAATTATTATTAATTTGATTCATGCTAAATCTTATGATTAAAAATTAGAAAAGTCTCAAAGTTTTTCTTTCTTTTCCTGTTTTAATACATATATTTTTAAAAATTTTAGTATTAAAATTTATTACAAATGTCTTTTGCACCTTATTATACATAGTAACGTATAACAATCGATATTCTTTGGTAAAAACGAATTAAGAAATCTAATATGATTAATAAACAAATTTCATCTATTTACAACGTTAAATCATATAGTAAAGTACGAATACTAAAAAAATAATATAATAGTTCCTTTTGTTGTAATATATGGAATCACTTTATTTATATAAGTCGAATTAGACTTTTACTACACGTCACATAAGAAATCAAATATGGTTAATAAACAGATAGATTTCATCTATTTACAATGTTAAATCATATAGCAAAGTATGAATACTAAAAAAATGATACAATATTTCTTTTTTGTTGTAATATATGGAATCACTTTATTTGTATAAGTCAAATTAAACTTTTACTATACGTCACATAGATGTTTTAAACTCCCGCTGCAACGCGTGGGGTACGATTACCTCGTTATTATAACAATAACGAGCTGTCTTGCATTTATGTAGGATGGGTTAAATTATTATTTATATTAATATTAATAGTTATACTAAGAGGTTAGTAACCGGAAACCCTAATCGTCCTACATCTACCCGAGTTACACCAACATTATTATTATTAGGTAATTACACAAATTATCCATTTAGTTATTATTAAATTTTACTTTTAGTTCATTAACTTATAAATAAAATTTATATAAACAATCATTGTGGTTAATTGTCATATTGTTTCGCTTTTGTTATGTTGACTGTTAACTTTACCTGTTAATCAAATGGTATTTTAGTGTTTTATCACTTTATCTTTGCTACTGAACAATCTCTTTACCTTTTATTCTACCCGTTTGTTGTTAGTTAACCAAATAAACTTTTCTTAATTATCCATTTTGATCTTAATTAAAGGGCTAAAAACCCAATCTGGGTGTGCAAATACATTCTACATTTGCATATACGAAAGGGTAATGATCCGTACACAACAAAATTAGTTATACACAACAAGTTGATGCATTATCAACTTGTACCATATGCTATTAACCGCTTGTACTTGTTGTGTATGGAGAAATATTGTTATGTACAAATCAGCTCTCTATACGAAAACAGAATGAAACCCTAAATCGTTTGAACACGTGGAATCTTGAACAAATCAATAAAACCTGAACTCTTTTAACCTTCATCTTCGACGTCTGCAAGTTGTAACATTTCGAAGAACACATTCGTGTACATATTTTAACAAATCAACCCAAACCGGGACAGTCGAACCCGGATATGAGGCCAAATCAGAAATCAACTTCCTATATCAACACGAACCCTATATATGAACCCAAATCTACAATCGATGCAAACTCCAGATGCGTATGAAGGTGGTTACTGGATTTGTTTTCGTAGGAGGTGACATGATGAAGAAAAATGGTTACAGTTGGCTTCGATGAACTGAATCGTGGATGTGTGAAATGGAAAAATCATAATTGACAGGGGGAAGAAATGATTCCAGGAACAAGTCATTAAAATCATAAAACGATATTGAGCTGCTAGGTATTTGGTTTGGGCAAAAGATATAAGGGTGAAGGTGGAGGATTGTGATGGTCAAAAGTGGGAAAGAAGAAATAAGCGCAGGAGGGCTAATGAAGAGGTATATATATTTGGTGTAAGGAGGATATGGAAGTTTGCATGGTGGGATAACAAGGGTGATTTTTTCATTACCTCATTTTGAACTTGCTGTTATTTTAAAATTTTACGACTTTTATCTTTTATTATGATCCCTTTTGAGCCTCTGAATCTTTTGGTTAATAGTGTTCTATCCCAATGTTCTATTTCTATAGTCATAAGCAAGCTGTTAACATTTCTATGGGTTGGGCTGAAGGTTGAGACTTGGTTGATGGTGGTGGTCAAAATTAGGATCATAGTCATAAAGGGGTACATCTATTGTTTGGATGGGTTGTTTAAAGGGTGCAGATGATGATATAAAAGGAAAGAGTAAAGGTTAAAAAATCTGATAGACATGATGATGATGATGATGATGAGTTTAAGGTATATAGGTCAGATGCAAAGTGTTATCAATTATAAATATTTTGTCTTTCTTGGGATTGTAGTAACATTGTTTTGCTGCTGCCCTGCATGTGTGATAATATCATGGGTAAGAATGATCTGATAGGTATCATACATTGAATTTGGAAGAAATTAACATATGGTCTGATTGGTAAAAAAACATATTTGGAACTGTGAAAGCTGGTACAATAACATATTCTAGTCAAATGAGAGCTTTAGCAAGTCTTGTCCAACTCAAATATTAAATTAAAATTAAAAAGAAAGAATACAAGAGTTGGAGGGAGGACAGAGAGACTGATAAAAAAAAACCTAGTCACATGACTAATAATGTTAAATTAGAGGTCTAGGTTAGGTAACAATAATGTAACCAATAATGTCTGCAAATTTCTCAAATCATTTTTGTAATCAACTCTAAATATAAAAATCCTCTCCAAATTAGCAAGTGTTAAATCTTCTTTGAAATCACTGCTTGCTGAATCATCTAGCTGTTGGCTCAAATCCTCTATCAATCGTCATAATCTTCACACAAAACACACTCATCTGTGCGTCTAGTCCTCGATCACACGGTATGTAATACTTTACGGTTTTCATTTAATTTGTTTTTTCATTGTTTTTAATCACGAGTAGGATTTTGTGAAATGTACGTGCTAACTTTAGTGGAAATCCTTCAAGATTGATCATGCTGTTATGTAGATTTTGCTTCAGTATATTTGTTGTTTCTTGGATGCGTTGTCGAAGTGCACTATTTCTATAGAATTCTGACGTTTTTTTTCAAAATCTGGTTAATGCACTAATTTCTTGGATGCTGTTATAACCAGATTTTGATCTCCAATTTCCAATATAATCTATCTGTTACAAATTAATTTGCATTAATGTACAGTGAAAAATAAAATGAGTGCAAAAAGATGTTTTATTAGTGTTCTACACTGCAGATGGCAAGTTATCATGACTCGCCATGAAATTACCATTCCACTCTATTGCTTTAGAAAAATGTTGCATATTATCATTTGCCATTTTATTGTTTGATGACTTTGTTCCTTATGTATCTTGAATAACAATGCACATCGATCATGTTATTTGTTTAATTCAGTTAATTTTGGTGTTTGATAGATATCTAAAATTGGACAAGTTGTGTTAAGAATTAAAATTAATGGGATGTTTGTTTGAAAAGAGAACTATAAAAAATGGGATGTATGTTTGTTTTGGCTTATTAAAAAAATAAGTCCTTAAAATTATGAGTTTAGTTTTCGAAAATGTATCGAAGTTGTCACTTTTTGTTATTGCGTGTATCCGATTTTGAAAACTATCATTTAATGTACCGAAGTTTTAAAATCTACTATTTCGTGTATCATGATCTTTGATATTAGTGTAGTAGCAGGTCACGATGTTTCTCAATACATTAAATGGTAGATTTTTAAAACTCAGTACATTAAATAGTAGTTTTCCTTAATAAATTAGTATTAAAAAATAAAAAAGAAGAAAATTATGTGTTACCTACCAAACAAGTTTTCCAATACACTAAATGTTATATTTTGAAACTTCAGCACATTAAATGATAGTTTTTAAAATTAGATACACGCAATAGCAAAATGTAACAAAATTGTTACATTTTCGAAAACTAAACTCTATAGGACAAATTACCGAAAAGGGTAACATAAATGTCCAAATTTACCAATAAATATAACGTAATTTTTTTGTTTCTGAGAAAGGACTGAAAAATCAATTTTATTATAAAGAAGAGAACTAGTTACCGGTAATAAAGTCACATTTGTTGAGGTGTTATATGACATGGCATTCAAAGTCATTAACCTCACTAAGTATGGTTTAAATGATAATTCAGATTAGGACAAAGCATTCAAACACCCCCTTCTCTTTATCCTCTGCCTACTCTCTCTCTCTCCCTCTCTCAACCCATAGGTGGATCCTCTGGCCACCACTCTTTTGACGTTGACTATGGTGGCAAGTCCTCCTCAGGTCACCACTATGACGGTGTTCTACTATTTACTCTGGTGACCATATATCTCCACGTCTCTCGCTTACCAACCTCTCACAACTCACTCTCTCTCTCCATCTTCTTCGTTTTCTTCTTTTAAATCGAGTAATAGAATTCTAATCAGGTCCCAGATTAAGTACCAAACAACAAATGTTTGTAGAAGGGGGTTGAATACAACCTTAAGCTTTTTGAATTTAAATACACACACTAATACTTTTAATATAATTCTTATTGATATGAATCAAGAATTACATGTATAAGGACGTGGAAATTTCAAATACAATAAAAGGTGACAACTAAAATGCCTAACACATAGACAAGCTTATCTAAAAAACAACTAATGTTTCAAGAGGTCTAACACATGGACACGTTTTCTACACGATGCTAACTTTAAAACTTGTTTTTGCTTAAAAGATTTGAACTTGTTTTTCAATAGAGATAGTCTGGAGGTGTAGTTGTGTATCGCACATCTTGCATGTTGAGATTGCAAGAGTATATATAGAAACTCGGCAACAAAGGTTGGAGGGGATGGTGAGAGACAAGGTAGTGGAGTAAAAACAATATTTTAATTATAAAGTAAGCGGGTGAAAAGTAACATTACTTTAATCATGATTGAATAAAGTAATAGTTTTTTTTCTTAAAAAGTACACCCACTAACAATATAATAATATTATTTACCACACCTTTTTACCTTATAACTTTAAACTTCTTCTTAAATGCTTGAATTTTAATCAACAGTCATGTTTCTTCAAATTTGACTTTACCAAAGATGTAGTTTCTAGCCATACTTTAGCATTTGACAAATCTTCAAGATCTTTGTTCGTAGGTAACTTTGTCCTTTAACTTTATCATTTTCCAGAAGACAAAGTTCTATCCATTTTATCTCACTTGATGGTATAAAAAGTGTAAATACTTTTACAACAAAAGATCTAACTCATAAATAGAACAACACATGTTCTATCTTTGACATAAAATAGTTACATTACAAAAGTAGAATATACTAAATAACATTTAAAGGCTAAAACCACAACTCAGCTAATCAAAATGTATTAAGCTGGTAAAAGTAAGCTTTAAAGCCTAAGTATTGATTGCTCAGTTGATAAGAAAGTGCTCAGCTGATAGCAGAGTGCTCAGCTAATGATGTAATGCTAAGCTGATCAAACTGTTATGGCTAAACAATGCATAAGCTGATCAACCTAGATGGTCAGTTGATTAGAGTAGTTCAATTGATCATTTAGAGTGATGAGTTTATCAAAATAAGACTAAGTGTTTGAAAGAGATTACTTAGCTCATGACTTTAGATGTTCAGTTGATCAAAATGAACTCCTAGCTAATCAAACTAATTGTTCAGCTGATACTTGAACCTGCTCAGCTGATGGTTGAATTAGTTGCAATTGATGGTCTTCTACACTTGTTTTTTCTTCAAATGGTCTCAGATGATGTCTTTGGTTGATGTTTAGTAATTAACAAGTCATTAGCTGATATTCTATACTTAGTAACTTCTAGTTAGAATCTAAACAACACATGTTTAAATTCATTCTAAGTCTTACTGAATGTCTGGTTTTGTTATCATCAAATCCTATGTGTTTTAATAGACAAATTTGATTATTGGGTTGGAATAATTATCTTCCTAACAAATTCTTTGTGTGTTGTAGTGTGTTTGATTCAGATATGTTTCTTTGTGTGTTTTTCAAGATTTGTATGTGTTGTGTGTGTTTTTTCCAAATCCGTATGTGTTTTTGTGGTGTGAGTGCTTTTTTTATTGTGTATATGTATAGTTTATGTGTTTACGTGTGTGTATTGTGTGTGACTGATGAATAAATTTGTGTGTTATTCATTGTATGTGTGTTATTGATGAATAGATTTGTTTATTTGAATTTCATATCAGGCTTTTTATTGTTTCAAATCTATTTAACCAATTTCCATATTAGGGTTATCATTTGTGTTTACCCGATTTTCATATTAGGGTTTGTAGTGATGAAGATGAACAAATATGTGGACTCTGGGTTCCATTAACATATCTTGAACCAAAAATGTTATTAAAAATATAATATATATATATATATGTATCATGTATATATAAAGAATAATACAAAAAATAAAAATAATATAGATTCATATGATAAACACATGAATTGTTATTAAAAAGTAAAAAAAATATAATTAGTAAAGATTATCAACCGATAACTAATACTTATAAATTCAAATTAAAAAATAATTAAAAAGTAAAAATTTATAAATAAAAACAAATACATGACCGGATTGCCATTTAGATAGCCATATAACCTGCTGACTGGATAACCAAGCGGATAGACACGTAAACAGGTAACACTAGGTAGACAACAATCTAATAAAATCACGATACCCTTTTTTCTTTAGAAATTGACATTTAGAATCATTTCTCGGCAGAAAAAGTTACATTATCTTTATTGACAAATTTAAATATGTATGTTACCCTTTTTTAACAATTTGCCTTAAACATATAAAAGCACATCCAAATAATTAGCACGTTTAAAGATGGTTTGATCTTGTAGTTCCATCTCCAAACATAACCCTATGTTTTATAGATTTCACCATGATAGGTGAGTTATTACGTACTTAGTTGAATTACTAAATATCTGAACCTAGCTAGATTCAGTAGCTGATTGCATCACAGAAATATTGCATATTATTATTTGCCATTTTATTGTTTGATGGCTTTGTTTCTTGTTTGTTTGAAATAGCAATGTACATGCTACTTGTTTAATTCAGTTAAAATTGATGTTTGATAAACGATGCTAGAATATGTTTAAATATTGGCAGGTTGGGTAAGTGATTAAAATGAATAATATTTGGCTAACTTGACCCCTGGACATTTGTTTGTCCTTTTTCTTGAACTCATAGATAGTTATTAAATATGATTACAAAATCTACACGGTTAAAGTAAGAAAGCTTTTATATATATTATTTTACTTACTAGATCGAACTAGACGAAGACATGTGTCAAAATCAAAAGAGAAAATAAGCGGATTCCACATATTATTATTTAACGAGTAGGAGTAGGAAGATAAAGTATGATGAAATATATTTTTCTTAAAGTAGTCATGTATTTTATATTTTTTGGTGAAAGAAAAAAACGATTTAATTATGAGAGGTTTAAGCATCAAAATCAATGCATTTTGAGTGGGATAATTTTTCTGGTTATAAACTCGGATCACATTGACATTGTAATTATTTGAGGGTGTAAATGAGTCGAGTCAAGCCAAGCTGAGCCACACACTTATCGAGCCGGGCTCGTTTAGCTCTTTTTAAGCTCAAGCTTGGCTCGTTTAATATTTATGAATTGGCTCAGGCTCGGCTCTTTAATTTAAGCTCGTTTAAGCTAGGCTCGGGTATTATTTTGATATTTTTATTAAAATGATATATATAATTATTAAAAATTAAACACATAAAATATAAATTATATTATATATGGAGCTCGTTTAAGCTCGCGAGCCCACTCTTTGGAGCTCGAGCTCGGCTCGTTTATTAAATGAGCTTTAATCTAGGCTCGAGCTCGTTAAGGCTCGGCTTATTTCGAGCTTTTAACGATCCGAGCTCGAATAGCTCGCGAGTAGCTTGGCTCGTTTACATCCCTAGTAATTACTTTAATACTTTTGATGCTACATTTTTATTATCCTTGGTGATAAATAATAAACTTAATTTATAAATGCAGTTAATATATAATTTCACATTTTATTGCTTGATGGCTTTGTTTTCCACCTCTATTAAATATCTTACACATTTTATAAATATTGTCTCATGCTAGCTTTCTAGTATTTACATTAACACATAATTATCTTATGATTGAAGTCAGCCTTAATTACTCCGAGTCTGTCGATCTGCTACTATTTGTTGGTGAGGGAGATCGAAAAGAAGATCGATGACATACACGGGTCTGGAATTGTTCATGGACAACTTGAAGCAGCTCAGTTACAACAATGACAATCCACTCATCAACAATAACCCAGAAATCTTATCAGAAATCCCTCAAATTCAACTTCTGTATCAAGAGCTTAGCAACATGATCCAAATCATGTTTGTTGGCACACAAAACAACCTAATTTATGAGATTGAACAAGTGAAAGATCTGAAGATAAGATTCAAAGATGTAGCACAAGAGGCACACAATATTGTGGGTCTCTTTGTATACTCTGTCAATTACAGAAACAAAACCCCTCCTCCCAGCTTTCATTTAATAAACTACTTCCTCAACTGTAGGAAGGTTAACATGAATGATATACGTCCTGAGTTAAACTATAAATGCTCCCTGAATCTAGAGTGGGTTATGAGGGATATGAAGTCTATCAAAGAAGAATTCCTAATCATCGTTGATAGCGTGAAGATGGATTCATCTCCAAGCATCGAGCCCTTGCAAACACTAACTGCTGCTGGAACTTCCCGCACCATAAATCCATTAGGATCTAAGAGAGTAATGGAAAAAACAGTTGTGGGGCTCGATCATGATGCTAGGCTGGTAATGGACAAGCTAGTCGAAGACCAGAAGCAACTGGATGTGGTATCAATAGTTGGTATGGGGGGAGTTGGTAAGACTACCCTTGCTACCAAAGTTTTTAATGATCCTTTTGTGGTGTTTTATTTTCATATACGCGTATGGGTCACTGTTTCTCAAACATATGAAAAAAGGGATTTGTTAATTCAGATCCTTGCATTCGTGGGTGTTCAATTAGACTCTAAAAGAGAGAGTTTATCTAAACTTCGTGAAAAGCTGCACAAAAGGCTTATGGGTAAGCGATATTTGATTGTTGTTGATGATATTTGGAGCAAACAGGCTTGGAATGACCTCAAACTATTTTTCCCAAATGGTAATACTGGAAGTCGAATTCTGATTACTAGTCGCATCAAAGAAGTTGCTTTGCATGCAAAATCGTGTGGTTTTGTTCATCATATAGAATGTTTGACAGAAGAGGACAGTTGGGAATTGTTGTGTAAGAAGGTGTTCCATGAAAATGATTGCCCGGAATCATTGATTGAACCTGGAATGAAAATTGCTAAAGGTTGTCATGGATTGCCACTTGCGGTGGTTGTCATAGCAGGAGTTTTAACAAAAGAAGCACCACACAGAGATTCATGGGAAAGAATTGGTGAAAGGGTTAGTTCATATATTGTCAATAATGAGAACAGGTACCTGGATATATTACGTTTGAGTTATGAACATCTACCTTCACACTTGAAAGACTGCTTTCTTTATTTCGGTGGCGTCCCGCAGGACCTTACATATCGAGTACGAAATTGGATCTGGCTATGGATCTCTGAGGGATTTGTTCAAGAAGATGGAAACCGAAGCTTGGAGGAAATTGGGGAGAATTATATGATGGAATTAGTCGACAGAAATCTTGTAGTTGTTGTGGATAGAAAATCCAATGGTGCAATCAAACATTATTCTGTCCATGATCTTTTGAGGGAGCTCTGCTTGGAAATAGCAACAAAAGGAAATTTCTGCTTAAATTTAAGCAATCAAACGACTTCTTTTCATTCTGTGAGACAATACAAGCCACACCGCATATTCTCATTTTGGAATTTCTTAAAGAACAACTCTTTTGATCAACCTAGCCCATGGGTTCATTCACTTTTGTGTTTTCCTCGTGGCTTCTTGTTTATTCGTAAAGGATATTTCCATTCCAACCCACTTTTAACAGTATTGGATCTACAAAATTGTCGACTTGAAGTTTTTCCACGAAGTATAGGATTACTAGTTCACTTAAGGTACCTTGCATTCTGGTATAACGCAGGATTTCCATCCTCAATATGTAATCTTTGGAGCCTTCATACCGTCATTGCTAGAATTCAAGAGCGTGTGTATTTACCAAAAGCCATATCCAACTTGGTGAATCTGAGGCATTTGTGGATTAGAGGGGTCTTTCACTTTCCTTCAATTGAAAGACCTATGAATTTGCAAACCATCTCCTATGTAGCTTTGCGTGATGAGGCTCAAAGTTGGGAGAAATGTTTCCCTTGTATCAAGAAGCTTACATGCATGACCAATACACACAAGAATGACTTCAAGTCGCTCAACTGCTTAGAAACATTGATGTGGATTCACAAATCCTGTAGCCAATTGCAAGTTCGTGTACTATCAAGCTCCGGTAAATTCATAAAGAATTACGTAACATTTCCCGCTTCCTTGAAAAAACTCTCACTAATAGGATGTTGTCTTCTTTGGAGTGATATGTCAATAATCCAATCTTTACCAGATCTTGAGGATCTTAATATACTATTCGATGCATTTGTGGGACCCATATGGGAAGCTGGTGATGCCCAATTTCGACAACTAAAATTTCTAAAACTGAAGGGCTTGGATATTCGACATTGGAAAGCCTCTAGTATTAATTTCCCTTGTCTCAAAACTCTACTGTTGGATATGTGCAGTTATCTTCAAGAGATTCCACTTGAAATTGGGGATATCTCAACGCTTGAGCTTATTGATACTGACGATTCTAGCACCTCTGTTGTGGATTCCCTTGACAAAATCCAAGAAGAGCAACATAATTTTGGAAACTATGACTTGCAGATCAATGTTAGAAAAGCGACTCCCCTCAAAAGATTCAATACGAAATTGCGAGCATTAGTAAAGACAACCGATTAGTTGTCTGATAAAAGGTCAAGATCTTGACATGTTATTTATGAATTACGAAGAGCTCACTCTTAATCTACAGTGCACGCACCTTTAATTGTCAATTGTAGCCTTAAATGTCATTTTTGCACATTTTGTGCAATAAATACTTCAAAAATTGAACATCCATTATTCTAGAGTGATTGCACTCATGATTTTCTTTCGTTTCTATAGTGATTCCACTCGATTGTTTAAATTGTATAAGCTCTACTATCAAAGATAAATAGCACTGTTCTTACCTAGTTATGAAATATCTTTGAAGGTCTTTAGTTATTCTATACTGTTTTAATAATGATTTTAAGATGTTTGAAGCTTATTTATTCAATCTACTACTTTGTGAACAAGGGTATTTATCCCATACCAATCTCATAAAAACAAGGAGACATATACATGAATAAAGTGCAAGTTTGTGAGGTTTCAACTCAACACCAATTGGTTATGAGAGGAGTAGCCCATGATCTTTATTAAGCACATTACAAAATTTATTTTTGTTTGATGTGGGATATTACTTAACATAAAGAAGTAAGCGATGCCTCGGCATAACCCTAATAGGCTCACAAAACCTATAAATATGTGGGCTATTAATTATAAGACTTAAAAAGAGTTGATTACATAAATGGTTCTTGTGGTTATCACTAAATTTCGTTTTTAGCTCTTTAGCTTTAAAAATTACGAAAATAGTTTGTGGTTGTCATTTTGTTTCAACTTTGATAATTTAGACTAACTGTCGTTAGCTTTGGCTGTTAAAAAACCACATCAGGGTATTTTAGAATTTTTAACACCCATCCTTGTTACCAAGTAAGGTTATCTTCTACATCTCTCTCTAACCTCAATAATCTTTAGAACACTAATAAAGGAACTTAGCATCTTTTCAACATATCTGTCATCTTTAGAATACTAAATGAAGTTTTCAAAGCCTACGTTAGGGATAATCTAGAGATGAAACAAATAAAAATAACTAGTGAACACTAATTTTGAAATTCATAAACCCAAATTAGTAATCGACAGTCAAAACACCCTCTGTCTCTTGTCTCCACAAATCGGTCGCCGACCACTCACCACCTCTAAAACCTCTGTTTGTGTCACCGCATCAAAAGCAAACTATGTCCTTGGAGGCCAAGATCAATTGTGTAACAAAGGAAGAGAGAGAGAGAGAGAGAGGGTGATCAGACCAAAGGGTTTTGCTTAGATTTGAAACTGATGATTTATATAAAACCTCCATAAATACAAACCGACAATGGTGGTGGTGGTTATGCGGGTGTGTTGGTGCTTAGATTTGAAAACGATGACGGCGGTGGTGCTTAGATCCGAAAACGATGACGGCGATGGTGCTTATGGCGGTGGCGAGAGGCTTTAACGAAGTGCGGTGCAAGAGGCGTAGGGTGAGAGACACGATCTTTGATGATGGTGGTGATTATGGTGGGGCTTCATTCTAGTACGGTACTGTAATAATGGTGGAAGTGGCAGCGTTGAAGGCTACCCTGGTGGTGGCGGTGGCTGTGGCAGAGTTCCATGTGGTGGTGGTGGTGCGGTGGCGATGGCAGAGTTGGAAGGCTACCATGGTGGTGGTGGTGAGTCTCCGGTGAAAATGATGGGGTAAACGAAAATCTTTGGTAACGATGATATATTAATTTATACGTAATCATGGGAAAACAAGCTCACCTTGTTTGGTAACAAGGACAATCACAATGACTATTTCCATAATTTTTAAAGTTAAAGGGCTAAAAGTGAAATTTAGGGACAACCACACGGGCCATTTATGTAATTAACTCCTTGAATAAATATAAAACAACTCTAAATAGTATTAGGCATCGTAGTTTAAGCAGAAGAGGAAAGCACGCTCAAACTGGATCTAAAATTGATGTAAACAGATTATGGAAGTCCTTTCGTAAAGATATCGGCATATTGATAGTGGGAAGGAACATGTAACACCTGAACTTGCCCAGTTGCCACTTTATCATGAACAAAGTGAATATCAATCTCAATGTGTCTCGTTCGCTAATGTTACACATGATTAGAAGACATCTAAACCGCACTGAAATTGTCGCAATAGACAATAGTGGCAGAAAACAAAGGCGCATGTAGTTTCCCAAGAAGACCTACGCACTAGACCACATTTGCAACTCTCCGATATTCAGCCTATGCACTAGACCTATAAATGGTTGGTTGACATTTAGATGACCAGGATAGAAAGTTGTCACCTAGGTAAGGTAAACACAATATCCCGATGTGGATCGACGTGTAGAAGGGCACCTCCCCAATCAACATTAGAATACGCAACAAGCTTGCAGTATGGAGAGGCATATAGTTGTAAACTATGGTCTAAAGTACCTTGAACATAGCAAAGAATGTGTTTGAGTGCCAACAGATGAGGTTCTATAGGATCATGCATGAACAAACAAATTTGTTGCACAACATAAGTGAGGTCTGGCTTGGTGAAGGTAAGGTATTGCAAGGCTCCACCTATGATTTGATAGAGAGTGGGATTGGGTATTGCTGGTCCTGAGGTCCAAGTTTGGAGTCAATGCGTACTGGGTTCTTGCATGGATTACACTTAAGCATGTTAGATATCAGTTGCTTGCGCTGGGAGAGAAATATGTCTGTTTTGGTTCGAAGGGTAGAGATGCAAAGAAAGTTGGTTGAAGGAACCAGATCAGTCATAGCAACTCTGCATGCAGAGAGAAATAATCCTTTGCAAGAGAGTTATGGAAGAGACGGTAAGCAAAATGTTGTCAACATACAACAATAAATATGTGGTTTCAGAACCATGGTGAAAATAAATATGTGGTGTCAACATACAACAATAAATATGTGGTTTCAGAACCACGGTGAAAATAAACAATGAAGGATCGCATCAACTATGTTGAAAGTAAAAACGGGTAGCAAAAGCGGCAAACCGTTGAAACCATGCTCTCGGAGCCTACTTAAGAACATATAAAGACTTTTGTAGGCGACACATATGCACGCCTCTCTCAGGGTCGGTCCAATGGTTTTTAATGCCCCGGGCGAAGTGAGCAAATAATGCCCTATGAGTAAACAAATACAAAACAAAATGCAAATCTAAAGCATCTCGTAACAGCTTCTCTTCCCGCATTGTGTTTGTGTGTGTATGACTGATAATACCTTTTGCTTTCTGGGAATGGGACTGAAGTGTAGTATGATGGGTTCTTTCAAAGAAATAAGGACAAATGAAAACAGAACAATGAAGATCAAAGTAAAACCTTTGGATTTCATATCGTGAAAGTGTGTGTTGATGCATGAATTATGCTTGACTTTTATAGAGGTATATATGGCATGTGTTGACCAAGTAAACCATACTAAATGGAAAAAGATTTTGTAACTGGTTAGTTGAGCTACCGGTCAAACTCTGTTTACTTTAGTACACAATGTTATGAATGATCTGAGTTTGTCTCTTACATACAAATAAGATAGTTTTTATTTTTTGAAAAATCTCATTAGCAAATCAGGGCATTTAATTGGTTCAAGGATAGTTGCAAAGTTAACTTAAAGTAGAATGTAACAATGTATCTGTGACATCATTTAGAAAAGGAAGACAATCATTTTCAAAATAACTAAAAAGAACATACTGATATATATCCATCAAGGGTGACATAGCGGCAAATGTGGAACTAAAACAGTAAAAGACACATGCTAACAGTCCAAAGATTCAAACATTAAACTCATGATAACCAATTCAAGCATAATTGATATCTGTAACACCCTAATTTGAATAAAAAGTTCAATTAAAGTAGGTAGAAGCATATGTAAGTACCTGCAAGAGTGAACTTTAGCCTTGGAGATTTTGTGGGGATGATGTTGGCTTGTTGCTCTCACTAAACTTATCCATGATTATAAGTAGTTAAGACACTATGGAACCACCATCAGTGGCGCTAATATCTTGCTCTTCCGCTTCATCTCTTTTCACCTTCATTCTTCTATTTTCAAATCTGTTAATTAAAATATATGATTCCCTCTCAAAGTACTGAAAGTAGTAGCAATCTAATCAAAAAATCAATTCTGAATTTATAATTTCTGAACATTCACGGTCTAGAGAAACAAAAGGATTATCGATTTCCGAAGATTTTTAGCTAGTCTATAAAAAAACAAAATGATTATCGAGAATTGGAGATGAAAGGACGAGGGTGGAGGCCCGGAGGCAGAACACAAAGCGATGCCCCTGCTGAGAGAAAAAGAGTGAGAGTTCCAATACATGATCCTTGACTTTTTTGCATTTTGAGTACTACCGATGCGAAGGGTAGGACGCGCTGGTGTCCCGGTGATGCCCCTGCGTTCTTGATGCCTGGTGATTACACTTAGAAAGACCAAAATGCCCCGTTTGTTCTTGATTTTTTGTTATTGTTATTAATATTGTTTTTTAACCACAAACATTGTTATTATTATTATTCATCTCTTCAAGATACGGACAACAAGAATCAAAATCCAAAAAAAAATGGAACAATGAACAATCGTAATCTAAAAAGGGGTCTTCATATTCAAATCATGAAAGGGGTATTCATATTCAAACTAGACCAACAACATAACAAGAATATCGAGTAAGAGACTACCGACTAGCCAAATATTAGGAAGAAAAATCACAGTTAATTTCTAAATGTGGTATGTCGTATCCAAAACAAAAGTAACACAAAAAAAGTACTCATTTGTCAGCCAAAGGGAACTCAATATGGAAAGTTCTCTCTATGCAGAACCTTCATCAGGCTTCTTTGCTGTTGCAGGAGGTAGGGTGCCCTCAGCTCCCATCTCTGCTCTAAGATCATTGATGCTCTGCTCCAATTCACTTATCCTTTCTCCCATCTCATCAAGTACAGTGCTGTTAAGGTAACTTAAGAGATACATATTTATCTTATTGTATGAAAAAGTTATTATATTCAATTGTAAAAAAGTAACATATAACCACAGAGCTCATAGGAATATTTTAAATTTTATGACCTACTCTCAGTTATCCAGATAATAATCAGTTCATTCTTCACAATATTCATCCGATCGAAAAATAAAGTAATGCAAAAGGATATTCTTTGAAACAATAGAGTCTGACATTGTTTGGAATCTGTTTTGCTGCAAAGAGAAAACGATAAGTAGAAAGTAGAAGTGTAGCTGCTGTACTAAGATAGAACCACACTACTATTAAGAGCTTTACCATCTGCTGGAGAAGGGTTTGAACCTGCCAAAACAAAGGTATTAATATTAGACTACAAGTTATAATCCCGAAACGGAAGTTGCGTGAACTAAATAACTCTCAAGTGAATAACTCCCTTCTAACAACTTTAGTGATTTGCAAACATAAAGCAGGCAATAATCAATTAGCATTAAACATGAATGTTCAAAACTTATGCAGAGCACATGTACCTAAACCTTTAGTAAGGCAAGGACGTAAGAGAGGCCATATGTAAGTTTCAGTGGTTCTATAACCATTAAGTTGATAGTGTAGTGATATGTCAGAAAATAAACACTAGAGTTCAAGGAACTTACAAACTGGGTCATATCAGCAGTATTCTGCTTACCATCTCCTGAATCTTTCCCATCCTGTGAACAAAGTGAGCAAATTGTTATGAACTTCTAAGATTTATTAGAATTGGCAGCGGATTAAACAGACAACAACCATACGCAGATCACTTTTATGATCTGTTCTACCATGGGAACAAGACACAACAGTGCAGAAACTTTTTTATTAAAGTTCCAAAATCCCACACATTTACAGACCTCATTTTACACATATACATAGTTTATGAAGGGGTGCCTTGAAGGGACACAAACCTTCAAAATCAAACTGTCAAGGGGGCTTTAACTGCCCTCTAACTATAAACGGTCTCCCTTCCCAACTAAACAACCTAACTACCATTTAACTACCAAAGTATTTAGTAATTTCAAATCATATCCTAAACCGTAGTTTACATTTCTAACAATTATCACTACAAAGTTTCCTTAACAAGGCAATTGCCGGCTAAATTAAAGATCAAATCGAATCACAAAATCAGTTGTAAAAATGTAACATGAGAATGCTTTCAGAATTCAAAACCATATTAGTTATCATAACTGAAGGACACTAAATCAATGCATATTTACATCGTTAACCTACATTTCTACTAAAATATTGAAATTCAGATAATTTAACAGCAATTCGACATAGCGTCGAGATACCTTTTAATGAGAAATTTGAAACAATAGGAAGAGAATTTTTGCAGATTTCTAATATCTTACATTAATCATCTACGGAGAAACAATAATCGGTCAGTTTTTCCATATCATCATACGCATATAGCAGAAACACAATTACTAATACAGAAATTAATGATGGAACAGATTTCAATAAACGTTACATCGTTCACATCAATAAGATACATAAAACCTAATCACAGAAAGGGATTTATAAGATGGATCTATCGTAAGATCGAATTTGGTGAAATTCGAAAAACGAATTGCATACCATTAATCAAATGAAAGTGAATGTTAATCAATCCAGCGATTAGTTTTCCGCAATTACGTTCTTCTGATATTTGAGCAAAGTTAAAGATTGCAATCGTGATTGACGGAGGAAAATCGCGTTCGCATGGTGTTTAAGTTTAACGATGCAAAAGGGGTGAAAAAGCAATATACAGAGTGAGCTTTTTGTTATTTACATATTCGATCAAATTTGCAATTAATATTAACCACATATATAAAACTAAAATACTCGATAGTTTATTTGTGTTAAAAAAAACTGGGCAAACTAATATTCTTATCCGTTCATATTTATGGGTGTAAGTTTTACTTGTTTTAGAATAGGTTATATATTTCATCTTCGAAGTTGATGTAATTTTTATCCATCATCTTTCCGATTGAGCACTTGGGGAACTCATGAGTTCTAGTTTCTAGTGGAATTAATTAGGGACCGCTAGATGATGTTTCAAAAATGTTCACGGGGAGATCACATACATCTAAACCAAGGTTAACTCTCCTTTATAACCTAACCAGGAACGCTCTTTGTTTACCCGTTTTTAACATATCTCTTTTATTTATTATGACAATTAGAAATGTAAATAAGTTGAGCTCGAAACGAGTTAAGCCTTAACAAACTCAAGGTTGAGCCTAAACTAACTTTATGTATATAACATATTTATATATATTATATGTTATAGGGGAGGGTTCAAACGAGAACTAATCTTGTTCATTCAAGTGGTAAGTGGAATTCATGGATAAATAGCGTGAGGGGATTGAGTGTGACAAGGTGTATGTAAGGAATTCATGGGTAGGCAATCCAATTGAAGGAGGGGGAATTTGATGGCTAAGTTGGTTCTCGCAGTTCTCGTACGAAAAACAATTCCCGTTTGAACTTTTCGCATATGTTATATATGTATATATATATATATATATTGAAAAAATCATTTGAGCATCGTGTTTATTGCGAGTTCATTTGTAACCCAATTAATGCTCATTAGTAGAGGTATTTTGCTCTTTTATATAATTTTCCAACCGTGAATTACATCCGGGTGAATTATCATAAAAAATCGAGCCTTAATTTTCCCAAAATAACTCTCATTAATACATCATTAATGAGCCAATAATGTGTTATTAATGAGTTATTAATGAGTCATTAATGAGTCATTAATGAGCCATTAATGCATCATTAATGAGCCGTCATTTTTATCGGCTATTGATTTATTTTAATTAAGGGCTAAGATTGGTTCTCACGGTACTCCTAATAAAAATGGTTTTCAAATGAACCATCCCATATATATATATATATATATAGAGAGAGAGAGAGAGAGACAAAAGTTCAAACGAGAACTGTTTTTCGTACGAGAACCGCGAGAATCAATCTTAGCCGTCAAATTCCCCCTCCAATTGGATTGCCCACCAATGAATTCCTTACATACACCCTGCCACACTCAATCTCCCCATGCTCTTCATCCATGAATTCCATTATCTAAAATGAACGGTCAAGATTAGTTCTCGCAGTTCTCGTTTAAACCCTCCCTTATATATATATATATATATATATATATATATATATATTATTTCAGTCGAAAATTCAAAATAATACTTGAGCCTAAACGAGTCAATCTTAAACAAGCCGAGCCAAAGTTTTGTATATTCTAAAGAGTCGAGCCCGAGCTCAATATCACGATCCCTAAACGAACTAAGCTCAAGCTGGATTTAAAAAAGTTTAAACAAATCTGGCTCGATAAGTACCTATTTATGTTTTACATAAAATATATAATTGGGTTTTTTTTAATGTATCAAACTTTACACCTTTTGTCATTTTCTGTATCAACCTTTAAAATTATCTATTGTGCGTATCGATCATTTAGTTTATCGCTATTGTTTGTATTAAATTTCTAGTAGTATGTACTAGAGTTATACATTTTTTATGTAACAAAAGTACATACAATAGTAACAGATTAAAAGTTTGATACACACAATAAACACTCATTCTTAATTTACCTACCCGATTATATGGGTCTCATGCCTTGTTAGATGACCCTTGTCTTACTTTTATAACGACAAACAACACTCACCCAACTAAATTACACTTCATAACGGGTCTTAAACCCTTAACCTCATAGATTCCTCCCTTAAACACCCATTGATATTGCTAGCATAAAAGTCATTTATAAAAATTCTAATCACATGCACTTAAACAGTTAAACATCTTTGTTACACATTAATTTAGCTGGCAAATAATGTTTTTTCTCTTAAGATTTACCTTATAGAAATTGAAGCCATAAATTACAGTGGATCACCTTAGCACGATATTTAAATAATTTTATTTTAAATTGGAGCCAATTCAAATTTTCATAAATCAGGTGACACCGTTTTGAATGAATTTTTAAAAATTGAATCAAGTTACGTTACGGTAAAATAAATATTAAATATAACTAAAGTAAGCAACTTAGATACGATTTTCTCTACATAAAATAAAATTATTATTTTTCCAAAAAAGGATTTCGTCTGTTAAGATTTCCTCGAGGTACGAATATACGCGATCTAATTTATGTTATCCTTGATCATTTCCAAAAATAACTCGTGACGAACCTTGATCGAAGCCTCAAGTATTTGTGGAGTATCACGTACGTAGGTGATCGAAGCCTCAGTTTATTTTCCATATTTTATGTTATTGTATCTGTTTTAAATTGCTAACTTGTATGTTTTGGATTTCTTTATTCTTTATTTATTAAAAAGATTTAGATGTAGATTTAGATTGGCACTAATCACGGGCAAAGAGCACTTCCTTATTTAATATTATTATATTTATATTATATGGTTGATACTTATATCTTTAAATTAAAGAGAAGGAATCTTATGCTTTCTGCTATTTACATAATTTGACAACGTACCCACCGAAAGAAAGAGGAGGAACCAAGATGACAATCATAGAGCTGCAATTTTTCACGGAGAAATTGGAGCAGATGATATACCACAATCATAATTTACTGATTTACAACCACCCATCTATTTTATCCCAAATACCTCAGATTCAACTACTTTACCAAGAGCTTAGCTTCATGATCAAAACCATGTTCCTTCACAATCAAAACAACTTACATGAGCTTGAACAAGTAAATAATCTCAGAAGAAGATTCAAAGATGCAGCAGAAGAGGCGCGATATGTAATAGATCTCTTTGTCTTTGCTGTCAATAATAATCTTGGAAATGAAACACTTCCTGGCAGATCTGATCTTGTTCCAAACTCTCTAAATCGTGGAATGTTGCACAAGAGCCTTAAGTTTAAGAGATATTTAATTGTCATTGATGACGTATGGAGCAATGAGGCATGGGATGACCTGAAACTGTACTTTCCCTAATGATAACACAAGAAGTCGAATATTGCTCACTATTCGCCTCAAAGAAGTTGCTTCACATGCAAAACCACATGGTTTTGTTCATCACTTGCCATATTTGACTGAAGAGGAAAGTTGGGTGTTGCTTAAAAAAAAGGTTTTTCATGGCCACGATTGCCCTGATTGGTTGATTGAACCTGGAATGCAAATTGCAAAGAACTGTCATGGATTGCCACTTGCTGTGGTTGTCATAGCTGGAGTTCCAGCAAAAAGAGAGACGAGTAAATATTGGTGGGACAGAATTGCAAAAAGTGTTGGTGCATTTATTATCAGCGACCCAAATAGGCACATAAAAACGTTGGCTTTAAGTTTTGAAGATTTACCTTCCCATTTGAGAGATTGTTTTCTTTATTTAGGAGGCTTCCCAGAAGACTACAAGTTCCATGTAAGAAAACTGATGTGGTTGTGGATAGCTGAAGGACTAATTATTCAAGACACAAGAAAGCGAAGCTTGGAGGAAATCGCAAATGATTACTTGATGGAACTAGTTGACAGAAATCTTCTGGTTGTCACAAATAGAAAGTCTAATGGTTCCATTAAAACTTGTTCTCTCCATGATCTTTTGAGGGAGCTCTGTTTGGAAAAAGCCACAAAAGAACATTTCTGGCTAAAAATACATGCCTCAATGAGTCCTTTAACTTTGAAGAATAGAGACAAGCCACGCCGCATATTCACAAACGATAAGTTCTTCATAGGAAACGTATTTGGTTAACTTAGCCCCGGGGTTCAATCACTATTGTGTTTTGATATATCCATGTACACTGTCACTAGCACCCAAGTGGATTTCCGTTCCTATCCTCTTCTAATGGTATTGGATATACAAAAGTGCAAACTTAAAGATTTTCCACCAGCTATAAAATTACTAGTTCACTTAAGGTACCTAGCGTTTTGCTGTGTTGGACGTTTTCCATCCACAATATTCAATCTTTGGAACCTTCAAACCCTCGTTACTAAATGTCCTCAGCCTCTATGGTTGCCACATACTATTTCAAACTTGGTGAATCTAAGGCACTTGCGGAGTACTACACCTATTTACTTTCCTTCAATTAAAACTCCAATGAATTTGCAAACCATTTCCAATGTAGCTTTGGTTAACGATGCTGAAAGTTGGGTGAAATGTATTCCTAGTATCAAGAAGCTTACTTGTTCGACATGGGCATATGATGATCATGACTTCCGATCGCTCACTTCCCTGGAAACACTGAAGTGTATAACCGAAGGCTTAGATAAGGAATCCGGTAAGCCAGAATATCCGAATGCTGAGTTCCAAAAGATTCACATGAGGCTTCCTGCTTCATTGACAAAGCTTACATTAGTAGGATGCTGTCTTCCATGGTGTGATATTTCAGTAATTCAATCCTTACCGAATCTTGAGATTTTGAATATACTAGATAGTGCATTTTTTGGACACCATTGGGAAACTGGTGAAGACCAATTTAGACAACTAAAATTCTTGAAACTACAGGATTTGAATGTCCAACGATGGGAAGCATCTAGTTTTAACTTCCCACGTCTTAAACGATTAATTTTGGAGCGATGTGAAGACCTTGAGGAGATCTCACTTGAACTTAGTGACATCCCAACCCTCGAGCTTATTGAAGTTGACCAGTCGATGTGCTCTGTTGTGGAATCCCTTAATAGAATTCAAGAAGAACAACACGATGAGGGAAACTATGAGTTGAAGATCAATGTTAGAAATACCACAAGAAAAGGTTTTAGTGACGCAAACATTTAGTGGGTACGTAGTACTTCGTAAACTATGGTTGGTTTTAATAAGATAGGTTTTTAGTGGGGAAATTTTTTTAAATAAACCATGCATGTAAATCAGACAGAATATAGAGAACTTTACCCTGCGTTTAGTAAGAGAAATTTTTTCTGTAATGTAAAAAAACTGTGGAGTTTTCATTATCTTAAAAAATAGAAAGTGTATTTAGATGAGGGATGAAGTTTTTATTTTAAAAAAAAAATAGAAAACATGTTTGTTTGAGGTGTTTTTTTGAAATTAAAAGTTGTTAAAAAGGTAGGAGTGTGTTGTGTTGTGAGTGTGTGTTGTGTGTGTGATATTGTGTTATATAAATTATTTTGTAAATTCAAAATGTATATATTATTAATTTGATAGATTAAGATGATATGTATGATGGATATGTGTGGGTATATACATGTATAAATATGAATGTGTTATATATATACATATATAATATATATATATAATATAATATATATATATATATAGGTTAATGTAAGAGGTAAATAAAGGAGAGATGAGAGAGAAGGAATTAATCTCAACCCTAGCTTAGATTTATTTGATCTAGGTCTTAAAAATTGTTTTCTTGTTAATTAAAATATACCCATCTAAGGACACTATAGTCTTTTCAACAACTTTATTCAAATAATCAAATTTGATCCAAGATAAATATAATATACAACAACATGAATATTGATGCATAACACATTTGGAATTCATGCACAGACTAATGATGAGACAAAAATATTACACATATGATATATACTACAAACAAAATATAAAATCGCATTTTATTGATACACAATAGTTACAAAACACAAATCTACAATTCACACCTATGCAAATCTTCAAAAAATCAAAAAATTCATCAAAACCATTCACTAATTGAAAGTCTAGAACCCTTCCATCCAGCCATTCCATTCAACCATTTGAATTTTGACAAACCAAAATTTAATCAGCTATCGAAACCAATTCCATTTCCAGCCATAAAGGTATAGAAATACCCATACATCTAGATAAAGAGGATGTTGCAAATTTATTTTGATGACCATTAACAGATCTGAAAAAAGAATAAAAAAGAATTGAAAAAGAAAGAGATGAAGGTTGTGGTGCTATAGGATGGTGGTGACGTAATTGTCACAATCTCCATGGTTGTGATCAATGAAAATGATGAAGCAGAAGGTGATGGCGGTGGGCGGTGAAGCAGAAGCAATGGTAGTGAGTGATGAAACAGAAGACGATGGCAGTGGGCAGTGGCTACGACTTTACAGAGGCTGTGACTACACAATAGAGAATGCGGGTGGTGGGCGATTAAACATAAAGTGATGGTTGTGGGAGATGAAACAGAAGCGTCGATCGCCGGAACTGATATCAAAGGCTTAGTGAGAGGCGGTGGGTGCAGAACACCAAATAGAGTTATGTATCTAGGGTTGTTGTGCTTTTAAAAAGGGGTTATACGATTTTTAGGGAGAGATGGAGAAACTATAGAAAAGACCCTAAACACCCCTCAACTAATCAAGACACGTGTCCACTTAACAATCCCTCTCTTTCATCTCTCTTTAAAATACATCTCTCGTGATCCTCTATATATATATATAATAGATATTGGTGTGGTATTATAATTGGAAGAATTTGGTATCGAAAAGCATATAAAATGTAAAATGTGCTTGTTAACTAATTAATAAAGTGTATGTTCTCCTTGATTTATATCTATATTAATATTATATATATATATATATACACACACAAACACATTTAAAAAATACATAAACACACATATATAGCAATATATATATAGAAAGATTTATATCTAATATAACAATGTATATATACACACAAAATGTTATTATTTAATGTATATATACACATATATATTGGCTATTCGACTTGATATTAGATATGTGTATATATACATTATATAAAAACATTGTTATATTAGATATAAATTTTGCTATATATATGTGTGTTTGTGTGTATGTGTTTTTAATTACATGTGTTTGTGTATATAATAAATTGTATTAATAAGCATTAATGATAGTTACAATAGTTCTCGCGGTTTCGAAATTAAAAGCGGTTTTTAAATAAACTTCTTCACACACACACACACACACATATATATATATATAGAGAGAGAGAGAGAGAATTTGGTTTAAATAAAAAGTGTATTAAGATAAAAAGAGTGAGAGGGAATAAGACACATGACAAAAAAATGTTACAGTTATATTATAGGTATTTTAACTAATCCATTTAAATTAGAAAAGTCATCTTAAGTCATAATTATATGTCATTGATTTAACTCTCATTTGGTATTCCTCATTTTACAAGGAAGTTAAATCTTTCTCTTCTCACTTCAGTTGCATACCACTGGTGAACCCTAATTTGCCAATCACTAAACCCCGTCCATGAATAACCACCACTATTGGTCTGTTCCTTCTCAATGATCTACGATTTACAGATGTAGAACCCTAATCCTTTTCACAGTCGATGTCGTTACAAGGACATAATCGCCACAAACCCTAGTCGCTCTAAGCCATAGTCTCTGTAAGAGAGGTTGGAGTGGCAGGTGGTTTTGGCATGGAAGAAGCCAAACCACACTGTGGAAGAAGAAAAAAGCACTCCATCGCACCATTATCTAATTTTGTTGTGATGGTATCCACATGCGTAGTGGGTATCAAATGTAGGTCTAGCTGTCTTTATTCTTTTTTTAAAATTTTGGATTGGTAGTAGGTGTTACATGGGTCCTATAATTTGGTGTGGTAGGAAGTGAGGTCTACATGGCTAAGTGGTGGGTTAAGTGATAGGAGAAAAAAGTTGACGTGACGGTGTGATAGGTGCGATGAGGGGTGACCATACCATTCACTCTAAGCCACACTAGATGTTGTTGACGTAGTCGGCAACCATGGTCGCCGTTAATTGGTCATCGGTAATATATTGCTCATTAAAGTCTCCAAGGGTTGCTGAGCAGGTAGTCACCGACTCTCAAAGTCAGCCACCACCCCCCCCCCCCCCCACCCCAAAAAAGTTACTATATTTAGCTTTCCTTTTTTTGCCAAAATGAAAAAGAAGTTCTCACTTATTTTTATAATTTTTTTCATACTTTATTTAGAGCCCGAGGACAATTTCTCAAATACACATTAAGATGTTGACCCTTTTTCTTTTCTTTGCTGATTCCTCTTGATTCTTCTGATTCCATATCAATCATGACTAGAGTTTGTTCATGAATAAGTAGAAATTGGTTTGAGGGGAGAAGGATTTCTGGAATCTGATTTCTTCATCATTTTGTGAATGTTTTCTTCAATTTCTTTATTATGTTGATCAATTTTGTTTTGTTCATCAAACCGCCACATCCAAGTTCGGAAATTGTAGGTTATCGGTTTTTATGCAAGCTATTGTTTTTATGAGTCAACTAGGTTGAATCTGTTATTTGTTCATCGAATTTTGAGTTCGTGTTCGTTGGGATTATTCGAAAATCAATTTGTTTATATGCTCATTAAGACATGTTCATCAAATTTTGAGATTGTGATCATTGGGAATATTATTCCATACAAAAATTTGTTCAAATGCTAACTAGGATTGTTCATCTAATTTTGAGATGGTGTTCATCAGCTAGTTGCCAAAGATTAAAACAAACGTAAAACATATTGGTTGTCATAATATCAGAAAATATAAAAAATTACTTCTTATCATTTTTATCTTAACTTCTCTTTTACAATAACTTCACACACACACACACACACACACACACACTCTCTCTCTCTCTCACACACACACTCTCTCTCTATATATATATAATAGAAGATACTTGTAATATTTGATTAAAAGGTATATTCAAAAAAATAAAATACACCCACTGATCCACGTTTCTATATCTAGTCGCCATTGACAGCCGCCACAAGTCCCCGACCCTAACTTTCTCTATCGTAAATTTTCAATTTACGTTTCACTTCTTCTTATGTGAATTGATGCCCTAGTGTTCTATGATTTTTGCCATAGTCATTGGTGACTAGCCTTTGGTAAAGAAACCATCCGACGCACTACAATAGGGGTCATGTGTCAACATATCTAATTGAAATTTGGGGTTTTGATTTTTAAAAATTGTCGTCACAAGGTAATATGTGAACAATATATTAACTTCCATATTATTATACTTTAAAAAATGAGTTTTTCGTTTTTTGTTATATTTTTCAAAGGAAACCGCGCAGAAAAAAATAACTGCTCATGAAAAGCGAACAATAGATAGTAGAAATGGTTCAACAAGTACAATATGCTATCACATTAAGGGTGGCCTTGATTTGGGGTCTTCTTGTGGTCAAATTGAGACTTGGCATCTTACGTATTGAGATGCTTAAAAAGATTGGATATCTACAGAAGCAGATGCAAAATGTGTAAGTTTACTTTCTTCTTTCTAAGTAAAGTGCAATGTCAAATTTCTTTTTACAAAAACCCGATTTTGAGGATTTTTTCTATGATGACTAAGTGATAAGTGATTTATGTAGTAGTAATAAACACATGCCTTATATTGTCGTATTTATGTTAAATGTCCAACTAGCTTGATTGTGGTGTGATTTATTTTCTTAAGCATATATTCAGTTTTGTGGCTGTTTTTCGTGGTGATTCTTGTCATCTAACTTGATTATGACATGATTGTAGCATCAACTTTCATCTAGCTTGATTAGGTTGGACATAAACCATCAATCAATGTGTAATATGATATGATGCAAATTTGTATTTAAAATTATATTTTATTAATAATGCTAGTAATGTGTTTGGTTAGCTAACGGATCAACTATGTTTAATAAGAGGTTAATTTGGTCGGCTACATCTATAAAATATTGGTTTTACATGCGTTAATATTGTTGATTATTATTAATTTTTTGTTTATTATATTTGAGTTATCTTTTGGTTCAGGAAGAAATGTTGAAATTAAAAAATAACAATTCAGTAGACTCATTAAGCGACAAGACTATTATGAAAAAGGTACTTGAAAGAAGTTCTGTTCATTTGGGTGGGTGGGGTTGTGATGTTGTTACGGATAAGGCCACAAGTACTATGGAGTCAAATCGTCCTACTTACAATCAATTAGCATATTGAGTTCAAGAACGGGAAGCAACCATTGGAACTATGCATAAACTTTTAATCGAGAAAAATATTATGCCTCTAATTGTCCAAGATGATGCGTCTAACCACCCTCAGTCCGGAGAGTCTCATTATGATGAGTCTAGTGAAAGTAGTGATGAGTTTTGTGATCTAGATTGAATATTTGAGGGTCTACAAATTTTTAGCACACTTATGACTATCGACTCTTTTCTTTGTTTACTATTTGTGCTACATGATTGGTATTTGGCTTTTTATGGTTAAAACTATTATGTTATAATGTATTATTTAGAACGGTTTTTAGCCACACATTTTCTATTTATTTGGATATATGTGAATATTATTACCTACATATATTATGTTTATTGCCCACACATAAGTGATTTTGCCAATACATACTACCTACACATAAAAATATATTTACCCACACATATTGAATAACACGTGTCACTAACACTTTGTATGTTCATGACACGTCATCAGCCACATCGCCGAACAACTAAATTATAACACCTTTACCGATACATATCAATTACTTTTAAACACATATATGTGTAGGTATAGGATACTACCTATACCTATATATAATATATGTGTGGATACCGATCTTTACCTACATGCATGAGCCCACACATGGTAACACATGTTTTTTGTGTAGGTAAAGAACTAAAGATAATTACTCACATATGTTTGTGTTTTACCTACACATAAGGTGTGTGGGTAAATACCCAAATTTCTTATAGTGCCAGAAACCCTACAATATAATAAATATGATTCTTCCTAAATATGGTTCTTGGTGCTCTAAATCTGCCCTTGACCCAATAGAACCACGTGGGTTTCGTTTCATGTTATGAACATTGAATGAAAGAAATCAGATGGTCAAAAAAGTTTCATTGTTCACGGCTGCAAAAGGTGTCTTTTGACTTTTAATTTTGGTCTTCCTCACCAATTTTCTTGTACATCTTTTTTTGATTCATTGGTTCTTGTGTAACAAGTTTTAAGTTGAATATTTGATTTTGGTTGTTGTTAGAAAGTTCATTCATCAAGTTTTTTGTATCATTTATATAGCATGTTGTTCATTCATATAATATTGGTTATTGATTTTGGTTGGTAGAAAGTTCATGTATCTAGTTACGAACAAATTGGTGAGATTCTTTATCAAATTTCAAACAATTATGCATGTCTGTTTAGCCTCTTGTTGGTGTGGAGGGTGTAAACGTAATAGAAAACGGCAACAGCTGCAACACCGTAATTTTCAACCCATTTTTTTTAAATATCGGCGGAAGCGATTGATATAAATATATACAAACTTGTTTACCAAAAACATGTCAAGTAAACAAATTACATACGGTTATCAAAAACCAGTATTTCAAAGTCAATGTTACATATGTTTACAAACGGATCATCCTTAAAATATATCAGAGTGGCGGTCAATTATTCCAAAAGCAACACCAACTCCTAGCTTAACAACTAAACTTACTAAAACCTGCAAAATGAAGTGGAAGGTGGAGGATTAGCTCAAAGCTAAATGAATGAAAGTTTAACCAACAAAATAGTATCAGGCACAACAGAATGACACTACAACAACAAGTAAACAAGCAACCAAAAGGACCGGCAGTTCTGCAGAACCTGCAACTAATGCCGACCTAGCAAAGGTTTATCGATAGCACATTTGCTATTCTCATATAGTAATGCTCTTAAGTTGAAACAAATACATCAAATGATCTAATACTGATTAGCCGATAGCAAACAAACCCAGTCCATTGTCCAGCCAAGCTGACCTCCCCTCATGTATGTGCACATATCATAGACGTAACGATTAATTAACACATAACTAGTTAATCAATCATCAGACTAAACAATCTATCAATGCATCAGTCATCAAACCGTTGCAACCATAACCATTACAATTAATAACCATCCGTGAGTTAAAAGTCCACTCACATGTGTTCTCCAATCTATAAGCTCGGTAGTCTTATGTCACCGAGTCTTGTCTTTCCCACCACACGCGAACTACTAGGCTACTAACAAAGGTGTTACTACAACTTAATTTTAGGGATTCATAAAAAGTCAAATATACCCTTAACGGTCATTTTTATTAATTTAATTTAAAAATAAAAACCTGTTTTAAATTATAGATCTGATGAAAAATAAACTATGCAGATTATCTCTTATCTCTCTTACAAGATATGATCTCTTACAATAACCTCATCATATATATATAGACATATATGAGTTTGTAAGTTTTAGAATAATATACCTGTAGTTTTAAATTTTGTAAAGGATATATGTAATTATCAAAGTTTCTAAGTAATAAATGAAATTATTCCGGTAAAAAAAGCTGAAAAAATAAGTCCGCTAAAACAAACATGGTTGAAAGAAAAGACAAAAAAACTTAAATAAGGTTTAAGTTAACATTTATGGTTAGGAAGTAAGAACCAGGAACCAGTTGTGTAACCAAATAATAAAAACACAGACTAATTGATAGTTGAGAAAAGGATATGTGTTATGTGTAGCTAAGAAGCATTCATAAGATGTTTTCGCACTCAATGACTAACATATCCAACACTCTAAATAATGTGAGGTATGGCATGGCGAAAAGGTCAAGTCTCAAGTCTTGGAAGTCAAGGTCATGACGTTTTACAAGGCGTAACTTAAGGCGGCAATTTTATATACAAATTATAATTACAAATATAAAGTTATACATACAAATATTAAAAACACATAATTGTAGGAACGTGTATAACATAGTTTATCAATCTTTTTCTTTCTTTTCGGTATATCCAACCATCCTTATAACTGAATAACTATATATATTCGGCACATATGGCTTAGTACCTCTAACACGCCTAAAAAACATGTCTTGTAATAGGTAAAAGTATGTCAAGCCGGACCTTAGCGTACGTCAAACCTTACGTCCAAGCCTTGGACCTTGCCGTGACGGCATAATCAAGCCTCAAGCCTTGGTGGAGGAGCGGAGGCGAGCTTTTTAGAACCATGAACATACCCATGTGTAAGGTTGTCAATTCGGGTTGGGTTCGTGTTATTGGGTTTGTGTCGTTTGGGTTTGAGTCAGTTTCGTGCTGACTCAATTTCGACCCATTTATTTTCGTATAAGGTTCGGTCATGTCATTTTTCCCGTGTTGGTTCCTGTCGACCCATTTAGGCCTAATATGATCGACAAGTTTTTTTCGGTTTTCATATACGGTTTTTTGTTTCATCTATGATTTTCTTTATCAATCTTTCACATTCCATGTTTGTTTTCCAACTTTGGTAAGAATTTTAATAATGATTTTTCGTTTATATTATAACTTCAATATAAAATGTTCGTTTTGATTGTATTCGAGCTTTAAATTCGGTATTTGTTTCGGTTTGATTCGAATTTCGATTTTACTTTTTTATTCAACTTATATAAATGAATATAATAAAATCTATGATGTACTATATTCTATCAAGTACCAATAAATAATGTCATTGTATAACCAAATAATTTAAAATTATTCATCATTAAATAAAATTGTTAATCGACTTCAAAATACTAAAGTACAACATTTCAAGTAATCAAATGTAAAAGTACCAAAATCATATAGTCAAAATAACAAACAATAAAATGACGAATTATTACTTTAACTGTAAATCTTTTATTGTTTATTTTAAGTTTTTAACGTTGAAGAGTTTTGTAGTTTGATGGGTTTTATTGTCCTAAAATGTCACATCCTTATTTGAATTCACAATTTTTTTCAAAATTTAAATTTTAATTATTAATAAAAATTTTATAATAATATAGTTTTACCGTTTGTGTCAATCCCCTTTTAACCTTTCAAGTTTGTGTTACTTTTTTTTACCCTATTTTTTTATTTCGGATCGGAGTTTGTGTCAAACCCAAGTTTGAAGCGTCACCCATGTGTTTGTGTAATTAGACATTTCACGTTTGTAGTTAGTTCTAAAAATAAAATAAAAATCCTCGTCCTGTAAATCTTCTTTGAAATCGCTGGTCAACCATCTACTCGTTCGTCCAAATCCTCCATTGATCGTCATGTTCTTCACGCAGAATACATACTGATCTGCTCATCTCGTCCTCACACTTTATGTAGCACGCGAATTACTTCAGGTTTTCCATTTTGTTCCTTCGTATTTTATTATGGCATTTGTGAAATATGCTAAGTTTTAGTGGAATTCTTCAGTTATTTAGCTTAAACCTCAGTATTTTGTAGTTAAACTGCACAATAATATCTGTTTTCTATATGTACTTATATGATGGGATAAACTGTCGGCTCGGGATGAGGAGAAGGAAGTGTGTATGCATTGGTTATTAACTACTGATGGATTCTGGAGAATGAGAAATTGATTTATGGTTAAGAATTTTTAGTGCTAAATTTAACATATTAATTATAAAGTTAATTTTGGAACTCTAGAGCACTTCATGGTTCTTTTATTTATGTGATTTGCCTTGCGTACTTTTGCGCCAAACTCTTTTTTTCTGAACTTTAGATTACTTTTATCTTTACATTCTCTGTTACAGTTCACTCTTTTCTTTTGTTTCTTGCAATTTTGTATGTGTTCATTTGTGGATTTCTCAGGTTGCATGTATGTATTCTTCTCATGGGTTGCTCTTATTTTTGCAAGTGTTATGTGGGATACCAGCTACTTGGCTCCTACTTTCCAAATGTTTTAGTGGTTCTTTGGGTTATATTCGTTTAGACAAGTTAGAAATGATACATATGCACTGTAAAAGAATGAATTGGGAGAGGTTGTAAGCATCAAAATACATTCTAGGCGACTTCCATCATTGATTTTTAGGTTGTAAACTCACATTGGCATTGTAATTACTTTAATACTGTTGCTGCTACATTTTTACCATCCTTAGTGATAAATAATAAATTTTAAAATAAGTATATTTCAGAAGAAAATGAAAAGGTTAATTGGGAGGTCAACCAGGCCCGCTTGAGCAGTTTTTTAAACAGCCTATGTTGATCTGTAACCCAATTGCTTGCCAATTTTGGCACCTTTACTACATTTACGACGCACAATGTCCGTTGCTTTCTAGCATTTACATTAACACCTAACTCATGATTGAAGTTTTCCTTTAGTCTGCGTCTGCAACTGTTCGTGAGGGAGAAAAGATGACATACACAGGTCTCGAGTTGTTCATGGAGAACTTGAAGTTGCTGTGTTACAACAATGACGATCCACTCATCAACAACAACCAAGAAATTTTAAGGAAAAGGCCTCAAATTCTACAACTCTATGAAGAGCTCAGCTTCGTGATCAAAATCATGTTTGTTGAGAACCAAAACGACCTAAATGAGATTGAACAACTAAAAGATCTGAAGGCAAGATTCAAAGATGTGGCACATGAGGCACACAATATCGTGGGTCTCTTTGTATACTCTATCAATTATAGAAATAGAGCAGGTCCTCCCTCTCTCAGCAAATATGTTTCAATCAACTATAGACGTTCCTGCTCCTTGAATCTAGAGAATGTTATGAGGGCGATCAACTCTATCAGAGAGGAATTCATTTTGATCCTTGATAGCCTGAAGATGGATTTATTTTCTCCAAGCATTGCGCCTTTGAAAACACAAACATCTGCTGCTGCTGCTCCTGGAACTTCCTGCACTAGGAATCCATTAGGAACAAAGAAGGTGATGAAAGAATCAATTTTGGGGCTCAAATGTGATGCTGATCTTATAAGGGACAAACTTGTCGAAGACCAGAAGCAACTGGAAGTGGTTTCTATTGTGGGTATGGGGGGAGTTGGTAAGACAACCCTTGCTAGCAAAGTATTTAATGATCCTTACGTGGTTTATCATTTCCATATACGTGCATGGGTCACCGTTTCTCAAACATATGAAAAAAAGAATTTGTTGATTGAAATACTACAATCCATTGGTATTAAATTTGACCCTATAAGTGCAAGTTATTTAGAACTTCGTGGAATGTTGCACAAAAGTCTTATGGGCAAGAGATATTTGATTGTTGTTGATGATATATGGAGCATTGAGGCTTGGGATGACCTCAAACTCTTTTTCCCAAATAATTACACCAGAAGTCGAATTCTGCTCACTAGTCGCCTCAGAGAAGTTGCTTTGCATGCAAAATTGGATGGTTTTGTTCATGAGTTAGAATGTTTGACAGACGAGGAAAGCTGGGAATTGCTGTGTGAGATGGTGTTCCATGGCAATGATTGCCCAGAATCATTGATTAAATCTGGAATGATAATTGCAAAAAACTGTCATGGATTGCCACTTGCACTAGTTGTCATAGCAGGAGTTTTAGCAAAACAAGCACATAAAGATTCATGGGAAAAAGTTGCTCAAAAGGTCAGTTCCTATATTGTCAGTAACGAGAATGGGCATGCAGATATATTGGGTTTGAGTTACGAACATTTACCTCCACACCTGAAGGACTGCTTTCTTTATCTATGTTGCTTCCCAGAAGACTATAAGTTTCGAGTACAAAAGTTGATCAGGCTATGGATTGCTGAGAGATTTGTGCAAGAAGATGGAAATCGGAGCTTGGAGGAAATTGGGGAGGGTTACATGATGGAATTGGTCAACAGAAATCTTGTTGTTGTTGTGGGTAGAAAGTTTAATGGTGTAATCAAAGATTGTTCTGTCCATGATCTATTGAGGGAGCTCTGCTTGAAAAGAGCAATGAAAGAAAATTTCTGCATGAAAATAAGCAAAGGAATGAGTTATTCTCATTCTGTGAGACAAAACAAGCCACGCCGCATATTCACAAATAAGGACTTCTTAATCAGCAACTCTTTTGATCCACAATCAAGCAAATGGGCTCACTCACTTTTGTGTTTTCATGATGACATGTCATTTATTACAATCCCCAATGGCTATTTTCATTTCTACCCTCATCTAACAGTGTTGGATATACAAAACTGCCGACTTTCTACTTTTCCGTCTGATATAGGATTACTAGTTCACTTAAGGTACCTTGCATTCTGGCATTATGAAGGTTTTCCATCCTCGATATGCGATCTTCGGAACCTTCATACTTTAATTGCTAGAAGTAAATCTGATGTGCATTTACCAAAAGTCATATCAAACTTAGTAAATTTGAGGCATTTATGGAGTGACAGGCCTTTTTACTTTCCTTCAATTGACAAACCAATGAATTTGCAAACCATTTCTCGTGTAGTTTCCCATGATGAGGCTGAAAGTTGGGAGAAATATTTTCCTGGTATCAAGAAGCTTAAATGTAGCACCAGAACAGAAAAGAATCAAGAGTTCCAGTCGCTCAATTTCCTAGAAACATTGATGTGGGTTAGTAAACGCGTACCACAAAGCGATGTTAGATTCAGGAAGATTCTTGTTAAATTTCCTGCTTCCTTAATAAAACTCTCATTAGTAGGTTGTTGTCTTCCTTGGAGTGATATGTCAGTAATTCAGTCTTTACCTAACCTTGAGGTTCTGGAAATAATAGACCGTGCATTTGTGGGACCTCAATGGGAAATCGGTGAGGAGCAATTTAGACAACTAAAATTCTTGAAACTACAGGATGTGTATTTCCAACGGTGGGAAGCATCTAGTATTAACTTCCCATGTCTCAAACATCTAGTGTTGGATGGATGCATAAATCTTGAAGAGATCCCACTTGAAATTGGGGACATCGCAACACTTGAGCTTATTGACTGTGACGAATCTAGCAGCTCTGTTCTTGATTCCCTTGTCAAAATTCGAGAAGAGCAACAAGGTTTTGGAAACTATGACTTGAAGATCAAAGTTTTAAAAGGGACACGCCGCCTCAATTTTCTTTGGTTTTTACGAGGAAGAAAGGGACAGATCTATAATATATGAATAGTTACCATAAACAGCTCATTGAACTTTGATTTTTGTATAGAATTCAGACCTTGAAAGTCAAAGTTAACATCTCATGAATGCTTAACACAGATATGTGGATAGTCAAAGTACAAAAATCATCAATCAGACCCTGTGGTTCAAGTCAAAGGGCTCAGGACTGTGGCAATTTTTTCAGGATCAGTTTTTAGAGGAACAAATGAAGTGCATTATCTATTAATGTGATCACTTTAACTCTCATTGATTCTTTTTATGTTCTTGATTGATCATTTTACTCCAGTTTCTATTTTACATGTTACCTGTAATCATTATTGCACACTGTGTACTATAAATACTTCTAAGATTAATCCTTCATTTTTCTGGAAATTATAGAGTTATTTCTCTCGTATAATGTTCTCGCACTTTAACAGTGATTTTACTTGATTTGTTTAAGTGGTCTAGGGTCTAATATCAAAGAGGATTTTAGTGTACTCAATATAGACCTGTCCTTGGTTAGTTATGAATCATCATTTATGATCATTCAATGTACTTGGTTTGAACTTAGGGAAATGGAAAAGTACAATACAGTGGCGCGTTATGAAGGCGTAATGTGATGGACTCTTATATTCCCATTGGTTTTGTGTAATGGGTGAGGTTTGACTTTTGCACATGAGGAGCAAGTATGAACTTGCATATATTTTCTCAAAGCCCCATCATTCAAATCACATATAGACTTTATCTATGGCAAGTTATCTTTGCTCCAACTTGAGGAGTGTTAGAGCTGTAATTACTGTCATGTATAGATGTGTACATGTACACACTTTTATTATGTGTATACATCTGTTATAGTTGAATAAGGTATACATATTTCCCAAAATCTATTACAATAGCTTGCAAATCCTAATGAAATATATAGCAAAGCTAACCTTGCCAGCTGTTGCTATTAGATTCTGTATATTTCCACCCCACCAGAAAAAATTAATAAGTAATACAAATATAAGATAGTTGCGAACAAATGTGTTAGAAACAGGGCAGAAGACATTTCTTTAGACGATAACGTCTAGCACCCTTTATGATTACTCGCATAGTCTTCGGTTGAAATTTAAAGCTAATGATGTAACTAAATAAACGGGTTTTGGTTGAGCATTATTTCATATCATTTTTGGGTTGACCTGCCAACCCGTATAAATAAACAGGGCGTGTTCGGGTTGGGTAGCAGGTTTGACCCGCCAACCAGTATAATTCTTTTGATATTTTTCTACTTACCTTTTTATTTTTCATGTTTCCTATTTTGCTATTGGGTTTTTCTTTTATTCCTTAATCTTCGTAGATCTAATCAGAAACAAATCCATCGTTTTCCTTCTATTCTTTCGTTATTTGAGACCATTGAGAATAGACAATATTGAATAACCAATGTTCTATCACTTGTAGCTAAATTGTTTGGTATGGTTGAACTTTATTTGATACTTTGCATTTAGATTATGTATTTTGACAAACAAGAGACAAAATTAACAAAACTAGACCCGTCAACCTGTTTATGACCTGCGAACCTGTATATTTAAACAGTTTACGCAGGTCGTTTCATGTGTACTGGTTCGTGTCACAAACCCTGACACAAATAATTAAACGGGTCACGTTTGTGTCATGACCCGCCGACCCATCAACCTACGACCCGTGATCCCGAACACGGCACGATTGCCACCCCTATTTTATATATGATTACTCACATTGTCTTAGTTGTCCATATAAATCATAAAATGAGAATATCATGTAGACCAAAACTATAGCACCAATCTAATAACCTTATTAAAAGAAAAGGGTGTATAATATCAGCATCCTTTTTTTACCAATTACAACCTTCTATTTCGTAAATTTTCTTAAAACCCCCTGATAATTACTAATCACAGCCTCTTATTTTCAATATATCACTTTCCTTAGTTTTGGTAAACAATATATGTTTATTATCCAAAAATATATATGTAAATAGTGACATTAAGTTTAGAAACTTTCCAATGCAATTATCTATTAGTTAAAAACATGTTTATTATAAAAATAGTTAAAAACGTTTAAAACCACCACCGGGTGAATTGAAATACTAGCCGCCCATTATTTTATTTTTAAATTATTTTTCAAATATGGATGTTTATTAATTGGAGGATCGTAACTATTATAGGTCTTTATATCTTAATTCTTTAAACATTGTTGCACTTCAACATCACACATGTTGCTCTGGTTCTTCATTTTGATAGCTATCAGTTATGAAGATTAACAAGCCTCTTCATCATCTTCAAAGAGACCTTTTGTGACATCCGTCACCAAAAAAAAAAAACAGGTTAGTTGAGTTTAACTTGTTATACGACCTAAATCTATGTGCTTGTGTGATACCTAAGGTCTAGTAAATACTAGAATTAGGTGTTATATATATCTAAATTCTTCAAATAAGGTGGTAGAACGTTTAACCGATTCTTAGTGTACAAGGTTATCGAGCAAATGTCTCTAGAGCGAGTATGGGTGAATGAATCCCTCAACTAAATGTATAACACTAATACTAATAATATATGGATAATAGTTGATACTAGATGACAAGTTTAAATATCACTCAAAGTGGTAACCCTAATAAGTCAATATCATACATAAATAGCTAAACACACCTACAAGAAATAAATATATACAACACTAGGAACTTATAATAAGTAAGTCGCTTAAGGCTAAAAAAAGATAAAATTTACAAGAGAATAATAATAATAATAATAATAATAATAATAATAATAATAATAATAATAATAATAATAATAATGAAAACAATAAATTGAAAATATATATATACATATCTACGGCCAAGGGTTGTAAAAAAAAAAAAAAAAGATAAAACCAATCATCAATTCAAAAGAGAGTTTTGGGGGAGGATAGCAACTAAAACTCAAATTTGAATTCATATATACTTATCTAAACACATCTAAACATCCTAAACACCCTACATTCATTCCATCGAAAATTTGCAGCCCATTCCCTCTCTCCTCTTGATTTCTTTCAAGCATACACATCTTCATAATTGTTGTTCTTCAATCCTCAAGGAAAGCTTGTGCCTTTGATCTTCATTTGAGAAGTTTAGGTATGTACAGGTTCCTCTATAATCTTTAATTTCTTCTCCTTGTTTCTTTGCATGTAAAACGTGGTTGATGGATTAAACACATCCTAATCACACATAAAGTTATGATTTTGATGTGTTTTGTTGAATATCAAACCCCAAGGATTGGTCTATTTGATTTAAAACTTAAAGGACAAGAACCTATAATCTGGGCAGAATATGTACTAACTTTAATAGGCCATATCTCGGCCAAAACAGAATGAAAAAAATCGATTCTTGACACTAAAGATAAGTTCTTTGAGTCTCCTTTCATCTCCAACTGGTTTCATACAAAACTAAGTTGATTTGGTCACCCAAATAATCAAAATCGTTTAGATGCGCAGATCTGTGATTTCTAACAGTTTTAACCTACTAAGTTTGTTATTTCAAAAACTTATTCTAAACATCACGAAAATTCTTCAAAATAAATCTGGAGCATATTCCATGAGATTTCGAAGTCCTGTAAAAATTTCAGAATTTATAAAGTTGGTTTTCTATTTTAATTAGTTAAAAACATTGTTGTTGTTGAATCTGGAAATCCTAGGGGGTTTCGATAACAGAGTTTCAAACATCACAACTTATCCAAGACTACGAATTAAAGCCTAAAACTTAATATGGATAAACTTTAGAGTGTTTATAATCACTGTAGAAAATATTAGAATTTATTGTATTTATTTTCTATTTTAATTGGACAAGAACTTTTTGTTTGTCAAATCTGGGAATTTAGGGAATTTCTTTAACCAGAGTTTAAAATATTGTAAAACATTCAAATATCCGAATTGGTGGACAAAAATTTATATTAAAGAATTTTTATGTGTTCTTAAGTTACTGTAAAAATTTTAGATTTTATTAAGGTTGTTTAGTATTTTAAAGAAATAAAAACTTTGTGACGCGCAAACTGAAGGCATTTTCTGACCAACACTAATTAAAGTATTTCTTAAAAATAATTAACATATTATTAAACCCTAGAAAAATTTATATAAAATAGTAGAGACATTAAGACCTCTGCCCTAAAAATTTAGGAAAATAATTAGGACGTTTAAATCATTTTAAAAATACATAAAGCTTACCCAAAATTTCAGAATTTAACATACATATTTGAAAAGGAAAATAACCAAGGTTTGAAACCTCAAATATGTATATTGGGGTTAGGCCTAAGGAATGAATGCACTTATGTAACATACAGTAAAACTTAATCGCGAAACGTAATTAAATTTAAGGTTAGTACAAAAGAGAACTTTACGCGTGAATAGAATATAACTTAGATTATACGATTGCTTGTAGATTTCCGAGCACGTTAAGATTCAAGTGACAACCCGCAACTAAGGTGAGTACTCGTGGCCCCTTTTTACTATATTTCTCGGGGGAGAATGACACTCAAACTCTCTTTTAAACCTTTTTATGCCGTGATGACTCTTTCTTATTTATTTTGGACAACTTATGTGACGTATATGCAAAGACTACTTGTTGTTGGTTGATGACTATTGATTCCTATATTCCTATGAGCCAACGGTTTATGCTCCAGCTGGGTATGCTATAATAACTGCTTGGAAGACAATGATTCGATTTCTATTGATTCCTATTGAACCTGGTGGTTCGGATGTTGGTACAACATCTACACGCTTAACATGCTATACGTGCACATATGTCCTACTTAAACAATTTACACGGCAACTATGCTTTTACTTTAAACCTGCGAGCTCACCAACTTTATGTTGACATTTTCGAGTGTTCATTTTCAGGAAATGCTAATAACCATGCCTAAGGAGCTTAGGTGACCCTAGATAGCCTTAGCGTGACACGGACAGTTGACTAAGGATTCTTTCATTTAACTATGCTATCATGAACTTGAATTTTATAAATCTAGGGCTTGTAACCCCGTATACTTGTCCCGGGTTGTGGGAACAACTATTTCGAATGTTCTTATTTTAAACTGTTGACTATGGTTGTCGTGAAGTGACTTGCCACGACACAAGTCCCCTCTTGTGTCGGGGAACGTCGTGACACGTTGGTGTGAACTCATTTAGTAAAATTTCTATTCAGATATCAATGTGTTATGACGATCCTCTCCGTCGCACCTCGTGTTTCCGCCAAGGCGGGGTGTGACAGATTGGTATCAGAGCCAGGTTTATAGAGAATTAGGTGGATTGACCTAGACTATAACCTAAGTACCCACATGTAGTTGCATTATAGGAACTATGTGTGCACTTTATTTTACACGAGTTACTTCATAGGTTCATGCCCTCGGTTATTTATCTTCTTTAAGAGACGAGGGTACACACAATCAGGACTCGTACCAAGGCTGAGGTGGTTGAGAGCACAACACTTTAGAGGGCACTCACCGAGAGATACCACCTACTCCATTAGATAAAGGAAGAGATACGCCATCTCAAGATGGCGGTGCACTCTGTTGGCATGGTCCAGGAAGCGGAAGGACAACCCTATGTGCCCCAGAAAACAGCGACGAGACGTTCCCATCCCTCAAGGCCGTCCAGAGCCTATTCTTATGATGTATGAAGACTCATATGAACGACTGAGAAGGGCAGGCTATGGAGAGAGCCGTGCGATTTATGAGCTTCAAAACTAGATCGGCATGCTGCAGGAGAGGTGGAGCCGTCAAGAAAGGGAGCAGATGCAGCAAAGCCGTAGGTTCCTAGAGCTAGAGAAGATGCTAAAGACGCAAGGACAACAACTCGAGACCTTGGGAAAAGCCGAGAAGGCTTGACCTCAGAGCCCAACTATGGGATCCGAAGACAACGACACTGAGGAGGACATCAAATAGGAACCTACTGATGATTAGGAGACGTCTACTTTAATTATACTATATTCTAGAAGTTATTAGTGAATTTTGTTCGTGTTGAACTTTTGAGTCTATTATGAACAAAAGACAAATTCTTTTATTATTTAATGTCTTGTTAATATATAACTAATGCTATGCAATGTGCACTATTTGGTGATACCATACACTCATGCAAGCCTCTTAAATGACTATGTGCACACTTATTTTCTCGTCCTTATATGTTGTTAGTAGATAAAGGGAAGGGTGCATGAACACTTCTAATAATGTATGATTCAAATCATATAGACTTAGAATTCTTGACCTAGCTTTACTGCATGTTCTCGTGTGATGTTGCTTTAGAGTAGGGCCAACAATTCGAATGACTATGTGATCTAGTGTCATACATGGCCGAGTGTTCATAATTGCGTAGACCTATAGGAAGTAGAGTATCGACCTATGTTAGTGGATCGGGATGATTAGTGGTGCCTTAAGGAGAGTTGTGATAAGTATGGATGCATTGTGCTTGATCACCGCCATGCACACATACCTAGCACAAGGACACTTAAAGTATCACGGAGCATCCTGCGAAACAAACTACAGTTTTGAGTAAAATAGTTGAGCGTGAGACATATAGGTAGAAACAAACGCGAAACCATTATCCATAGCAATACGCATCAAGTTCTCTTACCAATAAGGTCCTAACGTGGTGGAACACGCAAATTCAAGCCAGGGGAAGGCTTGCAGCAATGGGAATGTCATGGGAAGATTTTAAAGCATTATTGGCGGAGGAGTTCTGCCCGAGTAATGAAATGCAAAGATTGAAGTCAGAATTTTGAAACCACACCATGGTAGGTGCTAACCATGCTGCGTATACAGACCGTTTTCATGAGCTAACCAGACTAGTCCCACATTTGGTCACCCCTGAGATCCGATCAATGGTTGTGGCAACTGAGTTGGCTACAATTCAGAGCGCCGTACTAAAAGCTGAGACATTGACCAATGACGCAATTAGAATTGGGAAGTTGTCCAATGGTAACAAGAAAAGAAGGGACGTCGGTGAAGCAAGTAAAGCTAGAAAATGTCTGGAATTACAACAAGAGGGCTAGGGTAGCAACCAGATTTGTGGCGACTAACCCTGCCAAGAAAGAGTATGCGGGCCCTACACCAAAGTGAACTTATTGCAACTTTCATCATTACCAGAATGCGGCATGTCATCTCGCATGACCTGTAACTGATTGGGACACTATGCTAAGAATTTTAGGAGTGAGGCAAGGATAGTTGCACAACTGCACAAGTGAATGCAGTGAATCCAACTGGAAACCATGGGGCGTGTTATGAATGTGGTGGTATTGATCACTACAAGAACGTGTGCCCAAGACTAAACCGAGCTCCTAGTCAAGGAGGAAATCGCCCAAACCAAACATTGGAAGTCGAAGGAAATCGTAATCAAGGCAACAAAGGAAATCAAGCTCATGGGAGAGCATTTGTCATGGGTGCCAATGAAGCCCGCCAAGACCCCAACATTGTGACGGGTACTTTTTCTTTAAATGATCTCTATGCTACTGTACTATTTGATTCTGGCGCTGATTACAACTTTATATTCAACTAAATTCATACCTTTACTAGTTATATGATTGAGTTAGCCAATGGAAAAAGGGTAGAAATCAATAAAATCATTCGTGGGTGCAACTTAAGGTTAGAAGATCTCACTTTTCCCATAGATTTGATGTCTTTTGGGCATGGAAGTTTTGATATGATTGTGGAGATGGATTGGTTATCGGGTCTTAAGGCTAAAATAGTTTGCCATGAGAAAATAGTGCGTATACCCTTGCCGAATGGAGAAGTACTTAAGGTCCGTGGTGAACGGCCCGAAGAAAACTTGAAGCACCACATGAGTGCGACTGCGGACGAGAGGAAACTAGAAGATAACCTGACTGTATGGAACTTCCCTGAAGTATTTCCGGAGGATCTATCAAAATTACCCCCTTCTCGATAGTTGGAATTTGGAATCGACTTAATCCCGGGAGCAACTCCTACCGCAAGGTCACCATACTGATTGTCACCGTAAAAAAATGCAGGAGCTGTCTAAGCAGGAACTTCAAGACAAAGGATTCATTCGACCTAGCCATTCGCCTTGGTGAGCACCTGTCCTATTCGTCAAAAAGAAAGATGGCTCATTTTGAATATGCATCGACTACCGTGAGCTAAACAAACTGACTATCAAGAACCGGTATCCTCTTCCTAGGATTGATGACTTGTTCGACCAATTACAAGGCTCGTGTTAATTCTCCAAGATAGGCCTTCGTTCTAGTTATCATCAGTTGAGGGTACGCGAAGCTGGTATCCCAAAGACTGCGTTTAGAACTCGCTATGGACATTTTGAGTTCACGGTTATGCCTTTTGGGTTGACTAACGCCCCTGCGGTGTTCATGGATGAACCGTGTATATAAGCCATTCTTGGATAAATTTGTTAACATCTTTATTGATGATATCTTAATCTATTCCAAGTCTAAGGAGGAACACAAAGTGCACTTAAAGTTAATTCTGGAACTACTTAGGAAGGAGAAGTTATTTGCCAAAATTTCTAAATGCGAATTTTGGTTGCGGGAAGTACATTTTCTCGGTCATGTGGTTAACAACAACGACATATATGTAGATCCCGGTAAGATTGAGTCAATAAAGAAGTGTAGAACCCCTAAGACACCCTTAGAGGTTCGTTCCTTCTTAGGGCTAGCGGGTTACTATAGACGATTTATTGAGAATTTCTCAAAGATTGCCAAGCCTCTCACTCTTTTAACACAAAAAGACAAGAAGTTTGATTGGAATGAGGACCAAGAGGAAGCCTTTCAGGCAGTGAAGGATAGTTTATGTAACGCTCCAATACTGAGTCTTCCGGATGGGTCGGACGACTTTGTAGTGTACTGCGATGCGTCGAACCAGGGTCTTGGATGTGTGTTGATGCAGATGGACAAGGTAATTGCATACGCGTCCTAACAACTAAAGGTTCATGAGAAGAATTATACCAATCATGATTTAGAGCTGGGTGTTGTGGTTTTTGCACTCAAAAGTTGGAGGCACTACTTATATGGGACGAAAAGTGTTATTTACACTGATCACAAAAGCTTACAACATTTCTTTGACCAGAAGGACTTGAATATACGGCAGAGGCGTTGGATTGAACTTTTTAGCGACTACGATTGTGAGATTCGCTACCACCCGGGTAAGGCTAATGTAGTAGCTGATGCCTTAAGTAGGAAAGAAAGGGTCAAGCTAAGGAGAGTACGGGCTATGAGCATGACGATTCATTCGGGTATCAAGGGTAAGATACTTGAAGCGCAGAAGGAAGCAACCCAAGACTTGAATGCTTCAAAGGAAATGTTGCGAGGGCTAGACAAGCAATTGGAGAGAAAAGAAGACGGTGGGTTGTACCTTATGGAACGAATTTGGGTGCCATTAACAGGAGATGTGAGGACCCTGATCATGGATGAAGCACACACAACAAGATACTCTATCCATCTAGGAGCGGATAAGATGTATCATGACTTGCTAGTTATGTTAGCAGGTGCCTGACTTGCTCAAAGGTAAAGGCCGAACATCAAAAACCCTCGAGACTATTACAACAACCTGAGATCCCTGAATGGAAATGGGATAATATAATTATGGACTTTATTATAAAATTGCCCAGGACAAGTGGTGGGCACGATTCGATTTGGGTTATTGTGGATAGGATGACTAAGTCGGCCCATTTTCTAGCAATACGCGAAGACTACCAAATGGACAAGTTAGCGAGAATTTACATCAGTGAGGTGGTAGCAAGACACGGGGTGCCTGTGTCTATTATATCTGATCGTGATAGTCGATTTACATCGCGATTTTGGCAAACGTTGCAGAAGGCTTTGGGGACAAGGTTGGACATGAGTACGGCTTACCATCTTCAAACCGACAGTCAAAGTGAGCGTGCTATCCAGACACTGGAGGACATGCTTAGGGCGTGTGTTATCGATTTCGGAAGGAGTTGGGATACTCATCTTCCTTTACTCGAGTTTTCCTATAACAACAGCTATCATTCAAGCATTAAGTGTGTGCCATTTGAGGCACTATATGGGAGAAAATGTCGATCACCCGTAGTTTAGGCTGAAGTTGGGGAAGGTCAATTGATTGGTCCAGAGATTGTACAAGAGACGACCGATAAGATCTTTCAAGTCAAGGAAAGGCTAAAAGCAGCTAGAGATCGTCAGAAGAGCTATGCCGATAATCGGCGAAAGCCACTAGAATTCAGCATTGGTGAACTAGTGCTACTCAAAGTATCGCCTTGGAAAAGCGTTGTACGGTTCGGCAAGAAAGGAAAGTTAGCACCACGGTATGTGGGGCCATTTGAGATCATCGAACGGATTGGGCTTGTGGCCTACCGATTAAGACTACCACAAGAATTAGAAGGCATACACGATACGTTTCACGTATCAAATCAAAAGAAATGTCTGGCGGATGCAAACCTGCATGTGCCCTTGGACGAGATCAAGATAGACAACACTTTACGTTTTATGGAGGAACCCGTGGAGATCATGGACCGCGAAGTAAAGAAACTGAAACGTAGCAAGATCCCGATTATCAAGGTTCGTTGGGACTCAAAGCGAGGACCGGAATTTACTTGGGAGCGGGAAGACCGTATTAAGGCCAAATACCCACACCCTAATTAACAAGCAACACACTAACGGCAATACAAGCTGAATTTCGGGACGAAATTCTTCTAACCGGGGAATACTGTGACATCCGTCACCAAAAAAAAAAAACAGGTTAGTTGAGTTTAACTTGTTATACGACCTAAATCTATGTGCTTGTGTGATACCTAAGGTCTAGTAAATACTAGAATTAGGTGTTATATATGTCTAAATTCTTCAAATAAGGTGGTAGAACGTTTAACCGATTCTTAGTGTACAAGGTTATCGAGCAAATGTCTCTAGAGCGAGTATGGGTGAATGAATCCCTCAACTAAATGTATAACACTAATACTAATAATATATGGATAATAGTTGATACTAGATGACAAGTTTAAATATCACTCAAAGTGGTAACCCTAATAAGTCAATATCATACATAAATAGCTAAACACACCTACAAGAAATAAATATATACAACACTAGGAACTTATAATAAGTAAGTCGCTTAAGGCTAAAAAAAGATAAAATTTACAAGAGAATAATAATAATAATAATAATAATAATAATAATAATAATAATGAAAACAATAAATTGAAAATATATATATACATATCTACGGCCAAGGGTTGTAAAAAAAAAAAAAAAGATAAAACCAATCATCAATTCAAAAGAGAGAGTTTTGGGGGAGGATAGCAACTAAAACTCAAATTTGAATTCATATATACTTATCTAAACACATCTAAACATCCTAAACACCCTACATTCATTCCATCGAAAATTTGCAGCCCATTCCCTCTCTCCTCTTGATTTCTTTCAAGCATACACATCTTCATAATTGTTGTTCTTCAATCCTCAAGGAAAGCTTGTGCCTTTGATCTTCATTTGAGAAGTTTAGGTATGTACAGGTTCCTCTATAATCTTTAATTTCTTCTCCTTGTTTCTTTGCATGTAAAACGTGGTTGATGGATTAAACACATCCTAATCACACATAAAGTTATGATTTTGATGTGTTTTGTTGAATATCAAACCCCAAGGATTGGTCTATTTGATTTAAAACTTAAAGAACAAGAACCTATAATCTGGGCAGAATATGTACTAACTTTAATAGGCCATATCTCGGCCAAAACAGAATGAAAAAAATCGATTCTTGACACTAAAGATAAGTTCTTTGAGTCTCCTTTCATCTCCAACTGGTTTCATACAAAACTAAGTTGATTTGGTCACCCAAATAATCAAAATCGTTTAGATGCGCAGATCTGTGATTTCTAACAGTTTTAACCTACTAAGTTTGTTATTTCAAAAACTTATTCTAAACATCACGAAAATTCTTCAAAATAAATCTGGAGCATATTCCATGAGATTTCGAAGTCCTGTAAAAATTTCAGAATTTATAAAGTTGGTTTTCTATTTTAATTAGTTAAAAACATTGTTGTTGTTGAATCTGGAAATCCTAGGGGGTTTCGATAACAGAGTTTCAAACATCACAACTTATCCAAGACTACGAATTAAAGCCTAAAACTTAATATGGATAAACTTTAGAGTGTTTATAATCACTGTAGAAAATATTAGAATTTATTGTATTTATTTTCTATTTTAATTGGACAAGAACTTTTTGTTTGTCAAATCTGGGAATTTAGGGAATTTCTTTAACCAGAGTTTAAAATATTGTAAAACATTCAAATATCCGAATTGGTGGACAAAAATTTATATTAAAGAATTTTTATGTGTTCTTAAGTTACTGTAAAAATTTTAGATTTTATTAAGGTTGTTTAGTATTTTAAAGAAATAAAAACTTTGTGACGCGCAAACTGAAGGCATTTTCTGACCAACACTAATTAAAGTATTTCTTAAAAATAATTAACATATTATTAAACCCTAGAAAAATTTATATAAAATAGTAGAGACATTAAGACCTCTGCCCTAAAAATTTAGGAAAATAATTAGGACGTTTAAATCATTTTAAAAATACATAAAGCTTACCCAAAATTTCAGAATTTAACATACATATTTGAAAAGGAAAATAACCAAGGTTTGAAACCTCAAATATGTATATTGGGGTTAGGCCTAAGGAATGAATGCACTTATGTAACATACAGTAAAACTTAATCGCGAAACGTAATTAAATTTAAGGTTAGTACAAAATAGAACTTTACGCGTGAATAGAATATAACTTAGATTATACGATTGCTTGTAGATTTCCGAGCACGTTAAGATTCAAGTGACAACCCGCAACTAAGGTGAGTACTCGTGGCCCCTTTTTACTATATTTCTCGGGGGAGAATGACACTCAAACTCTCTTTTAAACCTTTTTATGCCGTGATGACTCTTTCTTATTTATTTTGGACAACTTATGTGACGTATATGCAAAGACTACTTGTTGTTGGTTGATGACTATTGATTCCTATATTCCTATGAGCCAACGGTTTATGCTCCAGCTGGGTATGCTATAATAACTGCTTGGAAGACAATGATTCGATTTCTATTGATTCCTATTGAACCTGGTGGTTCGGATGTTGGTACAACATCTACACGCTTAACATGCTATACGTGCACATATGTCCTACTTAAACAATTTACACGGCAACTATGCTTTTACTTTAAACCTGCGAGCTCACCAACTTTATGTTGACATTTTCGAGTGTTCATTTTCAGGAAATGCTAATAACCATGTCTAAGGAGCTTAGGTGACCGTAGATAGCCTTAGCGTGACACGGACAGTTGACTAAGGATTCTTTCATTTAACTATGCTATCATGAACTTGAATTTTATAAATCTAGGGCTTGTAACCCCGTATACTTGTCCCGGGTTGTGGGAACAACTATTTCGAATGTTCTTATTTTAAACTGTTGACTATGGTTGTCGTGAAGTGACTTGCCACGACACAAGTCCCCTCTTGTGTCGGGGAACGTCGTGACACGTTGGTGTGAACTCATTTAGTAAAATTTCTATTCAGATATCAATGTGTTATGACAATCCTCTCCGTCGCACCTCGTGTTTCCGCCAAGGCGGGGTGTGACACCTTTATTGAGACAATCTTCAACTCTTACAAAGAAATCGTGGTTAAGAAATTCTACAGACTACAAAAGACAATTATGTTGAGAATACGTTTCATATTACTATGTATGTTTTACAATTGTATTTTCTATACATGTTAGTACTCTTAAAAGCCTAAAACGTTTAAAATTGACTTTAATCATCCCTCGTGTTTATACACTGGGTGTTAAGCTAGTTAGTTGTAATAAGGAGACACATGGTATGGGTATCATGCACTTCATCCCTTCAGATATGCAATGTTTGAGCATTACTGTTTGACAATCTGCCAAACCTCTTAAATGTTGTCCTATAGTGACAAAAATAAGAAATCATATGGACCATAATCAGTAACACCAACAATGTGTAATAATGACAATTGGGGAATAGGTAATATAGAAATTGAAGATTTGGCAATTAAATGGAACTTCAACAGAGATTCAGTGCTATTTCAATTGGTATATGGAGTATATGAGAATTATCAGCAAACTGTATCCAACAAATACTAATAAGTATTAGATATAGTTGATATCAAATATATCTTAAATTTCTACTCAAGTATCTTTGAACATGAAACATCAAACATTCCAGTATACAACTTTTGCTTTCTGTTAACTTTTTACTACAATTGTATTGATTATTTTGACCCCTGCCAAATTTTATCTTTAGTATGGTTTGTTCTTAATTAAACCTTTGGTTTGATTTGTTTTGTGCTTTGATTGTTGATTAATGATTATTTTTTCTTAGATATTTTTGTACTCTTTAGTAGAACTTTTAGGACACATGGATACAAAAGTTTGAATATTTAAAATAATTAGAAATTCAAATCCACGCAAACGTTTGCTGGATGAACATGCAGATGTTACTTTTGAATATTTAATCATATGCGAATATCAAAATGTAGATACCAAATTAACTTATAATATATATATAGTAGATATCAGTGTGAAACAGAAGACTTACCAAGAAATTAAGTTCATATTTTGATTGTTGTAATCTTCATCTCATTGTCACTGATCTACCTGTATTAAATTATCATTATATAAGCATCATCCCACGTGTATCAGAAAGTGGTTAATGGTTAAAACACTTATGGCGGTCTATTTCTGACTCACACACATATCAACTTATTTGAGAATGCATAAAGATCTTAATGTTAATATCAGTAATTATAATCTATTAAATAGAATAATTAACTTCTAACAAGTTTCCATCAATGAGATTCTGCAGAAAGAAAGGACTTATATAAAATCATTAATTCCGAGTGGTTACGACTTAAAAATCAAAAATCAGAATTCACTTAACATCTGTTGGATGCAAATATAAATATCACTTATGAATATCCACTGGATGTATATATATCAATTCAGAAATCCATGATCTAATAGCTTAGATATTATCCAGTCCTTTTAATATTCTTTTATGTTTAAACTAAAATTAAAACATCAATTACCTTTTCAATAATCAAGTTTAGCTTCCTAAGCAAGACAGATAATCAGGAAAATCAACATCAGAGAGAACTGCCAAGAAATTCCCATATACTGATTGTTTTCGTCTTCATCTCATTGTCAGGGCTCTACCTTGATTAAACAAACATTGTGTAGGCATCATATCATGCACATTCTGACTCAAACCCGCATCGACTTATTTGGGAAATCTATAAATTCCAACATAAAATATTTAATGATAATATAATCTGTTACATCAAAACAATTTTGCCGGAAAAAGGCCTCCTTTAAAAGGAGTACTTTGGAGTATTGAGAACTTAAGATTGTTTTTAGCTTCTAGAAATAAACAATGAAATTAAGATGGCAAACACTGGTCTAGAATTGTTGACGAAGAAATTGAAGCAGCTAATATTCTGTGACAGCAATCCCTTGATCAACGAGTACCCGTTTATTCAAGAGAAAAGGCCTCAAATCCTGTTTCTTTATCAGGAACTCGAGTCCCTGAGAACCTTTCTTATTGAGCTGGAGAAAGATACAAAATTGGAGAGAAGGCTTAGAGATGTAGTGGAAGAAGCTGAAGACATTGTTGATTTATTTCTGACTTGTGCTTTCATAAAATACAACACGAGCATGACGATTTGTAGTGCTTCCAACAACTATCATTCTCCAAACTTTGATAGTGTTATAGAAGAGATCAAATCCATTAAAAAAGAAATTACTGATAGTAAGATCCAGTCTCAAAAAGGAAGCCTGCAGCCTGCTGATGGATCTCTGTTTAGCAGAAATCCGTCTAGTGCAGTATTAAAGGAAGAAATTGTTGTGGGGATCGATGATGACTCAATGATTTTAGTGGAGAGACTTACTGGAAACCAAAAGCAATTAGATATCATGTCTATTGTTGGCATGGGTGGACTGGGTAAGACTACTTTGGCAACAAAAGTATTCAATGACCCGTTTATCGTCTATCATTTTCATGTTAGGGCATGGGTTTCGGTGTCTCAAGCATATAGCAAGAAGGATTTGTTAATTTCCCTTCTAACATCCATCAGTAAACTAGCACTTGAAGAAATTAAGAAGTTGAAAGGTGAGAAAATCTCAGAATTATTGTACAAGAGCTTGAAAGGCAAGAGATATCTGATTGTCATTGATGATGTATGGAGTGCTAAGGCATGGGATGATTTGAAAATGCATTTCCCGAATGATAACACCAGGAGTAGAATTCTGCTAACCACTCGTCTCTCCGAAGTTGCTTTCTACAGCAAACCAGGCGGTTTCATTCATTATCTACAATTTCTGACCAAAGAAGAAAGTTGGGAGCTATTGTGCAAAAAAGTGTTTCAGGATGATTGTTGCCCTGAAAGATTGATCAAGCCTGGAATGCAAATTGCTAAAAGATGTCATGGACTACCACTAGCAGTAGTTGTCATAGCAGGAGTTCTAATAAAGGGTGAGAAGACACAAGCTTTGTGGGAAAAAGTTGCTGAAAGTGTAGTTTCATACATTGTTGGTGACCCAAAAGGTTACTTAAACACACTGGCATTAAGCTACGACCACTTACCTCGTTACTTGAAAGACTGTTTTCTCTATGTTGGAGGCTTCCCAGAAGACTGTAAAATCCCAGTGCGAAGGTTGATTTGGTTATGGGTGGCAGAGGGATTTATACATGAAGATGGTAACAGGACCATGGAAGAAGTTGCTGAAGAATACTTGACAGATTTAATAGATAGAAGTCTATTAATTGTTGCAAAAAGAAGATCGAGTGGTGGAATCAAGGCTTGTCGTATTCATGATCTACTGAGGGAGCTCTGTTTTAAAAAGGCTATGGAAGAAAACTTCTTTCAGAAAATATCAAGGTCAAGTTGTCTTTCATCATCTAAGTTTGTTCTGTTTAAAAACAAGCAAAGGCGCCTGTTTGCAGATTCTAACTTTCTCTCTGAGATCTCTTTAGACCACTCTGCTCCACATATTCGCTCGTTTTTGTGTTTTAACAAGGAATGGTATTTCGGTCTTGGAGTGCAAAGGTGTTTCCATCCCTTCTTACTTCTTCGGGTATTGGATCTACAAACTATTCATACATCCATAGTTCCACTTGCTTTAGAACTGCTAGTTCATCTTAGGCACTTAGCACTTTGGTCTGAGGTCACAAAGCTCCCGTCGTCCATGTGTAATCTAAGAAACCTTCAAACTCTCATTCTTAAAGAAAATTATTCGGGTTTCATGAAGTTACCAGAAAACATCGCAAAGATGGTAAATTTGAGGCATTTGTGGATTGAAATGATCATTTCTATTCCTGAAATTCACAACCCAACCAACTCTGATGTGTTTTTTAACTTGCAAACTATTTCTATGCTAAGGTTACATGGTAAAGCTGAATGTCTGTTGAAAAGGATTCCGAATGTTAGGAAGCTTGGGTGCGCATTCTATGAGGATCAGGCAGAAAATTCGTTCCCGAACTTTGTGTCATTAAATCGCCTTGAAACATTAAAGGTGATACAACCAGAAGCTTTGCAGATGGAATCAGTGTTTTCAAACAAGTACATTAGTTTCCCAGTAACCTTGAAAAAACTTAGTTTATCAGGATGTCGACTTCCTTGGTTTTGTATGTCGAAAATTCAATCTTTGCCGAACCTTGAAGTTCTTAAGTTACTAAACTACGCGTTTGAAGGACCCACGTGGGACACAGGAGAGGGGCAGTTTCGGCAACTAAAATTCTTGAAATTGCAGAACCTGGATATCCACCAATGGAATGCCTATAGCACCAACTTCCCATGCCTTGAAAGATTGGTGTTGCTGGAATGCTACTATCTTAAGGCAATTCCAGAGGAAGTTGGGGAAATACCCACACTCGAGATGATTGACATCGATAAACGTAACCAGTCTGTTGTCAAATCTGCTAATCAAATTCAAGTAGAGCAGCAGGCTATGGGAAATTATGACTTGAAGATCAATGTGATAGGATTCTTGACATCAATAAGATGATTTCTAGAGCACAGGATGGGTACCACAAACCATGTAATATGTTCGGCATAATTTTTTTTAATCATGTTATGTTCTGGATGTAAATACCGTTTGGCATGGCTTTGTTCCCGAACAAAATGTATTAGGCACCCAAAACTTTACAATATACATTTGACACTCTTTTTTAGTATTTGATACGGTTTCCCCCTCGAAAGGCATTACCTAAGTCTGAGTAATTTTCATTGGCAGCATCCCAGATAGCTTTTGTAATCTTGAATAACAAGTAGGCACAACTGATGTTGAAATGGGGCAAAGGATGTCACCAGTGAGATATCACAATTTAGCCCATCCTCTAATGACCATGGACACTATTGACCACTGATTCAGACTACAGTTATTTAAGGTTATCCAATTTTAAGTTTCTTTTTAGAAAAGTTTTCAAGGTAACAAATTTATGACTCGTTCCCTTCTGAAATAGAAAAATAAAATGCTTATTTCAGTTAAGTTTTTAAGTTAAATACCATAATTAACTAACAAGTAATTAGTATCTCGGCTATTTTATATTAGTGGTGTATTTGATACAACTAGATGAATGACATGTAACTCTTCCCACTCCATAGCCACGTGAGACTAACAGAAGATTCAATTCCCAATCTCCAGACCAGTTCTCAGTTCTCTTTCTCTGCAATTACATTTTCTATACTAAACGCACCCTAAGTGGCAAGCAAAAGTGGCGGATGCCATGCTATGTTATTTAAATTGGGGGGTCCATCATATATATTTGTTTTCTTAATTTTGATTAGTTAGTAGGTAATATATGGACCCTATTATTTAATTTGGTGAAGAGTGATGGGAAATGGTCATTATGAGCTGAGTCATTGATTAAGTGATAGGAGAAAAGAGATTGCGTGGTGTTGTGGTGTGTAATTTTTAAAAGGAGTTAATCACACAGATAGTCTTTTAAGATATATTCAAATTACACTTTCAGCCCTTTACTTGAAAATCTTGCAATTTCAATCCTTAATTTTTAAAAGTTGAACACGGATGGTCATTTTCCTGTTAACTTTAACGGTGTTAGGATTGAACATTTTAAAATACATATTTTACCCTTTTCAATATTACATGAGGAGTCCTTTTAAATTTTTTTAATGATGTTTAAAATATTTTTTTCTCTCTCTCTCTCTATTAAAAAAGAGGAACTTTAAAATATATTTGGTCAAAATTCTTTTACTCTCCATCCAAATCTAAAAGTGGACTCTCTCTCCCTCCCTCTTCCTTGTTAAGAACCTCCGGCCACCACCCAAAACGAAGAGCCTCCAGCTACCACCCCATGGCACCAACCTTCGGGAGGCCCCTACTGTCACTATCGCAGCCATCGCAACCACTATAACACTATCTCCACCGCAAAACTACCATCACTACAAAATTTCCATCACGATAAAACCCTTCTTAGATCGGAACTTTCATGACCACTGCGAGTCCGCCACCACTGCAAGATTGCCACCACCAAAAAACTTCCACGACCACCGCAGCCACCTCGTCGTGACTACTCCCTCTCAAATCTGGTTCATCACTGTCTCGTGTGTGTTAAAAAAATCTACATCTCTACTCTCTCTCTCTCTATCTCTATCTATCTCTCCGCGTACTCTTTATTTGTGTTTGATTTTTGCTTTCCCAAATCTAGAATTTCAGTTCTTAGAGGATTTAGGGTTTGGTTTTGTTTGTGTCCAGATCTATGATTAGGATTGGTTGTCTAGAAATGGTTGATGGTGGCAAACATGATGGTACAAAGTCTAATTTTGAGACCTAAACACACACACACACAAACGCCTAGATCAAAAACATCTCACACACCAAATCTAAACACATACATAAAGACACACTCACACACAATCTATTTTTAAAAAAAAAAGAAAGAAAGAGAAGAACATGGTGGTAGAGACTAAAAGAGTTCGATGGTGGTGGCTTGGGTGATGACCACGGTGGTGGTGGCTGTGGGCAGTAGCCAGTGGTGCTAGCCGGAAAATGAGAGGGAGAGAAGAGTGAGAGTGAGGGGCCAGGTCAAGAGCTAATAAGTCTAAACAAAAAGGTATTTTTTTATATAAAAATTTGATTTTTAAATGATTTAAAATTAAAGAAAATGAATAAGAACTAATTGTGTAAAGTGTAAAATGGGTATTTTAAAAAGTTTAACATTTTTAACAGCTAAAGGACCATCTATGTTCAACTTTTGAAAATTAAGAACTAACATTACAAGATTTTTAAATAAAAGACGGAAAGTGTGATTTGAGCATATCTTAAAGGACCAACCGTGTAAATAACTCTTTCTAGAAGCCCATTTCTTATTTCAAGAAAAAATTACAGATTTTGTATGAATAAGAGAACAGCCTTTTCTTAATAAAAAAAGAGTTAATTGTCAAAATCGTCCTTTAACTTTACCATTTCTTCCAATTTGGTCCTTTAACTTCAAAAGTGACCAATATGGCCCTTAAACATCCACTTTTCGGTCTGAATGGTCCTTTGGTTAGTTGACCGTTAGTCAACTCCTTTAAAATAGAGTAAAATAACCATTATACCCTTTTGTTTATATTTTATTTCTTTGTTTTTAACTTTTACTTATTTTCATTAATTAATAATTAAATATTATTTAAAGATAAAATAATAAATCAATTTTTTATACATTAAGAGTTCATCTCTACAGGTCCAAAAACACCACCACCACCGCCCCATCCTCTCCCTCACCCCCTACTCTTTCCACCACACATTCAGGCAAACCACCAGCGCCAACCACCATCTCCACGAACCACCGCCTCGTCTCAGTCCATGTCTCCACCACCACCACCACCGCCACCTTTCTCACTCTCTCTACTCCGCACCGCCACCACCGCCAACGAAAACAAGGTGAAATCACACAAAACAAAGTTTAGACAAAAAATCAAACCCACCATTTTTGAAATCAAACCTAGATCTGGTTTAACTAGATCAATCACAAAATCAAACCTAGATAAGAAGCCCTAACCAAATTTGAAGCCAAATCTGAATGAGAATCCACATATTTTAGCCACAAATACGATCTGAAACCCAAACCAAACAAACTCGTGTTTGGTGGTGATGGTTTCAGTGGCGGAGTGGAGTGATTGCGATGGCGGCGGCGATGAAGTGTAGCGGTGGTGGACTGGTGGCGTTCAAAGAGAGAGTATATTTAGACAAACTCAGCGATGAAGTGTAGCGGTGGTGGACTGGTGGCGAAGCGAGATGATGGCGGCGGCGGCGACGAAGTGCTGTGATAGTGGCGGCGGCGAAGTGAGGTGGTGGTGTCACTCATATGAAGAAGGAGAGCGACGGTGGAGTGGAGATGTCTGATAAAAGGGAGTGTAGTGAGAGAGAAAGTAGTGAGAGATATGAGGGTATAATGAGAGATATGAGGGAGAGAAGAGATAAATTGTATTTTTTAGTAAATAAAAAGATATATTATAAAAAACATTAAAATGGTAAAAAGACTTAAATGCCCTTGAATTAACGAAGTTGACTAACGGTCAACCAACCAAAGGATCATTCAGACCGAAAAGTGGATGTTTAAGTGCCATCTTGGTCACTTTTGAAGTTAAAGGACCAAATCGGAAGAAATGGCAAAGTTAAAGGACGATTTTGATAATTAACTCTAAAAAAATCTTTAAAATTTAAGCTTTTTGAAAAAGTTTTTAAAATTTAACTGAAAGCCCCAAAGCTTTTATATATATAGTTATCAAAATACATTTATAAAATTGTTTTCCAATTTCTCCTCTTTTATCCTTTTTCTTAATTTGTCACTTTTTGTTATTTTACGCTATGCAGTTCTAACTACCGGTGTATTTACTGAACACATATATACAAATAAAAGCTAAACGAGTGTGAGCTCGTATAACACCGTAAAACTCAAGCCATTTTTTTTAAAAAACTGCGGAAGCGTATACTTAATTTCATTAACTTAAACATCCACTAAGTACAAAGTACTTTTAACAAATTACAACATCGATTTGTGTTACAAAAGATTTATAAAACGTGGCTCGTCTATTCTCAAAACACAATATCAGAGTATTGGTCAAATTTTCCCTTCTACAAACAAAGCTAATCAGCTACACAAAAAAAAACTGCAAAAAGCAATCAACCGTGGGGGGTTAGCACAAAGCTAAGTGAATGGAAGCTACAAACAAGCTAACACAATCACAGTTCCCAACGGAACCTCCGAACAACAATCAACAATCAATCCGTCAATTCAACAATCTCTTCCATCCCGAGGACCGGCGGTTCTACCGAACCTACAACCAATGCCGGCCAAAGCAAAGGTTTACCGATAGCTCCCTGCCGATCGGCACAGTGAAATTCCCCTCTGATACAACGCATGCATCAGGAGGACTACCACTGCTCAACTAACCGCAGGCGAGCCCAGCTCTTGCAACAGCAGCTGACCCCAACCAGCCCTTTCACAGAAGCTGATCTCTACCAACCCGTTACACAGAATTTGGTTTTCAAACAATCCAGATACAAATCCAATCACGAACTCAATCGAACTCTATCACATATATCATATATGAACAAATAATTCTCGTTTAACAAATAGCAGACTAAGCAGTCTATCATGGCATAACAAACAATCTATCTTCGCATTTCGAACATATCAGTCAAAAACCGCGTTTCATAAACAACAATTCATCATTGCATATCCATCATTTCTCAAATCAATCAACTCATAACATTACCACCAATACCACCCGTGAGTACACTTCCACCCACCCCAGTCCTCGAATCACGCCTGCTCAGTGGTTTGCTTGAAAACACAACAACAACCGAATCAGTCTCGGATATATAAATATATCTTTCCACATATATTTATATCTCATATTCATGTAAACAACTTAATTTAATCATATAATTAATAATTCAACTTATCCCAAACGAAACACAAATAAAACAAACAAACTTTCTGAAACAAGTTTGGTCGCGCCGCGACGGTGTCGGATTTCGAATCCGGATTTCAACAATCGGATTTGGGCACCGGATTTGAGTATCGGATTTGGGGTCGGATTTCATCCATTCGGATTTCCAAGGTCGGATTTCGAGGTTTAGGATTTGCAACTTTCGGATTCTCCATAAAACCGACTCAAACTGTTGGATTACATGAAGGTCGCGCCGCGACCCTCTTTGTAGCGCCGCGACATTCATCGGATTTCAAGGTTTCTTCTTCAATTTCGAATTCCATCCAACTTAAATTATTTATAAACATAACCAACATCATATTTCCCCATACTAAAGTCATATATACTATATATCATGCATATATAACATCATAAACACCTTTTTAACCAATCAAACAATAAAATCATCAAAACCCATTTCATCCATCTTCTTCAAAACCCATCAATGGTGAAACTTCTATATAACCATGTAAACACAATCAAAAGCATAACCAAATAATCAGTAACATGTATGGATTATCAGCTAACCTTTATTTCGAATTTTGAATCACAAAATCTCTACTTTTGAAATTTCAAGTTTTCTTCTTCTTGTTCTTCTTTCTTCCAGGGAGAAACACATACACACACACACTTAACTTTTCCTTTTCTTTCCTTCTAACATGAGCAGGTGAAAATAATCATATAAACATACACGTGTACCTCCAAACTTTCACTAACATGAGGTGTCCTCATTATACATGCATACACATACATAAATTCTCATACATATATATATTCACATACATGCATCCCATTACTTACATACATGCATACTTTTTCTTTTCTTTCCATTTCCAGTAAACTAACCTACAATTTTATACACATAATAAATTAAACCAAATAATTAATTTAATTAATCCCACAAAAACCACCTAACCAAATAAATGCAAATTTAATCATAAATACGCACGCACCGCTAACCCGCCAAATAACTAGCCCGGGTTGACGGGTGTTACAGCTCGAGTTCGAGCCTTCAAAAGCTAAAAGAGCCAAGCTTGAGCTTAGAACTCTCTACAAGCTGTAGCCTTACATGCATCATCTTAATACATGTCTCTATTCTATAAGTAACTACACGCTGCTTAATCTATCTATCACAAAGTATAACTTGTAGTCATTGATTTATTTTAGTCAAATTTTAAGATTGATTCACGCACTAAATCAATCAAATTTTAAGATTAGTTCACGCAGTTCTAGTAATAAAAACGGCTCCCAAAGAACACTCATACCCACAGTCTTTTTATGAAATGCAAGTTTATATATAAATAATACAAAGAACATAAAAGGTCTAAGATTGTGTATTACTCTATGTACCCGTATCCCAATTTGCTCCGCGCTAACCATTGATGGTGTCCCCCTCCCCTTTTTCAAGGCTTTGGACCGGCCCATATATGTGGCCCAGACCCACAAGTGTGAGCTTTGTCCTATATTTTTCCTCTATATCACCAAGTCACCAACTAATTGAGAGTCTCCCCTTCACTCTCTCTCCACCACCTCCTTACCAGATTCTCTCACTTTGAGTTTCCCTCCTAATCACCACAAGAACAGGCCAAACTCGTCTCCCCTGCTACGGACTTTCGATCCGGGCCAGGAGTTATCCACCATACAACAGGAGACGAATGACATAACTCAACTCCGGTCCATCCTCTTTACATACACCCAGTGCCCACCCCTTCCGGCTACCCCAACTCGAGTCAAACCTGACCCACCCTCCTTTTGTTTTTCTTTTTTTCTTTCTCTTCTCTATTTTTTCCATCTTTCTCTCAGAAAAGAAGAGAAAGAAAAAGGGAAAAATTATTTGACGTTTACATGACGATTGGGAAGAGAAAGAAATGGAAAAAATATATGGATTAGTCCAACAAGACTTTAGTATATACCGGATCGACTTATCGAGTCATATCCATTTAATTCCTATATGGCACGTTGCAATCAATACACGTGTGTTCCATGTATGTGGCCTTGTGTCAATTGCCAACCATAGGAGCTTCATCCTAAAGAACCTACCGCAGTCTGTCACAAACAAACACACACATACACACATATATTATATATGTGTGTATGTATATATATACTTTCCATATATGATCTCTCACATTTCCATTTCCTTTTCCTTATACCAACTTCGTTCCACATGCGCGATATATATACTATACATACATATATATACATACATACATATATCTTCAATTCCCATATAATATATGCATGTATGTATGTATTAATACAACATATATATGTACACACAGCGAGATCAAGAGGAAATCGCGTTGAAGGAAGATGGTCTTTAGGCGCACGCAAGCGTGGAACCATGTAAATTCTATGGCGGTTCATGTATATGGTGCCACGCTGCGTGCGTCTAAAGATACACCCTCTCTTCGAGACTTCTCCTTTATTTTCACGGTGGTTTATATAGCTCGGTTTCATGCATTACTAGTATATGTATCAAATTCCTGTTCTTTTCGATCGTTCAACACTCCAGGTGCAATATGAATATGCAAACTAAATTTTTTTTAGTAATTACTCATGTAATTAATTAAGTTTGAATAGAATTTTCATGAGTGTTTAGCGGTATCAGGCATTTGTGAAAGTGTCCCTCCTCAAAAGGTCGATAATATGGTAGATTTAGAATTAGGTTCAGGTGGGTGTTTATGTTTGCAGTTCTAAAAAAGATATGTTTGCTATATAGTATTTAATACCATTATGACAATTCGTGTCAGCTTCGAGTTATTGTGTTTATGTCCTTCGCGTTTCGCGTTAATTTCATGTCGACCCGTTTTAACTCATTTATTTTCATCTTGTGTTCGTATTGTGTCATCGTTTCTCGTATCGGGTCCATGTCTTGTTCTTTGATGACACGTATTTTGACCAAACATGTTTTTGGTGTTCGAATAGTCAATCAAGAAAAGGTAACGGATTACTAACGAAAAATATAAATTCTACTTATAGTTTGACAATCCCAATAAATCAATATGAAAATTTTATATTGTCGAGCAATCTATGTGATATATATAGTAACGGAGACGGCGTCGACAAGAAAGTAATGGTGACAACAAGACTCAAGACCGAGAGATGAGTGGCAAGAGAGATGGTATTAGCAATGATGACATTATTCACTTTGAGAATTGAGAATGAGAAGAAAAAAAAGGCATGAAGCTAGTAATGTTTAAAGGTTTTAAGCTAGTAATTCACTTTGATAGTAATAACTTTTACGATTCTATCTTTATCGTGTCATTTGGATTATCGTGTTCGTGTTACTTTTTTGTATTGGGTTCACGTCAATCCGTTTTTTTAATTTTTGGGGTTCGTGTTTTTTTCAGATTAGGTTTGTGCCGTCTTAAAAATCGACCCTAATATAAACTGGACCTATTTATATCAATTAATTAACTAATCTTATCTATTATTTGTGTTTTCTATAGTTTTTAATTAAAATGTTCGGTGCATGTTTGAGTATATATTTAGAGCGGCGATTTATGCATGGAAGAAATTGTTTCTCCAAGAAAATAAATGTTTCACTAACTTGTATATTAGCTTCAAGAGTGTTGTACCTTATGTGAAAGAATCAATTTACGATACAGTAAATCTTATCGTAATACGAAAGTGTTTTTTCTTATTGACGCTTCCATTATTAGTTTTATAGGATAGTAGTTAAAAATTATATGATATTCTAACATATTTTCTATAAATTTTTATAGAAACTTTTTAATTGTTCTAAATAATCGAATTTCGTGTGAAATTCATAGGAAATTATAGAATTATTTCTCTGCAAGAAAATGTCGCAAAATTTTGAGGGATTTCGCATGATTTTCATTTCAAATTTTTTGAAATTCATATTTGGTTGAAAATAAGAAAGAATGGACTGAGATTCAAATCATATCTGTGTGGAATTTCAAAATCCTTGGGTGAGGTAATATTTCTAAATCCCTTGTATTCAAAATCAGAACTTATCCAACCAACAATTTATGGTTCGCCTTCACCATATCAACCGACGCTTCACTCTCGCCGTCGCTACCGTAATCGTTCACCCCCATAACCGTCACCGGCGTCACCATTGTCGGCCACCACCACCGCCGTAACCGTTGCCCTTCACCGTCTCCGCATTCGTTGTCATCTCTCTTTGTCCATCATCTCCATCACTACCGTAACCGGCCACCGTCGTAAGCTTCCCCGACTCCGGTTGTCGCCCTTTCCCGTCTTCGCCGTCACCTTTTTCTATCTTCGCCTCCATCGCCCTTCACCGACTCTGCCTCAGCCATCACCGCCCTTCATCACCTCCGCCTCCGCTGTCGTCGTCCTTCGCCGCTGTCGTCGACCTTCGCTGCCGCCGTCGCCCTTCACCGCAGCCGCCAGTGTCGCCCTTCGACGCGCCCGCTTCCGCCACTATAGCCCTCACCGTCTCTGTCTTCCTCATCACCGAGCCAATCAAGTTATTAAGCTGAGTCGACTCTTTCAACATATTTGGCCTAGAAATCTCATTGTCTTTTACATGAACCAAACAAGAGATTTGATTGGATTTGAAATCCTTAGGATTTCAAGTCTATAAACCAAACACCCCCTAAGATCCCATTTGTTTCGTAGAATTCAAAGGAGTTGATACAATTGAAATCAAATTCTGTTTTATGTTGGTAAACTTGTTTTTTAATAGAATCTCATTCTTTGAAATATTTACATTTCCTCAAATAATAGAAAGTCCATTCCATCGATGGGTTGGATGGAATTTAAATCAATTTCACTCCTTCGAATCCCGCGAAACAAACATGACCTAAAAAGCAATTTCATTCAAAGAAAATTTTATTCTAGAAAAACAGTTTTGAGTGACTTCCAACAGGCTTTTCCAAGATATAGTCAAATCTTGAAGATAAAAAACCTTTGGACCGTTGTTGAACATCAGTGACCATATATTCACATAAGAAAAAGTTTAAACAAGAACGTTTTTGTGTGAAAACTATTTGTTACATCATTCATTAATTATTAAAAGGGGTATTTCGAACATTTATTATGACACCCAAAATTTGTGAGTTATATTTTAATATTATTAGTCACTTTTCTTTATGTTTTAAATAATTAGAGTTGCATGAGCCTAAATATCAATATATATGTATATATGTATAAATAGAGTATGAATTTACTATCTAATACTTAAATGTAATAAAAGAAATGAATGTGTGCTTAATGTTTCAATAATAGAAACTTGAGGAGTGTATTATGCCATTTAACCAAACTTATAAGTATAAAAGACTTGTGAGTCAAACCTAGTCAAATATTGTTGAGTATTGAGGCTGTAAAAGCTGGGAGAAATCGAGAAGCAGTAACAAGAACCCTAAATTATAGTTAAAGCTCAAAATTAGAAGATTAGTGTTCAAGGTTTGATTTTCAAACAAAGAGGTATGCAATTCTTGACCCATTTAGTGTTACTTTTGTAGAAGAGGGTGGTTTGATGGTATTTCATAGAATTGGAGTGTGCATGCATGAGATTTTTTATTACAATGTTGAACTATATTTCAGAGTTGGAATTCACAAATGATCGAAATTCTGAGTTTAGTGGCATTTAGTGTTAATAGTTAGGTTTGTTAGTTTTGTGTACATAGTCAGCGAACTCTGGTGTTACGTCCAACGTCATAGGGCACTCAAGGGTTACACTTGTGAGGGCCTGTAATCCGAGAAGTAATGCAACCACACTCGAGAGAACAAATTTATAACTAGTCAGTTATAAATCAGAAATTGTAAGTTACGATTTAACTTACGAATGGGAGAAATTACCAAGTTATTTAATTGAAAAGAAAATATATATTTATTACTTAATAAATATATATTGTTATTTAATTATATTCAAGATTAATAATTTAAGTTTAAATTATGTATTTTAGATAATGTTTATTAATAATTAAAGAAATAAATAAATGTGTATATATATATATATATTTTTTTTTCTTTTTTTCTAATTATTATTAATAATAATAACTTGATGGTTAAGTTAAGGTTAATTTAATATTAGGAAGGTTTATATATATTTCCTAATATTAATTAGTCTTCTATTAGTATAAATAGAGGATTAGGAGGAGGATTAAGTTGTTGCACCATTCAAAAGTTTTGAGAAAAACCTCTCCTTCTCTCCCTCTCTTGTGTTCAAAAGTTTAAATTAAGTTTGCGCCCGTAAGCATAAGTTGGACCAACACTTGCGGCCGCAAAGACTACCCCTTGTGCCTACAAGCACCCTTCAAACCATCCATTCGAACCCACCCTTGCATCCGCAAAGACTAAACCTTGCACCCGCAAGCAACCTGTTTCAGAACAAGTCAGACGACAGTCCTCTATTCCGACTGTTTTCGCCCCAAAACATACCCAAACGATTTCAAATCAACTTCCAGTGATCACATATGTTATACCAAGTCCAACTAAGCTCAAAACATCCATTGTTAACATATTTTAACAACTAAATCAAGAATCAAAATCAATTCTTCAATTTTGACCCATTTACACAAAAACCACTAAACTCAATCAAAACCACTTCTTTATTCCATAAATCTTGTTCATAAACACTTGTAAATGATATAGGAACTAATTGAAACCTTTACAATCAATTCTTGTTTGTTAATTCACAACTAACCCATTTTGACCTTAAAGTCCACAATGAAGAACATGGAAGAAACCCACTTACAAGGGTGAAGAAGATGAAGAAGAAGGGATTAGGAACTGATTTCTCTACTTGAATTAGCTACTGAATGGAAGCTTAACAACTCTTCTTTGAATTGCTTCCTCAAAACTCAAGAACTCAAGAACAAGTGTGTGTGTGTGTGTGAAAATGTATATACGTATGTGTGTCTGTAATTATAAAAGGGGTGAACCGCCTTTGGGTTCAAATATATCCACAAGTGGTATTTCGTTCCCCTTTTCCACTTACAACTCAATATCTATTTACCCGTTTCAACTAACGGGGATATTTTCATAATCCTTATCTAAAACCATTTAATAATTAATAAGTATTATTTAGTTTTACCAACTTTTATTTAACATCATAACAAATCTTCATCCTTTAATTTACCATTTCTTATTTAATTCACAAGGTTACAACCTTGCAAACGCATGGTATAACTAGGTCCATTTTGGGATATTGCAAATGCTTAGGTCATGTACGCTGGTAGGACTTGAAGTAAAATTACACAAAGAAGCTTGTAGGTCTTTACACTTCCATGATTATAAACACACTAGGAGGTTACTCCTTCCTCCTGTGTGGGACACATTCCCACACCCACTTGGTTTTACTAAATTCACTTCTAAATACTCAATTGTAAGTATCGACATTTCATTCATGCATACTTCATTTTGGACATATTATATGTCATTTCAAAGCTCTTGTAAAAGAGAACGCAAACTCACTAATGTTTTAATATAAATGTCATGTTAGTACTAATTTTAGTTATTTTTGTTTTTTCTGTAAGAACATATAATATTTATAAAATAAATACTAGATTAATATTTTCAAATTAATAAACATAAAATAACTAGAATTTCATTCCATTAAAATTAAAACATTACAATGCTAAAAAAAATAAAAAATTAGTACGACTAATACTAAACATTAAAACTTAAATCACTATGGTTAATACTAGATATAATATTTTTATGAATTTCTTGTTTAAAGTCAAGTATGACTTTATCATGGGCCAACTCGTGTTGTAAGCGGTTGACCTATTAAGCCATTCAAGGATCTCGTCTTGAACCGAAGAAGAACGTCTAGAAGTGTCCAAATTGGACGAACTTTTTTTGACCTTATCCCTTTTACTTTTCCCCGGCAGACATGGAATGAGATCCTCACCGTATAGCTTGTTCTCAAAATCGACGTTGAAATAAAAAACTAGTTCATACTTGACTTCATCCGCCGAGAAGCATGATATTTCTTTTTTTACCAACTGCCACCGGAGGAGTCTACCACTTTGGCAACTCCTTTAAAATTTTCCATTCCTCATACGAACCAAATTGTTTCCCATTTCATTAACATATAATGTATGAGCTTGTCTCGTAATGTCCTCATCACTCGCACTAGACGCCCTATGAGGGAGTAACCTCGTATAGTAGTCATTGAACTTGCACAACTTTAATGATAGGATCCTCCCCTTAGAAGTAAGTTTATCACGGGTCCCACTTTTTAAAACAAGCGTGTCGAATTGGTCTTGAACTCAAACTCAAAATGAGTCAGCGTTTTGAGAGTTGCCGACTTGTTCATCTTCCGATATGTTGACTCAACACTCGGACAAACACATTTCTTCCATCAGGGACTAACAAAATTTCTTTCCCATAGCTTGAATGACCTCCCTTTTACCTTAATGTTGACGACGAAAGGTTGGAGGCTTCGGGTTTAGCCTCGGGCACGGGTTCGGTCACCGGTGGCGGTTGTGAAATTCAAGTTGAGGAAAATGTGGATAATATGGTGGCGGTTGTTGAGGTTGGAGATACAGTTGATAAAATTGAGTTTGTTGATAAACTTGTTACTGGTGTTGAAAGTGAAGTTGATTGAAGATTGTTTGCGTCAATTCAGATTGTTGTTGTTGCGGCTTGGGTGAATTTATGCTTGAGTGAATTTGTGTTTGAGTGAGTACTTGTAACCACCCATTACAAATCCTGAATCCGTCCCTGAAAAATCACGCACAATGGGGATGACGAGCTGGTGAGCTTGTTTAGGTGGTTATCATATTTCACGAATATTCATCGCTAAGTGCTCTTAATTAAAATATTGGTCAAAGTAAAATATAGCATAGAAAAGGAAGGAGCTAAAGTTATTTAAATCTACAAACCACCCCCTCCTGCAAGTATAAATTGTCAAATCACCATGAGTTTAGTGATCGTACAATCAATAAAAAGGGCTTATCCTTCCTGTACTATACATACATACATCTGCAGATTCCTCAAACGAATGGTCCTTCAATCATTTTCGTTTTGCCATTGATATCACTCCTTTTCTAGGTTTTCTTTTCCCCCAAACTTACCATCTCTGCTTTCAGTGGAGTGTCTCTACGAATTTAGGGTTTTCTTAAAGGTAAATGTGCTAATTTCAACATGTTCATTTCTCGTAAAAATCGTCGGACTTTTGATTGATTGCAGTCCGATGGGATGAGATTGCATTAATTACGGTGTTCTTTGATCACTTCGTTTGCGAATTTTTAGTTTATTCTTTTTTTAACCCTCGTGATTAATATCTCTGATTATAGGTTCTACATCCAGATTTGTTAGGGTTTTTTTATTGGTAGATTTTCTCTTTTATAACTGGTTAGTATTTTTCTTGCAATCTCAAAGGTCTTGGTTTATTAAAGTTCAATTCGTTAGTTTCTTTCTTGCCATCCTCAACCGTTCATTTCGAGATCTTTATTAGATTTGTTTTGTGAAATTTCAGTTTTCGTCCCTTGTTCTATTTGAGATTTCATCTCTGCTTTGGGGTATCCTGAATTAGGGTTACTTTTAAGGGACATTTCTTCTTTTAATAGACTAATATTGTTTAGAATCTTTAAGCGTTTTGATTGACTGCTGTCTGTTCAAGTAAAAACTGTTACAACTGTGTTATTCGCCATCTTCCATTTATTTGTTTGTGATGTATTTTTTTTTGAAAAAAAGGCTAATTGTTTAAAGCACAAAATTCTGTCAGGTTTTTCACAATCTAGACTAAACGATCTGCTCTGTTGTTGTAACTCATATGCTGTTATTTCTGAAACAGGAAGAAGTGCAGTTGGTTGAGGGTAATGTGTTGAAAATTTTGTCAGTTATATAGAAATCGTTGATTCAGTTCAGCCCAGATCCTTGTAGCTTGTGCAAGTGGTAATGGAGGATGGAGAACTCGATTTCTCAAACAACGAGCTGTTTACAGATGCAAATATGGCTGATATCCCTAGCAACAGTACAATTGATAACTTCTTTGATGATATTTTCAAGGATACACATGCTTGTACCCATACCCATACTTGCAACCCACCGGGCCCTGATTCCTCTCACACCCACACATGTTACCATGTACACACAAAAATTGTACCCGCCATGAGTGGCGATGATGACAAGACCCCCACCGATGACACTGCTGAGTCTACAGAAAAGAAAGGTAAGAAACGCCCATTAGGAAACCGTGAAGCTGTAAGAAAATATCGTGAGAAAAAGAAAGCACGGGCTGCGTCATTAGAAGATGAAGTTGTTAAATTGAAAGCTTTGAATCAACAACTGATGAAAAGAATCCAGAGTCAAGCTGGTTTAGAGGCTGAGGTAGCAAGACTGAAGTGTTTGCTCGTGGATATTAGAGGGAGGATCGAAGGTGAAATTGGATCATTTCCTTATCAGAAGCAGCTGCCAGCTAATCATAACATAGCTAACTCTAATTTGAGTGGTGGGTATGTGATGAATCCTTGTAACATGCAGTGTGGGGATCAAGTGTATTGCCTTCATCCTATGGTTGATGGAAAAACAGGAGAAGACGCATCCATACATGATCCAGCTCTTAATGGCTGTGAGTTTGAGAATCTGCAATGCTTGGGGAATCAAAATTCTTTGCTCAATGAATTTCCAGGTTGTGCAACTGAGGATGGTTTCCTTGTAGCCAATTCTTCTGGTGGACGAACAAAAAGAAAAGGTAAAAACCGTAATCACTTGTTATCTTGCATTATTTAATTTGGTTTGTTTTGGATTGTAATTCTGTGATTCAAATTCGGTCTACCACTGAAATGGTAGTCTCTTTAGCTGTTTACTACTTTATCTTGCATGATTAATATAGGTCTCATGGAAATTGCACAACTTACTTTCTGGGATAGTGGGATGTCTTTTGAAATTGGATCTTTTCTTTTCAAATTTTCAAGCTTGCAACTACAATCATTCTTCTATCATGAGAGGGAATTTTAAGACATTTATCAAGCAGTCAAACAGTTCTATACAATTCTTAATGTGCAATTTCCATGTTATGTCTTAGTGGTAGCAACAAGATAGTGAATTATCGTGTTGTAGCACTCTGATCCCAAAATTCAACCAACAATGTTTAATCAACTATGGTGCGAAATTATTAGTAGCCCACTATTATGAACTTAAATAACTTAAAAGGTTCTCGTAGCCCCTGTTGTCAATAGCGGTAAATAGCAAAGCGTAGCGCCCCGGTCTTACTTTTGTAGTACTCTGATCCCAAAATTCAACCAACAATGTTAAATCAACTATGGTGAGAAATTATTAATAGCCCACAACTATGAACTTAAATAACTTAAAAGGTGCTCTTAGCCTCTGTTGTCAATAGCGGTAAATAGCAAAGCGTAGCACCCTGATCTTATTTTCATATGGCCTGTTGGGTTTTTTTTTATTGAGTTTGGTAATAGTCATGGGTGTTTCTTTTAATTGGTATATAGTTTAAGACTTTAAAGGAATATATACTAATATATAAATGGGAAAAGTGAATATGGGGTTGTCTCACATCTAACCTTAGATGCGAAACCCTCAAAACTATGATTGTTTTGGTTGAATTTTGTTATTTTATTTAAACTCTAAATCGCTTTCTACATCTTACTTTCATTAATATAATAGTCGATAATGAAAATGAAGATGGTCGTATTGATATTCTTAAATAATATGATTAATTCCATGAGCACCACAGTTCATTTCATATTTGTATTGTCGGTATTGATATCTTGCACAAATTGCAATTTTATTACCTAATTCTTTTATAAAGAAACGGTTCTAGTTCGCTAGTGAAAATTAATCCATTTTTAAATATGGCTATTAATTGAATAACATTATCTCGATGTTTAATGGTATGGTCCTGGATCACGACTTGACTGTAAATTTATGATGAATAAACGTCGGAAATCAATTTAATATGATGGAAACGTATTTTCAGAGTGATTTTAGGGGTAGAGTAGATGGAATGAGATTTAAGATGATGGAAACGTCATTTTAGGAAAGTTGTTAAGAAAAAATAAGTTTTACTATTAAAGAATTTAATCAAAACTACATAGTTTTGAATGGTTTCACATATAACTTGGCTATGAAATAACCTCATATTCACTATCGGGTATGTAAATATATAATTTCTCTTTCAGAAGCCTATCGCTAAATATGAAATAGCGGCCGCTATTTATCGCTATATAGCATATAGGTAGCCCATCGCTATTTACCGCTATTCGCAATTGACAACTATGCTTGTAGCTCACATTTACAAACTAATTTGGGATGGGATATCGTGCCCAACTTCTATTCCTAATTCCCACTCTAGACTTGCACAGAATTCCCAGCAAAATCCCACATTTTTTCGTTTTACTAGATAATGTGACCAACTGATAAGGTGGAATTTCTCAAATGATCTCTAATAATAATGAGATTATAAAGGTATTCTAGTAGCAACTAGGTAGGGAAAATATGTGAGTTAACTACATTTTTTATGAGGCTAGTTTGGTAAAAGGTATATTCCCCTTTCCTCCCATGAAAATTACATCTAACCCAATGTTGTCAAAGGCCGCAAAGGTGAGGCCCAAGGCGACTGTGTCAGGCCATTTTAGGGTTTTCACTTAACAAAGAAAATGTCCAGGCCATTGTGCAACAGTGCAAGGCGATGGCCTTTGTGGACAGGCCTTAAGGTGATGAGGCGATGCCTCTTCCCCAACATCTACTTTTTCAACGACTAATTTCTCTTCTCTTTTTTCGGCAGAAATATTTTATTTCTCTTACTGCCATATACTTACATGGGGTCCATAGGGATTAGGAAGATAGAATTAAAATTTTTGAAAACACAAGATGATTAGGATAACCTTTATCCCTCTGTAGTTTTCCTTTCTCTGTATAAATACTTGGGGTCCATGGGGATTAGAATAAAGAAGAGGATCAGTAATGAGTTAGTGTTTGGTGATGACTAAGAACTCAGTCACTTACTTGGGGCAATGATTGAATGACGTAATGTAGTAAGTGCAAATGGAGTTAATGAACCAAGATGCTATATTAGAAGAAATGCATCATCTTCAAGTTGGAGTTGGCCACTCCTAGTCAATGAACTAGATGAGGATATTGATCTCGTGAATAAAGATGATGCGTGGATGTAGAAAGTGATGTTGGTATAGGAATGGGTGATTTGAAGAGAGCTATTGAGATAAGACATCTTAGACTTCCACTTTTCGTGTAAAACTTCCACTTTTGCATAGTTTAATTTCACTATTGGTTTTTAGTATTTTATATCTTAAAGTCTTTAGGTTGTTAAAGGAGGTTGGGTGACAGATTGACCATAGGAGTACTTTGGGATATAAACCAGGGCAACAAAAGTGGAGCATACCTTTGAATGACTGTAGTTGCTATCGTTTACAGTCAATAGTTCTTAACCAACCCTTTCTCTTATTGATTAAAAATTATCATATTGCTTCATTTCAAGCATTGATTAAAAAACTTCAAGAAAGCAAGAAACTCAACCGAGACAAAGTGGAGAGTGTGGAATATAGAAATTTTTACATATGCCTGCGTGTAGGGTAACGCTATGAGCTCGTGAAGTGTGCAAGAGCTAGGTGTCTCTTTGAATATATTGTGCAAAATTCGTGCTTAATTTCCAAACATTATTCGATATAAATGCTACTGAATAACAAAAACCAAAATATCTACATTCAACGAACACACGATTGGTAATCTATGAACCGTGTGTATACCTGAGCCAGAATTTTGTATGAAACCAGAAAAAATTGAAGTCCGCAGTATTTTGTAGAGAATGGTATTTAGATCACGTAGACTTAATTCTAAAATTAGTAGTCTTTCTAGTTACTAGACAATGTACATACTTGTTTTGCTTGTCAAAAATCCGGCATCTCTTAACTGGAATTCCACATTTTTAGAACATTAGGACCTAGAGGGGAATAAGATTTCCACCATACATGTTCAATGGATGTTTCTACCTACAAATAAGCATTGTGTGTATTTGCATACCGTAGGCATCTATATTTTGTCTCATATCTTCTACGAAGAAAAGACAATGTGTGGTTGCTATGCTCAATGTTTACTTGAATGGATGTACATCATAGTTATATTAATCTAATTATCATTTAGAGGCGGTTCAAATGGGAACCATTTCTTTGCAAAAACCATTTCAACTGTTAATTGATTCAATTAAGGCTGAGATGGGTAGTGGCATTTCGTGTAATGAAGTTGAAATTAAAGGAGAGATGATAAAACCAAAAAGGGTAGAAAAGACATTTTATCCCTTAAAAGTATTATACATAATCTTAACACTTAGTCCCTTACAAATGAACATCGACTCTCCATCTCATTTCACCACTACCACTCTCCATCGGCCTCCCTCTCAACCTTCAAGCCGCCACCACCACCAATAACAATCGCAACACCACAGCCTCCCAAACAGAAATTGCTTGGAGAAAGAAATAATTTGGGTTTATCATTATACTCCTAGTTAAAAATAATAACAATAATAATAATAATAATAATAATGTGATCAACATGAACCATTAGATCAAAAAGCAATCAAAAGTTAAAAATGGTTCCCAGAGTTCTCATAAATTGGGAGGTTTTCTTTTAAACAATTAAACCCTCCTATTATCATCTAATATCATGTATTCTTGATTTGCCTAGTGATATATTCCATGAAAAAGATGGGATATTCAATATTTCTGGATCTGCTAACTAGATTTTACATGTACATTTTGTTTAGATCCACTCTTACTGTATTGGTTTTCTTGTACTGCAGGTTCTCGTGCAGCAATATCTAAATGAATCGTAACATGATTTGATGCACGGACCATTCTTGGTGAGAGGTATCTTTGTCAAGCGAGATGTGCTATAATTGCTTGTTCTATCGAGTCGAGTTTTGTGAGTAGCATTGTTTTGTTATGTTTAGCCAAACGTAATCGTAGAAATACTCCTTGATGTGTGTTCTTTAATAATGGTCTTCTGTAGTTAATGTTAAGTTGATGAGGAAGTTTTTTATGAATCTCATATGATTAAATTTCTTCCCATCTTGGATCCTTAAATCACAAAATCCTCATGTTGGATGTCTTTGTTTTGTTCCTGGAGTGTATATGAGTTCAAGTTTGAACAAGTCAATAAAAAGTCAAGACTCCATAGCAGCCTTGGTTACGTATATATTATCACTTAGATAATATATACAGCTTAAAAGGCTCGATAAGAACTTCACTCGTATGTCTTGTAGGTTAGAATCAGATACCTTATACAGTTATACTTTTTGAGCTTGATTTTTGCGCTCGAGTTCGAGCTTGATAATGGGAGACCCTAATGATGTTGATTTCGACTTTAGCCTATTAACATTGAAATTTGTCTCATTTTGTGGTACCCTTGTATCCGTCATTCAAAAAGCATTTATTGCATATAAAAGTGATAATGTATTTTTTAGATCATTTTACAAGATAATTTGTGTACAATAAAAATTATCCGTATATAACAATTTATGTTAACTCGAGTTCGAGACTCCTTACAGCTCACACCAATAGCTGAGCAGCTGGGGATTGATTGAAAAAGCGCAGCCCTGCCACCCCCTAGCCGAGTATTTTTAACCTGTATCATATGTTGTCAAATGTTTGTACCTGTTGTGTTTAATCGAATTTTTATAAACGAAACCAAATATATAATCGGGATGCCCATAAAATAGTATTAGTATACAAGTAATTTTAACAAAAAATTTTTATTAAATACTTGGTGACCCATCCTTTTTGTTTATGGGAAATGATTTATACAGTTAACATCTATCGCGTGTGTTTTTATATAGCTCACTCACTAAAACACTTAAAATTCCTAAAACACCCTTATTTAAGTGATATTTGAGTGTAATATCAATTATCATGTGTTTTTTTAACAATTAAATACATACTCTAGTTCTACATTTAAATCAATTCTTTTTCCACTGTGAAACGAAAATCCCCAAACATGATAACACCTTTTCAATTATCATGTGTTGTTAAACAACAAATATCATTTCTCCTTTATTTATGGTTTTCTTTCGCACCCAATAATAATTAAGATACTTTGAATGTTACACGTGTACTTTTTTTTTCCTAAACCCTTAGTTTGCTTTTTAACAAAATAATTTTTATATCAAGAGCTTATAGTTCAGCGATATTATAAGATATTTCATAAAGTTTTGATGGGTTCTAGTTCAATGGTAAATAAAAAAGCACGTATAGAGAATGTGTGTTTTGCTATTAAAAAGAATTTCGTTTGAATTATTCTCTGAAACCCCCTTAACCAAGAGATGGAAAGGGGGAGGGTAATTTTTATATGTTAAACATTATTACAAGTTGCTTGAATTTTAATTTATGACAAAACATCATATTGTGAGATTAATTCTGAATATATTATTACTAGGGATAGGCTTGGTTTGAAAACCGACTCAAACAAGACTGAACTCGAAAAAACAAAATCGAAAAAGTCACAAAGTAAGAACCGAGTACCGATCCGCATCATCCTAATCGGTTCCGGTTCTTGTGTTTGGTTACAATACCTGTAAACTCGAAATTGAATTTCAAAATTCGTTTTATCCTACGATTCCTTACGTTTGTTTGCATGAATAGTTCCTAAATGAAATTTTGACTTCAAATTCATTATTAACCACTATTACAAAACATAAAGCATTTAAACGGTTAAACCTTCGAAAGTCAAAACTTTAAACTTTATACTTTGATCACAAATCATTTAATTTTATTAAAAGTACATTACTTAAAATCATAATGCAATTGAACTAACTATGACAATGCAACATCGTTTAAACATTTAAACCGATAGCCTTTTGATATTCCGGTCCGAATTCTGGGAAAAGTTGAACCCGTTGGAACCGATAGCGCCAGAACCGAAAACATAGAAAAAAAGATAACTAAAATGGCCCCTTTTAAGTGTAAATTTGTCCGGTATAGTTCCAATTTGGTTAGGTTCATACAGTTCTTTCCTAAATATTACAATGCATATCTTTGACTTTTAAGATAGCTATAGATGTACTTTATATGGAAAATATCAACTCGTTAGTAAAAAAATTTATCTTTGTGTTTAAAAGAAAATATCACAAATATTACAGTTAGTTGTATAAATGGTCCCTGTAATTGTCATGAAACTTCGCTTTTGATCATTTTATCTTTAAAAATTACGAAAATAGTCCATGTGATTGATAATTTATTTCACTTTTGGTTCTTTACACATATTTCAGCTAAGTTTGATCGCTAGTCAAAGAGTATTTTTGTCAATTTTCTATTTATCCTTGTTACCAAACGACGTATAACCTGTTTTTACCCTTTTCTTCTTATTTAAATATCTAATTATATTTAACTGTATTAAATAGTAAAATAGAATATACAACTAATATTATTGTTAATAAGAGCTCTTTGTAACTTTTATTCACCCCCACCACTGCCGCATCATCATCACCAACCTCTACGACCTCCACCAACCACCACTACCAAAAACCATCGTCTACCGATGCCACCAAGAATCGGTCCAAAAACGTTGATAGAGGACAATCATAAACGAAACCAAAATCCTAACATGAAGAATATCAAATGAACCACAATAGATCGACTAGATTGATGGAAAACCTAGAGTCCCGAATTGCATTCCTAACTCTGCTTAGATCTCTTCCTTCTAATGTCCTCCCAAATAATTTGATCCAAGAAACTCACCGACTTAGAGCTAGGTTTGCTTGTGATGGTGCTTGTACAAGGGAGTCGTCGGTGGTGGTCTCAGGTCGGCGGTGGTTTTGAAGGAGAGATAGTTAACTACCGGTCATAGTGGTTGTACAGGATGTCGGAGATGTGGTCTTGTTAGATGTTAGTGGTAGTTTTCGAGTGAGAGGAAGAGGGAGATTGAAGGAGAAAGAGGAAGAGAAAGTTTTGTAGAGGTTTTAGAGTGAGAGTAAGAGAAAGAGAAAGTCTGTGGTAATCTCATCGGAGTGGTCCAATCGGTGATGGTGTAACGTCCCAAAATTCACAAGTCTTTATGACTAAGTGTTATAAAAGATTAGAGGTGTTTATAAAATTAGATATGCTAGAACCGTCAAAACGAAGGTGAAAGAAGTCCAGGGATGTTTTGTTATTTGCTAATACTTGTGTGTGTGTGTGTGTGTGTATATATATATATATAGGGGAAGGTTCATTTGAGAACCGTTTTTATTACGAGAACCGCGAGAACCAATTTCAGCCTTTCATTTTGGATAATGGAGTTGATGGATGAAGAGCGTGGGGGGATTGGGTGTGGCAGGGTGCATGTAAGGAATTCATGGATGGGCAATCCAATTGAAGGAGGGGGAATTGGATGGCTAACATTAGTTCTCGCGGTTCTCGCAATAAGAACGGTTCTCAAATGAACTTTTCACTATATATATATATATATATATATATATATATATATATATATTGACTTGCAAAAGTGTTGCAAACTCAAACATATATACGTGAGTGCGGCCATTTCTTTCCTTGCAATTTTGATCAAGTTTGGTATCATTTATAGCATCAAATAATCGGCACATCAATCCATACTGGAATGTTTGATGTTTGATGTTCAAAGATACTTGAGTAGAAATTTAAGATACATTTGAATGTTGGAGGAAAGGGTTTGTAGAAAGTAAGAATAACAATATAACTTGGATAATTTCGTGGATCGTGTAGACTACACTTTCCGTAATCTGTAATTCGACCCTATTGTCTGGGGTATCACGAATTCAGATATAGGATAATCCAAGAAACTCGATTTGAATTACATGCTTGATTCAAATCCAAACACAGAATGCTTTTGCTTTATCTCTCGTTTATTTTGAGACTATTTTGTCAGAATAACGACTTGTAAATCATATGTATATCGTATGTATACTTTCGTGATTTCCGTATTCTGCCTTGTCAGAATTTCGCCTTTCGGTTTTTTGTCCATAAACAAATGGCCGATACTAACTTATTTTATTCGAGTGTGCCCTCCGCACCTCCAAACTCAAAATATAATCAAGTCTAAAATCGGCTAGTCTCAAAGTCAATCCTGATTATACTAAATGGCTTTGATGACACTAAAATCACCAACAGATATCAACTAGATCTAATACTTTTTAGTATTTGTTGGATACAGTTTGCTGATAATTCTCATATACTAACTGAAATAGCAGTGAATCTCTGTTGATGTCCCAATTGTCATTATTACACATTCAAAATTTGAAAATCGTATTCCCTAGTTTACTTAACCCTTCTTCCTTCTTCTCAACTCACAACTACACAAGATCCTCTGGTTGTTTCTTTCAGTTCTGATCTTCAAATATCTGGTCCTATTTATTTAATCTTTTTCTCAGGTTCATCCAAACATCTCCTTTTTGGTGATCGATCGATCGTTTTATTTTCTGATCGATCGATCTGCATATATATAAAGGGATGTTGTTTGGTTTAGCTATTTTGGGCTTATAGATTCTATAACGAAAAGAAATTTCTCGGCAATGAAGATATTTTTCTACATTAAAATTTTTAAAGCATATCGTAGCTTACCGGATTTGGCGGTGGTGTCCTATCCCCTTTCTCCGGTTCCAAATTTGCATGTCCCAGCCTATCTCATAAAATCAAGTATTATATAACACAAATAAAAATATATAAGGTCAAAGTTGAAAGAAAAACTTTAAAAAATTAAAAGTGGACAATAGTTTTAGTATGGATAGATTACATTTTTAGAAAAATTTAGCTAATTTAATAAGTTATCTTCCTTACTAACAATTTTAGTTTCTCTTACTTTTTGCGAGTTGATCTCTAAAAAGATGTGCATATGTTATTAGGACAAATATGTTATTTTTTCACGGTTATAAATAATTACAGAAATAAAAAAGAAATGTTACACTTATACTTAGGAAATAGCTTAAACATAATTTTAGAAAAATTAACTCCCCCCAACCCAGAACACACACACACTTATAAATATATAGAGTTAGTTTTAAAAAGTTTACACTTGTAAACTTTTTCACACTTAAAATATAACGATTTATAATTTTTGTTTACACGAAAGAACACTTACTTTAATTATATATTTTTTCGTATTTTTAAATATAGTTGGTTACATCATAATTTCTTACATATATTTATAATTCATTTGATTTGAGTTTGTAAGAATATAAGTTGAAAAATATAAAAAGTGAATAAATTAATTTGTGTCGTAATCCTACGCATCGATCTAGTTATTTCTACGACGTACTCTATCTATGAGCCACCTAGGATTGGTCCATTGGAATAATAATAATAATAATAATAATAATAATAATAATAATAATAATAATAATAATAATAATAATAATAATCATGGATCGATAATGATATATCTCTTTGTTGACTATGGAGATGGTTAGCCTTGGCCACAAAGGTTCTTATCATCCACCCCTCTAACCCGCTCCTTGTTTGGCACGTTAATTGGTTGAATTTAGACTTTTATCCATCTTCAAAATTTTCAATTAATTGATTCATACTTGTAAAGAAAATGACATTTATTTAATTAAATAACTTCCAAAAAAGATCATAATTAAATTTAAGAGAGTACGTTGCAATGGAGTCTATTCGAATTGAAGATAATGGTATCGGTATCATCTACGAAACATGCATCCTTAATTTCCAGCTAAAAACATCTATATTTATTTGAACGTTAAATAATTTAACTTCCCATAAAAAAAGATCCTCTAATTAGTTGTTGACTGTTTTTTAAATTATCATTCTAATTTTTAAAAATAGTAACCGTAATATCATATATGAAAAGTTTGAATACTGATTAAAAGATTATTCAGATGGATTTTTTTGTAAATATGAAAGGTTAATTATGAAACATGAGTTATAATTGTTATTTTTAAAAATTATAATAATCTTTTATTACTTTTATCCATAACCTTAAAAACTGTGGTTAGCATTCTTTTTTTTAAATGTATTTAATAATAAGTTCCGACATTCAAGATAACGACAATGATGTTTGTGATCCTAAAGCTTAGGTATTTGCTATCAGTTAGGCAAAATATATGACGTTGTCATCGCATTTTCACAGTTAATTAGTGATAGTAATACAACCAAACAATATATAATTTGAAATTAATATTTCCATTTTCTTATAATTAAGCACTATGACATACTGATGAAATATTTCTTTTATCTTTCAAAATATATTAAAAATTAATTTAGCAAGAAGCTAGAAATTATACCGAGAATACATGATAAATTTTAACCACGATTACAGTAATTCATAAATCCGAAAATACCCAACAGAATAAGGAGAATACGTTTAATCTAACCAAAAACTCGCAAGTCATTTATGGGCAGCCACCTGATGAACTCGAACGAAACCGACCTCGACCTTAACTTTGAAACGACATCCCCGAACAAAACAACTACCATGGAAATCTTATCAATACCGAAAAAATAGCCAAATTGTTTCTTACATAAAAAAAATCAAAATATACATATACAAATCATGGACATGTCCTTTACAAAGATCATTTTTCGACTAAATACACTTAAAAAGATTGCATCAACGACAATCTCTTTAGGTTTTTCTTGACATATGGAGATGTCACCATATCTTACTTAAACAGGATTAGGTACACTTGTTGCTACTAACTAGTGATGGCAAAACGGAAAGATTGGGTCGGATTGCGTAAGGGATCGAAACGGATTTGGGTCAGAACGGTTTCGGGTTGAAACGGACTGCTTTGTTTTTTCTCGATATAAGTAGTGTTTTACCGATATACACTAAGAATTCCAACTAAACACCTATACATATAAAAAAGAACTACTAAACAATGTCTTCACGATCCAGTATTTCGGAATAACTAGAAAGTGCCCTTAAAGGAGAAAGTTTTCAAATCCTCATGTAAAACCACATATTAGTCTCACAACGTTACATAAAATCACAAAATTAGTTCAAAATTACGTTTTGAAAGCACCATTTATTGCAATTTTGGAACTCAAAATCAGTTTCTTGACTAACCTCAAAGTCAAAATTGGGGTTGAAGCTTGGAATTTAATGACCACTTTAACCCAGAAACTCAATCTTAGGAACTCAGGAAGCAATCAGGATTCAGGAGCTGTTTGTTAAAACCGAATGATTAAATACTGAATAATTCTTTGGTCTGAATAATTCAAAGCTCTGAATGAATCTATCTCTTAATATGACATGGTTTTTGATAAATGTTCTGAATGATGTAAATTATCATTTAAACCATAATAGTGATATATTATATTATAAGATAAGATATGATTGTTTAGCAAAATAAAGTGTAAAAAAAGGAGTATTAGGGTAAAAATATTTGTGCTTAATGATTCAAAATGGACTTTAGGTAAAATGATTCAACAGCATTATGCTGAATAATTCAGCAGAGTCTTCATTTAGAGACAGTAATCATTCAACGCTAAATGGTTTCATTAAGCAGCAAACAAACAACTCCTCAATATTTAGGGGAAGCAATCAAGATTTAGTATTTAGGTTTCCATAATTCTAATATGCGAGAGAGGGCAACAAGAAATCGCAGGAAGGAATCGTTGAGGATGGAGTATTTAGGATTTTGTAGTTTCGTTCTGCGAGAGAGGGCAATAGAAAGGAATTGCAGGAACGAATCATCGATGATAGGGGCAGGACGGCAGCATCACAAGCGCCGGTGCGAAAGGGCAACAGACGAGGATTCGATATGTGATTTTGGAAACCGGGAACACCAGTTCGTTTCACCTATTCAACCCGTTTTCGGTTTCTTGTATATTTTCCCACCCGAATTGACCCGCGTACGTTTTTTAAAGCCCAACTTAACCCAAGAATTAATGTTAAAAACCCAAATTGACCCATTTTTTTATATTTTAGGTCATTATCGCCTATACTACTACTAACACATAGGGATGACTATATACACATCATCCATCATAACATAGAATACATATTTCATTATCTTGAGAAATATACAATATCCATAAACTATTCACCATAAAATATGATAAAAGTTGAGAAAATAAAAAGAAAAGAAAAGGAACCCATAGACCAATTACATTTTTTCTTCTTTTTGTCGATTTAATACCCAAATAAAAACAAAACAAAAAAGCAATAAACTAATAACATTAACCAAACTCTTGTTATAAGTCTAAACATAAGCACCCATTACTTTATATATTTGCTTCTATATAATTACTTTTTTAAAAGCTCGCGCCATTTCTTATTAGACAACCAATCACATGATAGAACATGCAGCTGGATTTTCATCGCTAAAAGCGGTTGTGTACCGAACCTCAGTCGAGCTGGCTCTTGCTAGCTGGTTGTGTGGATCCTCAACGTAACGCACATACCCAGGTGGTGCCTTTTTGTCATACACTCCCTGTGCATACGGGTGTGCCACAATGTCATAAGGCACATAGGGCCAAAGCTCGACCTTCTTGCCGGTTCGAAAAGCCACACGAGACAATACTTTGTGTGGCTCAACGTACCCAACAACTGTAAGCTTGTGTTGCTTTCGCTCGACATTTACAGATGTCACGCCTTTCATTCCTTCCACTGATCTTCTCACCTTCCTCTCACACCCATCACAATCGATCTTAACTTTAATCTCCACGGTCTGTTAAACGACACAGTAATTTGAAGAAAATAAAATCGTTATTTTGTGAAAATAGAAAGTCTAATTTATTAAACATATATAATCCAAGTAGAAAAGTATGTTCATTAACAAAGTATCTGCAATCTAAACACCCTTAGCTTGTTGCATGTTAATATAGAAGCGTGGCAAGAATTTATCAGGTATGGAGTAGCTCACGGCGGATATGGAGGGGCTGACACATTAAATTTTGACTTTTGGTCAGGCATGTTAGTAAGGCCATGCCAAGAAGTTGTGGGTCAACACGGAATCCTTTTTGGCCGTTTGGGTCAACTCAACACATGCATCGTGGCCTCGTGGGACCACGTCACTTGGTTCAATTTACCATCTTCTCTAAAATAATCACTATATATATATATATATATATATATATATATATATATATATATATATATATATATATATCCAAACTTTACTAATATTTCAAATGTAACATTATTATTAATATACTAAATACATTTATGTTAGATCTTCTTCTACACGATCAGCAGATATAAAATAAAATAAAATTGTATATTTATATACTATATAGTTACACTTAGGGCCTTGTCTTCCAAGGGGGAGTAGATAATATAAGACCAAGTTTAAAGAGTTGTTATAAAATTTTAACGTATGTATGAACCAACAATGAAAAGGAATAATAATTAAATATTTTAATTGCAATTATTGACGACCACTTTACATAAAAAAATAAATTTAGCGCTGTTACGTGTAATTATATGATGCAACTTTATCGAATTTGTACAGAAGTTAATCATTATGGCCTTTAATAATTCAACAATAAATATCTTAATTGGATTATTAGATTCCATTCTTTATTAAAAAAATAAGTTTAATGCCGTTACGTGTAATTTTTGAGAGTCAAACTGTCCTTTGTGAAGGCACAAGTTTTTTTTTTTAATAGTAATAGTAGTTGAATTGTAGGTTTTAGTTCTGTTATACATAAAAAGATAGTTGTTTTTCACTATTTGGTCATTTTAAGATATTCAAATAGTAATGGTAATGACCAATATGAAGAAAAAACTTTTATAATAAAATCGAATAACTTATTTGTCATTTGTCATATATAATAAAATAGTATGTATGAAATACAATACGTTGAATATGTGATTGAAAAAAATATTTAACGGATATTTAGCGACATAAAGGTTATAACGCAAAGCTAATTTGATTGTGTACAAATTTATCTTTTGAAATTTTAAAATCAAAGGGAAGATGCCAAGCAAGGCTGTAAGCATCATTCCTTTCACTTTCTTTGGCTACTCTCTCTCTATCATACACCTAAAGGCAGACAAGTATCATCATTCATCACATAACCTTAGCATTAAACAAAGTATATCTGCATACAACTCGCGATGCACAAGTTACAACCACACATCAGGATTTACTTCTATTTCAAATTCAAACCCTGTAAGTGTCAATGGATCTGAGTACTACTCGAATTGATCAGGTATGACTGCAGATTTGAACTTCTTAATTCCTGATCGTGTGTTTTCATCTGTTTATGTCCTTAATTTATTCTCCACAATTTTCTATAAAGTAAATCGAGATAAAAATGAAAAAAAAAAAACAGATCCTAAATCGGTTTTCGAGCGTAAGTTTTCATCTTTCTAATTTGTGGCTAAAAATTTAAATTAACATAAGAACTTAAGAAGTAGAAGACTCGAGAATCAAATATTTCGAACCCTAATTTTTAGCATGAACTTCAGAGATTAACCGAAATCAAACAATATGATCATGAAAACTTCACAGAATCGAATATTCAAATTAGCGAAAATCGAAAGCAATTTAGAGGATTATTTCTGTTTTTTGTTTGTTTACCTGCAATTGCTTGCGTTTTTTGTACTTTCTATTGCTTCCACTTCCGCAATCGAACATATTGGAAAGATGATCCAGAGCTCCCATGGCTGCTTTCTCTCTCTAGATTTAGATATTTGCACCGACTAGCAGTAGTCTCTCACTTGTTTATATTACTAGAATTTGTTTTCTTTCTTTACTTTCGTTGAGACGGTTTTGAAAACGGACCATCACTTGCTTGCAGTATTTATAATAGAAATGTAATTTCTGATCCGACCCTTGTGGTTTTCTAAAGGAGTTTTAAGACCTTCTAGTTTTAAAAGGTTGCTGTGTAGCCCTTTTTAGTTTTTTTAATAGGAAGTATTAGCAAGGAAGGTCAAAGGTGGCAACCATAACTGGGTTAGTTTATTTTAGAATAGTGGATAAATAAATAAGATGGTGAACATTAGTGAACCGAATATGTAATATGTAACAATAACAAATATATCATGGTTAGGGTATAATAAGTTTAAGTAAGCGGATAACACTTTCTTTTGTGGAATACATGGAAAACGCTTGTAAAATCATAAATTAACATAATTATCCTTATTTTTAATTCACAACAACATAAAAAGAATAAAAATTAAATTATTAAAAAAACATATGCAAAATGTGATTAATTGTTGAGTTTAACACAAAACCAGGCAACCAGCCTTGTATACAGAACCTACAGAACTAATCTCAACCGTTAGATTTGGACGATCAATGATTGAGATTACAACAACATATTTGATTTACCTAATCTACATATTCCATCGGAAACTGTATATTCGATTTACTTAAAGTTTATATTCGGTCGTAATATCAACCATTGATCATCTAAATTTAAAGACTAATATAGATTTTATAGTTTATGCATATAAAACTGGTTTGCATTCAACCTTATATATATATATATATTCTAATCAACTCAAAAAGAACATAATTTCATTTTTGATCAGCTAGGATAACCAGTAACAGACTAAACCAGTTACCGGTAATGTTTTAATGGGGTGGATAAATGTAAGATAAGTTAATACTTATAAAAAACTTAACAACAAAAATAACATCCCCGATTCATAGCATATAAAATTGCTCTCTCTATGCTATCATATCTCTCTAAACCTCTGCTTTCTCCTTTTTAACTCTCTTCTCCCTCTCGATATCTCTCTTTTACAAATACATTTACCACCATCGAACGCCATGCTCCACCGGCGCCAAATGTCATGGCCCATTCCTTCTTATTGGCTCTTTCTACACCTAGGCCACCACTTCACTTAAAGCATCCATCACTCATAGTTACATTTCAAACATTGGCAAACCAAAGGCTACAATGGCAATATTATTCTTTCTTCATAAATCTAACAATTGTGAAGTGTATGTATGTGTTTTTGAGTTGTTCAAACTTCAAGTTTTAGATTATGGGTTATTTGGGTTGATGGTGTTTGATTTTTGTGTCTTCCAGATCTTGTGTATGTATGAGAGCGTGTTTATGTTTGTTTGATTTTGGCGTATTTCAGTTATTGGTGTGTTGGTTTGATCATCACATTCTTTTATCTCTTTAAGGTTTTTTGGAGTTTATGTTGGTTCATACGTGTTCAAATATAGACACTTTGAATGTGTATCTGTACGTGTATTATTATGTGTGTTTGTGTTGTCTCAAATCTAGATCACTTGATATTAGTGTTCAGATTCTCTATATTTGAGTTCGTATTTTGGTGTGTTCAAAGACTGAAACACTTGAATATTGTATTCAAATATTTGGTGTATGAGTGTGTTCAAATCTAGAACACTTAATGTTAGTATGTTTGATCTTGAACACACCTAAATATTGGTATTAAGATTAACACATACGATGTTGGTATTCAACAATTTCCAATGTTGGTATTCAAATTTTGACACATTCTCTGGTATTCATGGACAAATTTGAACACTCATCAACACTTTGAAGACTTTCATGGTCTTCAAGAACATATCTTGATGTCTTTAAGAACTTTAGGGACACATATTAGCACATGCTGGTTCCTGAAGTTCTTGGAGATCTAGAAGATATGTTCTTGAAGACCATGCCAATATTCAATTATTCTAGCATGAGTATTTCGTGAATTGTCCATGAACATCCTAGTGTTCAATACATGTCTTAATTTGAATACAAACATTAAAGACCATCAAATATCAACATTAAAGGCTTTAATACAAACATCTAGTGTATGTATTTGAATACAAATATTCAAGTGTGTGCTAGATTCAAATACCCACATTGAAGTGTGTTCTACATTTCAATATGCACAAGCACACACTCAAACATACTTATATCAAGTGTTCCAAATTTGAACACACAAAAACACACATACAACAACGACTTAATACTAACATTCAAATGGTCCATATTTGAACACACAAAACTCGCACTCGAAAATCATATATCTAAACGGCAAAAATAAGTGTTCAAGTTTTAGACCAACACAAACACAGACAATAAAACACACGCTAAAAGTTTTCAAATTTGAATACCAATCGGACCAACACAAATACCAGAAAAACCTTAAGTTAAATGTTTATGGATATTAGAAAACATAAATAACAAAAGAACAATCAAGTATTATAAAGAACATATATATTTAACAAAAATTACTTAATAAAGAAAAACAAAAGTTAAATGTTTATAAATATTAGAGAAAATGTATACAAATATACACAATATCATCATATAGTAAAAACATTAGAAATTAAATGTTAACTACGAGAATATATAGACACTACTTAATAGTTAATACATAATTGATATATAAATGGTGATTAACAAATACAAATGAAAGTATATAAACATAACATAAACATATAATATAAATGTTGTAATAAATTTTTGTATAAAATTTAATGGTTATAGGTAAAATGAACGTTTGAATATAAGAAATATATACTATTTATAAAAGTATGAGTTTAGTTTCCGAAAATGTATCCAAGTTGTCACATTTTGCTATTATATATAGCCAACTTTAAAAACTATTATTTAATGTATTGAACTTGCCAAATATACCACTTAATGTATCAAGAAACTTGATTTATAAGTTGCAGGTAATTATTATAATTTTGATTTTTTATCTCAAATATAAAAAAATAGAAGATGAAAATCTCAATCCAAAATTGTATGAACTCAAAACCAAGTTGCATATCTCAAAATCATATGAACAACAAAAGCAGAAACTCAAGCAAACCCATTCAAACTAAAGATGAATGCGATGAAGATTGAGTCAGAATCAATACAATAAAAAAACCTAAATCGAATGAGATTTGTACAGATGTGTGCGATTCTTGATAATCAAACATGTGAGCATATAAATCAAAGAACCTAAGTATAAGAAAAATCAATTATGAATAGGTAAGCATAGATCTCCATCTTTGCGATGATAAACAATCAACATACAAATCGAAGGAACTCTAAATCGTAAACAGTTCGAACCAGAAGTGAATCCTAGATGATGACTAGGATGAATGGGAAGCAGGGGTACCACATTAAACCCTAGATGATGAATCCCAAAAGCCAAATCGTCGATGATGAACTTTGATGATTTATTATTAGTATAATAAACAATATTTATTACTATTTTTGTTATTATTATTATTATTAATAAAATAATAATTTTTATTTTATTTTTTTAATTATGTTTACAGAAATTGCCTACTACAACCTCTTATTACATGTTAGCATATACTAAATGTTAGTTTTTCAAACATCAATGGATTAAATGGTAATTTATAAAGTTTGATGTATACAATATCAAAATATGATAACTTCGATATATTCTTGAAAACCAAACTTTAAAATTATTCTTGAACCTTTTAGAAAAGTTATAAAACTGGTGACATTGAGCGGTAGTAATGTTTCAATAACATGGTCATCTACATAAACAGTTACGTTACCGAAAACTCGTAACTATGCTAGTAAATGTTAAAAATATTTTAAGTTGTCTTTAGTAATCAAAACGAAAACTATAACCCTATAACAATACAAATAATATTTATATATATCATCTTAATTAAGAATTTTTTAGATTTTATCTTTTTTTGAATAGGCCCCTTGAACATTTAAATTTACTATTAATTTAGTTTATTAGTTCATTTAGTTGTATGAAGTGTTTAGTTGAAGGATGAGTTATGTGAAAAGATTGAAAGTGGAAGGGTGTTAAATTAAAATAGCGTCGGCAGAATGGTCAAGTAGTGATTCGAGCAGCTGCTATTAATAGCGTAGATTGCATGGGGAAGCTGCATTTTGCACCGACCATTTACTGTGACCCCTCGCGAAGGTGGCTTCGTATGAAACTTCTTTTTTAATTTATCCAAAAATATTTATTTATTATCTGCTTTTTTTTTCTTTTTTAAACTTTCCAGCCGTTCGATGAAGCTCCAGCTGCTCCCCATGTCCAACGCGCTCCTAATCAACTTTTACTTATATTAAATTCAATTTATTTATTTAAAAAAAAAGTAGTTCTAGTTTACTTATTAGCTATTAAATAAGTGTGATGATTATTTATACATAATAAAAATTATTCATATATAATAATTTACGTATTATTAATTTATATCATTTGTTGTTAGATATTTGTACATATTATGTATGGATGAATTTTGTTATGTATTAATTAGCTCTCATTAAATAAAGACATATGTAATTCATTAGTTCTCTCTTTTTATCTTTTTATTGACTTTAACACTTATTTTAATCTTATAAAAAAAACATTTAGTAAAATAATATAAAATCTCTCTTATCTGAACTTAACAGAAAAAGGAACCATCAACATGGTCTATAATTTTTTATTTTTTTTGAACTGCATCAATATGGTTCTATAATTAAAACGAAGAAAAGGGATTATTATTAATTAATAAAATCGATCACTTTATTCTAAACTTCCTATTTTCTGGCATAAATAAAATTTGGAGGTATATTTGGATTAGTTTGAACTTGAGTCAATAATTCAAAGAGGTTTCATAATTTAAAATAATGCTAGTTTAAAGAAAACCATAGATCCACTTTATCTTGACTTTAATAAAAAAAAGTTGTTAAGAAAAATTCATTTAAAAGTAGATACAATTGACATCATAAAATTTACCCAAATATCCAACTTTGAGACAAAGTGGCAACTAATTTAAAATTTAGATTCATTTGGACCATAACGTTTTATCCAATTTTGTTATGCTTCTACTTGAACAACATTTTTTTGTTTTATGGGAAAATAAAGTTTTAATTTATTAATTAATTTCGAGTCTAGATGTACGGGAAATGGACCATTTACGGGCCTCATTATAGGTTCAAGTCTTCACATCAGGAGTATTTCACCTCGTTATATCCGTTGCCAAGCTTATATTATCCACTTGTTATTGGCGTGCTTGTGAGGATATATGGTAAATAGCCAAGGTGGCTCGTGAATGGGCTTTGTACATTTTTTCTTTTCTTTTCAAACGACCAACGGCTCATGAATGGGTACTTGGGTAGTAATGCACGTTATGACTACGGATGATTAGTGATGCTAATGTGATGGTTAATGATGAGCATAATGACTACGAATGCTCTAATGATTTTGTAATTTGATAGAAGTTTCTAAGATAGCCAGATTCTAGTTTCTTGAAATGGGTATCTATGTAAGGATCAAAACACCATCTTATAAATATCGATCGAACTTAAAACCTTAACAGGAACATGTCAGAAGATGCGGATAACAAAACAAGATAAACATGACACCAAGATATAACGTGGTTCGGTCGTCAGCGTCACGACCTACGTCCACAGGCAGGAACCAGAGAGTTTTATTAACTGAAAGTGTTAGATGTATATATGACTCAACCCTAGCTTGGTATTTATAACTAAACAAGAAACCATATTTTTAATTAGGAAAACCCTAATTAACAAAATTAGATAGCCGCCACACAAACAAGACCAAAAATGAACTAGGCTCCAATATTTGTTCTCCGTGTCATGGGCCCTTGCTTCACGGCATGGACCCTTCAAGAAAACCCCAAAATTTTGCCATCGATGTCTCCATATTGTGGAGACCTGCTTTACACCAAGTCTCTTATTTTTTCAGTTTCATAAATTCATCAAGACATTTCAAGTCATATCCTGTCAATGTAATTGTATATAAAGGTATCACCAATGGTGGAATCAACATTTGGGCCGCATTTCCTGTTCTAATATCATATGTGAAATTATTGCTTATAAATCACAAGGTTAAATATACTATTGCTTAAAATTCATTTTAAAGGCATTTCAAGTTAAGTAGCTAACTTAAAAATTGCTTGGATGATAAAAATTTGGTTTGTTGGTGTTGAACTTTTTATCTTTTGAGAATACACTTGGTTCTACACAACGGCAATTATGAGAATATATTTGGCTGTCTACACCCGTTATGGAAAAAATTACCTTTTGGTGTATTTTATTTCATAAATTAATGGAATCTTTTTACTTATTCATGTAACATGTTATAACTCGGTCAAGTACATGTAAGTGGATTATTGTGCTTTTTTTTGTTATAAAATGGTTTTATTAATCCGTTTTCATCCCCATTATGTTAAAATTAATTTTATTGTAATTGTTAATTAGAAAAAGAATCCATTTTGGTTCAAACTCATTTTGACATGGACCTGATTTAACCTAAACTCATTTTGACTTGTTGTCAAATTTAATCCAATCCGCTCATTTTGCTAACTCTAGTGAAAATAGTAGGTAATTATTTCTTTCATCAATATTTTGACGAATGTTATTGGCAAAGTATGTTCATAGAAGGAAGAACAAAATCTATACGTGCATCGGCCTATCACTATGTTCACAATTCTTGATACCAAATTTCGAGTTTAAGCTTATGATAAATTTGTAGATATGTAGAATGATTTGAAAACAATAGACCGTTTAAGATATTTGATAATAATAATAAATAAATAAATAAGTGTGTGTCCAAATAATAGCACACTAGCACTCATAAAAAAAGGTTAGGATTATCACACCCCTCTATAGTTGATTTTTTGATTTAATGTGAGTATATGGTATGACTTGATGTGAATTGAGAACTGTAACATATGAAAGAGTAGAGGTATAAAAAGGAGTTCTATCAACAATATCCAATAAAAAATGTGCATGACGTTATTATTGACAGTTCAGTTTGCTAAATTCATTGTTTCCAATCGTTTTTTTGGGTCTTATGTGCTTAAAAGAATTATTTATTTGTTTACCTTTGAAAATTCTATTGGTCATAAGAAATTAGACCATGCACATCCCACTCGCGGGTGAGCATGTGTTGGCCAAGGGTCTAACACAAACACCATCACCCCTTGACTCGCGGGTCTCTTTCTCTCACACAACCCGTACCCAAATTTGAGTTTTTTTAAAAAAATCGATCTTTCAATGGCTAAAACCTTTTTTTCTACTCTCATCTTTCATCTAAAAGTATGGATCCAAATCAAGACAACAAATACACAACACCCATTAGATGGTGTCAAATAAGGATGGGGGCAATGAAAGTGTTTTTGGAGGTTGTCGACAGGTTTGGTACGAAGAACAAAAAAGTGCTAAACTTGAAAGAAAGAAAGTTGAAAACTATGAATAGTATAGAGGAAAAAAGGGCGAAGCAGATGGAAAAAATATATTGATTTCTATATCCGTCCACACGAGGGTGATGCATTAAAAGCGGTTCTTTACCGCAAAGAGTCGATTAGACAAAAATACAATTGGGATTATGATTTTTTTTAATTTGAATATATGCAATTTTTCTTTTTAATTATTATTATATAAGGAAAATATTAGTTCTAATTTATTAAATAAAATATTTTATATTTTTGTCTTGTATTAACTTATATATTATTTAAATTAATAATAGTTATAATATAAAATAAAAATAAATTAGGTGAAAGATGAAAATGTTGTATGGATGAACGGGGTTTGTAGGTTGAAAGACGGTCGAATATAATGTGATGTTAATATAACACGTAACAAAATATAGGTTGTGTAGGATGGAAATTTCAGGTTGTCTCCGTTGGGCTCCATTAGGTTCGAAGGGAACAATGGGAAACACCTATGCTAACCTTTTAGGTAAGCTACTTAGCTCTCTCTTCTCAATTTAGGTCCACCAACCTGAAAGAAAGGGAAGAAAGAACGTAATATATGTCTCGTTCATATGGTCAATTGTTTTCATGACGACGTGGCAAACAATAGAAACACACTTGTGTGGCAACCAGTTGTGCGTGAACTTTACAGTCTGATTTTGAATCTGCTGGTCATGTCGAATAGTTTCAGCGTTCGATAGAGTTCTTCTTCTCCACCAACCCACTGTTTCTTGCCCCTCGTTCACTATTTTGAAATGATCGGCATTGAGTTTCACTCTGCAGATGTCTTCAATGGATATGTCGATTAAGCTCACTTGTTACAGATTCCGCTTCATTCCAATGGGTATCAGTTCCAATTGAGATATTGACCCTACCCGAATCGTTTGGTGGGATGGGAAAGAAGAAGAAGAAAAAGAGATTATCATCAGATCAGATGTATATCATGACTATGAGAAGATCTTGGTTTAGCACCAGAAGGCGAAGCAGTTCAGCTCCATGTCTGTCGTAAGAAGCTTTCAACTGTCGGCCGTATAGCCATTGTTGTTCTGCAGGTCTATAAGGAAACCGTTTATAAGTAATCCTAGTCTCTAATTCCACTTCGGGTGTACAGTCACTGCTTTTTCTTCTTGAATGAACTTTGGTGGTAGAAACATTAGAATTTTAAGATATTTTTGCCTTCCACAGTCAGCTACTGTTACTACATCATTAATTCACAAGCAATTAATGTTCTTTTTAGAATAGCATATTACAAGATCACAATGCCTTAAGAAATCAGAATGGATATATGATACTTTTAGTTCGATAATTTCTGTGAGGATCTTGATTGGGCAAACTTTATTCCGAGTTGTCCATTTATTAGATAAAATCTTGCTTCCCCGTGTTAAGACATGGATGACAATGACACAGTAAATATTTGCTTCAGAACCTGTGAATGAATTACAAACAACAATATTTCTAATCGTTTTAGTTGAAAAGAAGACCCTCATACAAAAATAAAAAAATAAAATCAAACCTTGAAGAGATCCACAAAAAAGAAAATAAAATGGTGGAGAAGATTGCCGGTGGGGGTGATGGTGGTTGTGGAGATGGCGAACATATGGTGAACATAAGGTGAGATGGCGACGGTGGAGAGCAAAGAGGAATCCAACAAAGAGGGTATTGATGATGGTGGGTGTGGACTTCTCAAGCAGTGGTGATGCGGCGATGTGGTTGCCGGTTGTGATGATGCGGCAGGGCAAGCACTGATGGTGGTTGTGGTTTCTTCGGTGACTGTGTTTGACGTCCTACAGGTCAGAAATGTGTGGAGGGGAGAGAGAAATGGGGTTTGAGTATATGTGTAATATATAACTATTTTTAAGTTTTAGTACTATATTTATTAACAATATTTAAATAATAATTAACATTTTGAAATGATTAAGAATAAAAAAACATAAATTAAAAAGAAAAGAACATTTTGGTCAATACAAGTGAATTTAGACCAAAATCAAATTGCTTAATACATGGATTATTGAGTTAATATTCGAAGTTCAGAGACCGTTAGTAAAAAATTTGATAAACCATTTGTGTAATCTAGGGATGAGTTTTTTTACCGAAAAACCGAACCGGAACCGGTTAGAACCGGATTAGAGTTTTCGGTCCAGTTATCGGTTCTCGTAAAACCTCATTTTCGGTTTTCGGTTCTTTCGGTTCCGGTTCCACCGGTTATCGGGTAATTCAGTCTTAGAACCGGAACCGGTTTGTATGAAATTTTGTATTTGTCATATAGTTGGCTATGAATTATTATTTTTGGTGATATTGTTTGTTATTGAACTATTACCATTAGCAATATGGCTAATAGTTATTATTTGTAAGAACGAAGTCAACGAACTATTATTTATTGGTCATAGGTTAGTGTCAACGATGAATGCATATTCCCTTACGATTTCAAGTATTTTTAGTGTTAAATTTGAACCGTTTAGTTTTTTGGTTATTAGTTAACCTTTATAGGTAAAAAAAACTAATATAAATGTATCATATTTGCTTTTAATAACAAAAATATTCACCGGTTATCGGTTATTTCGGTTCACACTCTTGAAACCGGTTCCAAAGTAAATTTTCGGTCTTATCAGGTTCTATACCCGAAATAACCGGTTAATAACCGGAACCGGTTCCCTAATATCGGTTCGGTTTTCAGTTCTAGCTTTTACCAATTTCGGTTATCGGTTATTTCGGTTCCGGTCCGGTTCCAGAACCGAATACACCCCTAGTGTAATCAACTCTTTTTTAATCACTATCAATTATCAATACTACAATCTCAAGTTCTCAACGCAACCTGAAACCACTGGTGGATGTAATATAGAAGTATTGGGGTTCTATGCCCCCGACCAATTGTCAATCCAAAGTTTAAAAAAAATAGAATATATGCAAAACATATACATAAGCCATTAATAAGCCCTCATCACTTTCAAACCAAAGAAAACTAAGAATGCTTTGTTTTAAAGTTAATTTTTATTAAATTTTAGTATTATTTTCTTCTTTTAATGATTTGTTTTTATAGAGAAGTCCCCTATCAATTTTTAATCACAAATCAATACGAATATGGGATGATGGAAAAATAGTTTTTACCTTTCTGTCTTCTATGTCCTTTCCATCTTCCACGGTGTTTTAATTTTTATAATTTATAATTATAAGATTAATAAACTCTTTGTAAATGATTGGTGTGTAAACTCGTTTTTATATTTAGATTACTAATTTCAAACTTGTTTAAGTTTAAATTAGTAATATAAAGTATAAAAGTATTTAAGTCTTTAAGGTTTGGCTAAAATTCTATGTTTATTACTTTAATATATAGAATTTTAAATTATGTATACTGTTATGAATAAATTAAGTATATATAGCAGATTGCTAGTGGCTGTTTTAATCTATTCTCCTTTGCTTCTGTGCAAAAAACAACAAAAGTATATATAGTTATACCCAAATAGAACTTAGCAAATTTGTTATGATTTTTGAAAAAAAAATTTATCATTCTTAAATTAAAACCAAAACCAAATTCATTGGATTTATTTTACTACCAAAAACTTTGATCCGACCCGTTTTGATTCAATATGTCTTTATTCGTTACGTAAGTAATCTTGTCATCGGTGCCCCCAATATGAAGAATTCCTAGATCCGTCACCGCTTGAAACACAAAACTTGTCGATTCTATTAAAACTACATTTATTTATTGTATATGTTCTTTTAAGAAGACGTCACCAAATTCCCTTGTTGAAAACCCAAAAAACTTTCTACAATATCCTTATTAATTTTACCATACGTCGATATTATTATTATTATTATTATTATTATTATTATTATTATTATTATTATTATTATTATTATTATATCCTTTTTTAAATTTGAAACATGACATGCGATGGTTCATGTAAAATATAAACCAGTCTTTTAATAAACAAAACTTATTATTCATGTTATCTCTATGACAAAAATATTATTATTATTATTATTATTATTATTATTATTTTATTTTATTTTATTTTGTTATTAAGATAAGAAGTGTTTTTATTGGACTGGCGAATTTTTCTTATGGGCTGGACCATTAAGTCCATTTAAAATTTTGTTGAGAAACGAGCGTACGTAGTTGCGTACTCTGATTCGTGATTTTTCCACATGATACAAACCATAAACCTCCTCACCTTCATAGATATTAACATCCTAATTTACAGTAACATATGTAACGCCATAAGGGGGTGTTTGTTTAAGCTTTTTTTTTAAGGGCTTAAGCTTATGAGCTTAAGAGCTTTTAAGCTTATAAGTTTTTGAGAAAAAAAAGTATTTGGATTAGCTTATAATTTATGAGTTAATAAACTTCTTTTAAAAATGTAGAAAATGATCAAAAAGGACTTTCTTACATTAGCTTATTAATGTATAATGACTAAAAAGAGGGTATAAAGGTAAAATTGTAAAAATAAGCTCATATGAAAGAAAATAAGCTAGTTCAAGATGGCTTATGAAAAATGACTTATTTTGTTAATAATAAGCCAATAAGCTTAAGCTAATAAGCTTAGTCAAACACCTAAAACATAATAAGCTCAAAATATAAGCTCATAAGCTAATAAGCCAAAATAATAAGCTTAGACAAACACCCCCTAATATTTTTTATAGAATTTCACAAAATAAAAACCTACGTACGACTCATATTCGAAAGCTATGTTTTGAAAAAAAATAATTTAAATTTCGTCTCATTCAGAGCTCTTTCTACACAAATCTATTTTAAGATTACTGTGAAGCTATATATATCATGTTTATTAGAGCATGGGGTGTACTCTCTTTCGGGCATCCCATGCTTCACGACACATCAGCATAACTCATTACTCACTCATGCTTCAATCATGCTTAAAAGTTAAACCCTCATATATTACTCATGCTTCATACGTTTTAAAGATTTTTTATTTAAGAAAAACACTCTCACTTCTCTCTCCTCTTTTCTCCCTTTCTCTCTCATCTCTCTCTCTCCTCTATGTTCGGCGTCCAAATACCAAATATGAATGTTTATTATTAGTACCGATAGGTGGGGGATGGTGTGCCCCTCGGCACCGATTGTCCACATCATCATACCGATACCATGCTTGGAGTATACCTGATGCTCTTAAGCACAACAAAAATACATTTACAATGATGGGATGACTAGAGTATGTATAAGCACAAGACTCGATAAAAGAAAAATAAATGTGATCGGGGTCTGGTTTTAAAAAAACGTGATTGGGGCACAGTTATATTAAACTTGATTAGGCGTATGATTTTAGGGTATAGACGGTCAAAACAATATATACTACTGTACTTGACCTACTTGCCTGGAAAGTCATCGAAGATGAACTATGTGGGACGATTTTTATGCTTCAAATCGTATTGTATTTGTAATGGTGAATGATCGGTTTATTACAAAATCTCTATTTGTAATTACGATTAATTCGTAATTTTACATATTTGAATCGCAAAACACAATCTCAAAATTTGGTCTGCAACTCATGAAACGACTCTTAGGTGTTGTTTGTTTTCGAAGACATAAATGTCTTATGTCTTATTTCATGTCTTCAGGAGAAGATGTGGTTTGGAAAGTCTTAAGATTGAGAAGGTCTGCGAAAAAAAGCTATAGATTTTAGCTTCTCAAAATAAGCAAAAATAAGACAGAATAAGGTCTTATGTCTGCGGAAAAACAAACAACCTTATTAGAAACGTCTGCGGGCGCGCAAACGTTTCTTTGAAAAAACAAACAAGCTTATCAGAAACGTCTACGCACCCGCAGACGTTTCTTTAAAATAAGGCCTTATTTAAAAAACAAACAAAGCCTTAAATTTTTTCCAGAATTAATTAAAAACAAATCTGGAAGAAAACTTTAACAACCGGAAGCAAAATTTGGTTGTGTGACCTCGATGAATTTAGCTTACAAAATTTAAGGTGGCGTTTGGTTCGCAGAATGTTTTTTAAAGAACTGGAATCTCCGATGAATTGGAATCTAACAGGAATTTAAATTTGATTTTGTAATCTGTTTGGTTGACAGGAAATAGAATTAGAATCCATTTTCATATTCTGTTTGGTTCACAAACAATGCAGATGAATTTGATTTCAGTCATGTAAAATGACAGATTTACCCTTCCTGTTTTTTTTACCTATTTTTAGTTGTTTTATAATTTTATATAAAAATATATTATATAAATTATAACATCACGCTAATAAACATGTTAATAACATAATAAGTTAAATCATTACAATACGAATTTGATTGTGGAGTTATATAATTGATAATTCTGCCAAAGAAGGTTGTGTGTTGGATGGTGATGGAAGGAGTAAGAATGATGAGTACTTGAAGAACTATTGCAAATGACAAATCTTAAGTTTTTATTTTTATTTTTTGAAGTATTGTATTTTGAAAAGGATATGAATGAAAACTAAGATTATTAAGAAAAACATATGGATAAAACACAAATTTAATCTTCTAAAAAAAGTTATTAATCATGGAACAATAAATTTCTAGGTTTTCTAAAGTTGCATTAAACCTAGAAAAGGGTACATAAATGTAAAACATAAGTGATTGACAAAATTAGGGTCCTTTTTTGGCTGCAAGTTGTAGATGAATGATGAATGTAGGGCACATGAGTGTAGCCATCTATACATCTAAGACTCATGGTGCATCATAAATGATGGTCCATATCTCTCATAAAAAAATGGAACCACCAAGAGCCCATGAGCCTAACCCAATTCAATATTTTATATTTTTGTTCTGCCATCTGTGATGCTTGTTATGTTTCCATAAAGACAGACAAACCAAGAAAACACACACACACACACACAGTGTGTGTGTGTGGGTGTGTTTTGACGCCCATTAAAATTGATTGGGTAGTTCTAAGTGTGGCATTGAATCTGAACATGGAAAGATTATTATTTTTTATAGGCCCACGTTCCAATAAACAATGTGGTCCAAATATTGGGAGGGCCGTTGCATCTCAAAGATCTTTCTCTCTTTTTTTTTATTTTTTATTTTTTATTTTTTATAGGGTTCTCATTTTTATTTTTTTGGAACGGGTTTTGATTTGTAATGTTATTTATAGAAATAAAATACAATGTTTTTAGATTATGAAATATTGTATATATGTTTGAATTTTAGTGCAAATTTTTATGTGTTACACTTGTCTTTTAAGCAATTGAAGTTTGAATTATACGCTTATAAACTACCAAACTTGTTATAAAAAAGTTGAAGTCATGTGTGTGGTTTGTAAATAAGTTTGATAATAGATTAATAAATAGGGGAAAGATAGACACGATTCTTCAAAAAAAATTAATAAATAAATAGTTGTATTAAAATTGAGATAGAATTTATTAGTTGAGAATAAATGGTAGACATGTAACAACGAGTGGGTTTTGGTCCACCTAAAAATGATATAAATTATAAATTTAATTTCTTTTGTTTGGTCTAAGCTACATTTAATTATTTGGTCATACTTTTAGAACTTCAGTTATTTCTACATTCCAACTACAATTTCTTTTGTTTACGTGAAATGATGAAAATAACATTTAACTACTTATTATTTACTTTTTTAAATGATAATTCATAATAAAACCTTAATCACCACATATTTACTTTTTTAAAAATAACATTTTTAGCATCAACCTCTCTTCAGATTCTGGCTATTGAAATCTAGAATCGTCCCCTTTATCTATCTATCTATATATATATATATATATATATATATATATATATATGTGTGTGTGTGTGTGTGTGTGTGTATGTGTGTGTGTGTGCGCGCGCGTATGCACGAGTTTGTGAATACATCAACTGTTGTCGATATCGTCTTCATAAGCAATTGCCACCACCAAAGCCTTCTGCTCTCCCATTACATACCAACACCAATACCTAATCACCAGTACTGCTAGCTTCATAACCAACCGGTGCTTTTCTCCTACTTTCCGTGTTACTTACTTCTTCGCCTCTTTATAGGTGCCTTTTTCAAATTTGTTTAAGGGAGCTTTGTGTGTTTTATAGATTTTATTAGTATGTGTAACAGATCTCTATGTATGTTGGTGTATCATATTAGTGTGTGTTTGACCGATTTTGCTTAGATTTAATTTATTGATTTATTCTAGTAATTTGTGTTGGATCAAATACTTTAACCTACATTAATAGTTGTTAACCATTAAATCACATTTTCATAAACTAAGATTAATAAAAAATGAATAACTAAAAGGGTAAAGGGTAGTTTAGTTGATTTAACTAGAGAAAGGACCATAAGTGTAAGAGTTTTAGATCTCGAGGGACTAGACCTGGAAAAACTATGACCTTTAAACCTAATATGTAATTCAGATCAAACAATAACTACCAAATTTACAATTTATTTGTTTTTATATCTACATATTTTCGGATTTTACTCTAAGCGTACTAACCAAACAGTTCTTATCACTTTTAATCTTATTCCTTTATTCAAAAATCTATTGAATGAACACGCCTTAGAGCAAAGACAATGGTCTATTCTCACACTTATCACGCTTCGTGTCATTTGAAAAACTCGGAGGCTCCATGCCGTGGGCCCTTGCTCCACGGTGTGGAGCTGGTGTCTTCAGCCCCAAGTTAGTTTTTGGTCATTGCAATGGCGAGTGTTTCTAATTTTTGGTAAATTAGGGTTTCACTAATTAAAAATTAGGGTTAGGGTTACATGTGTAGTTATAAATATCAAGCTTAGGGTTTAGTCATATGTACATCTAACACTCTCGGTTAATAAAAAAGTCTTTGTTCCTGTCCATGTATGTAGGTCGTGACTCTCACCAAACCACGTTATATCTTGTGTTTCCTTGTCTTGTTTGTTATCCACATTCTTTTAACGCTTAAAGGATAAAAAAGTATTCAAATTTGGTCCATATGATTTTTCTTTTTTGAAAGACGGTCCATAAAAATATACTTTTTAAAAAAAACTTTTGCGTTGAAATAAATATTAGATTTTATTTTATCAAGTATCAAGCTAAGTATCAAAATTAATAATGTGGATACCTTGAATGGATTGGTTCTATATAATAAAATGAACGTCACTCATCACCAAGTAATGATAATACATGATTTTTTAATATACATTGTATTAAATAGTAATAATTCTTTGAGACTTTGAAATACATTTTAGCTCCGTAAAGTATGTCATTATTTTATCAAGTATCAAGCTAAGTATCAAAATTAACAATCTAGATGCATTGAATAACTTGTTCTATATAATAAAATGTACGTCACTCATCATCAAATAACGATAATACATGATTTCTTGATATAAATCGTATTAAATAGTAAAATTATTCTTTGAGATTTTTTTTAGCTCCGTAAAGTATGTCTCTATTTAGTATTTAAAGAGATGTGCATTTTGTTGAACATAAAATCAATTTGGTGTTGACATATGAGCTTGTTGGCGGTTTATAAGCCATTCGGGTTTCACGGTCTTTGAATCATTTGGATTACTCGTGTTTTGTTATCACGTGTTAGTCCAAGTCATGTGAAACGAAACACGCAACACATCAAGAGTTAGAGAAATGCACGTCGACGATCGGGAGCCCTAACACACAAGAATGGATGAAGTTGGTCTCATTTATATGACATGTGGTCCATTTTTGTGTTATCTCAATCAAACGAATATATACAAAATGGTGCTTATATCAATTCCTAGCATGATTATTTTGATTGTTGGTTCTTGAAATGAAATTGGGGTTGTAGGGACCAGATATTGACTATTGTTTTTGGATTTGGATTTAATGAAATGTAGTTTTCTAGATTGGGAAGTTGATAACAACATTGAAAATTAATTAAGGCAAAAAGAATGGGAAAAAAATAATAAAGTTGTCATAAAGATATGATATATTGGAACCAAAACCACTAATTATTCAAAAAATAAAAACTCAAAATAAAATAAATACTAAAAATATATTGAGTTTTCTTTTTTGAAAGACAAGAAGATTTATTAAGGGAAGCTTCTAGAAGGAGCTAAATTATATCCAAAGCAAATTGTCTAAAATTTAGGGGACGTTTGGTTAGATAGAGAGGAATGGGAATGACAAAGGGTAAGGGAATACAAGGGAATGCAATGAGCATTCCCTAGTATTATCATTTCTATTGTTATTGTTTGGTTAATATAGGTAATCATTACACACACATAGTAGGTTGATGATGGTGGCACTAGTCGGTAGTGATAGTGGTGGTGGTTAATGGTGGCAACGGTGTTGATGGTAGTTGGTGGCAATAGTAAGTTGTGGTGGTGGTTGATGATGGTGGTAGCAACCGTTAAGGGTGATGATTAGTGGCGGCTACAGCGATGTTGGTTGAGGCAACGATTAATGGCAATTAGTGGCGGCGAGTAGTGGTTGTGGTAGTTTGTAGAAGTGGCGACAAGCAATGGAGGTGGTGGTAGTGGCAATGACCGGCAATGTGGAGGTTAGTGGGGGTGGGGGTGGCGGTGACGACAGTCTATGATGGTGGTAGAGTGTAGTGGCGGTGGTGTTGGTTAGTGGACCAATACACACTTAAATCCTTGGTGATGCTGATGGTTGTGGTCAGTGGTGGTGGCGGTGGTGAAGACGGTGTTGTTGGTGACGAAGATGATGTTAGTGAAGGTGACGATCAATGGCAATTGTGGCAAGCGATGGTTGATAATGGCAAGTGATGGTTGATGTGAAAATGATTGTAACGGGTGGTGGTGAAAGGACGGGTGCTAGTGGTGGTGACGGGGGTGGAGGTGGTGGTAGAGGTGGTGTTTGTGCGACGAGTTATGATGGTGTGGTGGTTCCGGTCGATGGTGGCGGCAACAGTCGGTGGTGGCGCCGGAGCATGGTGGTAGCAATATTAGTGGTGGTTGTTGATGCCGGTGGTGGTCGGTCGGGACAAACACATACCTAAATCCATTACCCTGAATTCATTACCTCCAATTTACTGAAGAATGGTTCATTACCCATTAATGGGTAATCATTGATTATATTCCACCTAACCAACCATTGTTAATCATTCACATTCTCATTCCCTACCCCTTAAAACCTCCCAACCAAGCACACCCTTAAAATGCAATCAGATGAAGTAGATAGCAGCCTATCAACTAATTAAGAAAAAGAACACCAAACAATAGAAATTTATTAAACCAAAGCCATCTAAAATCAATCAACCACAGCCTAGCTACTTACCCAATATTTTAAGACTACAAAAATATAAATCTGAATTTTAAAAATAACATGAAAAATTGAAATTGAATAGACTCTCTTGTTTAAAACTAAGAATAACATTGTACCCGTATAATACAACAACAATGATAATATTTTATGTTCAACAACATGTTAGATTTCAAAATGTAAGAAATGATAGGTGTGTAATGTGGTGTTAGTAAACATATCCATGTTCTTTCTCTTTTTTTCTCTTTGTTCTTTATTTTTTTCCAATCAACTTTTTTATTAGTTGTTAAAATATTTTTTCAAAAACAATAAAATAAAAAAATATTATTATTAAATAATTAGAGAAAAAGATACTCTAATCAAAAAATTGTACTGGTGTAAATAATTAACCAAAGTTAGATAAATTAAATAATTGTTGTGATGCTTAATGACTTATTAAAGCAATAGTTGTTTTAAATTATTTGAGATAATTAAGGAAATAATTGGTTAGACTATTGTTTTAAGTGTTTGTTAAACATAAAAACATGTATTACTTAAAATTAAATAGTCTTAAAAACTTTAAGAGAGAGAAGGTTAAATGTTTTATAATGTGTATTTAAACGACTAACTTTTTAACATGGTATAAGAACATAATTTAGATTTCAAAAAATGAATAGAAATCGCTCATTTCACGTAACATGTAGTTCTTTTTCTTACGGTAAAATCTATCAAATCAAATTTGGGTGTGGACAAACTTGTTGACACTTAGAAAACGTATAAAGAAGTAAATCATATTAGAATTGAATACCGATTAAAAGAGTTTTGATAATAAATTGATCGATTCTAATTGAAGTAATAGTCGAAGGAAGATAAGTCGAAACAATCAACTAACATCGTGAATTAATGATCAGGCTTTAGAGTTTTCTGGGGATTTTGCCAGATTATAGCCCCCAACTGTTTTATTTCATATTTTGGCCACAAGAGTAAAACTAATACTTATGCTTTTAGAGCTCATACTTTAATTAAAATTTCACATGTAACATTTGATCATGCTAAAAAGAGCCCAATTCGGTACTAATTCAACTCTCGCGGTTAATATTTTGCTTCTTGTCCAATTATGGAATCGTCGTCTCTAAAATCATGCTCCTCGAATATTCCTTAGATCTTGTTTTCTAAAATAGCTACATGCTGCTCCACATAATTCAGTTTTTCATCAACTTTTACTCTTTTTAATAACACAAAAGCGGTTTAATCTTCAAAAATCAGTTAGAATATGCCAATATATCATCCAATTAATTAGTATTCAAATACTAGATAAGCATTATTTTTAGGGGTTAAATTTGCTAAACACATATAAAGTTTTCTCAATATTCTATTATGACACATAAAGTTTTTTTTACTCATATACTAATTAATGTTTACAAAAGTGTTTAACAACAAAAAAATAGTTTACATAGCATATATAATACAACTTTAAGTCGACTTTTATGCTATTTAACTTTAACCCTTATTGTTATTAAAGCACTTCTAATGGGAGGTTAATAAGGATTGAATGAGGAGGTTATAAGGGTTGGGAGGTTAATAAGGATTGAATGAGGAGGTTATAAGGGTTGTATGGATTGTAAGAGGAGTATAATAAAAATAGGGTTGAATGAAGATTAAATAGTGGTATAAAAATTGGTGGGCCCCATATTATTTTTTCAATTTTAATAATGTTAGATCACATAGATTTAATATTAATATCTTATTTATTTTTCTTTTTTTAATTTTTAATTTTCATAAATGATGCTAATGTGGAAATTTATTAAACTATGTAAAGTTTAATAGAATGTGAAAGTTACAAAATAAAGTTATACAGATAATGAAATTCTGATGTGGTAATCCATTAAATTCTTATGAAGTGTTATAGATTATTATGCCTTTACGTTTGATATGAATGACCCGATGACCGTACGTAACCATGCTATGACTTAAATCAAACGTATGTGACAGGCACGAGCGCTCCTGTAAGTATTTAAACCAACTATAATTGAATATAAATATTTTACCATATAAGCAGAAGACACCATATAATTGAATATAAATATACAAAGTTTAAAAAATGAATAATTCTATATTAATTCTAATACTAAATCATACTATTTATCATCTATGTTAAAAGAAAGAGTTAATGAATTATACATTTTATCATTTAATGAGTAAGATGATTTAAGTAGAAAAATTTACCCAAAGAAGTAAGTGAGTGTCTGTTTGTCACTGAATAAGACTATTCTGTTCTATAAATCATTCGATGCTAAATCATTTTATTTTATTATACCTTTAATTATTGGTTTCCAGGTTAAAAAGATGTGTGATAAAAAATTTTGAGTAAAAACTGAAAAATAACGTTTTAATAATCCTAACACACTGTATATATGGGTATATTACTATATTAACCCTTCATAAGCACCAACAAGAAGTCATTATCAAGGTGCTTTGTTGAAGTCATGTGTCATGAATGTTAGAAGACAGGTTTTGTGATGGCTGTGTTCGTCACTAATAGACAAAAAGAGCTAGGTTCAAAGTCGTGTTTTTCTTCTTAATTTCATACTTATCTTTTGAGGATTTATTAATTAATTATCTCTTAGTACATACAATATTATAATTGTGGTTCAAGTGTCCAAGAAATTGGGTTCTCTTTTAACCTCATAATTTTTCTTCTCCCAATTAAATAAGGAATTAAAGGCCAAGAATTAATTAATTGTTTATAGTTGAAATTTTGATAGCATACCAATCACAATATAAATTATAATATATTTCGATCATGTAGATAAAGATTGATATCATGATGTTTTCTGTAAAGCTTGTGAACCCTTGTGATTTGTTTTCAATTTAAGCTTTACTTGGTTCAAAAGGTTTCTTTGTTACCAAATTATATATATATATATATATATATATATATATATATATATATATATATAGGAGGGTTCAAACCAGAACTGTTTTTCGTATGAGAACTGCGAGAACCAATCTTAGCGTACATTTTGGATAATGGAATTCATGGATGAAGAGTGTGGCAGGGTGCATGTTAGGAATTCATGGGTGGCCAATCCAATTGAAGGAGGGGGAATTGGACGGCTAAGATTGGTTCTCACAGTTCTCGTTTGAACTTTTCCGTATACATATATATATATATATATATATATATATAGGGATGAGATCAAATAAAAAGAAAATTAAAGTAAAAAGTGTAAAAGGGATGATTATTTGATCATTTTTCGGTATATATATCAACTGATAATCGTTAGCTCATCATCTTTATTGATTAAAACTAGTTTTTCATCAATTTCTTTTTGATTTCAAATACAGATTTTGAAAACAAAATTTTGGAATAATTTGTTATGAACAAAACGCTTTCATCTAAAAAGTGATGAATATGTTGGATTCATCAAAAAGAAATTGATGAAGAACTAGTTTTAATCAATAAAGATGATGAACTAACGATTATCAGTTGATATATATACCGAAAAATGATCAAATAATCATCCTTTTTACCCTTTTTACTTTAATTTTCTTTTTACTTGATCTCTACCATATATATATATATATATATATATATATATATATATATATATATAGATTGGTTCAAATAAAAAGAATATTAATGTAAAAAGAGTAAGAAGAAATTTGGATGTGACATTTAGCATAATTAACAAAAGGGTAAAATAGGTAAATTAAAATGTATATCCCCACGTTATTCTTTCTCCTTTAAAACCGTTATTACTCTCTTCTCCTTTTTTTCATGGTACAACCCTAAACCACCTTCCCTTCTGTATCTCACATCCGCCCCCTACCTTTGTTCTTCCTCCTTTTGTCATGTGTGCATTATCACTGTCAAGAACCAAAGCATCATCACAGTCGATAGTGCTACTTGGTTCATTACAAATTGCTAATTCCGGATAACCCTTTCAAGGTAAAAATCTTTCTCTTCTTTTGTCTACTAAACTACGTGGTATTGACCTGGAATTGTTTGTCATTTTAGTGATTCCGGGATTTGAAGAATCATCAAGCAAGAGAACCTACATCCCCCGTTCCCAATCGCCGCCCAATGTATTCATCGGTGTCATTGACACCCTTCTCCGCCGTTGCTCACCACCGCCCCTTTGATATGTGTAACCCAAACATCACATTCGATGTCTTCAATTGCCACTGATCTAGTTCTATGGCATCACCGGCCTTGCAGCGTCGAGAAAGAAGAGCCACCGAGGGTTTCTACCCGTCGCAATGGCCTCAACCCCTGCTCCACTCCAATAGCTTCAACGACTGAGAACGAAGAGCCACTGTGGTTTCCCCCGTCTACGATGGCTTCACGGATGCTCTTGGTCTTCATCGGTTGCATCACACCATTGATGGCTTTATTGTTCTTCGTCGCTAGAATGTAATCACCATTGCCATTTATTGTGTGTAACTCTAAAAATGAGCGGTTAGTTAGGGTTTTCATTTTTTTCCGTGTAAAAAAATATTTTTTGTGCCTTTTTCTCTACAGAAACTCATTGTCAATTTCTTGTATATTTATATATCTTTTCCTGAAACTAGAGCTAATTATTAGAAATTTTGTTTCTTGTTGATGCGTGAAAAACACCTTGGGCATCAAATTTATTGTATAATATATTTCGAGTATTGTATCAATAATTCGTATTTATTAACTTTCTGATTCAGTTCTTTTTGTATTTAAGTAGTATCTTGTTTTCTTTTTGATGTAAATGTTATAGTCGGTATAAATTCTATAAATGATATGTATAAAAATAGGTTGGCATCGATTTTTTTGATGAATTTTGTTGTGCATCAACTTTTTTATGAATTATTGTTGTGAATTATATTGTGCATCGAGTTTTTTTGATGAATTATTGTTGTGTATCATATTTGTTTTGTTGAATTTTACATAACATGTATTTGAATTTCTACATTTTCCAAAGGGGACGTGATTCTAGGAGATATTTTAATAAGCAAGTGACTATTATATCCCTAACTACCATTTTTAATAAGTTATTTTTTGAAAAAAAAATCATTTATTAATTATCAGATTTGATTAATCTAATATTTAGGATTTCTCCTTACTTTTTCTATCTTTATTTCTTTTTTATAATAACTCTCCCCTATTATATATATGTTCGTTTTTTATAGAACAAATTGCGTTTAATGGTAACATAAATATAAAACTTTGTAATAAACGGTAGCGTGCGATATTTTATGTCAACAAAAAAATGTAGATTTTAAGTTGTTATAAAAAAGATTGTAAATTTCAGTTTTGAATACAAATAAATTGTAAATTTTGATTTGTTATCAAAAAAAGTGTATAATGGCTAGGGGTGTTAAAAAAACCGAAAAACCGATCTGCCCCGCATGAACCGAAACCGAAAAAACCGATACCCGTAAAACCTGTAACCCGAAAAACCCGAAAACTAGGGTACCCGCTAAACACGGGGAGGGTTCGGTTTTTTAAATTCAATGTCATAGGGTACCCGCCCCGCCCCGTATGCTTTTAATTTATATATATATATATATATATATATATATATATATTTGTTAATATGAAATAACAAAATCATTAGAAAACTTAAATTCCTCAAAACTACCTAACTTACTTCTAGTAGCCCCTACCATTTCCCCCAATTCTTTTTTAGAGCTTCGGTATCTAGAGTTCGCAAGCCTGCAACGATCTAGAGTTCAACATGAAGACACTGAAAGCCAGCTTTTATATCGGTTTTTTGTTTCTAGGAAGCTCTCATCGAAGATCTGATTTCTGCTAGTGATTTATTCATTATTGTTAACTTGTTTCTACTATTGTTTTATTATGAATCTAAATTTGTTGAAAACAACAAAAACGAAAAACAGTTCAATTTTAGGGTACCCGTGACCCGAACTGTGGATACCCGTTTCCATAACTAGGTACCCGTCCCGCAGTTGTGGTTTACAAAAATTCCATTACCCGCCCCGCCCCTCCCCGTGAACACCCCTAATAATGGCATGTCAACGTCACCGTTATTAGGCTAACATTCCATTTTTATAACAATTTAAAATTCATAATCCTTTTTTGTTATAAAAAACGGAAGAATGTTCAATATCTTACTCTTTTATAATATATTTACAATCTTAAAAACTCTTAATTTTAAGTAACTTGAATGTACCAAAATACATCTTCTTAACCATTTCATTTTCTCTCCTAATTTACTTTAACTTTTAAAATATCTCTTTTTAACCATTTCATTCTCTCTTCTAATTTACTTTAACTTTTATCTTTTTAAAATATCTCTATAACACTAAAACACTCTCTCACACAAACATAATTATCCACCACATCAACATAATTTTCAAAATCTTATTAACTTCTCTCCCCTTATTTCATAAATATAAATCTTTTTCTTATTTTAATGTCTTTTAGAATTTATTTTTAAAATTAATAAAATAGTTGATGCAAATAAAAAAATAAAAAATTGAAATTGTACGATACTTTTTCGTAACATTGAATTGCGCGAATAACATATTATTACATTTTTAAAAGCAGCATGATGTAAAATAAAAATTATTTGCCGTCGCAGCATTGCATAGATACCTTGCTAGTAGTTCGTAATTAATTCATAGTCCTAAGAAACTAATTTTAGCCTTTGGATCAATGTCATCAATAATTCAGATTAAATTTTAAAAAGAGAAATGATATATCCTCCTAATTTTTGTTCCTACTTATCCTCCTACCCACTTGATCAAGACAAGTGTCAAAATCAAGGGAGGAGATGAGGAAAGAGAATTAGTGGAGTACACATGTCATCTTGTGATGAGTAGGAATATGAAGTAGGAAGATATTTAATTTCTATTTTAAAAATTTGGGCAAAGTGATATTTTTCGTAATTCACATGTGATGATGTGATGTTTTTACAAATTACATGTGATTGTATACTGAATCACATGTGATTGAATATTAAAATTTCAATACTATTTTTTTTAAATGAACTTTATTGAACATAACTTATAAAAAACCGTATGTTATTTATTAACAAATTTCAATATTTATTTTAACTTTTCCGACAATATGCCCTTTTTTAATACCTAATACAACGTGTTAACATTTTTTTCTTTTTATTCTCAAACAAGATGCTTAATCTGAACAGGAAATATGAGATTAAGGGGCTATTTATTTGTTGCTTAATTGAACCATTCAGCGCTGAATGCTGAATCATTCAACATTCAATGTGTTTGATTGCTACCTCTGAATAAAGACTGTGCTGAATGATTCAACATAATGCTGCTGAATCATTCTACCTTGGAGTGCATTTTGAATCATGAAGCACCAAGTATTTTTACCCTAATACTCATTCTTTCACACTTTATCTTGTTAAACAATCTTATCTTATCTTATAATATAATATATCACTATTAAGATTAAAATGATAATTTACATCATTCAGATTGTTCATTCAGAACCTTTATCAAACAGCATGTCACATTCAAAGGCAGATTCATTCAGAGCCTTTAAATTATTCAGACTACAAAATCATTTAGTGTTTAATAATTCTGTTTTAACAAACAGCCCCTAAGTAGATATATGTCTTAAAAGATAAATAAATAAGGAAATGGGCATCAATTCTTGTTACACTTACCAACTATTTATATATAATAGAGTTTAGTTATTTTAATATCTATATGTAATTTCTTATTTAAAAAGTTTTCAAACATGTCTAGACTCGTAACAAGGATTGTTGACGATATATGTTATTCTCTATAAATAGTATATATGAAATAAATGTTTTTAAATATTTTTATGCACAGTACAATATACACATACCCTAATCATACTATATTAAATCTGTATACTTTTAAATTTTTATCTTGTTCTATATGACTTAAACTAAAAACTTTAAAAATCACTTTAAATGTCTATAATATAATCAAATCCCAATAGACCTCAAGTATCTCGTAACTTTAGTTTTTGAAAAATGATATATCCTTCTACTTCCTTCTTTACTCACCATAAAATGATATGTGAAGTTCACTAATTTTTTTTCTTGACCTCCTTTATTAATTTTGACACTTGTATTAATCTTATAAATAAAAGAATAAGTAGGAGAAAAAAATAAAAAAAGATATCAACTCTCTTAATTTTTAAATCATATTAATTATAAAAATAGCTAGTGATGGTCATAGATGCTTACTAATCACAAGTTGTATAAAGTTAACCTAACGAGGAGGAATATCTTCACCACAAGAAATTAAACCGTCCCGGCCACCTCCTAAATTTCACCATCTCTGATACAAAAACAATGAAAATGACATATTATTTTTTTTTTGTCGTTTTTGTATCCTATATGCATAAATAAATAAAAAAATAAAAAAATAATAGAAAATTGATGACTATTACATCACACATCTATCACCCCTTTTGAATTTATTGATTCATTCAAAACCAACCTCTGAAATTAAAGACACTCATCACGAAATCTGCATGTATACGTCCATTCTCATTTAATCCCAAATCCCATCTTCCCCATCGGCCCCTCCCGCTCCCCACCTCTCAAATAACACACATATACATATAATTATTACACATTAACACACACATATACACACACATAAGTAACAAGTGTATGTTGATCTAATATTATATATATATATATATATGGCAAAAGTTAAAACGAGAACTTATTTTAGTCGTTCAGATTAATCTTCTTTCTTTAATTGAATTGTCTATCATTGAATTCCTTCCATGCACATTGTCACACTCAATCCCCCACGTATTTATCCATGAATTACACTTACCACTTGAATAACCAAGATTAGGTCTCGCAGCTCTCGTACGAAAAACAGTTCTCGTTTGAACTCTCCCCTATATATATACACACACACACAAGATGGTTCAAACAAAAATTGTTTTTGGTATAAGAAATGCGAAAACCAATCTTAGCCTTTGATTAATATTAATTAATGACAATGAATTTTTGATGGCTCATTAATGATAAATTAATAGCTCATTAATGACGCATTAATGAAAGATATTTTTTATCTTTATTTCATTAATAGAATTTTTTTTTTATCTTTTTTCTCTTTATTTCATAAATAAAAAAAATTATTTTTATTTGAATGTTTTTTAAAATTAACTAGCATCATACCCGCGCAATGCTGCGGCGGTAAATAGATTTTGGTTTACAATATGTCACTTTCAAAAATGTAATGATATGTTATTCGCGCGATTCAATATCACGGAAAAGTTTTCTACAGTAACATATCCGGTTTTTTTCAAAATTTCTTTTATTTACATTTAACTATTTTATTAATTTTAGAAATAAATTCTAAAAGACAATAAAATAAGAAAAAAGATTTATATTGATGAAATAAAGAGAAGAGTTAATAAGATTTTAAAAATTATGTTGATGTGGGTGGATAAGTGTGTTAGTATGAGAGAATATATTTTGAATAAAAAGTTAAAGTAAATTAGGAGAGAATAAAATAGTTAAAGATTGAGTGGATGAGATTAATTTAAATTAAATAAAGGGTCAAGATTATATATTAATTGAATTTTAAGAAGTCTTAAAATTTAAAAGAAGAAAGAATGTTAAATGATTTATATAGTAGTATAGATAAAGGAGTTGATGTAAATAAAAGAAATAGAAAAAAAATGAACATGTTGTTAAGGAAAAACTCTTTAAAGGGTGTTTGGGTAAGTTTATTTATTTGAGCTTATACTTATGAGCTTTTTAGCTTATTAGTAACAAAAATGTTTGGATTAACTTATTACTTATAAGTTAATAATTTTCTTTTCAAAAAAAGTGTTTGTTTAGCTTATTATTGTAAATGACAAAAAAAAACATATTTACAATTGAGGAAGAGGGGAAAAGGAAGAAAGATAATAGTATATATGTAAATATACAAAGATAAGGTTATATAAAGAAAAAAATTGTTTTTAATTGATTTATCAAAATTGGCTTATTTTTACTAAAGATAAGTTCGTTAATAATCTAAGTCAAACACTAAAATTTCTAATAAGATATCATTAAATTTATAAAAACAACTTTTATATATATATATATATATATATATATATACACACGTACATCAACCCCACCACCCCTACCTCCCTTTGTTGGTGATAACTAGAGGCCACCCTAAACAAAACCAAAAACACATCACATTACAAAAGAAAAAGAATCTCTCTTTCTCTATTCAAACACAACCATTTCATATATATTTTTCAACCCAATCCACATCGCTTTTCTAATGGCGATTCAAGCCGGTTTCTATCCGGAGAATGTTGCTTTCCCCTTCATGGCTGACGATATTTGTGGTGGCGCTTCAAATCCGTCCCAAGATTTGATCGAAAACTGTAATTTTGGTCTCGATGATTTCTATCTGTTCAATCTTCAACAACAACAGCAGCAATATCAGCAGGCACAATTATCATCTCCCAAAAATCAAGATTCCAGTTTCATCAATAACGGGTTTAATAAACCGATGTCAATGAATTCTCCATTCGTAGCAGCTCATATTCAAAAACAAAATCAAGAAATTGAAGGGTTCGTCAATTTACAGGTAACCCATCTTAAATTCTCCGTTTTTTCTTTAATTTAACCAAAACAACAAATTTTCAAGATTTTTTTGTTCGTGGTATTTACTTTCATAATAAATGTTTTACGGTACAGATTAAATAGCATGAATTTCAGGGTATGCATGCACATATATACGCTGAAAAGAATGGCTTTTTCTTTAAGATATTAAAATAGTAAATTCCCAGAAAAGATTTGTTATGGCAATGCATATACATATGATTTATTGTGTGATATTTTAAATCAAAACCAGGATTTGTTATTGTTTTGTTCTGTTTTTGATCAATTTTTTTGGGTGTTTACAGAATGAGAGATTGAGATTAGCTTTACAAGCACACAGAAAGCAACAAATTTTAACAATCTTGAAGAACTACGAATCGAAATCCGAACTATTATTGAAACAAAAAGACGAAGAGATCAAACGGGCAACAAACAGGAGAATTGAACTTGAAGAGTTCTTGAGAAGAACGGATATGGAGCGACAAAAATGGCAGAGAGCAGCAAACGAAACAGAGGCAATGGTGATGAATTTAAACAACACAATTGAAGAACTAAGTGAGAATTGGAAAAAAGATGTTGAAGATGAAGGATCTTGCTGCAATGAAAATGATGAAAATATGATGATGAAGAAGAAGAAGCAGCAGCAGCAAATGATATGCAAGAACTGTTTTGATCAAGATTCATGTGTGGTGATGCTTCCTTGTAGACATTTGTGTTCATGTAAATCATGTGATGTTTTTCTACATTCATGTCCTGTCTGCAAGATGGTAAAGAAAGCTACCATACAACTTTCTTTTTCTGATTTCAGTTTGTAAAAATAAAATTAATTTTATTTTTTTATTTGATATATGGAATAAAAAAACAAAAAGGAATATTGAATCTTGTTTATTTTTAGGAATTTTTGTTTGTTACCTTGTAAATCGATTAGAAACTCTCAAAAGAGACTCGATCATAATTGCTTTTGATAAGTATCTTCAATGGTCAAAGAAAGTACTAAAAACAATGACAAAAACAGTTATAATACTGATATCAGAGCATGACTTGAATACTCTGTAAAAAAAATAAAAAATAAAAAATAAGATCTTTTTTTATGAAAAATATTGCTTATTATTTATTACGTAGATGCAGTACCTAAAAGTTATACATAGTAATTGATTTCTGTATATTTTACTGATTTAATTTAATTTGTGGTTTTTAAGGAAGAAAGGACTAATAATAAATTAATTAAATGATAAAAATAAAATAAAATAATTAGAGTTTACAGGGGGAAATGGTATCTTTTGCTTTTATATTATGAATGCTTTTTTTTCCCAGTTTTACGAGGAATTAACTGTTCAGCACTTTGCGTGGCGGAAATTATTACCGTGTTTTTTTAGTATTTTGATTTGCTTTTAAAGAATTTGGATTTTCTTAAATAAATTTCCAATAATATTTATTTCTTTTTTAATAAGAAAATTAATTGTAGACATCTGGATATAATACGTGCAGATAGCAAACCAACTCTTTCATCATCTTGAATTTAATTTTTATATATTTAACTATTTACAAAGTTTTAACTTTTAAAATTAATTATTAATGTTTTTGGTTTTTTTGTTAATTAAAGTGTTTTGATTGAGGTTTGATAGAAAATTCTTAATTATCGTATTTGTGAAATTTAAAAGTCAGAAAATAATGTTTGACTCACGAACAAACTACATAACAATAAGTCAATAACAGAAGATAAAATGTAGAAATTTTTTCGAGTTAATAAAAGCAATAATAATGTAATTTGTTAAAAAGTCATCATCTTAAAGTTCTAAGCTGTTCTTAAAACACGGTTTTATAACAGACGATTCCAAACAACTTTTATAATTATCCTGCTTGATTATTATTATTATTATTATTAAAAAATATATTTGATAAATATAGGTAGCAATTTAATATTTAACAAAACGAGGTTCTTAGTCAAATATACATTAATTAATAATACCTAAACAAAAGGCTACACAGCACGTCGGAAAGAATGAAGCCGACATTATAGTACGGAAAATTATTTACTCCATATTTGACCAAAAATATATATTAGATGAAATTTTAAATCAAAATATTAATTATTATAGTCATTTCAGTAATTTCCAACGTATTTATTGCTGTTTCATGTAAACAAAAGATAACCTGGGAAGATGCCAGAACCCACGATAAGGTTTGGTTTGCGTTTTAAAAACTAGTTTTATGTTTGGTTTTGTCTGACCAGGAACAAACCATAATTGACCATATTGGCTGGGTACTTGTTACATCATCCGAACGGTATATAATTCGGTTTATTTAACTTAAATGACATATCAGTTTCATAGCTAGTATAGTCTAATTCAATTTTATCTAATTTTTATTCTTATTTTATATATATTAGAGAGAGATAGAGAGAAAGAAGGAAGATTGGGTTGAGGGACTCGAAATAGTCACCTAATTAGGTTACATAAAGAGGGGAGTACCAGTGTTTTGGGGGAAGCCGATCAACCCAATGGCCAAGCTGAATGCTTCGGGACAAGTCGTACGCATAACCTAAAAGAGCTGTGTGATTTTTTTAAAATAAATCTAGATGAAAAATGATTAAATGAATGTAATTAGATAGTAATTAGTAAGGTGAAGTTGTTATAACGTAAAATAAAACATATATCAAATAGTTTGAATGAGAGAAGCAACTCTTCACTCCCCTTCGGGTTATCCATGTCAATGACTTGCATCTTAGTGTCACCGAGAGGCACCAAGGTGGCGTGCTTGGTGCTCACTTTGGCCCAATCACCTCCACCCCGCTGAGCGGGAAGTGTACTTTGTTTAACCTTACTTTTAAATTCAGAGTACGAGAAAGAATTATTTAAAAGTTAACAAAGTACTTTTTTAAATATATTCTTTTATTTTTACTTGATAAAATCTCATATATGGTCGTTTCACTAGATCTACATGTAATACATTTAAATCAACTTTCATATATATACTTTCATTGCTCATTTTATAAAATTACATCTTCTTCCATTGCATTGCATGTGCTTCTTTGAATCCTTTGCAAATGAACTATATTATTTTCTCTGTTTGAAAATCTTGAACAATGACATTTTAATTTCTAACTAGGACTAACACCATCATTCAAAGTTTCAAACAATTTACAAATGCACAATCAAAATTCAAATTGTAGGTAAGTCCCCACCCCCAACACCCCGCCTATTACTTAAATTCCCCTGCATTAGCTTTTAGAAAACTACTTCTATATTTTATTAAAGTTTAACCGGAAATAGATCAGACCCCACTATATTAAGTCTGACCGACTTGTTTTAGAAAAAAAAAACTACATGTGTTTGATTTGCTCTATTTAAAAACAAACCAGAAACTATTACATTAAATTTGATTCGCTTTTAAAAGAAACCAGGTTTATGTTCAGTTTCTTCTAAGTAGGAAAACACACCATAACCGACTATATTAAGTTCGGTTTGTCTCAACTCATTTTTCAATTCAGTTTTGTGTTAAACAGATCAAAATCAATTATATTAAGTGTGGTTCTTTTTAATTGCCAGCTCTCTTTCATCTACTCTGACCGGGAACAAACCAAAATTGACTACACAGCTTTAAATCAAATTCCAGTCTAGCTTGTATTCAATTTCATGTCCGTTTTAGGTAGGAATGCAAATGAGTTAAGCTTTTTATCGAGCTACTCAAGCTCAGTTTGGTTCAATCTTGAACATTTTCGAATCAAACTTTAATCGAGTTTGAGTTTGAACTTAAGCATAAAAATGAGCATGAAAGATATGAACCGAGCTCAAACTTATAAAGGCTCAGCTTGAGCTCTTATTGACATTTTAAAACTATATATAATATATACACACATATTTAACTATATATAAAATCGAATTTACAACTGTCACAACTTTTAAATTTTATTAGATTTAGTTAATATAATTTTTATATATAGTTAAAATTATTTTTGTTATTTAATGTACATTTCCTGTATTTTGAATAAGTTTGTTTGTTAGCGAGGTTTTTAAATAAATATTCAAGCTCGAGCCAATCAAGAATCCTCTTCGAATCAAATCCAAATTCACATCATGAAGACTCGTTAAGCTATCGAGAGGTAAAGTAAAGGTTGATCCAAAGTAGTCAAGCGAAGCTAAAACTCAACTCGGCTTGTTTGCGGCTGAACAAGTTGAAGTGGTGTGGTTTTTGTTTTTCATTTTGTCTTTTGTTTAAACTTTGACTTGGGTTTGGTCTGTTGGTGCGGTCCAGTCCCTTAGGCCTTAGCTGTCAGGTTCTAATATTTGCGCCAAAATACAATCTTTAGGGCTTTACCCGAGATTCAACAAGTCTGAATTCAAGATTGTGAGACTGTGGACCATAGTTGCTAGCTGATCCAATACACCGCACAAAGACAGAAAACACCGCCCATACACGCAGTACTACAGATACTGCACCATGTACAATCAAATAACAATAGGGTACAAACATTAATGCACGAGATACTACCGCAATATATCAAAATAATAATACACTCCCAACATCATCTTTCTGCTTACTGATTATGGGTGTATAAAACATTAAATCCCGACTAAACTCAAATAAGTAATTTTCAAAATCAGTACAAACTAAACCCGAAAAACTGACTAATTATAATCCCCAGCCCTAGCCCTATCGCCACCATCGACGAAATCCAGGTGAGCTTCTCCGTGATTCTTGGAATCCGATCTTTCAACGCCTGGCTACACGACCCGATGAACACTGTGTAGCTCCCCATTGCGATAACTGTCCCCACCAAAAACATACCCAAAAATGCTGCACCTGCTACACGAGATGGGAGTGCTAGTGCTGGCAAAACCATCATAAGTGCATCGGGTTGCAACCCATGGATTATACCCGTCGCGAAAGTTGCAAATCCGATTTTTTTCTTCTTGCCTGCGGTGGGGTCTGCTAACGAGGCCTCATAGACGCTGACATCACACTCCCCATTCTCTAAGGCAACACAAGGAGTTGGGACTTCTGAGGCTTCACGGATTCCCATAGCACCAATTACAAGAAGGGTAAAACCGACAACTCGTGTTCCCCATGTTCTAATAACCTCGATATGGAGCCGGTCTTTTAGGAGTAAGAAAAGTAAACCGAAGATTACCTGCCCAGCATCATGCCCGCACCCCCAGAGGGCACCCACGAGTGCACTCTCGACTCGGGAACGCCCGATTGAGAGCGGGGCCAAGGCGGCTAGGTGATCAGGTCCAGACAATGTGTGCAAGCAACCTGCGAAGAAACCGGTCCACGCACTGCTTAGTAGCTCGCTTCGAACAAGTGAGCCTGGACCTGCTTTGGTGGCGGCTTGAAATGAGGCAAATGCCGGTGAGACGAAAACGGGTTGGACCACAAGGACAAGGAGAGCCGAAAGTAGAATTACTGTTCCAGCAGCGGCTGCCTGAAATAACCGATCAATAATGATTTAACATTACAGGCAGTGAAATAAGTTTGTATTAGAGGTGTGCGCTTTTTCAACCTGTTTATTTCTGAACGAATCGATTTGGGTTAATGATATATCTCAAAAGGCAAATAAAAAAAGTTAGCTAGAAAGAATAATGTCAAGTAGGCCAAATGCCCTAAACACAACCCATTTCAAATCTATAACCCAACCTGCCACCTCTAAAAACTTAGAACAATGCAAAGAACTTACACAATAGTCAAGACTATACCAAAATAAATAGAAAAATAACAACAATACAAAAGGTTCTAGATCAAAAACTTAAATGGGCTCCATAATTATACATAGCAGTATAGCACGAAGGATTGAAGCATAAATTTATGGAAAGGGCAAATGAGTTCTGGAAACAAACATGTCATTTACACCAAAAATGAGATAGATGATTGCGGTCTTGTGAACTTAAATTTCTAGCACAAATCAAGAATTAAGACAAAAGGCACAATACTTGATATAAATACAAAACTGATTGGTGAACTAAAGATATATAAACAACTAGCAAGATACCCGCGTAATGATGCTATGTCAAACAATTTCTATTTTACATCATGTTGCTTTTAAAAATGTAATAACATGTTATTCGCGCAATTCAATGTCACGAAAAAGTATCGTACAATGTCGGTTTTTTATTTTTTTATTTGTATCAACTATTTTATTAATTTTAAAAATAAATTCTAAAAGACATTAAAATAAGAAAAAGATTTATATTTATGAAATGGAGAGATATTTTAAATAGATAAAAAGTTAAAGTAAATTAGGAGAGAGAATGAAATGGTTAAAGGGGTATTTTAAAAGTTAAAGTAAATTAGGAGAGAGAATGAAATAGTTAAGAAGGGGTATTTTAGTACATTCAAGTTACTTAAAGTTAAGAGTTTTTAAGGGTGTAAATGTATTATATAGGAGTAAGACTATGATAGTTTTAAGTACAAATTTGATATTAAGCTGAATAATAGAGATTAAACCAACCATGTAATTCCTCTAAGGTGGTCCAGTAATGAAAATCCCTTATACCACTTCGGAACATGACCACCTCTTTGGGATTGTTTCATTTTACACTTCATATGGTTTTAAACAAGTACTTGTACTTACAAATGTAACAAGAAGTGTAATAGCTAAAGGTGGAAAGATGGGTGGGTTCGAGTTGGGTGGCAAAAACTTTTTAGTCTGCTTTTACCTATACTTAATGCATTCATTATATTACAGCAAAATATATTATTACATAATAATAAACATAACAGACATTTCTATGTCCATAATTATACAAAAATAATACCTTGATAAAGTAGTTTATCAATACTTTCATATGTTATTTCGAGCATAGCATGTATGCTTACACTAGATCTTTAGCAATAATTTTTCATAGAACTTACATGTGAATTAAATCTCCTTAACTTTTAAGATAAAAGACCAAATTACCCCTAACCCTCCGGCATCATTGATCATGGTCAACAATTTTAAAATATGATCAAAGCTAAAAAAATTCCTTGACTCAAATAACTACAGGCTACATTGCATGAAACTCACTACATAAGGGAAACATAACTTGACATGAGACTTTGCTGACATGTGTTTAGGTAGGGATGATTCTAAACAAATATTAATTTATAACGGTTTACCAACACATGAAACATTATATTATTAATGAAAAAAGACCTAAAAAGGCTCGGTGAACATGATTTCTATGGCCTCCATCCCGTTAACATGACAAGAAATCCCATTTTTGTTTCCACAAAACTTGCAACAGTTTCCTTTTGCGAAGTTTGACATACATAAAGACAATGTGATTCATTTTGGTTCACAGGATCTACTTATCCGGTCATTACTAATGGTTATTATAGAGTTCATTCAATCAAATATTTTACTAAAAAATGCTTTACTAATACTATTTGCCAAGTCAAACCTTCAGATTTTTGTGGAATCTTCTTTTTTTGTTGTTGTTAATCAAGTACTAATGTACTATAAATTGAGAATGAACCATTAAAAAGAAAAGAAATAAAAAATCGGAAGAAGATAAAAAAGAAATTCTGTTTTTTGTAACTTACTTGAGGATTAACTTGAAAGAAATCATTAAATAACACATTCTCCAATTCATTCCTTTGAATGAACGGACCCTGAGCTTATAAGATATTCATCTCCATAGCCAATATGACTACGTGTTTGTCACTTTTAAATGCGACTGCTACAAAGGAAAAGAAACTTAGAAACAAAATCATGTATGCAACAAAATAGGGATAAAAAAACTAACCCAACTGATAAAAACACTTGTCCTAAAGATATTTAGTTCTCCAAGCTCAAGTATTTCTATTTTCCAGTGTTGTAAAACTCTGCCTATTTGTCCGAGTACTCAGCTTGGACTCACTAATCGGTCCTTGACTGAGGCAATTTGAGCAAAACCGGCCAAAAATCACGGTTTCGGTCCAAACTTGTTCCTAAAGATATTTAGTTCTTCAAGTTCATGCATTTCTATTTTAGTATTTTTCTAAGATATCCACTAGACTATACAGAAATTATCTTAAAATTCATACATTTCAAGAATGGCTGGAATTCATGCACTTGCATGTCTATGACCAAAAACTAAATTATAAATTTTTAATGTATTTACAGTGTTTTTATACAAGCATATCAACTTCAGAAACCAATTCTCATAGAACTTTTACATTAAACTAAATTCCAATGAGGGGAAAGAACACTAAAACGCAAAGCAGCCCATGAATCCTACAGCTCACTCTAAATTAACAATGATTAGGGAATCTACATGTGATAAAACAAGGTAATTACCACTTCCAACACTGATCATTCTTTCAATCTTAATTATTTATCTTCTAGTTGTAACTCTTTTGCTAGTAATAATTTGATACACTCTTGTGTGTTGATTATTTAGCACAGCTCATACCCATTCTCTCCTCAACCAGAAAAAAAAGGGAAAATAGTTATATACGTGTATGCTTCTATGTCCTAGAATAACAGACTACTTTTCACTTCAAATATTTAAGCATTCTGTTTCTCAAAAATAATTAGTTGGGTAAGCTTTTGACTTTTCACTGTTGTTAGGGTCTAATGTGATATTTCTGTGTAAAACTACAACCAATATGGTCCTCATGAATTTTGAGGATAAAAGACATCACTCATTTGACACTCATAAAGGTAACCTTATCTTTCCTTTAACCCGTGATAAGAGTCCACTTTTGACATTAGAAATTTTAAAGTTGTACATAAGAAGTGTTTGTGTTTGGGAGTGTCTTTAACGTGCGATTTAAAGTCTTTAGTCGAACTGATTATAATTACACTTACTGATTTTCAAAGACTAATTATCAAATCTTATCTCATCTTATGATTCAAATAAATAAGTAACTTTCGTGACATTTGTTCCTTTTCTGTTAGCCTAAATATTCAATTGCTCGCTCCAATATCAAACAGGGACCCTTCTCATTCATGGAGAGTTTAGTGTCTTCTATGTTTTTAAGTATTTTCTAAATAAACTTAATAAATAGTCCTTAAATTTATTACACACCTTTTAACTTTCAATTAATTAATAATGTATTTTGTGTTTTTAAGTATTTTCCCCCATATCATACATACAATAAAATTTTCCTTCTTCCCATATAACTCTTTTCGCAGTTTCACATGCCAAAATAATTTTATTTGATATATTATATCCTTCTGCTAATTCTTCCTGAATAGAATTTTTCTTAGATTACTATCCCCACCCCCATGGGTAATACACTTCAAGCCTTTTAATAAATGCACATCCAAACACCCCTTAACTTCTGGACTTTTAATAGTTGCCATGGTTGAATCCTTGAACGTAGTAACCAATTTTTAATTCTACATAAAAAAATCTATTCTTATTGATTTTTTAAGCTATAAATAGTAAGCCAAATAACTATAGATACCTTGCATACTTACAAATTCCAAGTCGAGATAAGATTTAGATTAACATTAAAGAACAAAAGTAAATTCCAGATGCTATTCCAATTAAGAAGAATCAAAAACCCTAAAATCATATTTTTACGAGAATCGGGAATTGAATCTAAACTGCCAATAACATCCAATCATTAAGAAAGAAAAAACCAGATTCAAAAACCCTAAAATCATATTTTTACGAGAATCGGGAATTGAATCTAAACTGCCAATAACATTCAATCATTAAAAAAGAAAAAACCAGATTCAAAGCCCTAAATATATAATTCAACGTCTAAGCATATCTGAAACCAGTAAACAACAATTCAAGTCTACAATCATCATCTTAATCTGAAAATTCGCGTTCGAAAATTAATCATTACCTTTTGTTGATGAGAGAATGCCTGCGAGAATTGCTGGAGAAAAGTGGGTTTTGGTAAAACAGAACCCTTTTTTTCCGAAACAACAGTTAAATCTGTTGCTGAAGTTTTGATAACTGGCGATGAAGAATCAAATGATGGATCTTGTTCGTGCCTGCAAGAGATTGAGTTGAGTCGGAGGGTATAGTGGGAGAGGTTGAAGGGTTTAGAGGGTTGGAATCGAGCGAGTTGGGGAAGAAATGGACGGGATTTTAGGTATAGATGGTGGTTTGAAGGGATATGGTGGTTGGGGCTGTAGATAAGCTTTTCCATGGTGGCGCCGCCGTGTCTGCCGTTATCTAATTGGCTCCGTCCGTCGTACTGCGTGTGTGTGAGAGAAATTGTTCCACCGGGTAACAGAGAATTGGGTGGATTTTAGGATAGAACTCCTTGACTGCTCCCCAATTATGTAGACGTGGTATTACCAACTATAAACTTTTCAAATCCTTATTTTCATTTAAATATAATAGTATCACTTTGACCGAATTACGTCAAATTATGAAATGGAAAAAAAATTGTTTTCGTGATTTCTAATTTAAGTGTTGTCATATTTATCATAATGATCGGATTTTTAAAACAAGAAGGATACTACTTTACAAAAATTTTATATAGTTATTATTTACTTCAAACTGTAGTCTTCTTTCTAACTAATCTTGCAAAAAATAAATAACAGCACTAATAAATGCAAAGCTTAGTGACCATACAATCACAACTAACATAATCACACTCATCTCTTATACATGTAGTCATCAACATGGGATAAACTAAATCTCAAAATTTTGTCACTCAGGCTATTACATTGCCATTCGAACTTTTATAGTGCTGCTTAGGCAATCATATTGCCACTCGTGCTTTTATAGTGTACGTTAGACTATCATATTGTCATTCAGGCTATTATATTGTCACTTAGGCTAGTATATTATCACTCAGGCTTTTAACACAATATTTAACTTCTCATTTAATTTCATAATACATTTATACACATATACATACTAACACACCATAGTAGATTACATACTACATATAACTAATCACTTGTAAGTGTCAAAACAATATTAGAGTAGTACTATCTCATAATTAAATCACTCTATCTATTAATTTGCCATTTAGGCCAAAGGATGCCACTCATATGTTCTTCTTGTCATTATATCTCATGTAATTATCTCATCGACATCATCTCATTAAACAACATACTATATACATAACACATAAATGCATCTAGTTTCTTTGTAGAGATCGTGTAGCTCACCTGTTAGTGTGATGAGAATCAACACCACCTCAAATACGCATAAGGTCCAATTCATCCCAAAATCTCATCTTATATACAAAAGTGCTTACTTTCAATTCGAACCTTCTTCTTTGTGCCAACATTTTAACCACATCAAATATTTTATTCAACTTTTGAGATCTAAATATAACTTAAGTAGACTTCAAGAGCTTTCCAACAATATATGATACTCCCAAAACAAATACCGTTGATTTTATATGATTTTTCAAAGTATGGTCATATGTGCAACCAAGTCTTCATGCCCGTGAAGCCTTCTTAACGGCCTTGAAGAGGTAATGCAGGTAAAAAAAAAACTCTATTTTGCACACACACTCATCCAAGTTCAACCCAAACAATTTAAGCAACTTACACACAATTTCTACTACTTTTAAGAGGCATTAGCAACCATTTTTAATCACTAAAAACAATCCAAAATCATAATCAATCATCAATAGGGTCTTTTGCCCTAAATTAAACCTAAATGACCCATTTGCAACTTCAACTCTCCTCTATTAACAAATTAGCTATGGAAATTAGTCTAATCACCCTCCAAACTCATCAAAATCAGATTTCAAATTGCTAAATATTATCAAGATTGGCAAGTTAGAATGCAAGAATTCATAACCCACTTTGGGTTACAAAAAATTCATCATAATCACTAAATTAGAGAATAGATTTACATTTAAATCATCAAACTTCTTCAAATTGGACCTGAATCATCACATTCCAGCCCTTTGCTTATTCTTTCAATTCCTGGTTATTCCAGTAGCACAGCACACACACTTCTATTTTGACCAATGTTTGACATTCTTTCTCTTTTATATTACCATCTTTCAAGATTTGTCAAAAGTAGTCCTTAAGGTTTATTTAATTTGTTTCGACCACAAGTAATTCCACACTCTTATTATTAGATTAGTTATATTACAATTTCAGCTCCTTAATTTATTTAATCACAAGAAACTCATATCAAATAAATTCTTTAATTATTTTCATAAATTTATGCAAATAATATAATTCATTAAGTAGTTAATAAAATATTTAAATTATAGACTTACTAATTTCAGGGTGTTACACTTATGTCCCTTTTTAATAAAAGGTAATTTGTTATTTAAAGATATATGTAAGTATGACAACCTGTTTTAAATTTAAACGTTTTAGATTAAACGTGTTAATAAACAACCAATTAACATTGTATAGACACGTTTACTGAAAGATTTATACTCGATTCTCATTTCTATGCACTAGTGGGGTACCCGTGTAATGCGGCGGCGACGATTAGATAATGATGATGATGAATACTCGCGGTGATGAGGACGGAGGAGGCAATGATACTTGCAAATGAAGCCTGAATGTTACAATAAATTTGATAAATAATTTGAAATAATTTAAGTAGTATTATTTATCAAATTTATGTCACATGAAGTTTTTATTTAATAGTGTGGTAATATTGCTTATACACTTTTATTTAAAAGCAATATGAGATGGTACAAATAATACTAACATTATATGTTAAACTTGAAGATCATAAGTACTATTTAAAACTTATACCTTTTTTCATATTAGCCAAGATAGAATACTAGAGTAGCCACTAAAAAAAATTGAAATGTATGTTTTTAGAGAAAATAAATTATAATTCATCGTAATCAAGACATTTATTTATTAAAGGAGAGAAGGGGGTGAAATGTTTAATAAATTAATGGGTGTGATTAGTGTAAATAAAATTAATAGTAGAGATTTAGTTTTGATTGAATTAAAAACTCTTAATTTTAAAGGATGAAGTGTATTGCATACTTGATATAGTAATATAGATGTTTTAAGCAAAATATGTAACAAGCATGGATAATTATTGAACACTAGTCTTAAACATTGGGTGAATCGATATATTCATTGTATACTATAAAATATAGAGGTTTAATGTATACTTGAACAAAATTGAACTTACACGCAGCAAGGATTACAATACATGAGTGTATAACTCTATATATTTGAATCTTTAACGTTTTTTATCATGATTTTTTGGGTTTAAGATAATACTGGTTCGCTTTTGTTCTAAAGCATTTTTTATCAGTCATGGATTAGACTAGACCAAAGTTGAACTTACAAGTCACACAATTTCGCGTCCTCTAAGTACACAGCCAATACTCTATTTTTGGAGACCAATAGCCGTAGTTTATGCTTATTTTAGTAGAAATTAGTATTTTAGCACCGTCAACATCCAGAAGGACTGGGAGATTGAATAGAGGCCAAAATCTACAAGAGCTTGAAGCAGGGTAATGGTCTCTACCTTTATAATGTTGTTTCCTAGGCGCAGTTCATCTCTTTGAGAGAACATGTAGAATCTTTTGATTCCCGAAATTTTGAATGTGTAATCCGGATCTTTGGACTACGAATGGTTTATCCAATTAGTACTTTGATTTTGTATATTTGAATAATCATATGAATATATTTGATGGTTTAATTATAACTTTGTTTGTGGTGTTGAATGTTTAGTTAATCAGATATTTTTAAGTTAATAAAGACCTTGAATGCTTGATTCGACTAATGGCATATTCGGTATTCATAACAAGGCTAGAGTAAGTTTGTTGGGAGTAAGTAGAGGTTCAAAAGTACCACTTCTTTAGTTAAGTACATAACGGCCGTATAGGTTACGGTTTGCTTCCATGAGTAGTCGGATGGACATGCTTGTCAATCTTTACTAGTCATCCCGTAGACCCATTCATAAAAGGTTTTATGAATGAAGTTAAATATATGTTTTTTGAGTGATGAATATTGACCAATTGGTAATTGATTAATTATATATCAAAATAGCCTAAGATCAAGACTTAAAACTGACCAAGTTATTATGTAACACAAAAAGTTTAGAAATATTAAGTTATTTTCAAGAAAGAACTATAACTAAACGTGTTGTTTATTTAAATTGGGATGTTATTAGTGTTTTAACTTTTAGTCTTTTAAGCATGTTTGGATTTAAAGTCGGGGGTCAATTATTGGTGATTTTATATAATTAGCATTAAAACTTAAAAGAGTAGGAGTTATATGAAAGTTGGAGGTCAAAAGTGAACTACACTATACATTGTGTCCATTTTTTCAAATGGTAGTGTTGAATACTTGTGTCTCAAAATTTAATATATATTGTTACAAAATGTTACAAATACTTGCTTAGCTAACCTCAATCAACTAACCGATAAAACCTCGATCAGCTGATCAAGAAGATCACCGATACTCGATCAGTTTATTAAATAATAAAATGTTGAGCAAACTTAATTTTATTCACTCAGTAGATTGCTAAACTATAAGCTAATTTTTAGAATACAAGTCTAATCTTAAGAAAAGCTGTTAAGATAAATTTTAGCCTAATCTAATCTTTATATTTTATTATCATTAAATAATCATGTATTTAAATGATATGTTTAATTGAAGGACTGAAATGGTCATCCTCCAACTGTATTTAACCGAAGGACCGAAATAATCCGGTGGATGCTGAGGCAAATTACTGGTTGTATGCCGAGTCAAATTACTGGTTGTATGCAGGGCCGGTCCAATGATTTTGGATGCCCTGTGCAAAGTGGAATAAAAATGCTCCTATTTATGAATTTCACAATATATGAAAAAGACATAACAATCAACAAAGCAAACATCTAAACAATCAACAAAGCAAACAACTAAATAATCATGAAATCAAACAACTAAGCAATCAAGAACTCAAACTAAGCAATCATAAAATCAAACAACTAACTAAGTATTAAGCAATAAAAAAGGTATATAGTAATACTCAAGTTTAGAAAGATAGAACTTAAATCAATATAATCAATCTTCTCTTTGCCATCTTGTTCTTTTTGTTTGAATTAATGCCAATGATTGTATTTATCTGCTTTTCGAAATGAAGTGAAGAAATTCAAATTTAAATGCTTGAAACAAGCAGATTTTCAAACCAAACAAATGAGCAATAGACTAAATCGGATACTAGTCTACTAGATAAAAAGAGACAAACCGAATCATAGTCGATTTTTGGTAGATGGGCAGCAAATCGACTAAATCATAATGGTTTACTGTTTGTGGAAATGCAATTTGCCCCCGCAGCCTCAGTCTCACAGATTTTGAGATTCACGAGTACTAACGAAGTAAGAAACAAAACTCAATTGCAAGACACCAAGACCTCTCGATGATCGACTGATTCACGCCTTCACAAAAACTAAATACTAAACTTCTCAATGGAAATATGGAATAAAATCCATTCTAATTCAGGATACAAAATTCAATTTCGAGGTTCAATTTAAAAAAACAGAGAAACAGAGATACTCAATTTAGATTTCAATTTCAAAATGTTCAAAGCCCTAACATGTGTAATCGATTTTTTCCTTTTCTAAACGAGTCGGTTCGTGAATCATGCCTTGAGAATGCCAAACGAATCCAACTCAATGACTATGGTATCGCCTCGCTACCCTCGTCCGGTCGCCTTGACATTTCACCCAACGCCTCGTAAATCGTTGCCCTCGATTGCTGAGTCGCCTGTCGACTGTCACCGTTAAGAGTTTGATGATGGACCGAGTCTCTCGATAGATTGAGTCTGTTTTAAAGATATGGGCTATCGGGCTTTGTTTTTTACCTAAACATACTATATAATAAATGGACTATAAACTGATGCCTCATTTATCTTGCTGCCCTGGGCCCAAGCCCAGCCTGCACATGGCTTGGGCCGGCCCTGGTTGTATGCCGAGGCAAGTCGCGTCTATAAGCAAGTGCAGATTGTTTGATAAATCCGGTGATTATGGAAAGATCGTATATGAAATGTAAAGTTATACTCATGTAAGTTGATTTCGTACTTTCAGGTTTCTGATTGGCTAAGAGTGATGGACTTTCGGTAGTTGTTTTCCATATATTTTGTTTAGGATGCAGGAAATAACCTTAATGATAGAAGTTGTACCCCTTCTCGTTACAAGTTATTGGAAAACTATCTATAAAAATAATTAGATAGAATAGCCTCAACCTTGTCAATTGATAGTTTCCTAGTTGCTATCAAAAGAGAAGGTGAGGCATTTAGGGGCTGTAAACAGAATGATTAAACACAAAAATGATTTTATGATCTGAACAGTTCAAAGGTTCCAAATGGAACTGCCTCTAAATATGACATGTTGTTTGATAAAGGCTCTGAATGAACAATCTGAATGATGTAAATTACCATTTTAACCTTAATATTGATTTATTAAATTATACGATATATTTGTTTAATAAAGCAATGTGTTAAAGAAGATGTATTAGAGTAAAATACGTGGTTCTTGATGATTCAGAATGTACTTTAAAGTGAAATAATTCAGTAGTGTTCTGCTGTTTCATTCAGCACAGTCTTCGTTCAGAGCAGCAATCAAACACGCTGAATAGTTTTATTCAACATTCAACACTGAATAGTTTTATTCAATAGTAAACAAACAGCCCCTTAGATCATGAATGGATGAGAGTAAACAAATGTTAGTTTTGTTAAAAACATGTAGTTGATGCAAAAAAAAAATTCAGACATGTTTAGTATTTTATGAAAAGTTCGATCAGTTGAATGTTTAAATTAATTTAATTCAATTTGGTTCCCAATTATTTTTGGAGGCATTTCATATTCATACATGAATTCAAAGATATAATTCTTGTGTACGATGTTTGTTTTTAAATAATTTGTTTATTGTAGATTAGTTCTAGTGTTTTATGCTTATCTTTAGTTTCTTAGTTAATAAATCTTCTATCAAATCTTGTTTTTAGGTCGTTAATTGAGAATTTTTATTGAATGTACGTCGTTCTCTGTGGATTAACATATTCATACCGATGTTATGCAACAAATGATGGGTGTAGTTCCCAACTTCATGTGTTGGCTTTAGTGGTAGTCTGAATTTAATGTACAGATATATTTTTGGTCTTGCATGTGAGTAAAATCGAAGAAATCAAGAAAGCAAATGAAACAACACATACAAAAGATATCCGGCAAACTTTGACTTGGTTACTTTCATACTTATTGTGTCGGCATTGAAATGGTCGTGTTTTTGGCTCCAAAGACAACTTGAAAGTGGATACTTTTAGTTAGTTTAAATTGGGATCGCACGTTTGGGTTAAAAAACAAACGGAAAAAAGGAATTTTTAGGTAGGTTGTTTGATGTATCTACCCGTATGAAAGTTTGATATACATATACATACATGATACATACATACATGGATATAATATACTAGAAGTCTAGTCTTTGTCGAACTATGCTACTTACAATATTTAGTAAGGTTAGGCGTACCACCCAAGCTGAAGGTCTCGGGTTGGGCTTCGGCTCACCCGGGTTCCTTCTGGAACACCGGTACCACCCCCATTTGGATTGAGGTCCCGGCTCCTCATACCTGATACTACCCGATTGCTTTATTATTTTTTTTATTTTGGTTGTGTAAGAGAGAATAAGGAGAAAAAAAATATTTAGGTTGTTTGAGTTAGGTGCTACGTGAATTTCGGGTAAAAGTGAGAAAAAAAAGAAAAAATAATATAACAACTAATGTGACATCTAGGTTGTAATGGTTTAAAAAACCCGCTGCTCATGCTCTAATAGATATATTGTTTAATAAAGGTATATTGTACCTTGTTTCAAGTACTAGATATTGTTTCTATGTTTTTTTAAACTTTTATTTGATGTTACTTGCTTTTGAAGTTTGAAATTTTAAGATTCTAGATTAAATTTTCAAATTCGAAATATATTATCAATATAATAAACATAGTATAGTAACAAATAATAAATGCTACGTAACAATCTTTTATATTTAATAGTAGGTGTCAAATCTACCACCAATTAAACGACTTAATTCAACTTTTTTTCATTATATTAACTTTACTTAATAAAAAAAAGTAAAATACATTTATATGAGTTGTGTTTAATAAAGTTCATGTAAAAAATATAGTTATAAAATTTTAATATTCAATCACAGGTAATTCAGTATACAATCACATGTGAATTACGAAAATGACACTCCACCCAAATTTTTAAAATGTAATCTGAACCATTGATGTCATTGATCCAAAGACTAAAATTAGTTTCTTAAGACTATATATTAAATATGAACTATATTGAACATTCTTCATATTTATATTCCGAATTTGAAGCCAAATTTCACTTTGCATGCAAATGGTTTAAAAACTAAATAAATCATTCTTATTGTTAAAAGTTGTTGCAATTTTAATAACTCTATCTGTTAAATCAAAGTTCGTTTGTTCTATACAAATGGTTATTTTACGTTTATAGTTTGTTTCACTTTAGGCTCATTTCTTGTTATTATTGTTACTTTTAATATTTATCGTGGTCATCATCATCACCATCACCACTGCTCCACCACCGCCACCACAATCATCATTGACTTTCACCGCCACCATTATACAATCACACACCTATAGACAAGATTTATATGGGCTTCAACATGAAGAACCCTAATTGCAAACCACGAACCCCTACTGAAAGTTAAATTAAAATAAAAAATCAACTGTTCTACGAGGTCCAAATTATAATTTACATATATATATATATATATATATACCCGTTAAGACCCCTCATGCTTGCCTTCCGAGTTCTCATTCACGCTAAGTATTTTTTTTTAAAAAAACTGACAATGTGTGTATAAGAGTTTGATGGGATGATTTAGGGGGATGCATATGTGGGGGATGCATAAAGATAGGATGATTTAGGGGATGCATATGTGGTTTAGAGTGATAAGAGTCTGATGGAGGAAGATAAAAGAAAAAAATAATATGACGCTAACATGACAAAAAAAAAAAGAGATAACACTCATGGTAGCATAAGGTCTTGGTTCGACCATTTTTCTTCTTTTTCAATTATACTTTTGTTTAGTTTTTACTTTTTGGTATCAGAAATTTAATCTTCTAATATAGATAAAAGACTAATATGAATAAATTTTATTATACAATCATATTAATTGATTTAGATAAAAATGTTCAATTATTAAATCTGAGTAATTTATTTTGTTAAAAATTAAAATCAAATTTTAACTTTTCTCGGTCAAATTTAATTTGTTTTTGACTATAATTTGAATCAAATTTATTAAATAAAATTTCATGCATACCTTTATAAAAATATTATAATATTGTATTTGTCGGTTCTAATTTACAAATATTATTTTTATCCTTTATAACATCTTAAAATAACATATTTATTGAAGAGAACTTAATATATATTTTCTTAAAACTTAAAATATCGTATTTGCTTATCTAATGCAAATATCATATTTACCTTTATAACATTTTAAGATATCATATTTAATATTTTATTATTGATGTTTAATATTTATCATTGTTTTAAACCGATACGTGTATTAGACGAACATTTAGTCTAGTATTATTATATTCAAATAATTACTATTATGTTGTTTTTTCTTATAATTTTTAGGAGATAATGTATGGTGTAATTATGAATATATATTTGTGACCGACTAATTTCTATATATAATTTCATATAAATTTTTATCATAATACTATATTTATCTAAAAATGTATTTTTCGCAATCTAATACTACAAAAACACATTTTGTTCAATAAGTATCATATTACATTATAATTTACATTGAAATATAGATAAAAATGAAACGATTACAAATTATTTTCAATCTTACACCGAACAACGTACATTAAAATTTAAGAGATAAACATACATAGATGCAAGATTAAACAATTTTCCGTATTATTTTAGTATTTTATGTTCGGGTGTTAGATTCTATATTTCGTGCAACCTAAAATCTCGCGACAATGCAAGAGAAACTGATTTGGTTGAGTGACAAAGTCGTGGTATTGCAACCTTAAAGCCAATATTCGAGTTCAACATGCATCAATTGACAAATTTTGTTGCTTCTTTGAATGTTTCTTTTCAGTTTCACTAAGATCCAAGCATGTCCATTATCTATACTACTATATAAAGCATTTAACACTCTATCTCCTTCTTAATTTTAAGACTACTTAAAATTCAATCAAAACAACATCTTGGCCTTTCATTCTATTTAAATTAATCTCATTCACTCAATCTTTAACCATTTCAATTTCTCTCCTAATTTACTTTAACTTTTTAATCAATTAAAATATAGTCTCACACAAACATAAATATACACCCATAACAACACAATTTCTAATATCTTATTAACTTCTCTATCCTTATTTCACAAATATGATTTTTTCCTTATTTTAATGTCTTTTAGATTTTATTTTTAAAATTAATAAAATAGTTTATGCAAATAAAAGAAAATTTGAAAAAGTTGGGACATGTTGCTAAAGAAATTTTTTTGTGACATTGAATTTCGCGAATAACATATCATTACATTTTTTAAAACGACATATTACAAAACAAAAGCTATTCGGCTCCACAGCATTGCGCGGATACGATGCTAGTTTCATTATAATATTTATATTTTATTTACAACGTCAAGTGACATTTCTATTGTTTTTATAATCGTCGCTTTTTCTTATTTTCAGTTTAATGTTTATATAATAATATAATTGTAAAACAATTAATTTTATCTCTTATTTGTTTTTCTCTTACTACTTTTAATATAAAAAGTTTGATGTAAATATAAATTTATTCAATTATTTACGATCGTCCAATATTTATGTACATTTTAATATAATTTTTTTGTAGTATGAAATTTATCTAAAAAATATAATTTTCAAACTTCTAATAATAAAATAGATAATTCTTATATAAAAACTATCTAATATAAATAAAAGACTAATTTAACTCAAATTTGTTGTACCATTTTAGCCATTTTCATTTAACAAATTGTTTTTATTTGTACAACCTTGACCATCAATTTTGATATTTAAATCAATTTTTTCTGAAAGAATTTCATATAAGTCCTTCTTATACCTTAAAATATAATACTTGTCCATCCTAATTTTATAAATATCACATTTACTCTTTATAACATTTAAAAATATCATATTTAATTAATTTTATAGTTCTATCATTTTAAAATATTTTTAAAACATTTTAAATTTTTTTTATTATAACTAATAAAGAGTTAACCTTATTGCTCATGTTGTAACAATAATGATCAATAACTTGTAAAATAAATATAATCACGTCTCTTTGTCGTCTCCCTACCACATTCCTGTTGTCACGTCTGTCGTCTCCCTGGCGTCGATGTTTACAGGAGGGTTTGGGTGTTGACCCCATCTGTCGTTAATTTTTTAAATACTTATTTATTTTACGTTTTATAATTATTATACATTTTTATTAACCTTTAATATTTTTAAAAAAACTCGTATATTACATGTTCATTTAATCTAGTATTAAATATTAGGATCAATAATGGTTTAATCATCAAAGTTTTCGTTCAATTTTGTTTAAAAAACTAAGTAATCACTTAAGTTTTGTATGGCTTTCAATTTTAACCTCTCTACTTATTATGCATTTTACTTTTTATTAAAAAGTTAACAAAACTTAGAGGGTTAAACAATTTTTTAACAAAAAGTTAAGGGTTAAATTGTCTGGGAAAAACTTTAAGGTTTAAATAAAAAATAAGGTGTAAATTTGAGGATTAAATAATAATAAATTCAAACATATGATAAAACTGTTTGAAAAAAACATTGATCATTAAAACGAAACTGAAGTAAAACTTTGATAATTAAACAATTATTAACCCTAATTATTACGTGAAAGTTGTAATATAAAAAACTTGAATCGATTTATGTTTGAATTCTCTAAAATAATGTAACATACTTCCGATCTCAAATATTTACGGAGTAGAACTTTTTTCCAATAAAAAAATAAATTAATTTACATATTCAACTAACTCGTTCAGAAAAAGTTGAAAATATAACAAAACTCGTAAAGCTGATAGTCTCATCTTCTCAGCGTATATAAGAACACCGCTTTAGCCCGATCCATATCTATAGTAAATTGACTTTTCTTTTCCATCTAGGGTTCTCATCATCCCCAAATTTTTCCGACCAAAATTCCGGCCGATCAAACCACCATGTCTTCAAAGACCATCGTTCTGAAGAGCTCTGACGGCGAAACCTTCGAGGTGGAGGAGGCGGTGGCGTTGGAATCACAAACGATCAAACATATGATCGAAGATGACTGTGCCGACACTACCATCCCTCTCCCTAATGTCACAAGCAAGATCCTATCTAAGGTCATCGAGTATTGTAAAAAGCATGTGGAATCACCCAAAAGCGATGATAAGCCTGCCGAGGAGGATCTGAAATCGTTTGATTCGGAGTTTGTTAACGTGGATCAAGGGACTCTCTTCGATCTTATATTGGTTCGTTTTTCTCGTTTTCCGCTTGGTTAATTTAATTCAGGTTTTTGATTATTGATGTTCGGTTAGACTATTATTTGATCTATGACTGGTGTTTTGTTTTAATTGCTTGATTATTTCGTGAAAGATGTTTTAGGTTTTCGTTTGCAGTATCTAGATTACGTTCCTTAAAAATTTCATGTCAATTTGTGGGCCCTGTGTTCTTATTCAAGGTAAGTTATGATAGATACAACCATAAATTGGTGATTGACAAATAGATTCAAGAAGAATAAGAGGTCTTAAACCTTACAGGGATTATACAAGTGGTGTTTGGATATGCGTTTTTAGTTTATTTGGCTAACCTGCCTTTGCATATGATTTGGGGATTATATTGGGTCCCAAATAAGTTCTAGATAATGAGATTGATACTAGTTGCAACAAAACTGTTGATTAATTTGAATATTCAACCTTAAGGGGTAGAGTCACATCCAAACACTATTGAAATAGAGAATAAGTGGATAACAACTCATTGTTGACTCTAAAAAACCAATGTTACATTTATCACCATCAACACAAACACAAGTAGTGTAAAAGCATGTTTACTAATCGTATTATATAAAAAGGTTAGCTTTCCTGCGGATTGTTGTTTGAAATGTTAGCTTGAACTAGAAATCCCTAACATGACCCATTATGAATATTGGATCATATTTTTGTTTTGTTTCTGTGATTCTTGTTTGTTTTGTTGGTTGTTTTAGGCTGCAAACTATTTGAACATCAAGAGCCTACTCGATCTCACCTGTCAAACAGTGGCTGACATGATCAAGGGCAAGACTCCTGAAGAGATTCGCAAGACTTTCAACATCAAGAACGACTTCACCCCCGAGGAGGAGGAGGAAGTCCGCAGGGAGAATGCTTGGGCGTTTGAGTAAAAATTTTCAAACCCCTAAATTGTCTATATATATTAAAAGACCATTTTAATGTTAGGGGGTTTTATGCTTTTTCTTTTTATGAAAACAAAACCTTTGAACACTGCTAAAGTCGTTAAATATGTAGTGAATGCTTATGTTATGTTGAATCTGGTTCTCGTCTTGTGGTTCGGGTTAAATATTGGCCCTGCGCCCCTGCTTGTTATTTGAACAGCCGAAACGCTCTTTTGATTCTCATCTTCTGGTTGGGTTTGAGATTTTGTTCGAGTTCATAAATTCTTGTTTCGGGTTTATATTAAGATTGTTTTTCTTGGCTTCGATGTTGAATAGTTTTTTTAGACATTTTTTAGCACTATTTTGAACTTTTTGATGGATACTTTTTAGCTATTCGAGCCAATAAGTTGAGTTTGAAATTTTCTTCTAGCATAACACAGATGATTGATGCTTGATGAGCTTAAGCGCTCGAACTCCTTTGCATGGTGTTGTAACTAATTTCAAGCTTTATATGTGTTAACTGAAATTAGTTTCATTTTTTTGGATTGTACCGTTACCTAAATACTAATGTCTTCGAAACTGGCTGTGTCGGTTCAACCGGAGACTGGTTTTAAAAAATCAGGCAACTCATCTATAACATGAGTGATTGAACTGGTGATCGAAGCAAGAGCTTGAAACCGATATGGTCAGTCCAATCATTTTTTAGACCCTAGGTAGAAAATTGAAAAAGGGACCTGTAAAGTAATTGGAAATAATTCAAATATGTAAATTTTACATAGAATATATATGTTCCTGAATGAAGATTATGAAGAATAACGAACAAACTTATTTTTTATTTTCATTCAAAATAATAGCATTATCATTCAAAATAATAGCATTATCATTCAATTTCCTTTGAACCTCGTTGAATTTTTTTTTCTATTCAATTTCCTTCCTTTTCATTTGTTTTTTGCTACCAGATAAATATTTTTTAGGAAACAAGATTGAAGCCAAGACAAACAATTAATGAGATAATCAATATGCCAATATTACTCTTTCAAGCATAAAGTCACAACTCACAAGCAATAAACTATTTAGCAATTTAGTACTTAGTAATTTAGCACTAGTAGTATAACAAATGAAGGATTCACATATTAGAAATCATAGTCTGTAACGTCCCAAGGTTCAAAATTTAATTATTTGCTTGAGTGTATACATGTGTAGGTTGCTTTTGTGTAAGTATACTATGTGATCTAAAAGTCCAGGGACTTAAAGTGTTAGTTTTAAAGCTGACTAAGTTTAGGGTCCTTTGTGTCATTCTTGAATATATATATATATATATATATATATATATATATATATATATATATATATATATGCCTAGAATTTGACTTTAGTAGTCAAAGATAGAAAAATTCTCAGACAATTGCAAACCACAGCAACTAGCCTTTGTTCTTGCCAAGCTCTGATTTTTGTGTCAAGATTAGAGTGCCATAGTATCAATTAAACTATCACAAGTAAGCAAGGTATGGATTCTTTATGTTCTAGTGTGTTTAGAAGCTATAAACATGGCTCCATGGTGGAACCTATATTCAATTCATGTAGATAATGTTTTCTTTTGATTTGGTTAATGTTTTTAGCTGTATGGGGTGTAGGAAAACACCCCTAGTTGTTCTGAATCGGTTTTGAGTCGAATTCCTAGCCAAAACAGCGACTGTGAGGAAACACAGTCGGCTGCAACTGTATGGTACACGACCAGTGTACGTTTTGGGATGGCGTGTAGCCAGCCCGTGTAGATGTAACACGACCCGTGTATAGGTACACGGCCCGTGTAGTAACCTAGGGCGGTCATAGGCCATGTAGGGATACATGGTCGTGTAGTATGGCGGTGCACGGCCCGTGTACAGGTACACGGCCCGTGTAGAGTGTTGGTCAAACACATGCCATGTAGCCTGGCCCAGGTCGTGTAGGGTGCAGGGGACACGACCCGTGTAGACCTCAGTTCAGGGCAGAGTTTCAGGTTTATAACACTTTGTTATGTTATTATATAGGAGAATTATTGGATACAACACTGTTCGCTTAATCATTTACCACAGTAGCTAATTCAGGTGAGTATACTATTCTCTTGCATGAACATAACATGATATTAATAGTTGAACGGTATGATAACCGTGTTATGCGTTTTATCTGTATTGGATGCGAGGCATCCTGGGGAGTTGTTACTCCTATTAGTTGGATGCTAGCCATCCTGGGGAGTTGTTACTCCTATTAGTTGGATGCTAGCCATCCTGGGGAGTTGTTACTCCTGTTAGTTGGATGCGAGGCATCCTGGGGAGTTGTTACTCCTGATAATTGGATGCAAGACATCCTGGGGAGTTGTTACTCCTGTTAGTTGGATGCGAGGCATCCTGGGGAGTTGATACTCCTGTTAAACCAGCACTATAACAATTTATGCAGATTTGCAGGTGATTCTATACAGGTGTGAGACATCCTGAGAAGAATTTTTTTCTGGTCTTTTATCGCCAATTTCTCGTAGTATGCTCACTAAGCGTTAGCTTATGTTTCAGTTTTGTTTGTGCAGGTTCCGCGGGTTCCAGCAAGGGTAAGGCCCCAGCTTCTTGATTCACTGGATAGCTTCTGGTTTTTGAGAAGAACTTAAACACTACTTTTGTAAGATATTAGTATATGTATCAGAAACTTAGTTTTTTTGTAAATAACAGATGTAACTTTTGAAGAGTAAGTCCTTAAATTATATTTCTGAGTTAATAGTAAAAAGTGGTGTTACATAGTCATTAGTCAAATTCACAGATCAAATACTGAAGACAAATTCACAAATCATAAAATTACAGTCAAATAATAATTAACAAATAAACTTATAACTCATTAATAGAGAAAATATGATATGCAATTAGGCAAATAAACTAAAAGATAAATAATTAAAGAAAGTTATACATCTGAGGGCTTAGACTAGTCGATGAATTGATGAAACAAGATTGATAGCCGAAAAGCAAGCTCTATACCTTTAAATGATTCTAATTCAGAGGCTCAAAACCCAAGGAAACATTGACAAGCCAGATATCCAGAAAACCATAAAACAGACTAAATCAGGAAATTTCTAATTCAGTTTTCTAAAGTAATTGAGTAACTGGATAAGGAAGAACAAAAACTTACAAACAAGAAATTTCTAATCGAACAACTTTTTTTTTCGTATTATGTTGATGAGATGATTAGCATAATTCTCGATGACCTGATGAACAAAAAATCAGAGTTCATAATATCTTGAATGTTTGTTTTGGTGATGACGCCGATGAGGATGAGACGATGATGAGGAATGCAAAGGCGAAGGAGATGAATGGAGAGTTGGAGCCCCCATCGGTTCTTGCATCTTTCGTTCTTTCTCCTTCCCAATGAGCGTCACTTCAAATTTCCGTCTTTTTTCAATTTCACACGAAAACAAAAAACAAATCCCGCTTATATAGTTGCCGGTCTACATTCTAGTCCCTTCTAACGATTTTTGGGCCTAACCCTTTTTATTTACTGGGGTTATTACATATATATGAATAGGCTTTATTTTATTATGGGCCCCTTGAAATTTTAGGCCTTGAAAGGTTGCTCTTGAGGGGCAGACCTTGGAAACAGATGTACCAACTATGAGGGTTGATTAGGTTTTCTTTTTCTTTGTTTTTTTTTTGCTTTTCATATATTATTAGGTTATTTTTAAATGATTAATGTAGTAAAAACTTGAAAATCTTTACCTATATATGATGGAGAATGTTTCTTTTTAAATAAATTTAGTTTTTAGTTTTTTTTATATATTTTTTCTATATAATTAATCAAACGGATGTAATCGGTGAACGACCACTTCGAATAGCGGTCTAATTTTTTAAACCATGATAAAGTCCTTCGCAACTATCTTTATGGACAATGGTCTAGTTTTCAGAAGTAGACTGATAAGTTAGTTTATCCATAGAGGATAGGTTGTATTTCTTGTTTGTAAAAATCGTTTATAGCTATTTTCTTCGGTTTAAATGAAATTTCGAATTGTATTAAATCCTTGTTTAATTATTATCATCTATTATTGTTTAATTATACTCAATCATCATTTCATAATAAAAATACGAACACAAAAATTAATAAATAAAAAGGCTAATATCCTTTGACAAATGACAACTAATCGTATAGATTTTATAAAATGTTTTTTACAATCACAAGTTTTAAGTTTATCCTATTTTAGACGTGAACTATATATAGTTTTACATCAAACTGCTAGCAGGGCTTTGTGGCCGATCCAATGTTCCATTATGGGAGGCAATGAGTAGTTTCTTTCTAATTGTACAATAACATAATGTCGTATAATTGTAAAATTATAATGAACCCTTTGGTGTTGAAACTCTTTCGGACCTTTTCATAGAAGAAGACAAGTTATAAAGCCTTCACTATTGAAAAGTTAAGGATCGTACCAAATCTGTTGGCTATCAAAATACTTTTCTTAGATATAATCATTTCAATAGTGCTGACGATTGTAAAAAGGACAATGAATTAAAGTACTTCATCGAATCCATCAAACTCTGGCATATGCATCATATTAACTCAATAAGTCATCTTGAAATTATGTGATGTATGGATGAAAGATTGTTGGAATTACTTTCATCAATAAACTATGTTACATTGGTGGTTTCTTGTTCAATTCGATATGAACATTAGCTCACTACCCACTTCAAGAAACAAGACACTTACTTGATAGCTTTCTTGATCCTCTTAAAAATTCGCTTAGAAACATTTAAAGAACAAACGGTTTACTTTATTTTTGTCTTTGATCAAGTATATGAATTAAGGATTGACTAAATTAACACCCCTAAGTTATTAAAAAAACACCTTCTCAAATAAAAGTTAAGAGTGATTGATACGATTATTAATTTAATTACTCTTTAGATTCTTTTACCTTCCAAATAAAAATTATAATTGTAAATAAGATTATTAATGCAATTACTTTCTAAATTTCTTTTACTATAATTAAGTTAGGATGTAACAAACAGTTTTATAATAATTAAATGAGTATTTTTGTAACAAATTTCTTCAAGCAAAAGAAAGTGTAAATAAATGATTCACATAAATTCAAAAATATGGGATATAATATTAGAATATAAAAAGTATTATTCAAATGTAATCCTCTATATCTATAACATATGTTTTCGGATTACTAGATTTCAGTTATCTATAATATTTTAGACGTGACAAGTAGTTGTTTATTTAAACTTGTATCTCTCGTTGTGTTCACAAATAAGTGTGACGTAAGACACCATACCTTCCTTTTTCTTTGAGTTTTTTATTACTATGATATAACCAATAGATAATACCGTGTTTTGCATTTGTATGATCAGCTCTTCATGGGACAAACACAACTCTGATTTAAATACTCTTTGTTAATGAATTAGTAAATGTTATGAAGATAAAAAAGTATTAACATCATCATAAGTATTATACCCGAACAGTAAAAAATGGTTATGTCATATTAGTGATTTTATTACCTTCATTCGACATATACTATATCAAAACTATAAAGTTAGACGAATAATAATTACTTATTAAGTAAAACATAAAATCTAAATTGTGAATAAAAATAAAATTTTATAAAATAAAGTTCATAGTGACATATTATTTTGAAATATGTTAAAGAGTTTTGTTAGATAAAAAATGTTTTTAAATAAACATAGATTAAGAAAGAATACATTTTTTAATAAAAAAGAGTTAATTACATAAATGGTCTTTGTGGTTGTCATGAAATTTCATTTTTAGTTTTTTAACTTTAAAATTTACGAAAATAATCATTGTGGTTGTCATTTGTTTCACTTATGACCCTTTAGGCTAACTCATCTTAACTATAGTTGTTAAAGTAAGGACAATTTTGTCATTTCTAAATTCTAAATGATAACTCAAAAAATGTATAAGAATACATTTTTTTAATAAAAAAGAGTTAATTACATAAATGGTCCTTGTGGTTTTCAAGAAATTTCATTTTTAGTTTTTTAACTTTAAAATTTACGAAAATAATCATTGTGGTTGTCATTTTGTTTCACTTCTGAACCTTTAGGCTAACTCATCTTAACTATGGTTGTTAAAGTAAGGACAATTTTGTCATTTCTAAATTCTAAATGATAATTCAAAAAATGAATACAAATACATGTATACCCAGATTACACATAAGCTAAAACATGGATAAAAGTCAAATACATGTATTTGTATATAATTAATAAAAAATCAACGTCTAATGTGTGGTCATCAAATACATTCACTGGTTTTGTATCTGGAGTTGTTTTAGGAGATATTTAAAACAGAAAATGAGAGTGTGTGATTATCTCTAAGGCAAGCCTTTAACAATTAATTAGGGCATGAAATGGATTCACAGTCCGTTGAAATTTGGAGTTGAGATTCAGCAAGTGTGTGATTATTGAATGAGGAAGATAACCACTGAAGTCTGAACCTTGATGGAATGATCCCATTTGTTGACGTTGTGGACGGCGAGCACATGAACCTGACTTCAGGCGGCGAGACATGAACCCATAGCTTATCACTCTGACTCTTGGGTGACAAGGATGTGGCGGTGGGACAATGGTGGTAGAAATTAGAGAGGTATCGGCGGTGGCCTTCAATGGTGGTGTGGAGGTCATCTGTAGAGGTGGGACAACGGTCGTCGGTTGGTGGAGGTTGAAAGACACAAAATTTTATACAATCAGATGTCCAGATTAGATGGTCCCAACAGTGCGAGAAGGTAGCCTTTCAGCTACGATGGTGGTCACCGGCAGATGGTCGTTGGCAGTGTGAGAAGCTTAGGGAGGGAGAGAGAGGCAATATCTGTTGGTTCTATGTAGATAAGACACAAATTAATACGATATTACTAATAATAAATAAACCCATAGGATCACACATTTACAGTCAATAGACATCAATTACATATTTGAATATGATTTAAATATGTTTCCAACTCATTATATGTATAGGTTTATATGAATTGTTGTATATTATTATTTATGTGAAATAATAATATTATTCTTATATACTGACATAAGACAATGTATATCAAATACATAAATATAAACATATGATTATATATATATGTATGGATATATATATATATATATAGGAATGAGATCAAATAAAAAGAAAATTAAAGTAAAAAGTGTAAAAGGGGTGATTATTTGATCATTTTTCGATATATATATCAACTGATAATCGTTAGTTCATCATCTTTATTGATTAAACCTAGTTCTTCATCAATTTCTTTTTGATTTCAAATACAGATTTTGAAAACAAAATTTTGGAATAATTTGTTGATGAACAAAATACTTTCATCTAAAAAGTGATGAATATGTTGGATTCATCAAAAAGAAATTGATGAAGAACTAGTTTTAATCAATAAAGATGATGAACTAACGATTATCAGTTGATATATATATCGAAAAATGATCAAATAATCATCCATTTTACCCTTTTTACTTTAATTTTATTTTTACTTGATCTCTACCCTATGAATATATATTTGTTACAAGTAAGTTGTTACTAGTAACAATTATATAAATGCATGTATATCCTTGTTACAAGTAAAGAGTTACTAGTAACAAACAAGTATGTATATAAAATACATGTAGATGTATTTTATACGATGTATGACAAGTCTAGTATTATATTTTATATATTTACAAGAATAAACTAGAATTGCTTACATGTATCACAAAGGGGGTCCATTTTGAGATTGCTTGAAAAATGGACTAACCAAGACATGTATGTATGGAGCTAATGGAGAAGCAAGAAGCAAGAGGGGACCCTCCGCTCTTGAATTTCGGCCAAAATAGGAGTAAAGGGGGCCTCTTTCTTGTTGTTTCACTTCTTGGCTTTTTATAGTTCATGCATGGTTCTTTTTTTACTAACTTACATGCTACCACCTTTGGTTCTTCTTTAGAAAAGTTCTAAGTGTTTTGAAACTTGAATACATTCTTACTTATTAGTATTAGTGTTCTTCAAGTAAGCCAAGTGTTGTACTACAATACATACTCAAATATACATCTAGTTCAAAAAAGAAGACAAGGTTGTTGCCTTGCTTGCTTATAAGCTTCAAGAGTTGGAGAGACTAGCATCTTGAAGGTGTTGGACTCATTGGCTAGTGGATACCTTGGAGGAAGTCTTCTCTTGGCTTCTCATAGATCAACCACTTCACTAACGGTTTAATCACGCTACAAAGGTTGTAGGTCTAAACACTATGGTTGTTTTGTTTTGTTAAGGCTTGCATATGTATCATTGGTGGGGAGTTTAAAAAAGTTTAAAATTGTTGTTCATGCTTCTGTTGCTAAAATATATTTTGAAAAAACGACAAACCCCAACAATTTCTCACGGTTCTATGAATATGGAGAGAGATAAGAGACACTGAAAAATAAAGTGAGAAGGACGGTGGTGGCTGTTGGGGAAATAATCACTTCACCCTAATAATCAACTCTGCCTATCCTAAAACATAGAATTTGATGATAACCAAACCCTACATTCAATATGACTTAGAAAGAATTCAAACATGTGTTGTTTGAATCAGTTTATGTAAACATATGCTAAGTATGGAACCATCAGCTGAGGAAAATAAGCCATCAGCTGAGCATCAGATCCTACTCAAAGTATCAGCCAAAGGATATCAGCCAAGGAGCATCAGATGAAGAATGCAAGTAAAGAAGACCATCAGCTGAGAAAAACAGTCTATCAGCTGAGTAAACAGTTTGATCAGCTGAGTGAAGAAAGTGATCAGCTGAGTGAAGAAAGTGATCAGCTGAGTGAAGAATTTGATCAGCTGAGTGCCTACTCTATCAGCTGAGTGAACAATTGGATCAGCTGAGGCCCAGAGCATAAACTAAGTAAGTCTTTCTTTACACAAGTCATCTCCCCTTATAAACTGATGTATTTGATTCTTGATCAACTGATCATACAAATACATGAGCATTATGTCCTCCTAAGCTTACTATTGATCAGCTGATCATCTATATGATCAGCTGAGCAATATGTGTCAACTGAGTCCTAGCAAAAAGTGATCAACTGATATATTTTGTCAACTGTGTAGTGAATATCAGAGTTCCTTGTACAATCTGTTAGCTGAGTCGTGAAAAATGTCAAATCTACTCTATCTTTTCAGATTGTAAGTCATATGTAAAAGGCAGAACATGTGTTGTTCTATTATGCCTTAGATCTTTGTTTGTAAAAGTAAAATGCACTTTTTGGATCAAGTATGAGACAAAAAGGTTTGATCTTATCCTCTGGAAAAGGATAATGATACCTCAAACAGACGAAGATCTTGAAGATTTGTTCAAGCAACTAAGTATGGCTGGCAATCCCATACTTGGTAAAGTCAAATCAATCAGAAGCATGATGTTGATTAAAGTACAATCATGGAAAGGGAAAGATACTTCTACACGACAGTAGATGTGGACTTTAATATTTTATATTGTGAATGGGTTGCACTTTTGCAGAAAAGTACAATTACTTTTATCATACATTTGATTAAAGTAACTTTACTTTTCACCCACTACCTTTACAATTAAAATATTTTATTTCCACATCCTCTTGGTCTCTTACCTTCATGCAACCGGATCCACCAAGACTTCTATATATACTCATGCATGGTGGACATGCAAAAAGAGAACACTACACAACACAACAAAGTGAAGTCTCTACTACACAAAAAGAAAATCTCATCAGTTGAGAAATTTCGTAGAGTATAAGCATTGTGTAGAATCAAACTTGTTCATGTGTTGAACACTCTAAATACATTAGTTGTTTTAGAGTTAGCTTGTCTATGTGTTAGACAAATTGATTGCCACTTTTTATTGTACTTAGAATTTCCGCTTCTAGTACATGTAATTCTTGATTCATATCAATAAGAATTATATAAAAGTATATAAGTGTGTCTTTAATTTTTAAAAGCTAAAGTTTGTATTCAACCCCCCCTTCTACAAACATTTGTTGTTGCGTACTCAATCTGGGACTAACAGTGGCCAACAGAGGAGAAGGCAGAAGAAGGGATAATGGTGTGGTCGCATGGTGGTGGCCGGCGGATGAGGTGGTGAGAAGTCAGAAGAAAGGATGATGGTTTGGTCGCATAGTGGTAGCCGGCGGAAGGGGTGGTGGTATTGGTGGATTGAAGAAAGAGAAAGAAAAAGGTGTTTGGATTTTATGGAAGAGGTGTTTGTTAACATAATATTTGGTGAATGGTAATGGGATATTTATTTGAAGAGAGATGGTCTATTTGGTAACAAGTATAAAGTGTAAAAAAACGAAGATACCATTTGACTAACGGTTAAAATTAACATAAGTTAGACTAAAGGACTAAAAGTGAAACAAAATGATAATCACAATGACTGTTTTTATAATTTTTAAAGTTAAGGGATTAAAAGTACAATTTCGTGACAATCACAAAGACCATTTCTATAATTAACTCTCTAATAATATCACATCAAAAGATAAAATCAATAGAAATAACAAAAAAAAGAAGCAAATTATACCCATTTGGGTGTTTTACGTTGATAATTAAATCCTTTGTTAATTTATGTTAAAAATCTAAGACAAAATACGGTAATAAAATCTTTATTTAGTGTGTTTTTAGGGGTGTTAATTTAACAACACAAAAAAAATTCCAAATTAATCGAATTTGAGATGTTACATAATTAATAAGCAGAATAAAATTTCAAGCTTGAAATTAATGACGAAGATTGATGCTATCTGCCATGATTTTTAAGTTAATGGATTAAATGTAACGCCCCAAATTTTGAAAAGTAATACAATATTAAATAAAACACATTTAATAGATATACATTTATTTTAAAACATACGCGGAAGCATTTTTCTAATAAACCAAGTTAGTGTCAAAAGATATATACACGAGTACATACTTAGTGTACTTTGATAGTCAAATAATTACAAACTGGGCGTTAAGTTGTTTTCAAAAAAGTAACCAAAAAGCAGTCAAACAGGAGCCTTGCCCTTATCCTTGCCGCGTCCTGCAAAAGTTTTAAAAACAGTATCTGATAAGCTACGAGGGCTTAGTGAGCATTCCAAACTAAACATCATATAAACACACGTATAGAATCATATAAAGATAGTACACGTATGTCAAATAATAAATGCTAGCCACTGGTTCTAGACCCAGGGCAGCCACCTTTGTAACAGTACTGTATCACCTTTGAACCTTACTGCACATAGCAGTTCGGTTTATATACACATATGAATAACATTACATGTCTGTAATATGATATAATAGCATACATGCTGCTGATGTGCGATTTACGTACCAATTTTAAATTTATAAAAACCGTATATGTTTTAAATACGACACAATAGGCAAGTGTACCTAATCGTGTAGCAGTATAGAAAATAAGTACGGGTGTCGAACTCTCGGGAACGAGTATGATTTTAGTACAACTAGACTAATTAATTATTAAACTAATAAAGATAAATAAAAGGCAGAATAAGCAATAAATGGGGGAAATTATGATATCAACACTAAAGCGAGCTAATTCCAAACCTTAATCCCAAGACCCGCCAACAGGAATTAAAAAGCTAGAATCGAGAAATCAAATAACTATAAGATTCAAACAATCAAGAAGTAAAGCATCTCTGCTCGGACAATAGAGTCCCCTATCAAATCAGCAGATCTCAACGAAGTGCAATGGACAACACATAACAATATACCGATTCCTAAATTGGCTAGATCTCATGGTCAGACTCACTAGCCCTATAGTTTCAAAGCAATCAACTCAATGGTCATGGAATTAATTAATTCAACAACTAGACAATAGATTCGAATTATGCTAAACAAAATCAATCAACTACCCAAGAATGGTCATCAAAGGCAATTGCAAGCACATTAAAGTTCAAATCTTTAAACCTAACCCTAGGATATGGTCAATCACTAGTTACGAATCCTAATGGTCATAGAAATTCATAATTCAAGCAATCAAAGGAAGAATGGTCATACAACCTATGAAAACTCAGCAATAGGAATCAAGATCAAAACTTTAACACACCTGGATCTTTGAAATACCTAGAACATAACAAATATATCATTACATGTCATCCAAACATTGAAATCTAGCTAATTATCAAGGTTTATCATGTCTAAGCAGAGATAACAGGGTGTTTAACCCATAATCGAAGGAATACAGCAAAAGAAACACAAATACAGTATACTAGTCATGATGAAAAGCAAACTAATGTGTGAATCTATGATGAAAACCTCAAATCTTCACTCCCAAAAGGTTAAATCCTCAAGCTTCTTCAAGATCTCTACTTCAAAGCTCCAAAATCTCTTCTGGGACGTGTCTAGGGCCGGCTGGAAAGGTTACCATTCCTTTTTTCGATAGAAAGTTGTCTATTTATAGAGTTGGATTCCAGCCGGGAACGCGTCGCGTTAACGCCTTGGACGCGTCGCGTCTTAACAGCCTTGCCCGACAAGTTCGCTTGAATTCAACATAACGCGTCGCGTTTGTCCCTCCGACGCGTCGCGTTCTCGTATTTTCAGACTTTATGATTTTTCGTTGTTTCTCGAGTCTTTTTCTGCCTTTTTCGCTTAAACTCTCGCCATTGAGTATTTTATGACCTGTGAATGATAATTACACACTTTAAGTACCATTAGCCATCATTTAAAAAGATATTTAACATTTAAGTTCCATTTATCGCAACGAATATATATTTAAATAACGCGACATCACTGCAGATATGAAGTGAAGTCTAGAAGACTCACCTTATGTTTACTTATGATATGATATGATCCACAATTGAGTATGATTCAGAGATTAGGTCCACAATTAGCTTCTACAATGTAATATTGATAGTATAAACATTAATATATATGCTTGAGGACCAAACTGAACTAAACAGGGCTAAGGCACGGCCGTACCTTTCAAAGGCACGCCCGTGCTTGCAAACCTAGGCACGGTTAAACTCTCCTCAGACATGGGCGTACCTATCCTGCAGTCACGCCCGTGCCTTGCTAAGGTACGCCCGTGCCTATGCCTGAAAGCATGGGGGTACCTGAAGAACTAGGGTTTGCCACGGGACGAAAGGCACGCCCGTACCCTCCTTGGGTACGCCCGTGCCCTCCCCTGGTCTGCATAGTTCTGACCGACAGAAACTGTGTTTCCGGCCAAAAATACCACAAACTCAACTTTAATCATTCTAAAACATATATGGGGTGTTTTCCTACACCCACAACAGCTAATAAACATAACATACTACTAATAACATGATTTGATCCTTATGATCAATCTTTAACCCACTAGAACATGAAGAACTTATATTTAATCCAAATTTCATACCTTAAGCAAGCAAGGTTAATTTGATGCTAACCAACTGAAGTAATTGCTAAGTTTAGATGTCCAAAATCTCCAGAACTTAAAGATGATCAACTGTGTTTTGGGTTTGCAAGAGAGAAAATGTTCATGCTAATTAACCAATAAGTCTTTATATATATCTATAAGTTTGATATATAGCACAAATGGTCCCTGCACTATTTTAACTTATAATATGACAATTTTAGCCCATCTAGTTTTATAAACACATCTAATCTCATAAAGGCAACTTACAATGATATCTAACACTTTCTATTAAATAATAATTTAAGGCTTTCGAACCTTGGGTGTTACATTAAACATAGGGTAAAACTATTTAGATCCCCTTGATTGTCTAATTTGACTCCGTTGATGTGATATATGTGAGTGTATGACCTGTATTGAAAATTTTAATTAATTGATATGACATGTCTAATATGTAAGAGTGAGAGAGTTCAAATAGTAGCACCATTAAACATAACAAAACTCATAACGCAACATGTTATGGCAATAACACTACTCCAAAGTGCTAGTTATCACATGTCATAACAAATTATTTCCGCTGGATTTTGTCTATGACGAGGATTTCTCCAAAGTGCTAATTATCACATGTCATGACAAATTATTTATGCTCGATTATGTCTATGACGAGGATTTCTTATTTTTTTAATGTATGATTTACAACGAATGCAGTTTTTTACGGGTTTAATTAAAACAATAATTATTATTATTATTTTCATATTTAATGATAAGTAAGTGATACTATTATGAAACTCATATATTTAAAGAAAATAGTAATAATGTCATCATTCCATTTTAAGATTTTTTTCCACCAGTTATCTTCTTTTATTTCCTAAAATAGCTAACGAATAAAGAGTTTCTTAGACCACCCGTAGTGGTGGCTCGTCATCCACCATGACAAGCTCGTGACCCGGCTTCCCCCATTACGCATAGTTCGTTGTTCGCTCGTTATAGGTCTGTTCCTCACCACCACAACAAGCTACAACACCTCAAACCTCTTTTTTATTTATTTTGTTTGTGAAAATGAAAATGGGTGATGATATAGTGGTTAGTTATATATATCATGACTATAGCTATTTAGTTATGACAATGTCATAAGTTGAATAGTTTATGTGATAGTCATGACTATGGGTAGTTTTACATCAAAAGCCTATCAAAGAGAATTTGGGCACGGATCCTAAAGAGGAATAGGTTACCAACACATCAAAGGAAATTGTTATTATTATAAAAGTAAAGGATATATCTAATGTATTAGTAACAATCCTCCTACCTTCTCTTCTATTTGACTCGTATTTAAGATCCAAAAAAATCTCATACCCGAATTTTCATTCATAGGACATAAATACAACATATCTCCTTTTAAACTCTCGTTTTCTTCTATTTCACTCCGTTGGAAGAAACTCTATGATATTCAAGTTTTGATACAAGACCAATTCACGATTATGAAGGTATGTGATCTTCCATGCAATGTATTGTACTATTCTACCATCATTTTCTTTCTAATTACCACAAAGTCTGTCATAATAAAAAAACCCATAATTTTAGCTATGTAGTCTATTGAATACAAAATCATTCAACTTCGTTTTACCCACTTTAATGACTATTCGTTATCATTTTTCTTTAAAACTTATCTTTCGTTATATATTGCTAGGTAAAGTTCTAGATCCGATTGATTTGGGGAAGCCAAATTGTTTCTCATTAACACAAAATATTTCATCATTCTTCAATAACAATCTAAAAAATCAATTCAGCCTTATAATAATTCTAATGGACCAAAAGGTAATCTTAAATATATATAATTTGTATAGTCCCATTTAACTTTTTCATATTTTGCATTACTTCATTAAAGCACCCTTTAAAAATTTTACAATATAAAATAAAAGATTGAAATTAATTTAAAATTTAATTCAACTATCCTTTGTTTCTATACATGTTAGCACTATCCATATCTTTGGTAGACGGTAGTAAACTTCCTAGGCTTTTCTTTTCCATCCAGGGTTCTCATCATCCCCACAAATTTTCGACCAGAATTCCGGCCGATCAGACCACCATGTCTTCAAAGACAATAGTTCTGAAGAGCACCGACGGCGAATCCTTCGAGGTGGAGGAGGCGGTAGCGTTGGTATCCCAAACGATCAAACATGTGATCGAAGACTGTGAGGACACTGAAATCCCCATCCCTAATGTCACAAGCAACGTCCTATCTAAGGTCATCCAGTATTGTAAAATGCATGTCGAATCACCCAAAAACGATGAGGAAGGACTGAAATCGTTTGATTCGGAGTTTGTTAAAGTGGATCATGCGACTCTCTTCGATCTTATATCGGTTCGTTCCTTCTCGTTTCCGCTATGTTTAATTCAGGTTTATGATTATTGTTGTTCGGTTAGACTTATATTTGATCTGTGACTGGTGCTCTGTTTTAATTGCTTAACAATTTCATGTCAATTTGAGGGCCATATGTTCTTAATCAAAGGTAAATTAAGATAGATACAACCAGAAATTGGAGAAGGAAAATAGATGCAAGGTGGAAAGAGAAGTCTTAAACTTTACAGTAATTATACGACTTGTGTTTGGATATGGGGATTATACAATCTAGTGTTTTGAGAGAATATCTCCATTCATTTTCTAGTCTTTAGATTATATATTTAACCAGCTTTTACATATGATATGTTGACTATATTGGGTCAAATAAGTTTTGAATAAGGAGATTGATACTACTTACAAGTTATAGAAGCATGTTTTATAATTGTAACATATAAAAAGGTTAGCTTTCTTGTGGGATTGTTGTTTGAAATGTTAGCTTGAACTAGAAGGTTCCTAAATCATGATGATACTAATGTTGTATCGGGCAGGACTCTCAGACGGCTATGAGCGGACAATAGAGTGTGTAAGATATAGCTATGTTTGATTTGTTTATATGATTCAAGATTGTTTTGTTGGTTGTTTTAGGCTGCAAACTATTTGAACATCAAGAGCCTCCTCGATCTCACGTGTCAAACAGTGGCTGACATGATAAAGGGCAAGCCTCCTGATGAGATTCGCAGTTTTTTCAACATCAGTGACGAGTTCACCCCCGAGGAGGAAGAAGAAATTCGCAGGGAGAACGCCTGGGCTTTTGAGTAATAATTTCTATCCCCTAAATTGTCCATATATATATATATATATATTGAAAGATCGTTATAATGATAGGAGGTTTAATACTTATTTTTAAGAAAATGAAACCTTTGAACCTTGTTAATGTTGTTAAATATGTGGTGAATGTTTTTCTTATGTTGAATCTGGTTCTCGTCTTGTGGTTGGGATTAAATCTTTGTCCTTGCTAGTAATCTCGACAACTGAAATGCTCTTTTTATTCTCATCTTGTGGTTGGATTATAGATCGGATACAATTTAAGTTTGAGTTCTTAAAATCCTGTTTCGGAATTAGTATTCATATAAAGTTTGTTTTACTTATCCTAGATGTCATAGGATCTTTCCAACTTTTTTGAGCATGAACTTTTTGACAAATAATTTTTAACTCTTCGAGCTATTACATTAAGTTTGAATCTTTCTCATGCTATATGGTTTGAATTAGCATAAGAGTGTAGGGAGTGGAGAGGCGTTTGGGTAAGGTTGATGCTCACTACAGGGGTGGTGGCTTGGCGTGGTGCAGTTTGGTAGTTGGTGAGACGTAGAGTCTGGAGTGGAATGAAAAGTGACAATTGAGTTGTGAAAATGAAAATCTGATGTGACGGTGTGATAGGAGGTGGTAGATCACTCTTAACACACTTGAATGTTGATTGATGCTTGTGGAGCTTAAGCACGGGAACTCTTGTGCATTGTGTTGTGACTAATTTCAAGCTTTATTATATTTTAAATGAAATTATTTTAGTTTATGAGATGTATCATTGCCTAAAAAACCGTCGCATCATTTTAAAATGCTAATCTCACCGCTATTTGGAGAGTAGTTTACTTATGAAAACAAGACCGATAGTTACAAAAGTTAGGAGTTGTTTGTTAAGACGGAATTATTAAGTCCTGAATGATTCAAAAGCTCTGTATGAAACTGCGCCTAAATGGGACATGATTACCATTTAAACCTTAATAGTGATTTATTAGATTATAAGATAAGATATGTTTGTTTAACAAGACAACATGTGAAAGAAAGGATATTCAAAGTAAAATAATTGGTGCTTAATGATTTAGAATTAACATTAAAGTAGAATGATTCAGCATGGTTCAGCGTTTCATTCAGCACAGATTTCATTCAGATGTGACAATCAAACATGCTGAATGCTGAATGATTCAGCATTCAACGCTAAATGGTTTCATTCAGATGTGACAATCAAACATGCTGAATGCTGAACGATTCAACATTCAACGCTAAATGGTTTCATTCAACAGAAAGCAAACAGCCCCTTAGCTGCTTAGCCATTGAAGATAACTTCTATTAGTTTACATTTTTAACAGACCAATATTTGTTATATTTCTTGTATTACCTTTGTATGGTATACTACAAAATAGGGGTGAGCAGAAAAAACCAAACCAATATAACAACCGACGGTTTTGGTTTAAAAAAAACGAAGCGAACCGTTCCAAACAAAATAAATATTGACTTTTCCATTTACACAACCGCTCCCCGTTTACATTAGGGTTATACCAAAGAGGCCTCGCACTGATTCATATATCTTTCGTAGTTGCAACTTTGTTTGGTCGTTGGACTACTCAATTAAGTTCACCTACATCACTTCATTTTGAGTCGACGAGTTCATTTCCCGATTTATCCATTTCCTACTTAATATAGAAATTCATTTCTAGTTGTTTATCTCGATTTCCGGGTTTTAGTTCTCTGAGTTGTATGCAGTTCATCTGTAGTTGGTTGTTCATCTCGATTTCAGTTTTGATAATATGTTATATATCATTTTGCTTTGAGTTTTGGTTTGTTTCAACTTTGATTTTAAAGTTTAAACATTTGACAGACATTTTAAATGTAACAATTGCAATATATAGCTTGAATTAGGTGGAGAGTTTTTAGGTAATAATTCACAAATAAACGATGTAAATCTTGTAAATACAATCAACTCAAGATGTTCATGCAATATAGTTTTATGCCATTTCTATAATATCAGTTAGCTATCATAGAGATTGTAGCTTTATAACATAATTGTATGAATAATACATATCGGTACAACTCATATGAGTTTGAGAATGATATAAGAAACTCATATACAGGATGTTTGTTCTGCATCTATAATAATGAATTGATTTTTTAAATTTCTGATACACTTTTGTTAAATGGATTATTCATATAACGACTTAAGATTAGAGTAAATGATAATACTGATGTATTATTCGATTACTTTTTTGTAGAAGTTTTATGTAAATAAATTCCATTGCTTTTAACGCTAAAGAATAATAGAAGAATATTTAAATATATAGTAATTTTGAAAAAGAAAAAACATTATGAATTGAATTTTATGACAAATGCTTATATAGTTGTAAATGAGAAATATTGGGATAACTATTCATTGCACTATATATTGTTGGATTTCTTAGTAAGCTTGTCATATAAACTTATAGATATAAGCATGTCGATATATATGACATATTAATAAATTTACAAACTTTAAGAAATTGTAAAGAAGTATAAAGTTATGATAGCTAGTAAGTGTTTTAAAAGTAATGATTAATATTAATGTCCAATAACTTTCTGTAGTTACATATATATTGTTAGCTTCCAATAATATATATATATGTTACAATAACTTTCTCAATAAAAGGGGTATTAATTGGTTTATTTGATTGTCTAATAAAGTTTGTCTAATTCAAGCCCAATCAAATTTAATTATTAGCCAAAAATAATATAAAAATGTCATATAAACAAACACTTCTTACTAATTAACTTTCAAATAGGAAATCAATAGCATCTAACATATGCCACATAGGATAAAAAAAGGTTTTAAGTTATAGAAGATATAGATTACAAAAATTGTGGTTTGCTTTGAGTTTTGCATTTAGTCTTTTAAGATTAAAAATTACCCCGATGGTCGTTGTAGTTGACATGCTGTTTCATGTTTAGCCTTTTACACTAACTTATCTCAACTTTAACCGTTAAAGTAAAGGGGACATTAGTTTGTGAGAATCCGCAGAATTTCACATAATTTGCATTTTAAAGCAACTTAAATACCATGATTGGTTATAAAGTAGGTAGGTGGGATTTGCATTTCAAATTTCTGAAATCCCTTGGGGGAGGGTGGGGTTTTGAAATCCCTTAAAGTAGGGATTCTTCATTACCGACACATTTCAGCCATGATGTCGATGCCGCCTCCACCGCTAGCCTCCCCACTAGTAACACCGCCTCTACCTTAAGCATCCCCACCGTCGTCCTCATAACTGATGCTGCCCCCACCTCCGGCCTCCCCACCACCATCGTCACCTTCGGCCGCCCCACCGCTTCCACTTCCACTTCCACTTCCACCCCCTTCCGTCACCAAGGCTGCCTCCATCTCAAGTTGTCACCGCTTCCACCTTTGGCCACCCCATCATCTCCGTGGTAGATTTCACCGATCCTCCATCCTCGGTTCCCTCTCGACGATTCAATTCCGATGGTTCTAGTGTTTGTTTATTGAATTTGACATAGGTTTCAAAATCCAAACAAACAGGTGATTGATTTTGAAATCCATAAACCAAGCACCTCCTAAGGGTATATATGTCATTTTTCACATTATCCTTATATATATTAATTTCCACCTACACCTCTCTCTAATTAACTTTCTCTCCATCACTCATTCACTCTCTCTGTAGTTAACTTAGTACCACCTCTTCACCTCTCTCATTCTCTCTAACCTAATCATTGAGTTTTCTTTTTACTAAGAAGAAACGATGAACAAAAGAAAACCTCAAATGAATAGGATAACTTACCCAAAATTGAAAAGCTAGGATAACTCACCCAAATTCTCTCAGGTGGCGTTTGGTTCACGGATTGTTTTGTGAAGGAATTGGAATGTAGGAAGGAATTGAAATTTGAAGGATTTGGATTTGGAATCTAAATCCTTGGCTCATTGTGTTTGGTTACCTATACATATGGAATTAGAATTCAATTCCACATCACATCTGACCAGACCTAAAACCACCGTCCATAACCACCGCCACCTCTCACCACCATCGTCGCCACCATCAGAGGGTGAATCGCCGCCCCTCTCGCCAACATCATCTCCACCATCGAAATCTATGTCTTTGTCGCCAGTCGAATCCTTCATCGTTGCATCCCTCTGTCGCCATCGAAGCGTTCATCATCGCCAGTCGAAGCCTTTATAGCCGGTCGCTAGTCAAAGCCTTCATCGTTGCATCCTTTTGTCGCCATCGAAGCCTCCATCGCCGGTCACTAGTCGAAGCCTTCATCTCCGCATCCCTCTGTCGCCATCGAAGCATTCATCGCCGTAGCCCTCAGTCGCCGTCGAAGCCTTTATCGCCGGTCTCCAGTCGGTGGCCTGTCACCAATCGCCGATCGGTGGCCATCGAAGCCTGCATCGAAACTTTTTTTGTGCCCTGATCGATATTTACATTGTTAGCAGTTAGGAAGGAATTTCAATTCCTTAGGTAATGAGAGGGAATCTACTTTCCCTTGGTTGAAGAAATGTTTCCCCACTCTTAAATTCCAATTCCATTCATCAAGTATAAACCAAACATGGTAATTTTTAGGAATTGGATTCCAATTCCTTCAAATTTCCAGACATTCCCTCCAACTAAACACCCCCTTAGTTTTTTTAACCCAAAACTGGACCTAGAATTGAATAGGATAATTCACCCAAAATCTCAAAATTTAAAAGAAGAAAAAGATCATATTTACAACATACCAGACTAGACGGGGATGATGATGGTGATGACGATGTTAAGAAACTCAAATCGCATTTGGAGAGATATGGGTTTAAACTTTTCAAGGCCATGGTGTGTCGTTGGTGATGGCGATGCAGTGACCAACGCCCGTGTGATGGTGGCAATGGTGTTACGTTAGTGGTGACCGGCGATGGTGTTGCGGGCCGAAATGTTGGTGATGGACCGTGAGAAGATGAGGGTTAAAGAGAAATCTTGTTTGATAACAAAAATAAACTTATGACTATAATATCTCATTTGTAACATTCAAATTTAACGATAGCTAGCATAAATGATTGAAAATGAAACAAAATGTCAATCACAAATACCATAGTGCAATCTTCAATTTTAAAGAATTAAACGTAAAATCTAAAGCAAATTACAGGGATGATTTTTGTAATTAACTCTTCGTATTATTCATTTGGCAAGTCAAAGTCTCGACGAATAAAAGTCAAACTAAGCAAACAATATTATACGTCATTCATCATTTTCTTCTTCATTAATTATATTAATAATATTATTATTTCATTATTATCCTCTATCGTTTGCCTACTTCATTATGTCTCTCGCTTTCCTTCATCTGATTTCACTGTTCTTCATTTCTACCTCAATTTCTGTATTTATAGTTTCTTCCCGCCCAATCACCACACGTACCGAAGTAAACGTTGCCACTTCACCATCGGCGACGACCTTGGTATTAACGACCTCCGGTGGCGAGAAATTCGATGTGCAGTTACCGGTGGCGCTGCAATCGGAGACGATTAGGCAAATGATCGTCGACGGAGGCTTTTCCGACGAGATCGTACTGTCTTTTCCTAATATAACCGGTGAAACCATGGCCAAGGTGTTGGAATACTGTAACAAACACGCATATTACGCCGGTGACGGCGCCGGAAGTAACATGACCGCCGTCGATGAAATTAGAGCCTTTGATACACAGTTTGTTGAAGTTCATTACGAGACTCTCTTCAAGCTTATTCTGGTATGTTTGATTCTTCTAATTTTCCACAAATTAGAAGTATAGAAGCATTAATTAGTACGTACTGTTGTATAATATGTCAGTTTGTTTCGTTTTTGTGATTCGTGATTGTTTTAGGCTGCAGACTATTTGAAAATCAAGAACCTACTCGATCTTACGAGTCAAAAGGTGGCTAACATGATCAAGGGCAAGGCTCCTGAAGAGATTCGCATGTTATTCAACATCAAGAACGACTTCACTCCTGAGGAGGAGGAAGAAGTTCGTAGGGAGAATGCCTGGGCTTTCGACTAAAAGTTTCTAACCCCTTAATTTGCTGCCATAATTCCATAAAAGGGTGTTGTTTTATACACTCTTAATTATCATAAGTCACACAATTAAGTTTAGTCATTACATATAAAATAGAAATATATTAAGGTGAATAATATAAAGAATAAAACTTTAGTTTTTAAGAGTGTTTGGATTGTGAATGAATGGTTTTTAAGAGTGTTTGATTTTTTGTTCGGTTTCAGTTTTTTCTGCTCACCCAATTAGACAGGGAGCCCATAATTTGCTATCCCTTGGAAATCCTACATATAGCAAATTAGCAACATGCCAACACACTTTATTAATGAGTAATGATAATGATAATGATATATCTCATTACTTTTTGTTATCGCTTATTCTCGATTGTCAAAATCAAGGGATAATATGAATAAAAATAAATAGTATATTACACATGTCGAATATTTAGTAGTCAGAAGTACGACGTAGGAACAAAAAATAGTAGGAATTAATTAATATATTCTACTAAACCATTGGCTTGGCTAATCAGCTGAATAGCTTCGGTTTTAAAAAAATCAACACAAAGTTTCTATGATTTTGTAGTTATACTGTAAGCAATGGTCCAGAAACTTTCTTTTTTGACTTCAAATTCTTCAAGCTTATTTCACGCGGTATGAAAAAGTCTTTGACGAAGAAAAGTCAAAATAAGCAAACAACTTAACGCGCCAATTATTTTTCTTCTCCTTCGTTATTATCCCTCATCATTAATTGTTTTCCTGCTCCATTTTGTTGTTATGTCTCTCACTTTCCTTCATCTGATTTCACTGCTCTTCATTTCTACCTCAATTTCTGTATTTATGGCTTCTTCCCGTCCAACCACCACCCATCCTGAACAAGACATTGCCCCGTCTCCATCGGTGGTATTGACGACCTCCGGTGGCGAGAAATTCGATGTGCCGTTACAGGTGGCGCTGCAGTCGGAGACGATTAGGCAAATGATCGTCGACGGAGGGTTTTCTGACGAGATTGAACTGTCTTTTTCTAATATAAGCGGAGAAACGATGGCGAAGGTGTTGGAATACTGTAACAAACATGCGTATTACGGCGGTGACGGTGCCGGAAGTAACATGACCGCCGTGGATGAGATTAGAGCCTTTGATACACAGTTTGTTGAAGTTCATCACGAGACTCTCTTCAAGCTTATTCTGGTATGTTTGCCTTTCTTTTAATTTTCCCCAAAACTACTCGAATTGCAAAAAGATATTATTCAAAATAAAGGAATAGGAGATTTTGTAATTCTTAATTTATAAATATAAATAAAATACTAATTTAATAAAATTTGTTATACGATTTAAATCATTCATTTAAAAAAAATATTTAGTATAGACAATTCATTCACTTAAAATCACAAAATCAATTTTGACTTTTTAGAGTCAAAATTATTAAAGATAATTTCATATATACTCTTATTAAATCATATAAAATTGTATTTGTCCATCTTAATTTATAAATATCATGTTTACCCTTTATAATATTTTAAAATATTATATTTAACTAAGGGGGTGTTTGGTATGTGGAAAAGGAAATGGAAAAGAGGGTTTATCTTGTTTGGGTGTATTTGAGGCGGAGAAATGGAGAGAAAACCCATTTCTCTTTCCCGGTTGTCTTTGTAAAACCATTTCTCTCCATTTTGAGGAGAAAAGGCGAGATTTGGCGTCGATGTCGTCGTTGTTGCGATGTGTACTTCCGATGTCTATGGCGTCGATGTCGTCGTCGTCGTCGCGATGTAACCCTAATCGTCGTCGTCGTCGTCTGTTGCGATGTCGCCGTCGTCATCGTCGCGATGTAACCCTAGTCGTTGCCGTCATCGTCTGTTGCGATGTCGCTGTCGTCATCGTCGCGATGTAACCCTAATCGTTGTCGTCGTCGTCTGTTGCGATGTCGCCGTCGTCGTCGCGATGTAACCCTAATCGTTGCGATGTCGTCGTCTGTTGCGACGTTGCCGACGTGTTGCGATGTTGCGATGTCTGTCGCCGTCCTCTGTTGCGATGTCTGTCGTCGCCGATGGAACCCTAACACTGTTGCGATGGACCCTAAGGCGATGATGAGTGCCCGGCGTCGGCATGGCGGTGTCGCCGCCGCCGCCGCCGAGTTTCCGGCCACCTGAGCCACTATTTCTCATTTTCATTTCTTGATGTACCAAACAAAGACATTTTTTACTCATTTCCATTTCTCACTATTTCCATTTCTCCCTACTTTCCATTTCCAATTCTCCCCTTTTTCTTTTCCCTGTACCAAACCCCCCCTAAATTTTTAGTTTTATCATTCTAAAATATTTTAAATACTTTTTAATTATAACCAATAATGATTTAACTTTATTACTATTAACTGTAAAATAATGATTGACAACTTATATAAGAAATACAATCACGTCTTTTGTAACACCGCTGTTTCAAGAACCAGATTTTTCTCTTTAAAACATTTATTTATCTTATTTATTTGAAAACACGCAGCGGAAATAGAAAACACGTGGCAAATATATTACAAACCAAAAGATGCCACATACAAGTTCGGTGTTACTGTTACTTATCCGGTCGACCATTATCAAATACATACAAACATAATATCAGAGTTATTACAAACACAGTGTTCCTCCTAAGAAATCAAACTACCCGCAGGGTCCCGAGCTCACTGAGGATCACCTGCACATGTAGGGTGTAGCATCTGTTAGCTATAATAGCTAGTGAGTACTCAAATAGCATATGATTAACATAAATACATCACATATCATCAATCATGCTCAGATAATTCTATCCTAGCATCTCGCGATGAGTTGGCGTAGTCAGGAGATAACATATCTTGCGGGGGAGCTAACCCGGCTCAATGCACCAAACTGGGGTACCAAACACATCAACCGCCCTGGTGGGGGAGCTATACAGCGTCCACCGTTGCGTTTTGGAATCCGTAGATTCCTCTGTTGTACAGCCGCAGCTATACCCAAAGAGGACAGCTTTGTCCTTAATTAGAACAGCTTTGTTCTCGTAGGACAGCTTTGTCCATAAGATCCGGATCAACCACAAACAAACAATTGATTCAATCGAATCATCAGTCAATGCGCGCATATATATTCAATACTCATCATAGCATACACCTAATCAAGTGCATACTATACTGTGTCAACATGGTATATTCTAGCATCATCATGCAATCCTACACTTGAACAAGTGCGTGTACAAATCATGGTTTACAATTCTGTAATCATTGTTAATATATGTTATAGGTATATTAATCGTTATGTTATCAGGCACTCACCTGTCGAGTTAGAATACTTCTCTCTACGATACTGTAGCTTCTGGATCAATCGGAATACCTAAACAAGGTTTACAACTATTAAAACCTTGTAAGACAGATTCTGCCAGGGGCAGGGCACGCCCGTACCTTGCCAAAGCATGCCCGTGCCTGGCGTGGCACGCCCCGGGTACGCCCCGTACCTGGGTCTCAGGTACACCCCGTGACTTCAGGGTACCCCCGGGCTCGCTAGGGTTAGGCACGCCCCGTACCCTTGGGAGGTACGGCCGTGCCTCCTAGGTACGCCCTAAGGTACGGTCTGTTCTTGAGAGGCACGCCCGTGCCCTTCAATACACAGCAGCAGGTTCGTGCAGAACCTGCTGTTTTCCCTTCTAAAATTACCAAAACTCAACCAGAGTATTACCAATCCGTTTCTAATGTTCACATGTGAAAAATACCCATCAAAAGCAACCTAAAAACAACATCTTTACATACCATAACATCAAATTCAGAGATTGGGACCAAAATCCTCTTTTTGACCCATTTGACACTTTAATTCTCAAAATCCCTGTAAACCTTCAATTTAATTACAGAATTTGATTCCTAAACACTTAGAAATCATTTAGAAACAGATTGGCAATCTTAGAAACACAGATTGGGATCAAAATCATTGAAACCCAATTTAGAACCTAAACTTGAAAATGAAGAACTTGGAACTTGGAACTTACTTGAGTTGGGAGATGATTAGAGAAGAACAACAGCAGATTGAACTTGGATTTATCTCTTGAATACAACAACAAACAGATTGCAATATGATCTTCTTCTTGAATCCCTTCTCTTCAATTTTGCAAGAACACAACATAAAGTCAAAGACATGGAAAATGTCTGTGTTTGTGTTTGAGGAGGTGGCTGCCAACGTGAGTGTGTAACCAGATGCCCACTTGTGGGTTGTGCATATCCACAAGTGGGTATCTTGTTCCCCTTTTCAACTTACAACTTAACGCACGAATATCCGTTTTAACTAGCGGGGATATTTTTGGAAACCTCGTTCTAAACCATATAATAATTCATTATTATTATCTATTTTCAATAATTTTTTAAATATTATCATTTCTTTATTATTTTCTTTTATTTTCTTATTTAATCAAATATATATATTTAATCCCTTTTATTCAATATTTATTAGAAATTCTAGACGTACCAGATTCGAACACGACTAGGCCCATTTTGAGGTTGTTACATCTTTTCGTATGATGATACCACGTTTATGCCGTCAAATATGCCCTCACACTTGCGTCGATGTTTTCACCGCTGGTTATAGTGTTGATGTCGTACGTCATCATTTTTTACATTCTCATTTAATTCGCGTTTTATTATTATTTAATACATTTGTATTAATATTTAATATTTATTATCGTTTAAACCAACCTGTGTATCATACGAGCATTTAGTTTAGTTATAAATAAAATGAAGAATATTTAATATAGTCCATAATTAATTCATAGTTTTGAGAGACTAATTTTAGTCTTTTAATTAATATCATAAATGGTCTAGATTAAATTTTAAAAATTTGGGCGGAGTGACGTTTTCGTAATTTTTCGTAATTCACATGTGATTGTATACTAAATCACCTTTGATTGAATATTAAAATTTCAAACTATGCTTTAAATAGACGTTATTGAACACAGCGCTAAATAACATTTAATTAACCAATCAAAAATCTTATTTTTTAAATTTTGATCAAAAATTTTAATTTTAACTTCCACAATTAAAATGATTGATTTGCAAGAGTATATGGAACCATAAGAGAACTATATGAAAATATATAAGGGTATTTGTATAAATTATATATTTATATTTAATGGATCTATTTAATTGTATATATTTATAGTTTTTCTTTTATAACTTTTAATATATAGTGATTGGTATAAATATAATTATATACTTATAAACGTCTTATTTTTATCTACATTTTTGTGTAATTTTACCATAATTTGACACAAAATTAAAACAATTTTTTTAATTTTTATTAGTAAAAGAATATATTTCACAACCATTGAAAAAATTGTGTTGCTATATTTGATTTTGGGTAAATCAAAATGTAATGACACTTAATCTTTTTAAATGGGAATAGGTATTTTTTTTGTTTATCTTTTTATATATTTATGTTTAATTTTTACATTGGGAATCACTAAATCAATAATCCTTTTCTATAAGTTATTTTTGATTTAGAGTATATGAGAATATATATCTACAACGGATTAGTGAGGTATAATACCTTTTTATGGGATAGTTTTTTTTTGTGAATTCCTAAATCGGTTATCTTTATCGTTAACATAATCATACAATGTTAAACTCTCGACCTGTTTTTTCGACGCCAATGACTTCATAATAAAATATTGATTAAACTGTGATTGTTTTAACAAAGGGCAAATTGTATTAAAATGTAATGAACTTTGTTTTAGTTACCATTGTATACAACCAACTTTAAAATTTTGAAAATAATACAATTAACTTTAATAATCCCCTCATTGTATGCAAACAACTTTTTTATGTGTCTGTTGTTTAGTTACTATTATATGCAATGAACTTTGACATAACTTTCATAATATACAACAAGTTGCATATAATGTGGGGATTATGAAAGTTTGTTGTATTATTTTTAAGAAAATAAAGTTGATTGTATATAATGGTAACTAAGACAAAGTTCATTGTGTTTTAATGCAGTTTGCCCTTTAATAAACACACTATTTGTAAGTGATTAATCGATCAGAGCTTTGCATGCCAAAAAAGAAGTTTATAAGTATGACATCCAAATTTTGAGACAGTGTATTTGTTATAACACCGTATTTTCACCCATAAAATTTTCATTTAAATTAACACTGCGAAAGCGAATTAAATACCAAAAGTATTTACAATAATACATGAACCAGGTTTTACAAAACCTTTCCGTTTAAAATACAATATTACAAAAACTACGGCTCGTCACAATTCCAATCAGAGTGCCTGTCAATTATTCCCCAGGCTACACCCCCTCCCAACTACACCGCAGAACTCACCAGCCACCTGTAAAAGTAGTGAGAGGTGGGGGATTAGCACACAGCTAAGTGAATGGAAGTAAACCAACACAGATATACTAGCAAATAACCGCATGATATCAATAACAGTAAACACATAATCACCTTTTGCCTCACGAGAAGACCGGCGGTTCTGCAGGAACCTACAACCAATGCCGGCCAAGCAAAGGTTTACCGATAGTCTATTTGCTATTCTCACACAGTATTATCTTAAGTTGCAACGCATGCATCAAAAGACCACAATACTGATTAGCCGATGGCAAACAAACCCAGCCCAATATGCCCAGCCGATAGCTGACTTCACAATAGGCGCAACAATTAATTAACATATCACAGTTAATCAACTAATAGACAACAGTCTATCTATGCATCAATCCGATAACAGTTGCAAGCCAAGCCAGTTACAACTAATAACACCCGTGAGTAAACATCCACTCACCTCGAGTTATCGAACTCCCACTCAGTGGTCTAATATTACTGAGTCTTGTCCTTTCCTGAGATCAGAATAAACTGAAATCAGTAACCAATTCATAAATATATATATATATATATATATCAACATACATTTATATCATCTTTAAATCAAACATAAACATGTTAGATTCACATATGCATAAACACTCAGCATATAGCATCAAATATACAACAAACAGCCAAACTGTCGGATTTCAAGGGAAATCCGATACATCCATAGGATTCTAGCAAAATCCGATACATCTGTCGGTTTTGGAAGCAAATCCGCAACACTTAGTCGGATTTCAAGGAAATCCGACACTTCCCTCGGATTTCACCCTTCGAACTACAATTATCGGATTTCACTCGTGGAACCCACCATCGGATTTCAACAATCGGATTTTTCAGAGTTCCGGATTTCACAACACCCGGATTCATGAGTATCGGATTCCGACACTCGGATTTTCCAACATTCGGACTTCGTCATCCTCTTCGCTAAGAATCCGCCAACTTCATACTTCCACAATCCGATAACTTCAAAAACTCCATGAATCATATTACCAGTTCATATAATTCATATAAACACTTATCAAAACAACCACAAATATGTTTAAACATGCAAACATGTATCATAAACACGTTAACATCCAAGAACACCAAATCCGCCAAACCCATAAAGCAATTTCATATGTTCATAAACAAAACCCAGCATGCTCATCATGTTTCAAGAAGCATGGCAATAATCAAACAAGAATCAACAAACCTTAAACTTGAATTCACGAATTCAAAACACCAAATCCGATTGATTCCTTCTTCCTTTCCTCTCGGCAGACACACAGCACACACACACAAGAACTTCAAAGTGAAGAAGGCTTAATGAAACCCACGTATTAATGTGTTGAAAACACAAGCAGGAGGTGTCACTCCTCAAAACTCGCAATAGCATGCACACACACACACACCCGCACATGTATATATATAAACCAATATATATATATATATATATATATATATATTTTAAACCAACATATAATTAGTTAATCATTTGATTAAATATCAATTAAACAATTAATCAAATACTAATCATCTATAAACGTACCCAAGCCTACGAAACTGCTAGGCCCAAAATCAGGATGAAACATTTGTTATGCTTTATAATTTGGATTTTATATAATAACAATTAGAAATTATGGTTAAATTATATTTTAAAATAATCCTTATGATTTAATTAAGAAACATTAATTATTTATATTTAGATAATTTGACTCCCATTTTTAATATACTATGTTTTTTTATAATTATACTTTGATAAAAATAACTATGACTAACCGTGTATCACATAGACATCTAACAAATGAATAGGTTAGGCACATAAATAATTAGATGATATCAGTGGGCATCTTTTTAATCGAAAATTGTAACACCACTTTTTCATTTTGGATTTGTAAATACTTTAGCTTTCGTTAATATCAAAAAGCTTATCAGAGTTACAAAACGCTAGTTCAAAATTACACATGTTAATGAGTATTTCAAAAGACGTGCCAAAGTCAATCTTTCAAACTATCCAAAGCTATCTGAACCATCAAGGAGCTGGGACATTACCCTTGCTGGAACCTGAGGCACCTGCAACATACAACACTGAATATAAGCTAACCCTTAGTGAGCATGTTAACTAACATTCAATAATCATACAAGAGGAGTGAAGTCTCCCTAGGATGTGTCTCATACAAGTTGTAACACCTGCAAAGCCGTTCAAACTATTACTGTATTGGAGTATAGCTACACCGCGTCACCACCTACGTAGCCATACCCCATAAGATTGTTATGGTGCATCGCTATACACCACTATTGTACAATATATTTACATCATAGCTATCTCACATAACAAAGATATCCATACAATAGGTATGTATTATAGATACTTACGTGATGTTCATACAAGAGAAAAGTACGCTCACCTTATATCTGATTACTCTGCTAAACAAGTAAAGTGTCCTGTCGAGTATCCCAGCACCTCCCTATACCAATGAATAGGGTAAACATCACAAATTGAACAAACTGAGCTGAAAATGGGCCTACACAGGCCGTGTAAGGCTACACGGGCCGTATACCCCTCACAACCGAATTCCGGTCACTAAACCACCAAGTCACTTAACCGAATTTAGTTGGCAAAACTGCTACATGGGCTACACAACAATGTTAGCTACATGGCCTATCACCGTCTTAACCCAGTACACGGGCCGTCTACACGACCAACCTGTAACTTTTTTGTGAAGACCACAACTGCTATTCTTGATATTAAATCCATTTTCTGTCAATTTAAACTACTCAGGGTGTTTCTCTACACAAACACTTCAAAACATATTAATATCAACAACAAACACTTTTGATCTTTGATTCAAGCTTTGAATCACTTTTACCCATTAAAACTTCAAAGCTAACAAACCATTCATACCTTGAGTAATAATACTTAATTTGTAACACCGAAAATCTAAAGCCATTTTATTAAAATCCGCTACGGAAGCATAATTCAAGGATTATCATAAAATACAATCATTTACAAACACCCACAAAATTACAAACAAACAAAATATTTGTTGTGTTACAAATTAAAACATGGCTTGTCTTTTACAAAACAAATATTAGAGTGTTAGTCAAGTTTTCCTCTAACAAAAACCTTAGCTAAACAACTAAAAATTCTGAACCTGTAAAAATGGTTCAACAGCGGGGAATTAGCATAAAGCTAAGTGAGAGGAAGCTAAACCACAACAGCAAACAACAACAATCAACACAAAAGCATGTAATCACATAATCCAGAAGACCAGCGGTTCGGCGCAAAACCTTTCAACCATTTGCGGGCCAAGGCAAAGGTTTACCAATAGCCCTCTGCCAATTGGCACTATCAGATCCCCTTCGATACAACACATTCATCAGAGAGTCTACAACTGCTCAACCAATAGCAAACGGGTCCAGCCCAATTTCACACATAGCAGACTTCTATCTTGATATTCGTTATCATCCCATGAGCACGTATCAGCCATATAACAAACAAGCAGTTATACAATCAACAATTAGACTAACAGTCTATCAATCACAAATCACATGCATCGCATTAATCATAATCTTTACCATCCGTGAGTTTACATCCACTCACCTCTGTTCTCAATCGCGCTGCTTAAGTGGTCTAATGTTACTGAGTCTTCGCAGTTCCTGAGAATTCAACAACACAGAAACCAGTCTCTGATTCATAAATATATGTTCACATATATTTATATCAACTATAACCACGTATTAGATTCACATATGAAATAGCATAACACATGCAACACGAATAAGTCCAAAACTGAAAAACCGATGGACGCGCCGCATCCAACATCCTGATGCGTCGCGTCGAGCAAAAAGTCGGACTGCCCCTTAAGTCGGACCACCAAAAGTCGGACCAAGAGTCGGTCCATCAAAGTCGGACCAAAGAACAAAGTCAGACTAAAAGATATTAAAAAATTATAAACACAAAAAATTAGAATTTTTAAAAATGGCGATCGATATCATCAACACACAAACCAGTTGTAGAAGCGTCGACATGAGGAAGCATATATGATGGCAGAAAAGTGTTATCATGATATGAACAGACATGATTGTGTTTCTTATACAAGTTATCGAATATTATTGTTACAACTAGATGACAATAAGGTGAAATTTTATTAGTTATAATTAAAATTTTTGAAATTGATTATAAAATTATAAAATTAAGAAATTTGTTTTATATGATATTTTGAAATGTTACAAGAAAATATGCTATTTTGAATTGTTATACAAAAGTAAATATGATATTTATAAATTAGAGTAAAAATACGATATTTTAAGGTTTACGAATGACATATATGAAATTATTTTTAATAATTTTCATTTATATTAAAGTCAAAACTGAATCTAATTTTGATCAAAAAAGTCAAAATTGAATTTCAGTTTTCATCAAAATAGATGATTTAGATTTGATAATTAGAATTTTATCTAAATTAATAGCTAATATTATCTAATAAAATTTAATTAATGTTTATCTTTTATTAATATTAAAAGATAGTTTGTAATAGTTTGATTATGCAACATTGCAATCTACTATAGTAAAAGTTGTTGATTTTGTTATTGTTATTATTATTATTATTTTTTTGTAATTTTTTACTTTTTAATACTTTATTCACTTAGAGATTTCAAATCAATAGTTAACTACATTAGTTAATGGTCATGTGCGATTCACATGTTTTTATCACTAACTATAATAGTTAAAATGTGATGATTTATGCATAATAGTTAAAAAACAAAAGTGGTCCCTAAAAATTATGATTAAGATACTAAATTTATAAATTTAATCGAACCACACAGACAAAAAATATGATTAACTCTTATTATTATTATTATTACTATTATTATTATTATTATTATTATTATTTTAAAATAGTACCTAGTGGTCTTTGCTTTCTATGACTTGTAGTAAATTCGAATGATATTTCTATAATAATACTTCGTTTTTAAAAAAAATAACATTAATTATAATATTTTATAAGTGTAAAGTGTGTATATTCTTATTGTTTAGAGCAAAACCCTACTTTTGTAGATTATATTATTATTGTGGTTTATAGGTTTTCTCTCATTGCTTGAAAGTGTAAATTGTTCCTATTATGTATTTAAAATAAAAACTTGTTAAAATGTTATCTTTGACTAAAGAAATTTTTTCAAATTAAATCTGTAATACTAATATCTGGAGTAAGTTACATTTTTGCTTCTTAGATTTACTCTCTATGATTTTAAATTTACATGTTTGTTTCTTTCGACCTTAACTTAAGATTTGAACTCTGGCTAAATTGAAAGAAAAAAATTACACTTGGCTTCTTTATTTAATTATTTTCTTTCTTTTTTATTTGATTATTAGCATACCTATTTTTAGACTTTTTTTAATGAGTTAATTACATAATAGGTTCATGTAGTTTGTCAAAAATTACGGTTTTTGTTCTTGGATACGAAAAGCTACGGGTTCAATCCACATTGTCCTGATTTCATCGCACTTTTGGTCTCTTTCAAATATGAAATGATCATATTACCTATACATTTATTTTTCATTTTCTTATTTGTTTTAATTCATTTACTTTAGATTTTTATTTATTAAATAATATTTAATTCACTTTCTTTATGTTACCACCGTCTCCAGCCACCTTTGAATCTTTGATCCTCTCCAGCCACTTTTGATCCTCTCCGTCCACCGTCCACACCTTTTATCACGGCCTCCAGTATGCAAATAAAACACATGTATACATTCTATCCCTAAATTCTTACTCTAAATCACCAAAAAGCAACCAAAACAAAGCTTAAAACAAAATGCATAACATGAAATGAAAGAAAGAAGATGATGAAGTCACATATGTACCCATTATTGGATTGCTCACGTCCAAACACACTTAACTACAGAGTTCTCAAGGGATCTCTCATGCTTGTGGCCCCAAAATGCGTTGTGTCATATAAGCCCAGGGTTTACTTATAAGCCCAACACATCTCCTATCCATGGCTAATGTGAGATTCGCCTAAGGTCTAACACCTAGCCTTATCACGAAACAATATTGTCTGCTTTGCCTTACTGGTTCACGGCTTTGTTTCTGGCAACCAGACGAAAACTTCCCATGGGTCACCCATTCCTGGATTGCTCCCACCCAAGCATGCTTAATTGCAGAGTTCTCAAGGGATCTGACATGCTTGTGGCCCCAAAACACGTTGTGTCATGTACAACTAATGTTTACTTGTATGACCATCACCTCTCCTATTCACGGCCGATGCGGGATTCGCCTGAGGTGCTACATACAATTTCAATATCATTACATTTCAAATTACACCTACAATTTCAACGTGTATCTGTTCGATATCTTTTCGTTACGGATAATAGTAAAACTTTGCCTACAAATCTGTAACTATTTGTTGATATACACATCCCTATGAATATTTGCCAAACTTACACAACGACTTTACCACATGTTCTAGTCCTCACAACTACGAGTAGTCGGAAATAATATTTTGCATTAAAAGATTACATAACGATATTGTCACACGACTACTTTCACAACATTAGTCTAACATTATTATATATACAGTTTTAACCAATCGATTATCAGCAATCGGTCTCAACAAAGAAGTTCATCATTGTTAAGTGATCACATTAATTTAAAGACTTTAAAATCTCAAATCTAGCACATTTGAAAAGTTGTACTTTGATTCAATTTTGTTAGAAAACTTTTGAATCTCAAATTGGAACACTTATACATTCCTAATCCCCAAGACTTATATCATTTTATAAATAAAATAAGAAAAAGATGATACCTTATTTTTGTTACAGGCTGCAAAGGATTTAAAGATAAAAAGTTTGTTAGAGCTTTTAAGTGGAAGAATATTTGATATAATGAAAGGGAAGACCCATAAAGAGGTAAGTAACATGTTTAACAATAAGGAGATTAAATGTAAGCTTAGCTTTGGATTTGAATTCTCCAACTTTTTGGCAGCAAATTTTTTTATGTCTACTATTGATATGTAATTATTAATGTTTGATTTTCAAATTATTTCAATTATACTTGTTGTAATTAATTAAATATTGTAATTCAACTTTTCGAGTTTAGTTGTTGAGTTTATGTTATTCAACCTTATCCTTTTGTTCAGTAATATACATATTGTTAAATAATTTTAACTTTAAATCTTTAATATAAATAGAGAAACTCTTGTTATTGAAACACTAGTAAAAAGATAAGTAAATTATATTAAAACATAATAAACTTTCTCTTAGTTATTATTATATATAATCAACTTTATTTTTTTAAAAATAATATAACCAACTTTTATAATCCTTACATTGTATGCAACTTGTAGTATACTATGAAAGTTATGACAAAGTTTATTGTATGCAATGATAACTAAACAACAGACACATAAAAAAGTTGTTTGCATACAATGAGAAGATTATGAAAATTAATTGTATTATTTTTAAAATTTAAAGTTGGTTTTATACAATGGTAATTAAGACAAAGTTTATTATATTTTTATATAATTCACCATAAAAACAAAGATTCCTAGTTAAGAATTAAACATTCTAGGGACTTATTTGAAATTGATTGAAAGAAATTTGCAAATTTCATAAATCAAGCATAGTCCAAGGGTCTAATTCAAATATTCAAATTCCCCTCGATTTCAAAATTGTTCAAAAACAGCCCTTCAAATATCCAAAAATGCCATCATCTACCCCACCTTTTCCTTTCCCACTCTTATAACGACAACTCACCATATTTGCATAGCACTCAAAAACCTCCAAAAGCAACAATTCTGAGTAGCACCTTCTGGAGAGAGAAACACATAATTTCTAGAGAGAAAAAACATGTCGAAAGAAGTGAGTGAGGTCGGAGAAACAGCAAGGAAAGACTACGTCGATCCGCCGCCGGCACCCATCGTCGACACGGCGGAGCTGAAGCTGTGGTCATTTTACAGAGCCCTCATAGCTGAGTTCATCGCCACCCTCCTTTTCCTCTACATCACTGTAGCCACCGTCATCGGCTACAAAAACCAGACCGACCCATGCGGCGGCGTTGGCCTTCTCGGCATCGCGTGGGCCTTCGGCGGCATGATCTTCATTCTTGTCTACTGCACCGCCGGTATCTCCGGTAAGCCAAAAAAAATATTTACAACAATACGTAAATTAACTCCACGTATCTTCTTCAACATTTTTTATTCAAATGTTTAAAATTATAAATTATCCATTCTACTTCTAAGTTCCAACTCTTTCCACTTTTACGTCTTCAATTTTTTTTTCACGTACACAATGTTTAAACATTATCTCCTTCAAATACTTTACAGACTTTCTTAATATGTACAAATAATACTTTCACATGTTGTGCGCTTCTACGAAGAGACGTATGAACGTCTATATTTTACGAATTTGTTGCAAGCTACGAAGGAAAAATTTTAAAAAAAATTTGTTACGAATTACAAAGATATAGGATTCTTACACAATATGATTTACGTACAGGTGGTCATATAAACCCAGCGGTGACATTTGGGTTATTTCTAGCAAGAAAGGTGTCGTTAATAAGGGCAGTAGCGTATATGGTGGCTCAGTGTTTGGGTGCGATATGTGGTGTGGGTCTGGTGAAAGCGTTCATGAGATCCCCTTACAACTCACTGGGTGGTGGAGCCAACTCGGTTGCACCAGGCTACAACAAAGGGACCGCACTGGGTGCGGAAATCATCGGCACATTTGTACTTGTTTACACTGTTTTCTCTGCTACGGACCCTAAGAGGAATGCACGTGACTCTCACGTTCCTGTATGTATAATTACTCTTTGTACCTTTGTATTTGGTTTTTGTACATTTTTGTGTGCGTGGCGGGTGGGCTAATGGTTTAATTGTAGGTTTTGGCTCCATTGCCAATTGGGTTCGCTGTGTTCATGGTTCACTTGGCCACTATACCCATTACTGGAACCGGGATCAACCCAGCTAGGAGCTTTGGTGCTGCTGTTATCTATAACAATGAAAAAGTTTGGGATGACCATGTGAGTTTCCTCTTCTTTAATGATTTGTACCTTGCGCATTAATTGTTGTACACTGCTTTGAATTTGATGATTTTAACTTTATGGGTTTTGTGGGGTTATTGTTTTTTTCAAAGTAGCCCAACTTCTTTTGAGGAGGGTCTTTTTCCTTTAAGCTTGAATTGACAAGAGATGTGTAATGTACAAGTTTAAATGCATTAGGTACAACCTCAGAAATGATGACTTATATATATTTGGTGCATTAAATGTTGTACAATGCTTTGAAGTGTGATGATTTTAGCTTTTTATGGGCTACTTTTTACATCCAAACCAACTTTTTATGAAGTGGCTTGTTTCCCCTCTATGCTTCAAAAAATGACAAGAGCTGTGCAATGTACAAGTTTTAATGCATTAGTCACAATCTTACATGTGAGTTTAGTCCAAGGGAAGTAAAATGTACAACCTTTAATGCATTAGTTATAATGTTACAAGTCATGATAATTTTGTTATGTGATTTATTCTTAATTACTAGGACATTTAATTCTGGATAAGCGGTTTCCATTAGTGAGGTTTCAAACTACCGTACCGTACGCATTAAATGTTGTACCCTGCAAATTGAAATGTGATACATTGCTTTGATTTTTGAAATTATTAAGAGTGAATTACACTATTCCTTTTAGAATTAGTATTATTTCACATTCAATTCTTTAAACCAAACAATCGCAAATCTAGTACTTTATTTTGAAAAATCGTATACTATTAGTTCTTTTTATTTTAAAATAAAGCACTAATAGTGTGTGATCTTTTAAAATAAAAGACCAATAGTGTACGATTAAAGGACTAAAGGTGTGCGATTTTTTAAAATAAAGGACTAATAAGTTTTCAATTTTTTTGACTTAAAGGACTAAATGTGAAATGACCCCTAATTTAAAAAAAAACAATTGTGTAATTCACTCAATTATTAATTTTTTATATCTCAAATCATTACATATCATTGCTTCTCACTTGCAAATTTCTTGGATGCTTGTCTATCTCATTTCATTCATGGAAAAAGAAATGATTTGGGCATTAAATGTTCTTGGTCTTGCATTTATTACTACTTGTACCATGAAAGATGCATACGACACCGATCGGTTATTTTGATGTTGGTCTCGGATTGTTTCACGTTATGCTTGTCTTACTTGTACGGTACAAACCGTTAATACATGAAACAACCAAATTAATAGAGTAATTTGATTCATGATTTGGGGTTGTGGATGCAGTGGATCTTCTGGGTTGGACCATTTGTGGGAGCAATGGCAGCAGCAGCATATCACCAGTATATTTTAAGGGCTGCAGCCATCAAGGCCTTGGGTTCATTCAGAAGCAACCCTACCAACTAAATCAAAATCAACTGGGTGCTTTTTATTCTTCTTCTTATATTTGAGTTTTATTAATCTGTTGTGTTGTTTGAGAGAGATATGATGATGAATGTTTGAATTTTGAACAGATTTTTTTTTTGTCTTATTTTCTTTTAATGTATGGGAGTAGGATTTGGGTTTGTGGGTTTGTGCATGGTTTGTTTTGTCTGACTTGTGAAAGGTGGTTGTGGATTAACCTATTTGGTAACAGTAGTAATATTTTTGTTATTTAAGATATTTTGTCTTTATTTATTTTATGAAAATGGAGTGTTATATTAGTTATTTAAGCTGATTATAAGGAATTATTTTTAATAATCCTCTCAAAAATTTTAACACCCAAACGAATCTAGAGGGTCGGATAGAATCTCAAACCTTTTTAATCTTCTATAAGCCTGTTACTGAACACACCTTAATTCTTCTAACAAGGGGCTAGAATGAAGGGTTTACAACTATACTAAACAATAATCTACAGAAATAGCCTCTTTGTCACAAAGGACACATCCTAAGGATCGAATGGGAAAAACCCTTTTTGGATAAGTTAAATCTTGTAGGAATTGCTTCTTTTAAAATTGAAATTAGTTTCTTAAACTCTTAATTTTAAATAGTTTCAAATTACTAATTTACATTCATTATTTTTATGTAATTTAACTTATTTTATAAGTAAAGACTTTTTTTCTTATTTAATTGTTCTCAAAGTTTATTTAAAAATAATAAAAGAGTTGATTAAGAACAGCAAAATAAAGAAAATATATTTGTTACTAATGTAAAATTATTCGCTGTCACTGTATTACGTAATTCCCAAACAAACAAGTTATTGAGTAGAAACTTGCCGTCGCATTACGCGTGTACCATGCTAGTAAAAAGTTCGTGATATGTGCACAAAAAATATTGATATACACAATATTATAAGTACACAATATGTGCACGGAAAATATTGATATACACAATATTATAAGTAGTAGAAAATACTACGAAGATATATAGCTCTAAATTTCTTATATCGAACCACGACATGAAATCTCAAATCACGAACCATCAAACCGCGAACCTTACAATTGTTTTACATTTGTAAAAAGTTCGTGATTACAATGCGAACCACGATTTTCATATAGATAAAAGAATTAATAAATTATAAATATTATCTGATAATAAATAAAAAGATAAAGTAGAAAAAAATAATTTATTTATTATAAAAAAATTATTTGTTTAACAAAAGAGGTTGTTTGGAAACATGACAGTGACATTACAAGGCTGACATCTTGCATTCTAGTATACGCTAGACGACAAATTACTGTTCAAGAAAAGAATAAGAGTAGACACGTGTCAATATCCGAAAGGTTTAGCACTTATGGCAATTATCTTTGAAACATAGCTGGATGAGTCGGTCACCAGGTAGACCTTGTTTTTACCAATGAGTAAGGGAATCTATCTTCAATGTAAGTCGTATAAAAGTTAACAGAGTACTCTTACTTTTTACTTTTATTTATTTTTTTACTTATAAAATTAATATAAGTATTAAAATTAATGAAAAAGGTGAGGAAAGAGAATTAATGGAATTCACATATCATGTTATGGTGAGTAAGAGAATAAAGTAGGAAGAAATATTATTTTTTAAAAGTTGAACAAGACTACAAGTGGTGGTCATATAGAATCAAACCTCTTTATTTTTTTGTGCTACTATTTAGCATCCTTTCATCACAAATCAAAATGTCAAATCAACAGAGTTACATTTTTAATGTAGATTTTTTACTTATAAATGTCAAATCAAAGAGGGCTACATAGATAATCAAGTGGGTTATATAGAATCACCCCTTTTTTTAGTTTAACTCAATCAACTATTTAGTTCCGTAATGATTACTTTTTATCATATCAAATTATGAAACTCATATATTACTAAACTAATCAATCAAAATTCAATAAAAAGGTTAAAAAGTTAAGTGACTCACCTTTCCTCACCACACTCCATCCACATATAGTGAAAACCACACCACACCTCACCTCCTACCACAACTTAACGGAGTGGTACCACACTCATTCACCACCCTCCACTCTGTGTCTCCGTATACTCTTAACGCTCCGTTCTCGAGTTGTTTTTTTAAGAAAAGGGAGAGAAAGGAAAGAAAACAAGTAAATTGATGTGTTCTTGAGTTTTTTAAGGGAAGTGGGAAAGGAAAGGATGGAAAAGGAGAAGTTATCTGGCCCAAAACGTTTCCTCCAAAAATGGGATGATAAGGAAGGAAAAAACTTCATCTCTATTTTATTTTCTTTCTTTCTAATTCAATAACACAAGTCAATCATTCTCATTCTTTTCCTTTCTTTCATTTCTCTTTTCTTCACTTCACTTTCCGTCTTTAAAAAACTCAAGAACGGAGTGTAAGAGATGTATGAAAGTTGAATTAAGTGGAGAACGAGTTGTACATGAATTTATTTAAGTAATCATTGAATGGTTGTATAGCAAATATGTATATGCATACGAAATCCATTAAAAAAATTTATATTTGCTTGTGATTTTATCACATATCTTGATTTAGTAAATAGAAAGCTAAGCAAAAATATTTAGTAAGAGAATATATAATCTCTAAATATCAAAACAGGTATTGAACCATAATTATTAGCAACCCTCAAATTCTACTACATTTATCATTGTTACATCAACTTTACACTCTCAACATTAAGCCCCTTAGTAATCCGTTAGTGATCTCTCCTCCAATACTAAATTCTGAAACTTAAACTAATAGTTCAATTAATCAATTAAAATTTTAAAAATAAATAAATAAATAAAGAAGATGAAGTGTTCGTTGTTTAAGACTCACAATCTCCACCTCCAAGCTCACCCGCATGTGCCCCACCCTTTCACCTCCACCACTCTTCATCCTGCACATTTGTAGTGACACCCCTCTCACCTTTCAAGTGGTGACTACTACCCCGCTTCTAAGACTAAAGATAAGAAAAATGATTTAGTCAATATCTATCCATGTAAAAACGCACACTTTTTAGTACAAAGATGACAATTTAGTTTCAAAGCTACCCAAGTCACCTCCGTGACTAAGGGGTTGTTTGTTAAAACGTTATAATTAAGCATCGAATCATTTTGTGGTCTGAATAATTCAAATACTCTGAATGAATCTGTCTCTGAATGTGACATACTGTTTGGTAAGATTCTGAATGAATGATGCAAATTATCATTTTAACCTTAATAGTGATATATTATATTATAAGATATGATATGATTATTTAACAAAATAATGTGTGAAAGAATGAGTATTAGGATAAAATACTTGGTGCTTAATGATTCAGAATACACTTTAAGGTAGAATGATTCAACAACATTATGCTGAATCATTCAGCACATTCTTCATTCAGAGGCGACAATCAAAGACGCTACAATGTTGCATGATTCGGCATTCAGTGCTGAATGGTTCCATTAAGCAGCAAACAAACAACCCCTAAATTCTTTAATTAATCTTCTAATCGTCTTGACAGATCAAAGCCCTCATTCTCACCATATATACTTTTAAGTATTTCAACCCAAAGCCTCGCCCCTATCCTATAAATCGTCGCTATACTTTTTCCATATAACACTAATTTAAAGTTTATAGACTCCCAATATTTAAACCACCAAACCACAAATTTAAAAATTCGACAAATTAAATCAAACCGCTTCGAAACCGGTTTGGACCGAAACCGGTTAGTCCGATCTTCGGTCCTCATTTATAGATTTTGAGTTTTAGTCCGGTATTGTTTTTAAACCAATCTCACTCTAATTGTACTCGATCCGTCCTCTCTTCAAGTTTGCGTGGCCTTCGGGTAGGCTAGTGTGAACACCAAAACACCCATCTCACCCTAGCTTTCCTCTCCCACCGGGTACTCCAATCCAAAAGTAACCCTCATCTTCTTTCTTCTCTCTCTTTTCTCGCTCCTCCCTCTCTCTATTCTTTCCGTCTTTCTCTCTTTTCATGATTATAATTATATATTTAAAAAAAAAAGAGTGAAAGAAGGAAATAGAAGGTATAATATAGTTGGTAGAAAAAGAGAGGAAAGTAGTTTTAAATTAATTATTAAGACCAACTCTAAGTAGGAAGTAGTGCCATTTCACTTTTCCAGTTTGTGTCTTGAAGCGAATACTAGTTTGTCCTATGTTGGAAGAAACCTAAACTTTTTCCAACCACAACAAATGTACATAAAATGGCTATACTTTGATACCCAATATATATTATTTCTTTATTTGTTGTAAATATTTAATGTTAGGAAAGTTTGTAAAAAGTAACGGATAACTTGAATATTTTATATGGAAGTTTTGGTAGAGTAGTTATGGTATAGCTAAAAGTGTAACTCTAAAACACCCATGTCCACTCACCACATCGATACACCCGTTTTTTTCTTCATCACTTAACCCACCACTTAGCTATGTACGTTATGGACACTTCCTAGCACAACGAATTCTATAGCAACCATTGATCAAACTACTTGAAACATTTGGGACCAAACTTTTTGTTTCCAGCCTTTAATTAGTAGCAAAGGACAGTGTTCAGATAGAGACCGAGTAAGAACTTCCGGTGCATCATTCCATATATTGAAGAAGGAACCACTTACTTATTGGAAAATAGTGCATGTCACATGTCGCTTTCTTATTATTTTCTTTATTATTTAATTTGTTAGTCAGCTACGTGTCAGTTGCCTACTCTTGTGTCAAAATTGTTCGAGTTGGTGCATGTTGATCTGATGGGATCAACCAAGACAACAAGTTACAGCGGTTATCGTTATACTATGTTGCTGGTGGATGATTTTTCTCGATATAGTTGGGTATATTTCTTGAAGGAAAAGAATGAAGCGCTTGTCAAGTTTATAGAATTTGACAAGGTTGTAAAGGGAGAGTTTGGCCAGAAGATTGTGTGCTTAAGAAGTGATAATGGTGGAAAATTTATGTCTGACGAGTTCTTCAAATATTGTGATGACAATAGTATTCAAAGGCAGATGACATGTCTCGGCACACCCCAACAAAATGGGGTTGTTGAAAGAAAGCTAGCTCGCCTTACTTCAACGAGTCTTTCCTGGATATATGATAAGAACCTCCCTCGACAGCTTTGGGCAGAAGCAATTCAATGCGCATGTCATGTAATAAATCGGCTTCCATCATGGCCAGGTAAAGAAAAGACTCCATTTGAACTCGTATATAAACTTAAGCCAAATGTGGATTATTTTCGAGTTTTTGGGTCTATTTGTTATGTTCATATACCTAAAGGTGTTCGAACTAAGCTAGACCCAAAAGCAAAGAAGTGTGTTTTTGTTGGTTATGATTCACGCAGGAAAGGATGGAAATGTATGGATCCTGAAAGAAAGAAGTTCGTTACGTCACGAGATGTTGTCTTTGATGAATTATCATCATGGAACTTAGATGGAAAACCCACTTGTCAGAATAGTTCAGAAAATATGGAGTTGTTCCCTCCAGCAAATGAGCTAGCTGAGTCGGATGATGAAAGTCAAGAAGATGTATCGTCTCCAGATCATTCGAGTTCCAAACAAAATGAGCAACAAGTTCGAAGATCTACAAGAGATAGAGGCCAGCCAAGCTATCTCAGTGACTATGAAGTGCAACTAAACGAGTGTACTGTGACTCATGCCTTCTTTGTGGGGGAACAAAGTGAGGAAGAACCAACTTGTTATGAAGAAGCTGAAAGGTGTGTGAAATGGAAGACAGCAATGCAAGAAGAAATTCAAGCTTTAAAAAGAAACGAGACTTGGGATCTGGTACCGAAACCCGAAAGCTGTAAACCAATCACATGCAAGTGGGTATATCGATTGAAGAGGAAACCAAATGGCGAAGTCGACAGATATAAAGCATGTTTGGTGGCCCGTGGCTTCTCTCAAAGCTACGGACTGGACTATGAAGAGACTTTCAGCCCCATGGCGAAAATGGTGACGGTAAGAACAATCATTTCACTTGCTGCTCACTGAAATTGGATGTTATGGCAGCTAGATGTAAAGAACGCATTTCTTTACGGGGAATTGGATCGTGAAGTAATGATGAGCCAACCACAAGGATTCATCTCTGACAAATTTCCTGATCACGTTTGTCGTCTAAAGAAGGCGTTATATGGACTAAAGCAGGCTCCACGGGCTTGGTACGGTAAAGTTTCTCAATACTTTATCTTCTGTGGATTTAAAGTTTCTGATGCTGATTCTAGCTTGTTCGTAAAGCACGAGTCAAACTCATGTTCAATAGTATTGCTTTACGTTGATGATATGATAATCACCGGGGATGATGAAGTTGGAATTAGTCGGCTAAGAAATGAACTGTCGATTCGTTTCGAGATGAAGAACCTGGGAGAGATGGGCTGTTTTCTTGGTTTAGAAGTGGAACGATTAAGCCAAGGGTATTTTGTATCTCAAAGAAGATATGCACAGAACCTGCTGGAACGTTTTGGTATGTGGGATTCAAAGGAGAAAGCTACACCCATGGATACTCATCTTAAACTCACAAGAGAAGGAGTTTTACTGCAAGATGCTATACGCTTTAGACAAATTGTTGGTAGTCTAATTTACTTGACTATCACCAGGCCTGAAATAAGCTATGCTGTTAGTGTTATATCTCAGTTCATGCAAAGTCCAACGACTCCTCATTTAGATGCAGCGAGACGAGTCATGCGCTATGTGAAAGGCACCTGCACGTTTGGACTCTTTTACAAGCAGGTTGATGATTTTCTGTTAACGGGATTTACGGATGCAGATTGGGCAGGAGACACGAATGATTGTCGCTCAACGGCTGGGTACTGTTTCAATATGGGTTCAGCAACTGTCTCTTGGTGCAGCAAGAAACAACCTACTGTTGCATTGTCTAGCACCGAAGCAGAATACATGGCTGCCACTATGGCTACTCAAGAATGCATCTGGTTGAAGTCCTTGTTGAAAGACATTTTCTGTAAAGCTGATTATGCAGTTCCGATCTACTGTGACAATGAAAGCACTATAAAGCTTGCATCTAACCCTGTTTTTCACAGAAGAACAAAGCACATTAGTGTTCATTATCATTTTGTTAGGGAAAAAGTTTTAAGTCAAGAAGTCGAATTGAAGGCAGTTTCCAGTGTACATCAATTGGCTGATGTGTTTACGAAAGCTCTAGCTAAAGAAAAATTTCAGAGTTTCAGAGAAGCACTTGGAGTAGTTGAACGTAAGAATGCACTAAGGGGGAGTATTGGAAAATAGTGCATGTCACGTGTCACTTTCTTATTATTTTCTTTATTATTTAATTTGTTAGTCAGCTACGTGTCAGTTGCCTACGCTTGTGGGTAGAATGAGTCAGTAACAAATAAAGAATATTCTACTAAGTAGTGGTAGAATATATTGCTAGTAATTAGGAGAGTTTGTTTTGTTTTAGCTCTATAAATGGAGTGATCAGATGTAATTTCATATCATCAAATAATACATCATTGAATTACTCTCAAAAGCTTCGTTTTGTTTCATTACTAATAACATGTCTAGTTTACTCATCTTTTGTCCAGATTTATAAAATCTTGTGTAACGTCTTCTTCCCAAGGGAAGATCATGCAAGCTTGCTTTCAAAATGAACTAAGGTTTAGCATCTAATGCAGAGAAAGATGTACCCGGCCAATTGATTAAACCACGGGCTATGTGATTCTATTTTCCGTATTGACTGTTAGGTGATGGTGAAGGACCCCTATGTTCATTACCCAAAGAATATTAGAGTGCAGTGGTGGATAAAGAAGAGTCATGCAATTGTTTGAAATGAAAAGAAGTATTATAACTTGTATTTTATGATAAAAAAAGGTTCCGTAAAACAATCGCTAAGGTGTAGTTTGTTTCGTAGAATTCGAAGGAATGTTATTAACTTAAATTACATCCAGCTCAACTATAGAATTAATTTTCTGTTACTTGAGTGAATGTAAACATCTCAAAAAATAACATTTCAATCAAAAACAAGTTTACCAAACATAATACAACACGGAGTTTGATTTCAAATTCATTCTATTCCTTTGAATTCTTCGAAACAAACTGGACCTAAGGTGGCGTTTGGTTCACAGAATGTTTATGAAGGAATTGAAATCTGGGAAGGAATTGGAATCCGTCAGGAACTGAAATATGAATCAGTATTCCGTTTGGTTGACAGGAAATGGAATTGGAATCCATTTCCTTATTATGTTTAGTTCACAGACAAGACAATGTAGATGAATTTCATTTCAGTCATGTATAATGACAAAATTATCCTTCCTGTTTATTTACCTAATTTTAGATCTACCTTAATAAACCGTCAGGGAAGATGACCGACCGGTGACAACTGAAGCGGGAGGGAAGATAAAAGACCGGCAACTGACCGAACGGCGAGGGAAGATGAACGACCGGCGAGGGAAGAGGAACGACCGGCAACGCGAACGATGAGGGAAGAGGAATGACCGGTGACACGAACAGCGAGGGAAGAGGAATCATCGGCTGGCAGAACGTTGACGACTGAACCAGCGTTGGATTGACCGAAGGCGTTAATTGATGAACAGCTTCGAATGAATGACGACGCGAACAGCGACACGAACGACGATCTTTGACCGGTGACGCAAACAGTGAGACGAACGGTGATCTTCGACCAGCAACACGAACAACGTTCGTCGACCGGCCAAGACTACCGACGACGCCAAGGAGAGAGGAACGAAGACTAACGGTGTTTGTGGTTTGTGGTTTGTGGTTTGAGAAGGTTCAGATATAGGCTTAGGGGCAAGGTTGTAAAACTCGCTACGCGGTACTTGAGCGGCCGACTAGGGTGTAGGGAGTAATCGGCCCAGGCGGGGAGTACTCGGGGAGTATTCGGATTGAAACTTTTATATGTAAATTTCAAAATTATAGGGTATGACACATTCATGGGACTATAAAATTACAAAATAAATACTCAAACAAGCTGTTAACTCCTGACACGAGAAACTGGTTGTGTATTAATGGTTTTAATTAAGGAAACCAAGGAGACGAAGTATTTATAAAAAAATTTAGGACCTAATTATCTTAAGTTTGACCGAATTGGAGTTGAGTTTTGCATTACTCGGATTCACCTCAACTCGGCAAGGTCACCAACCTTGTCACGAGTACTTGGGGAGTACTCGGCCTTGGAAAATGAGTTTTACAACACTGCTTAGGGGTTTAATGGTAAGCTACACTCCCATATCCAAGTAATTTAAAATCCACATAATGTTGAAGGAATTTACATTCCTTCCTATAATGGATTTTAATTCTTTCCAATTTCAATTTCAAGGTGAACCAAACTTGAGATTTGCTAGGAATTGGATTCTAATTCTTAGAAAATCATATAGAATCCCTCCAACCAAACACCCCGTCAAGTAGGAGTGGTGGTGGCATGAGTGATAGCTCACTACTAGAAGTGTTCCAACTCTATCACTTAGTGATGGAAAGCCTTAGCGGTGATATCAACTTAAGAGGAGAAAGTGTGGTATCACGTGGGCCTCAACTCTTTCTTTATTTTCTTCTCTTTTTTTTTCCTTTTTGACATATAATAGGTGATTCCTAAATTTTGGTGTAATAAGTAATAACTACTACAAAGCTAAGTGATGAAAGCATAAAGATGATGTGACAATGTGTTACTACTATACTAGTAACTAGTTGAGAGAGTAAAACCGTCTAAAAGTGACGAGACCATTCTAACTAAAGTTAATTGGTCGATATGCTGATTTAAGAAATGAAGTATCATATCAATGGTTTACGTACAACATGCAAAACCAAGTTAAATGGTTTAGTTTACGGTGTTTGATTGTTTGGTATTAATATGTGCAAATTCCTTTAAAAAAATTAATTTGTGCAAATTGAACCGAACTGAAATTTATTTATACACATGCGCAGATACCTTCTATATATTACATATGCTGCTTTTATTTTAGAACATAATTTGTTAAAAATAATAAAATAAACGAAATAGTAAAACCACAAATTAACCGAACAAAACCCAACCAGTTTTGAAGTGGTGGTTAAATTCTTTTTCAATTTTAAACGATCATTTTGGTTCAAGACTTCTCGAAGCTAAGGTTACTAGTTTTCTAATCTTTTTTATATGGTCCATATGCTACGTGGCATATACTGTTCAAGAGTAGTTTACAAGTGGCAAGTTATCACGTGGGATCATATGTAGCTCAGATGGGTTATTAACAGTAAGCAAGTATAAAAGATAGTAGCATCTATTGTTCATTCATTCGTACAGTAATAACTTTTGTATTCTCATTCTATTTCTAATTCAACATTCAATACAACCATTTGCTTAATAACTTCGATTCTTATTCCAACATTAAGATTTCTGGTTAATTTGAATTGATTCTTCAGTTCTAATTGAATTCTAGAATCGATCCTATCATTTGATATAAGAGCCAAACAAGAAGAACTATGTTCGATTCTTTAGTCCATCTATACGAGGAGATCATATAAAAAATGTAATCGACCATTGAAAATAACCATATTGGTTTTATTCACAAAATAGACACATTAAGTGTGTCTTTGGTATAAAAAATGGAATTGCAGAAAATAGAATTACAAAGAAAGAAAATTATCAAATTTCTCGTTTTTTCAATAACAAATATAATTCAAACTAAAAATCATAACAAGTAATATTTTAAAGCTAACAAGATTCATAAACAACAATTTAAGACAACAAGGTTCAACCCAAACAAGATTCAAAGCCTACAAATTTCAAATTTCATCAATCAAGATTCAAATCAATTTTCAGATTTCACCAACCAACATTCATAGACTAGAAATTTCAAATTTTACAAATTGAGAGCAAAATTTCAGTTTTCACAATCCAGATTTCACAAATTGAAAGAAAATTTTTCAGATTTCACATATACATAGAGACACAGAGATAGTGTGAGACACAAAGAAGTAGACTGCGAGAGACAAAGAGAGTACTACCTTTTTCTTGTTCACCAGCGCCGAACCCTAGCCGAGTCAGCGGCTACTCAGACCCCGGTTGCCGGCTTCTAGAGAATAAATTCGTACATGGTGAGTGCAAGACAAGAGAGCGAGATAGAGAGAGAGAGAGAGAGAGAGACGTACCTTTCTCTTGTTCACCACCACCGCAAAACCCTAGTCGCCGGTTTGTGGTCTGCGAGTCATGCTTCAACTACCGAGGAGGGTGAGTGCGAGACAGGGAAATAGAGCGACACAAAGAGAAAGCGAGGAGCTGTTGCTGATCGGAGAAAATGGCGAGGACAACGAAATCTTTCTCACGAGGAGAAGAGGGAAGAGCGACACAGAAATAGACTTGTTTTGATTTCTCCGCCCGTTTTTTTATTTCTCAACTTTTCCATTTCTCCGTTCTCTCTCCATCCGATGGAGAATTGTAATCAGGGAAAAGAAAATGATAAGCTCATGAGCCAAAAAATAGCCAATCCAAACACCTCCTAATTAGCTAAATGCATTTTGCTACCTCAATGTCAGGACTCAGGAGTACTGGAAAATCAAAGGGAGAAATGAGACCAGAAACCAAAATGTTTACACTTCATGATACAGTAGTCCGAGATTCAGTAACTAGATTTAATTCTGAGTAATCTCACAAAGAACTAAATTCTTGATCTTGAAGACACTCCAAATTCAAGGACACTAGATCCAATTTCTAGCCACATGTTCACAACATTGATAATTTGATTTTTATTTACACAACTAAAATAAATTTGGAAAATACCAGTGCTCATATGGTGGAACTATCAGGTCACAAAAGTATGATAAATTTCTGACGAACTACGGATTAAAGTATGATATACAACTTCAAACAAATGTTAGAAGTTGAATTCATTTGAGGAAATGCGACATTATGTACCAATCAGCTCGATGAGTAATCCGGTTTTATTGTATGCATTTCTAACAATGATCATTGCATCTGACTTCCTATTAGTGGCAGAAAACGTATGCAAATTGCTGATTCATAAATAAAGTAGAAGAAGATCAGAATCATCGCATACTGTTTTTAATGATCTGTCTCCTTGCTAAAAACCTTGCAATTGGAGGTGTGAGAGCAATGGTGATCGGAACCCTAACCGGAAACAGAGCTTTATTACAAAGAACGGCAAGCGCCAATGCTCCGCCGCTGGACGCCGCTAGGTCAGCCGTCCGATTCCCTGGCTTGGCGACGTCGCTGGTAATTTCCTCATTCGATTGGGGAAATCCAGTATTGTCTACTTGTAATTCTTCCTTGGGGTTGGGGCCGCCCATACCGATTTTTTCAAGGACGGAATCGAGTTGCTTGAAACGTAGTTTCTCCAAAGCGGCTTCGACGTCGACGTTGTTCTTGATGGCAACGTATAATCCGGTAATGCTTACGGCGGAAACGGAACAGTGTACAACTAAGGCCACCTTGCCGTACTTTTTAAGTAGCTCGCGAAATCGACCTCCTGCCATTTAGATCAAATCGCAGATCAAAATGTTTGCCTTGGAATCCAGGGTTTTCGATAGGGTTTTGTCTTGAGGAGGAAGAAGCGTAGTTGCAAGTCGTAACTCGGAAGAAGCCTCCAGCCCTCCGCAGTCCACTCTCTAGAATAGTCCACAACTCCACATGAAAAAATGTTCTTGGGCTGGGCTTTACACACGTCTATAAGTCTGTTAAAAATAATTTTACACAAAAACTTCCTTAAAAAGATTTTGTTGCACCACTTATATGTGTGTAAAATGATCTTTTTATATTTATTAAATGTAAAATAATTCATTTTTTTTGGGATTACACTTGTAGTTTCAGATCCTAGCCTTAAACTACAACTCCATGGATGATGCAAGTAGACGTTGTAGGGTCGTTGGCAGACCGAAACTCACCCAAAGCATAACCGGTGTAGTGAACCTCACCACAACTTTTACATATAACATTTCCTTTCTCCTTCCCTTCTTGGTTGTCATTTCTCGAGATCTAGTAAGGTTTTCAGATCGAGAATCAAAAGTCCAAAACCCTTATGTCTCTGGTGTGCTACTACACTGAAGCTTAGGTCAGACGCGGTAACGACGAACAAAAACACATTGTCGGTGTTGAATAGGCTGCAAGAGTGCAAGAGGAGATGAGGATGGAGTCGTCACCAGGTGGTGGTGGGTGAGACGATCGGATATGGATGCTAGTAATGAGGGGTGATGAGATCAAAGATGGGTGTCCGTCTTGGGGTTGCCTTCCATATGCTTAGGATTTGATTTTGACATTGCGTAACTTACAAGTTGAAGTTATTGGATGTTCTTGGTTTTAACTGTTAAAGATTTCAAGTCTTTCTTGTTGTATCCTGCATTTCTAAAAAACTAGTACTTCCTTAAATTTGCTTTTTGATGATATGTGTCTCATATATGTGTAAACAACTTTTTATGTGTTTATTGTTTAGTTACCATTGTATATGATGAACTTTGTCATAACTCCATAATATACAACAAGTTGCATATAATGTGAGGATTATGAAACTTGGTTGTATTATTTTTAATAAAATAAAGTTGATTGCATATAATGATAATTAAGATAAAGTTTATTGTGTTGTAATTCAATTTGCCCAATAAAAAATGTCTATAATATGTTTATTTTTTAACAGTTGGATAAATAAATTGCAAGTCGCACATCCGAATGTAAAGAGCTCATTCACGTGTAAACTATCCCTTGACACACAAAGTATAATTGTTCACATTTATTTATTCATGTTGTTCATGTGTGTAATATAGTTTGTTAACAAGTCAATTATTACGTAGTTATGTATAAAATACTACCTTTAAATATTAAATTGTATATCATTTGTTGACATGTGAGATACTATTTATTTACATATAAGATATTATATGTTCATGCATAAAGGGTATTCGCTATTTGTTTTCACATGTGAAACATAAGTAGTCTAGATGTGAAATACTAACATAAGTGATAAAAACATTCCACCTTCCAATTCTAAAAAAACTTAAGGTCCCAAAATAGTCAATTCGTAAAAAGCATTCCAGACATTTCAATTCCAATTTCCATTGCGGAGAAACCAAAACCAAAACCAAACTATTAACTAATATGATTAAGGCTTCTTGTATCCGGTGACAATTTATCTTTTCCGGCTACTTCATTGTAGGTTTTCTAACCATAAATTGTATTTAATAGAAAAAACTAATTACACTACATGGTTCAAATAAATTCTAGAAAAATCTTTGCCAAAGCCGAAAGTGTACTAGCGATCTTCCGTTGGAAATGTAGTTTTCCATTTAAAAACCCTAAGGGTGTGTTTGGTAGAGAGAAAAGAAATGGGGAGAATTGGTTTCTCTTGTTTGGGAGAAATGAATATAGTTTTGGGAGGATAAATGGTTCCTCCACCCATTTCCATTTCTCCCATTCCTTTGTATTTTCATTTCTCTTCAAATTGTGGAGAAATGGAGAGAAATGACAACCAATGTCTACTCATCATTGTCGATGTCCAGTTGCGATGTGTTTCCGGCATTCTAATCATCATTGTCGACGTCCGGCAAGGCAGCCAACGCCGCAACCGCCATCCGGCAACTTGAGCCACCATTTATCTGTTTCATTTCTTTTCTAATACCAAACAAGGAAATCAATTCCAATTCTCCACACATTTCTATTTCTCCTCATTTCCATTTCTCCCCTATTTTCATTTCCATTTCTCCAAGTTTCTTTTCTCTCTATCAAACACCCCCTAACTACAGAGTACGGCCTCCAATTCATATATAGTCTACTTGTCTTAGACATTAAGTCTGTTTCATTTCTTTCGGTGGTTCATTTTGAAGCATAGGAGTTTGGAATTTCAAATCTAAGTTGGTTTATTATCTAGCTTGAATGTGGATTGCAGTTTGAAGGTACCTAATCCCTTCAACTTGATTTCATTGGCGGTTGACCAGTTAACCAAGCATAGTCTTCTGACGCACCTAGGCCTTTGATTGATAAGCTCGTCAATGACCAAAGACATTCAAAGACACGTATTTGACATAATAAATTCAAAACAAAACGAACACGAGAAAAAAGGATGGTTGTTATAGCTTGAAAACATGAAGAGTCAAGTGCTAGTCATGTTTGATATCCTTGATGAAGTCATTAGTGTCGACGAAGACGACAACGAGTCAATGACAACAACCTTGTTTGATTGGAAAATGTAGCACCCCAAAAAAATTAGATAATAGTAGTAGTAAATCAATAGTATGTTACAAAATATTCAGTAACATTTCCCAACAATAATCACATGTCCTACACACGAGACTTATGGTTCAAATCAAAATCATTATTCAAATGAAAATATCAAAGTCAGAAATGTTTGGGGAAGAAATGTTGAAACGCCGGCACCTTGCTCTTATCCACACGAGACGGTCCTGAAAATATTCAACAAACACCAGTAAGCATAAAGCTTGGTGAGCTAACACAGTATTTGCACATAATACCAGATAACACGTATTAATGTAACAAGTACATCATACCATCAAATAATGTCACACGGGCAAATAAGTGCCCAACTGCACATACATTGCCAAATTTGCAATAACTCGGTTACGCATAAATGTTGTTAGTCCCAGGTTAAGTATGCAAAAACAAATATTTGTAAAATGGGGGGTTTGAATACAAACTTAAGCTTTTTAAATTTAAATGCATAAGCTAATACTTTTAAAATAATTCTTATTGATATGAATCAAGAATTACATGTATAGGAAAGCGAAAATTTCAAATACAATAAAAGGTGACGACTAAAATGTCTAAAACATAAACAAGCTTCTCTAAAACAACTAATGTTTAAGAGATCCAACACATGAACAAGTTTTTCTACACTTTTGCTAACTTTAAAAACTTGTTTTCGCTTAAAAGCATGAAGCTTGTTCTTCGAGAGAGATTTTTCTTTTTGTGTAGTTCTGGTGTGTTTTGCACGTCAAACATGCATATCTATTTATAGAAGTCTTGGCAACAAGTTGAGAGTTTGGGACCCACGTGGTGTATTAAAAATAATATTAATTATACGAGCAAGTTGGTGAAAGGTAATATTATTTTATTCTAACGAATAAAAATAACTTTACTTTTCGTGTGAGAGATCACTTAGTTGCTAATATAATAATATTGTCGGTGTTTCGTAATGCTAAACTTCTCTTTCCATGTTAGTTCATTAAATGACGGTCATGCTTCTTATGATTTGACTTTACCAAATATATAGTTGTCAGCCATACTTGAGTAATTGATCAAATCTTCAAGATCTTTTCTTCAGTAGTAAAGTCCTATTCTTTTTGTCCTTTAACGGTACAAATAGTGTGAATACTTTTACATAAAGAAGATCTAAGGCATAATAGAACAACGCATATTCAGTTTTTGACTTAAAATAAATTACATTATAAATCAGAGTATGCTACTAAATCAGTTAGGACGTATGTAACTTCGGCTGTACTAAACTGATGATGAAGATTGATCATAAAAATTTCAGACGATAAAGGTCGATCATGGACAGTTCAGACGATAAAGACCAATCATGGAAAGTTTAGATGATAAAGGTTGATAATGGAAGTTTCAGATGAGAAAGATCGATCATAAAAATTTCATGCAATCATTCCGTTCGCCTCAGATGATCAAGGGGTTGTTCAACTGAGCATATAGATGTTTAGCAATGTGGAGAGACCGGTAGCTATTCTAGAGCGGAAGGTCAAGCAACTACACAATAAGCAGGTAGCGACGGTCAAGGTTCAGTGGGAACATCAAAAGGGATCCGAATGGACGTGGGAGCCGGAGGACGAGATGAGATAGAACTACCCTGCGTTATTTGAGTGAAGATTTTGATGATAAAATCGTGTTTAAGTAGGGGAGAGTTGTAATATCCAGTTTCCGAAAGTAGAAAAATAAATATAAGAATTTATTATTTGATGTTACTATTGTTGTTTACAATGTATATAGATATGTGCACAAGTTGTGTGAACTTTTCAAAGTTGAGTTGGGCTTACTTGATTAATTTTATAAGAGGGCCTTATTGAATGGAGAGCTAATTGTTGGTGGGCTTAGACTGTTAATGGTTTTGGGCTCTAGGCCTTTTAGGGGTATGTACATAACTACATAAGGGGATTAGGGCTTTGCCTTGGTCATTACTGTTATATTGAAAAAGAAGAAATGTAGAGAGCAAGTGTTAGTTGTGTTGAAGGTCAAGAACAAAGAAGATCTTCAAGAACTGTGGAACGAATCGTCGGGTAATGTTCCCCATCTCCTTTTGACCATCTAGATACATTTTAGTATGGATTTAAGCATAACTTTATGATATTTTGAAGCTCTATAAGTGTGTGCTTGAGCTTGTAATGTCGAGAGAGAAATTCGGGTATTTAACCCATTAAAAGTTGTTGGAATCAAGATTTAATAAAAATGATTTGTGTAAATGTTAGAAGAAGTGTTTTGCAACTGAAATGAATCATTTTGGTTAAGTTTTAAAAGATTGTAATTTTAAAAATGGTGTTTTTGGTGACCTGCATCTCATGTCCGACCAAGAAGATGTTTCATGCGACTTCAAGTTTTAAGTCAGATAGGGATGGTCTAACTTTTGGGGTTTGGGTCGTGTGACTTAGCTAGAGTGTCGGGGGGGAGGGGGAGGGTACGACTTACATTCATGTTAAGGGCCATCCGAATTAAGTGTTGGACTTTGGTCCGACTTGGGTTAGCAAATGTATGTCCGACTTAGGAGCAGGTCATACTTAAGTGTTGGACTTTTGGCTCGACTTGGGTTAGCAAATGTATGTCCGACTTAGGAGCGGGTCCGACTTAGGAGCGGGTCCGACTTAAGTGTTGAACTTTTGGCCCGACTTGGGTTAGCAATAGTACGTCCAACTTGGGTGACTATGTAATCAGGGTGCGACTTACATTGTTTGACTTAGTGTGTGGTACGACTTAGAGATTGGTCCGACTTAAGTGTTGTCCGACTTAGTGTATGGTCCGACCTGGAGTTGGTCCGACTTGAAGCTAGGTCCGACTTGGAGTCAAGGGACTTGGAAATGTTACAGTTGAGTTAAGGACTGGTACCCCTGTATTAATCAGTAAGATATATATTGTAGGTCCTCGCGACTGTACTCGTTAGCTTTTCAACTTGTGAAATCCGATGTCATTGTCATACTGCGGATTAGGTGAGTTACTCTAACTTATACATGACATTAGCGTGAAATGTATATGTTGTATGTATATGTGTGATATCGCGCTAAATATATATAAATATTATGCGATATCGGGTTGGTTTTAGCCGGAAAATGTTTATTTAATTGTAAAAAGGTACGTTTACCGTTTCTTTTATGTTTTGCAGGCTAAAAAGGCGAAATATCCAAATAATCAAGAAAAATAAAGGAAGCCAAGAAAGTCGAGAAAATAAAAAGAAATCGAGAAATTAATTGGGCCGAAGAGAGAAAAGAAAAGAGAAAAAAAGAAAGAAGCCCAAAAAGAAGAAAAAAAGAAAGAAAGAAAATAAATGAGCCCAATAGGCCGGCCCAAGGAAAAAGAGTTCACCGGGCGCCAAAAGCATCATCGCGGCGCGACACAATTATCCGTCGCGGCGCTACAAAGTGTCCGGATAAGGTCTTACTCTTTGCCACGTATCGTCGCGGCGCGACCAAAATGTCCGTCACGGCGCGACACGATAGGGTGACGGCAGCTTTGAATTTTGAAAGAGTTGGGATCGGGTTAAAATACCTCGTCGCGGCGCGACACCCCTGTTTTCAGAATTCTATTTAAACGAACTTCCAGATCTGAAAAAGGGTTAACCACCCGATTTCTTCCACCATTCCTCTGCTAAATACATCCCTTAACACATCCCAGAAGGCTTGAGCTCGGATTTGGAGGATTAAAGCTACAAAGTGAAGATTAAAGGCTTGGAATTCTTGTTTCTTTACGGTTTTTCTACTTCTCGTCTGTTTTTAATGTTTAATCTTGATTTCCAGAAGTTGATTATGCTTGTAATAGGCTAGATTTTCTGTTTTCCTCCCTAGAGGAGATGAAACTCTATCAAGTTGGTTAATTTTACATCTTTTTGACTTTAATGGCATTATATTTATCTTTCAAGTCTAATCAATGATCCTAGCATGCTTTAATTATGTTTTTTATTTGTTTAGAATCTGAGTTGATGTAAATTGGAGGACCAGTCCATTTATAAGACTTTAATCAATGCTAATTAGGACCAATAATTAGTGTTGACTAGTGTTTGATCAAAACCTAGGGTTAAACAATCAAGATAGGAACTTTAATGTGTTAGAATTGATATATGATGACTTTCATATGTTAATTGAATGATTTGGTAACTTAATCAATCATTAAAGATTAGATCTTGATAGATACGAACTTAAATATGCTTAATTGTGTAGTTAATTGATTTAATGACCAATTGATTAGTTAATTGCATGATTAGATAAGTTGGATACTCGGATCAAGAGTCTAACAATATAGGAATCGGTATAGTGTTCATTAATTGTCCATTGCATTGATTTTGATTTATAAAACCAACTTGAAAAGGGTGGAATTGAATCTAGGGAGGGAAGTCTTTTAATTGATACTTAATCCAACAAAGTTTCTTGCCTTTTGCTCTCTTTGATTGTTCTTGGTAATTTAGTAGTGTTAGTAGTCATTTAAGTTGATAAAGTTTGAATCTTGCAACCAAATTCCCTTTTAAATAGTTTAATTGCTTTATTTTAGTATTTTATTGCTTTTATTAGTTTATTTTAGTTAATTCTTAGTTAATTTGATAAAATCAGTTTAGCTCCCGTTCCCCAAGAGTTTGACACCCGACTTACTAACTATAATACGAAACGATTAGGTACACTTGCCTATTCGTGCAGTTTTTGGTAAATAAATCGGTTAAAATATAAATTTAAAACTAGTACGTAAAACGCACATCAAGTTTTTGGCGCCGTTGCCGGGGAACGGTCTTAATCTGTTTTTATTGAGTTAATTTAGAATTAACCGTTGTTTCCCGCGAGTTTCGGCTCAAAAGGAGCAATCTTGTGATTTCTGTCCACTGATCGCGCCGCGACCAGTGCCTGTCGCGTCGCGACGCGTCTCGACCAGAACAGAAGTTTTTGTTTTTTAATTGCTGCTTTATTTAATTAATTCATTCTGGGCCTCGTTTAGGATTAGTACTTTAATTAGTAATCTCTTTTAGGGTTTTTAGGATAGTGTATGTCCTTAGACCCCACTCCTGATTTCGTTTAGCCGTTTGACGAACCGGAACGCGAATTTCATCGACGCCTGCGAGTTAAACGTGAGAGAGAGCGAGCACGCATAATGGCAGAAAATATCGACGAATTGTCACTCGAGGAGTACGCGAGCCGTGTGCGCGAGGGCACCGGAGTGGGTATTCACCGACCTGAAATACCCGAGGAGAGAACCTTTGAAATCAAAGGCCAGTTCCTTCATCTTCTGCGCGAGACTCCTTTCACCGGAAAGGATAACGAGGATGCCAACCAGCATGTCGAGGCCGTTCTCGAGATTGCTGACTACTTCCACATGCCGGGATTTAGTCGTGACGCTGTTATGCTGCGAGTGTTTCCGATAACACTCCAGGGAGCAGCCAAACGTTGGCTACGATCCGAGCCAACCATCCGTACATGGGATGCGCTCAAAACTCGCTTCATCAAACAGTTTAGTCCTCCATCAAAGATTGCTAAAATGAAAATGCAGATCCAAAATTTCATGCAATTTGAGGACGAAACCCTCTATGACGCCTGGGACAGATATAAGGAGATGCTCCAAAATTGTCCACAGCATGATCTCAATGCTCACCAGGTTGTCCAAACATTATATAATGGTATAAATGTCTGCACTAGACAAATGGTCGATTCTCAGGGACCAATACCAAAGAAAACACCTGCCGCTGGGTACGCCTTGATTGAGGAGATGGCTCAGCACTCCCATCAGTGGCATTCTTCTAGAGATTCTTCCTACCGGAGGAAGACTGCAGCTACAGCTGACTCATCTGATAGCATAGCAGCCCTTAGTGCCAAGCTTGATGCACTAGGGCGTGACATGAAAAAGGTGAATCAAAACATTCACGCTATGCAGGTCGGTTGTGACAACTGCAGTGGACCTCATCTTGCGAGAGATTGCCCATATGACGAGAATGGAGATCTCAAAGAATCTGCGTGTTATTCAGCTGGAGATAAATATGATTATCCAGAGGATGAGGCTTTCTTCCACAATAGAAAGCCTAACTGGAAACCATATCCTGAATACCGCAAGGAGATGGAGGGGCGATTCAGGCAGACTGGCCCAGGATTTTATCAGAGAGACCAGCCAAAGGGGCCACTGCCAGAAAAGAAGCCCAACTTTGAGGATATGCTTACGTGCTTCGCAGCAGCATCAGATAAGAGGCATAAGGAGACTGAGGAGTTAGTGAAAAAGATAGGCGTTTCTACTGAGGCCGCACTAAGGAATCAGCAGGCGTCTATCCACAACATAGAGACCCAGATTAGGCAGATCTCTAGGGTTCTCCAGGACCGTTTTTCTGGCACACTTCCTAGTAACACTGAACCGAACCCGAAGTCCGAAATTAAAGTTGTGACCACCAGGAGTGGAAAAGAAGCGGCAGGCCCACCGCCTTCCAGCTCCAATCCTAATCGTATCGAGCCTCTATCCACTCAGTCAGATAAAAGGAAGGGGAAGGAGAAGGAGGTCACTCCTACTCCATAACCTATCCCACCTACTCCATCCGTTCCATCTGTTCCACCTCCAGTTAAACCTTACCGTCCTCCAATACCTTATCCGCAACGTCTTCGGCAAGACAAACAGGATGAGCAGTACCGGAAATTTCTGGAGCACTTGAAATCCCTTCACATCAACAATTTGTTTGTTGAGGCTATGGCACAGATGCCAAAGTATTCTAAATTCATGAAAGACCTTCTTACCAACCGCAAGAAAATGGAAGAAGTGTCGAGTGTCACTCTGAACGATCAATGTTCAGCAGCCATGCTTAATAAGATCCCAAAGTGACTGATCCTGGGAGTCTTACTTTGCCATGCCAGTGTGGCAATCTACCCGTGAGTCATGCACTTGCTGACTCGGGAGCGAGCGTGAACCTTATGCCATATTCTTTTTTCGCCAAACTAGATTTGCCCGAGCCTAAACCTGTTCGCATGGCTATACATCTGGCAAACAAGTTCGTCACTTATCCAAGCGGGATAGTGGAGGACTTGCTAGTTAAAGTAGACAAATTCATCTTTCCTGCGGACTTTATCGTTATAGATATGGAGGAGGATGATACAGTTCCCATCATCTTGGGCAGACCCTTCCTGAGTACAACTCATGCATTATTTGATATTCATGAGTCACAGCTGACACTCAGGGTAGGCACAGATGCTATCACATTTGGGATTGATAAATCCATGAAGCATTCCAAAATCTGTGATGATTCTGCCTTCTTTGTGGATATAGTTGATATCCTTCTTGAGAGCGAGCTGTAGAAGTTTGACACACATGGAGATGAAGGGCAGATGCCACTGGGGGAAGGTCTCTTGGATGCTGAGAGAGACCTGGAGGAGTTGGAGAGGCTGCTTACAGAAGGGCCGGAGCCGAGTTCTGATGTGTAGGATTTTCAGCCGTCGCAGCGCGCAGCGCGATGAACGCATCGTGACAGGTTGCATCATCGCACATAGAGGCTGTTGAAGTAAAAGAGGAGCCAGAACCTCCAGACATATCCAAGGAGGCACCTCCACTCTCGGGTCCCACTCCTGAGCTAAAGGTATTACCTCTACACTTGGAGTATGCCTATGTAGGGGAGAATTCTACATTCCACGTTATCATATCATCGGCACTATCCGAATCTGAGAAAATCCAACTTGTCGATGTCCTTAAACAGCGGAAAAATGCGATCGCCCGGTCCATTTCTGACATCAAAGGAATCAATCCATCATACTGTTCGCATAAGATCCTCATGGAAGATGATTCCAAACCGGTAGTCCAACCTCAGCGCCGTTTAAATCCTAAAATGCAAGAGGTTGTGAAGAAAGAAATTGTCAAACTCTTAGACGCCGGTATGATCTATCCAGTTTCAGACAGCCCGTGGATTAGCCCAATCCACGTGGTTCCTAAAAAGGGAGGGATGACAGTGGTAACTAATGAAAAGAATGAACTCATTCCTGCCAGAACTGTCACTGGCTGGCGAGTGTGCATTGATTACCGAAGATTAAATGATGCCACTCGTAAGGACCACTTTCGCCTCCCATTCATAGATCAAATGCTTGAACGTCTTTCTGGTAATGCATTCTATTGCTTCCTAGATGGTTTCTCTGGTTACTTCCAGATCCCCATCACACCTTAGGACCAGGAAAAGACGACCTTCACATGTCCATACGGGACATTTGCTTACCGGAGGATGCCGTTTGGTTTGTGTAATGCTCCAATAACCTTCCAACGATGCATGACCTCCATATTCCATGATATGGTGGAAGATTTCATGGAAGTATTCATGGACGACTTCTCGGTATTCGGAAATTCCTTCAACTCGTGCTTATCTAATCTTGATAAAATGCTCGCCCGTTGTGAAGAAACCAACCTTGTGCTAAACTGGGAAAAGTGCCATTTCATGGTACGTGAAGGCATAGTGTTGGGACACAAAGTTTCACAAGCAGGCATAGAGATGGATAGAGCTAAGATAGACACTATCTCTAAATTACCACCGCCTACTAATGTGAAAGGGGTAAGGAGTTTCTTAGGCCACGCGGGATTCTATCACCGCTTCATCAACGATTTCTCAAAAATCACAAGGCCTCTGACACAACTTCTATTAAAAGACGTTAAATTCGAGTTCTCCAACGAGTGTTTAACGGCTTTTAATACATTAAAGGAGAAACTCACTACTGCCCCGATCATGATTGCTCCAGACTGGACCCTGCCGTTTGAGCTAATGTGTGATGCCAGCGATTACGCGGTAGGGGCAGTTCTAGGCCAAAGGGTTAATAATCGTTTCCAACCGATTCATTACGCGAGTAAAACCCTGAATCCAGCTCAGGAAAAATACACTACTACTGAGAAAGAACTCCTAACTGTGGTTTATGCCTTTGATAAATTCCGATCTTATCTGATTCTATCCAAAACTATCGTCTTCACTGATCATTCTGCTTTGAAGTACTTGTTTGAGAAACAAGACTCCAAGCCTAGGCTTATCCGATGGGTCTTGCTTCTGCAAGAATTTGACATCGAAATCAGGGACAAGAAAGGAGCAGAAAACGTAGCAGCCGACCATTTGTCTAGATTAGAAAACCCACATCTTGACGAATTACAAGAGTCGGACATCGTTGACCACTTCCCAGACGAGCATCTCATGAAGGTCAGCGATGAGCCTCCCTGGTTTGCAGACTTCGTGAACTATCTGGCTGTAGGGGTTCTCCTGAAAGGTATGACACATCAGCAAAAGAAGAAATTCATGGCAGATGTGAAGTACTATTTATGGGATGAACCCTATCTATTTCGACACTGCGCAGACAACATCATCCGGAGATGCGTTTCGGGAGATGAGGCGAGGGAAATACTGAGGGATTGCCATAGTGGGCCCACCGGGGGACACCACGGTGCGGTCTACACCGCAAAGAAGGTATTTGAAGCCGGATTTTATTGGCCCGCCATCTTTAAAGACGCACACACCCTCGTAAAGGAGTGTGATGCCTGTCAGAGGGCCGGTAATATATCTTCCCGGAACGAGATGCCCCAACACAACATCCAAGTCTGTGAAATCTTTGATGTGTGGGGTATAGACTTTATGGGTCCATTTCCTTCATCCCGCGGAAATAAATATATCCTAGTAGCTGTCGACTATGTGTCGAAGTGGGCCGAGGCACAAGCCTTACCCACTAACGATGCCCGAGTCGTAGTGAAATTCCTAAAGAAGCTATTCTCTCGGTTTGGTATCCCTAAAGCCTTGATCAGTGATAGGGGTACGCATTTCGCTAACATCCTAATGGAGAAAGCGCTGCAGAAATATGGTGTGAACCATATATTTGCAACGCCTTATCATCAGCAAACGAGCGGGCAAACGATCGGTAAATGGGAACCGTAAGGAATGGGCAGATAAACTCGATGACGCACTCCGGGCGTTTAGGACTGCCTATAAGACTCCTTTAGGTACTACTCCCTTTAGGTTAGTCTACGGAAAGGCACGTCACCTGCCAGTCGAGGTAGAGCATAAGGCATATTGGGCATTGAAGGCATGCGATCCTGATCTAGATAAGGCACGTGCCAACCGTTTCTTACAGCTAAACGAGTTAGATGAACTATGAAACGAAGCGTACGAGAATTCATTGATCTATAAAAATCGTACAAAAAAATGGCACGATGCACGTCTGAAAGAAGTCAAACACTTCGAACCTGGCGACAAAGTTCTTCTATTCAATTCTAGGTCGAAGTTGTTTCCTGGAAAACTCAAAACCCGATGGTATGGCCCATACGTGGTTAGTAAGGTATTCCCATACGGCACAATCGAACTACTTGATTCCAAGGGAATTACCTTCAAAGTCAACGGGCACCGAGTAAAGCATTACTTGGAAGCAATGCCCGAAGAAATGGAAGGTGAGAATATCAACCTCGCTGTACTAAAGCCCTAAGTGTAGGGTGGAGTCCAGCTAAAGACTCGTTTAAAGAAGCGCTTCCGGGAGGCACCCCGTATTCCAGCTTTGTAGGTATGTTGCCTAAAACCCTCACGAGACTATAACTCGTCCACTCGGGCTACCGAGGGGTTTAAAGGCTTGTTGCATACGCTAAATGCAACCGTGATTCCTACGAAAGTGAGTTAGGATTTCTTTTGTTTTCGTTTTTCGTTCGTTTTGTAGTTTTTCGAGATTCCTAGCCTTAGCCGATCTTCATACGCACTCATATCTGATACTTTGAGCCGTAGGAACTATCCGTTGTCGAAACCCGCGCGCGAGATCTCTAAACGAGCAAATGTGGAAAAGGGCCTCATCGCGGCGCGATGCCTATATATCGCGGCGCGACAACCTAATTCTGCCCGTCAGTCCAGAGCACGCCACGCGTCGTCGCGGCGCTACAGTCCAAAACGTCACGGCCCGACGTATTTTTTTTCAGACCTGCCAAGGATGTGCCACATAGCCAATTTTTAGTGATTTATATTTTTGTGTGTCTGACAAATATTCTTTGAGTGATTTATATTTCAGCTTCTCATTTAGTTTATGAAGTACGCGTATATGCTAACATCTATCTGCTCCGTTCGCCTAATGATACCCATGGAGTTTTTCTAATTTTTTTCTACCTTAGTTATATTTTATTGTGTACAATGGGGACATTGTACAATTTAAGTGTGGGGTAGGGAGTTAGAAAAAGATTCCTCGCTTGAAATTTATTTGTCTTCGTAGTAAATTATTATTTTATTTGGATGTTAAATTTTAAATTTTTAATATCATTCGAGTTAAAGTTAGATATTATTTAAGGATGTCAAGTTTGCTTGATTAATAAACAAATTTATAGTTATATCTAGCTTTTATGCATAGTGCTTGTGGCTTTTCGCCATTTCTTAGAAATTTGTGTTTATAGTATCCAATCTTTAATTTTTGAATTGCTGCAATAAAATATAAGGTTAAGCCCTTTTTGAGTCTAAGCTTGACAAAAATAGACTGAGTTGAATTTTCAATTTTTATAAACATATGTTAGAAAAAAAAGAGTGAAAAAGCCAATGTGCAAAAAAAATGAAAAAATATGCAAAAGAGCTAGAAAGATATATAAGTCAAATAAATGGCCTTTGGAACTCGAATTAGTAAACTCTGAGGGGTGTTCTACACCTAATCACCTAAAACCAACTGGTTTGGGATCGGTTGAGTTGAGGATTCGCTACATGGGTTCCATAGAAAGTTATAGACTTATATAAAAAAGAGCTGAAAAGAGAGAAAACATATGTGCAAATAAAGTTGGAAATCTGCAATAAGTCTTGAGGTCAGGGGATTTTCAAAGGGTAACTTAACCGAATTAAATATAAATGCAATTTTTAAATTAAGGATTGAATGTATATAGGTAAGAGTATTCTTTAGAAATGGTTGAAAGTAAATAAGGATCTAATCATAGGTATATGCATAATTCTACGTATAGTTTATGATTTGTTTTAAATCAACCTTTTTGACATTCGTAAATTATATTTAATTTTTCGAGAATGGTGTTAGTTATTTAAAGTTTAAGCCTGGATAGAGTTGTGATTTGCTTGAGGACAAGCAAAGTTCAAGTGTGGGGTATTTTGATATCGCGCTAAATATATATAAATATTATGCGATATCAGGTTGGTTTTAGCCGGAAAATGTTTTTTTAATTGTAAAAAGGTACGTTTACCGTTTCTTTTATGTTTTGCAGGCTAAAAAGGCGAAATATCCAAATAATCGAGAAAAATAAAGGAAGCCAAGAAAGTCGAGAAAATAAAAAGAAATCGAGAAATTAATTGGGCCGAAGAGAGAAAAGAAAAGAGAAAAAAAGAAAGAAGCCCAAAAAGAAGAAAAAAAGAAAGAAAGAAAATAAATGAGCCCAATAGGCCGGCCCAAGGAAAAAGAGTTCACCGGGCGCCAAAAGCATCATCGCGGCGCGACACAATTATCCGTCGCGGCGCTACAAAGTGTCCGGATAAGGTCTTACTCTTTGCCACGTATCGTCGCGGCGCGACCAAAATGTCCGTCACGGCGCGACACGATAGGGTGACGGCAACTTTGAATTTTGAAAGAGTTGGGATCGGGTTAAAATACCTCGTCGCGGCGCGACACCCCTGTTTTCAGAATTCTATTTAAACGAACTTCCAGATCTGAAAAAGGGTTAACCACCCGATTTCTTCCACCATTCCTCTGCTAAATACATCCCTTAACACATCCCAGAAGGCTTGAGCTCGGATTTGGAGGATTAAAGCTACAAAGTGAAGATTAAAGGCTTGGAATTCTTGTTTCTTTACGGTTTTTCTACTTCTCGTCTGTTTTTAATGTTTAATCTTGATTTCCAGAAGTTGATTATGCTTGTAATAGGCTAGATTTTCTGTTTTCCTCCCTAGAGGAGATGAAACTCTATCAAGTTGGTTAATTTTACATCTTTTTGACTTTAATGACATTATATTTATCTTTCAAGTCTAATCAATGATCCTAGCATGCTTTAATTATGTTTTTTATTTGTTTAGAATCTGAGTTGATGTAAATTGGAGGACCAATCCATTTATAAGACTTTAATCAATGCTAATTAGGACCAATAATTAGTGTTGACTAGTGTTTGATCAAAACCTAGGGTTAAACAATCAAGATAGGAACTTTAATGTGTTAGAATTGATATATGATGACTTTCATGTGTTAATTGAATGATTTGGTAACTTAATCAATCATTAAAGATTAGATCTTGATAGATACGAACTTAAATATGCTTAATTGTGTAGTTAATTGATTTAATGACCAATTGATTAGTTAATTGCATGATTAGATAAGTTGGATACTCGGATCAAGAGTCTAACAATATAGGAATCGGTATAGTGTTCATTAATTGTCCATTGCATTGATTTTGATTTATAAAACCAACTTGAAAAGGGTGGAATTGAATCTAAGGAGGGAAGTCTTTTAATTGATACTTAATCCAACAAAGTTTCTTGCTTTTTGCTCTCTTTGATTGTTCTTGGTAATTTAGTAGTGTTAGTAGTCATTTAAGTTGATAAAGTTTGAATCTTGCAACCAAATTCCCTTTTAAATAGTTTAATTGCTTTATTTTAGTATTTTATTGCTTTAATTAGTTTATTTTAGTTAATTCTTAGTTAATTTGATAAAATCAGTTTAGCTCCCGTTCCCCAAGAGTTTGACACCCGACTTACTAACTATAATACGAAACGATTAGGTACACTTGCCTATTCGTGCAGTTTTTGGTAAATAAATCGGTTAAAATATAAATTTAAAACTAGTACGTAAAACGCACATCAATGTGAAAGTGTAACTGTATGCTTATATGTGAAGTGAAGGGTTACGTTATATTGTGGTGAAAACGTAACCCCGACATAGTCAGACGTAGTGTGAAATCCTTGGTACGGGTTGGATAGTCAACCGTGACCCAAAGTATGAAATCGTCGTCAGTACACTGCGTCGGTAATATGTGTAATGATATGTGATCATGGATTGTGTTGTGATTTGTGGCATGTACATACCTAGTATAGTGTGTAAGTTGGAGTGCTCGCTAAACTTTATGCTTAGCGTTGTTGATTCTTTTCTTTCAGGACCTGATCGTGGGAAATCTTCAACGGTGTGAAGACGACTTATCTTCTATCAAATGTTTCTGCTGCTTATTGAACGAACATTTTATTAAACTTCATATTTGCAATTAATTACTTAAGAATTATTCAAACACTTTACGAAACAACGTCTGTACTTATTTATTGAAATATACTTGTGACGTGTAGTTCCGGGTGTGGAACCTCGTCTGGGTTTTTGTCAAACGACACAGTTATTTATGTTGGCATGGTTTTTATATATAGTTACGCTTACTCGTTGTTGAAAAAAACTGGGACAATACAACGTGAACATTCATCACATTATAATACGTAAGTTAGTGAAAACTCACCTTATCAGCAACACAACACAATTACAGTAATTCAACGAAGGTCGTAAGACACAAGTCTGTCAGCAAGAACCTACAAATTGGGTTCCACTAAGTTAACATGCAATTCTAAATTACCAGCTGAATATTATAATAGTTTAGGTTTCGATTCCAACATGACACGCATTCTCAAATTGCGATTCCTTATGAAATTCGATTCTGAAATACAATTCGCATTTCTTATCTATGATTTACGATTCATTCATCCTAGCCCAAATTGCAATTGTGTTCAACAGTCAAATTGCAATTGTGAAATACGATTCATGTTTTTGCAATTCATCTAAACTGTGATTGAGATATACGATTCACCCACAATCCATAGGAGAATTACAAATTTTAATGAGTGATCGTATTGTAAGGTTACACATGTTCAATCTTTAATTAGATATAAAATTTATAATGGTTATTTCTTGTGTTAAAATTGTATGTTAACTTAAAGTTATTTTATTTTATACTTTTGTCATAATATACGATAGTTTATAGATTCACTTAACCACTTTTTTATTTAATCTTTTCAATATTAAATATATATACGAATTCATACATAATTATTAATAATATAATATTGAAACTCTTAAACATTATACGAAAACATAATAAAACATATATTAAGGGGTGTTTGTTTTAGCTTATTTAAGGCTTATTTTCCGGGCTTATTTTTCATAAGTTCGTTTTTTCTGGTTTATTTGTTATGAATCCGGCTTATTTTCTTCTTGTAACTCAAAATAAGCTCACAAATAAAAAAATAAGTCAGAAAAAACTAGCTTATAAAAAATAAGCCCGAAAAATAAGCCGTAAATAAACTAAAACAAACAACCCCTACAAATATACGTACAGTATTTCCGAACAACGAACGCACTAGTTATGTTTACTTTCTTTATGTTTATTTTCATTTTCATTTCTATAACTCTTTCAAATCTCGTTAAATAAATTTCGGAAACTCTAGTGTCACCAGATCACTCCTCTCTTTGTTAGTTTGTTACCCACTTTCGATCGCGAGGCACCTGTCCGGCAATCCCCCATCGTCCCGACGCCCAAATCCATCGACAGCCCGGTCCGACGCCATCACCATCGGCCATCGGCACCTTTCTCGCAGCTGCTGCCGCCGGCCCTTGCCCCATCGGTGGCCTTCGACATTTACCACAGACCTCTAACCAGGTTTGTTCTATTCTGTTTCTCGATCGATTACCGCAGCCCCGATTTGGGGATAAACAATCTGCTTTGGGTCTTCGTTTCATTGATTATGTTCGATATTTGGGTCTTCGATTATTACAGTCTCCATCTGGTACTCGATTTGTTGATTATGTTCACAGGTTCATTGTTTCTTGATTTGGGTTCATAGTTTCTCGATTTGTTGATTTTGTTGGCAGGTTCATAGTTTCTTGATTTGGGTTTTTGTTATATGGTTCGTGGTCAATTTCATGGGATTATGTTGAAATTTGTCAGTTGATTATTAGAATGAGCTTGAAGATTTTGAGCACATTTCCACTTTATAAAAAATACCAACTGTTTTACATGAATGAACGGTTTGAAGATGAATTTGATTGATCAAACAGCAATCACAGTGTGTCAAAGAACCATTTTTTGATCCAAAATTCTACCTTCCATCTGTTTGTGAAAATGTCTAGTTGAGTTTTTCCTTCTCTTCATAACTTTTTCCAATAATTCATTACGTCTATGACCTGAGAACCTCCTCTAATCGTTAAGAGAGAGATGATGTTCAGATTCAGAGTTTCAGACAGAAAACCTCATTAAAAAAAACTAACCAAACCTTGGTTTAAAAAATAGTTATATTATGAACTTCTGATTGAAAATATATCTGCTTAGTTAAGCTAGCCATAACCAAATTAGACACATTAAACCAAAATATTCTGGTTCAACCGCACTGTCAATTTAAATCAAAGTTTTCACAAATTTTAGAACCTTCTGATGAAAGATTTTTCCACTAAATAAACAAGTTTCACCTAAAACGACATGTTCGAAGATCCCTCACTAAACAATGATAGAACAAAAAAGAAAAAGGGAAGTAGTTGATTGACATCGATTGATATTAGTAATACGACTAAATAGTTAAGGTAGTTATGTTTTATGTTTTTATCTTAAAGCAAAAACTGAAACATCCATTACACACCTTCAATACATCTATTGTGTCAATTTATAACAGTAAGTTTAGCCGTTTAGGGGCAATTATTGTATGAGCATTGGTATATCAACCTACTAAATTCTCATACTCACCCTCCTACTCTCTAAATCAAGACAAGTCTTAAAATCAGGAGTGAAGGTGAGAAAAGAGAATTAGTGGATTTCACATGTCATTATTTTTCCTTATTGCATTTAAACCACAACTAACTTCAGAAGCAAAAACGCTGTGCATTTCAGTCAAATCAATCAAAAGTGCACATCGATCAGCGACGGGAAAGATGATCGTTTGCATCGCCGTTGTTGGCCATCAGGTTTTGTTTTATTCTGTTCGATTTGCTTATTTCGTGTCTAATTTGATAAGTCTTGTTTTTATTATGTTTGATAGTTTGCTTGATTATGTTGATATTGTGAATTACAGAACAATCCGTTGTACATTCAGAGCTTCACTGAAGCAGATGATGCGCTCAAACTTCATCATATAGTTCACTGCTCTCTTGATGTTGTTGATGAAAGAGGTATGATATAATGAATTAATGATTATGATTACAAGATCTAGCTTCTATAGCATCATTTGTTTTTATGTAAATTATTGTTTTTAGGGTTTCGAAATTGCTCTTATCAAATCTGGAAGCGGGGTATGCTTCTTGAATTAACATATTGTAACGTTGATTTTAGATAGGATCATAGGAAGTCTTATATATGTGTTATAATTGCCATCAGGGACCCAGGGTAATTTTTTTTATAAATATTCTCTAGATGTTAATCATATGTGATCCTCCCTCCATTTGGCAATGTAAGTGTTAATATTGAACTGCTTCTAGATCATGTTAATATTGGGGAATGGGGATTGCTAAATGCTTTTCACTTGTTGCAGCGCCTTTTCAAGAAAAGTTTACATTTTTATCAATAAAGATTCAAAAGTAGAGTAAATATCCCCCTATAATGTGTTTCCAATTGTTGTTTACTTTGCTCTTCTTATTCTCTTCAAGCTGTTTTAACTACAAAACCTCCTTATCAGGAACCCAAAAAAGTAACTCAAAACAAGCAATCGATCTTCACCCTTATCCAAACAGTCCATATGAGAAATTCATGTGTACCTTGATGTGTTATGAACCACCAATGACAGTCATTTGTTTTTTTCTGGTTTCCAATCTGATGACCAATTCATGTTGTTGTTCAGTCTTTCTATATACAGTTGCTATTCAATTTTATTATCTTTAATAGTTTGATCCATGCATTTAAACTTGAACCAAAAAAAGATGATGCTAATCTGTGTACCACGTGACTAATGTTCTCAAATACATAATAACATATGAATTTTGTAAAACTAAATTGGTCGCTATGCAAAATTTTGGTCAACGCTTGTATATATTGTCTTCAAGTATGCACTTTAATGTGGGAGTGTGGGACTACCTAAAATGCATATCGTTAATTTTATCTGGGAACTCTGATATATTTAAAATCTGTGGACACTTTTAACAAGATTAACATGACTGTGTTGCAGTGAACAACCCAAAAAAATCTGGACCAATGCTAAATGAGACGTTTCTTGGCCTTCTATATCCAACCGAAAATTACAAAGTGTGAGCATATTTTAGATGTATATTATTCTGTTAATTCATTGCAAGAAATTTTAAGCTCCCTTCCTTATGCTTCTTTTTGGTCACCCGACTTGTGTACAAAATACAAATGATCACACTATTTATGTGCTACATGTACATGTACTTAACTCTGATTACATGGTTGTTGCAGGTATGGTTATCTAACTAACACAAAGGTAAAGTTTATACTAGTCACAACAGACCTTGATGTCCGTGATGCAGACGTAAGAAATGTAAGTGAATAATGAATCCGTGAACTTTATGTCTGTTTTAAGAGCATGCTTGAATAGATATGGCAAAATGGGCGGGGTGGGTAAGGGCTCAAAATCATAATTGGTTGGTACTCTTTGAAATGGGTTGGGTCGGCTTGACCTGATTCGATTCTTCTCTTTCTTTTTACATGTATTATAATGTAAAATATGAATGTAAAAGTTATATTATATAATTAATAATAGAGTATTACATAAATCGTTCCCGTGGTTCGTCCAAAATTATGGATTTCGTCCCTTGTCAAAATTATTAAGGATTTGGTCCCTAGTCCCTACTTTCACTGTTTGCTTTTACATCTCATCCCTCGTCCAAGTAAAATGGTCAAACTACGGTTTTGTTCTTATTAGTTTATTTTTTAATAATCTTAATACATGAATGGTTGTTTGGTCATTTTACCTGGATGATGGACAAAAATGGAAAGCAAAGAGTGAACTGTAAAAAGTTTTGACGAGAGACAATTTGCAATTTGGGACAAAGCAGAGGGACCATTTATTTAGTATTAATAATATGATTTCTTGAATAAAATATTTTAGGGGGATTAATGCATCGAAAATACACTTTACGGTTGACTTTCAACACGTTTTTATCATCTATTTTTCATTTGACCCGTTGGAGATAAAACAGAAACCACATTGACCTATATATAAGTAAATGCCTTGAATTTATCCAGACTTGAATTTATTACAACTTTAAGAATCATAGAGCCACTTGAATTTAGAATTTGCCATGACTAGAATCTATTTAGCTAATTTGTGCGTTGTGGATTGCAACAGTTTTTCAGGAGGTTCCACTCTGCATATTTAGATGCTGTCTCGAACCCGTTTCATGTTCCTGGTAAAAAGATAACTTCAAAGACGTTTGCTGAGAGAGTCAGTAGCATCGTTAAGTCCGTTAGCTTCCATTCAACTGCATAAATTCAATTGAGTTCGGCATGCTCAACAGCAACCTCTTTATCAGTTTTTCAGTCTTCCTTTACGACGTTGAATTCTCTTTGCAATTTAACTATTATTTTCATCAAGACCTTGTTTTGGTCTTATCAGATCCTTTTTATAAGTGTAAAGTGTGTGTGAGTGTATTCCGCTTCTAGTCGAATCTTAACTCCAGCTTGTAACTGCTGCAATATGTTTATCCGCTTTAACGTCTTCGTCTCATATCAGTTACGGTTGTGCAGTATGATTCCTGTATACGCCATTAATCATGGGTTAAAAATAATTGCAAGCAGATAAGACAAGGTTATTAAGATTAGGATCTTATTTGTCTTTGCAAAATTGGATCATAAGATCGTAACACAAGTCACTAAATTTTTTTTTTCATTTTTTATGTTTCACAACTTTTATCATAAACAAATTATTTATTTACAATTTAATAAAGATTAGAACTTCAAAATTTTAGAATATTATACTTCCAAACGGTGTTGGTTCAAATTGAATTTATTAATATATTTTTTTCTTTTATGAGTAAAATCGAAGAGATCATGTTTGATGTCGTTATAGTTTAGCTGAATGTGCATGTTAGCGACTAAAATTCAATATTTTAAACCCGGTTTTTTAGTTGAGTTGGTCTCTTCACCAGGTCATGGGTCGACCGGTTTAACCAGCGGGTCAATCCAATTTTTAGATTTTTCAAATTTATATATATATGTGTGTATGTATATGTGTGTATACATATATACTAGCATCATACCCGCGCAATGCTGCGGCGACAAATAGTTTTTGGTTTACAATATGTCGCTTTCAAGAATGTAATGATATGTTATTCGTGCGATTCAATGTCACGAAAAAGTTTTCTACAGCAACATGTCCATTTTTTTCAAATTTTCTTTTATTTACATCTAACTATTTTATTGATTTTAAAAATAAATTCTAAAAGACAATAAAAGAAGAAAAAGGATTTATATTGATGAAATAAAGAGAAGAGTTAATAAAGTTTTAAAAATTATGTTGATGTGGGTGGATAATTGTTTTAGTATGAGGGAATATATTTTGAATAAAAAGTTAAAGTAAATTAGGAGAGAATAAAATAGTTAAAGATTGAGTGGATTAGATTAATTTAGATTAAATGAAGGGTCAAGATTTTATATTGATTGAATTTTAAGAAGTCTTAAAATTTAAGAGGAGAGAGAATGTTAAATGGTTTATATAGTAGTATAGATATATACACTGCAAAAAAGTAAAGAAAAACATTGCTTGCAATAACAAAAAAAAAACATAAACCTACAATATCATCAATCTAAACATATTAATCAAGTTTAACATAACATACAATACAAAAAAAAAGAAATTCAAACATCAAACAATAATTCTAATAGGTTCACAATTAAACCAAATTAAATATTTTAAGACATTAGAAAGTGAGTTAAGGATTTAGGGTTAAATATATATTTTTGGAAGTACAAAACCGGGTCGACCGGTTTAACCATTCATGGAACTTTATTTTGCTTAACCACTTAATGTTATGAAACTAAGATGGTTTTAGACACCTAGGTTATACCTGCCATAATAAAGTTGGATATTTATGATAAATTCCAAGCAAAATAAAGTATGACGAGTGAAGCCGGAGAATAACAGAAAAAGTTACACCCAAATATTATAATTCTTTTAATATAATATAACAAATTTAAATTCTATGATTTGTATTTATATGTAACAAATTTATTTTTTAAGATTTTTGGTTTGGTTAGCTTTTGATTTTTTGTTTGATTACTGATTGTTAGTGATGTCAAGCCTAACTTTATAAAAACTTTAATTTACTATATTCATGATAACAATTTTAATATTTTTTAGTGAGTCCGGCTCAATATAAAAATTATAAGTATAGCCAAAATAATTAATGTTGAAATATATTGATGGCATGATCATAAAAATGATAATATGGTCATATATAAGTTTAAATAAAATAAAAGTTGCAAGCCTTGAATAAACTTTAATAAGCACATATTCTGGTGGTGAAAGATCAAACAAGAGAAATCTCTCTTGTGGAAATTATTCAACGTAATCTCAATGATTAAAGACATAACCATTTTTAAAATGGTTATAGGCATGGTTTTAAAAAGCTCGTCATAGCTTCGTCAAGACTTGAGGCTTGACTATTCCGTCCCGACATAGTCTAAGACTTGGGCGTAAGGCTTGACGTACGCTAAGGTCCGGCTTGACATGTACTTGTTATAATTCGTGTTTTTAAGCGTGTTAGAGGTATTGAGTCAAATATATACATAGTTATTCAGTTTTAATGATGGTTGGATATACCGGAAACAAAGAAAAATATTGATAAACTATGTTATAAACCTTTGATTATGGGTTTTTTATATTTGTTCTTTGAAATTAAAACCCTATTTAAATCACACTCCTACCTCCTTATTCCAACTCTCTCTAACACTAAGATATGCTTGTGATCATTCAAAACATATATTTCGAATCTTGAGTTCTTGAAGATCAAGGAGATGGAGTATTTTATAGCAATAGAAGATCAAGAGCCTTCAAGTATATATCTACTAGTTCCATTCTTCTTTCTTGAGTTTAGTACACAAAAATATCAAGCTTCAAGAACAACTCATTGCATATTAGAACATACAAGAACGTATTTACATATTTATTATTGTATACCAAGAGAGATCTTGGTGATCACTACTATATCTTAGTGAGACTTACATAAGGTGACATTATCTTGTGATTAGTGAAACGAGTAGAAGTGATTACCATCTTCTTAGTGATATATTGTATAGGTGTTCACTACTTTGTAACAAGAGAAACTGTGTATAGGTGATCTTTACCCAGGTTTGTTAATTATGATTAGGGCAACATTAAGGTTTTTTGTATGGTTATAAATATCGAGCCCAGGTTTCAGTCATTTGTATTCAAAACATTGTAACTCTCTCTTATATTAGTAGTAAAAGTCTCTCTGGTTCCTGTCCGTGAACTTAGGTTGACACAACGTTAACTGAACCATGTAAATTCCTATGTTCTTTATTGCTTTCTTTTCTCGTTTATGCATAACAGAAACAAAATACAAATATCGCTTCAACTTGGTCGACAATGTTTTCAAATTTTGTAAATTGTAAAACTATTCACTACTTAAGTATGGTTAGACAAGTTATAATATTTTCATGGAGAAAGTTACTTAATTAGAAGGTTTTATGCATTAACTATAACCAAAAGTTTGTCTCTATTTGTAATTGGCAAAACATGCTTTAACTTAAAATTTTCACACTTTTAAGCGGTTTAATTTCTAACTTGTTTTAGAATGTCTTAGCCCAAAGTTGTTATGACTAGCTGGTTTTTACCCTAAAACCTTTTATAGCAAGTTAAACAAAAACTAAGTTTTACCGGAAAAATGATGACTGGATGGAATATACGGAGGTTGAGCAGAAGTAGTGTTAGTGAAGGTGGAGATGGTGGTTGTGGTCACCGGGAAAAATAGAGGCGGGATGTAAAAAAATAAGGTGTTGGTGGAAGGGAGATGGTGTTGTTGGCAATGATGGATGTGGAAATTGTGATTGGAGGTCATTTGGTCGGAAAAAATAATAAAGGTTTGCCCGAAAAACTAAAGCTTTGTCGAAAACACAAGGCTAGCGGAAAATATTTCGTTTATCGCTTTCAAATCAAAATTCCAGACTTAAAAAAAAGTGATGCCATAAAAGCTCACTAGCAAGTTATTATAAAGCTGAAAGATACAAAAATCAATCAAAACATTATATAGAAATTTCCATGAGAGGATTATTAATCCAATTACTCTAGATTAATGTCTTGACCAACCTCCCCTCGAATTCAATACAAAAACGATCACCTTTGAGACACTTGGTCAATATTAGACTCAAACGCCTTCGAATTTCTTGATTTCAAAGAGCTCGACAAGCATGTGTCTTCTAACAATCATTAAATAAAACTCTAGGATTCAAACGTCTAGTATGAAAAATAAGGATTAAATTGTATAAAATACATAATCTAAAGTTTCAAAATTTAAAAGATTCATGGACACTCAAAACTTATTTTTGTGGTGTCATCACCATAAGCACATGTCATTGCTTTAATCCCCATCTCTCAACAATTCATTTACAAGACACCTCATTGACGCTAGTAGCTCCTTACTCTTACTCTTTGGACAAATCTTGTTGGAAGCAACTTCGGTGTTTTGATACAACACCAAAGTTTTCTGGTGGAGAGTTCACCAAAATGAACTTGTGATTTGGGATCATCTGTTTCGGCATCGATGTAATCCATTTCAATACGCCAAATATATCATAATGAACCTGACCATTGAGCAAATGCTCTTTAGATGTCCACGGAATAAAGTTGTTTAGTTTGGTTCCTTGTTTTCACTTTGGATTGATACAGTTAATATACCATTAACATCATGGTTGCAGTAGCTTTTGTCGCCCCTTTCATTTGTGAGGGACAAAACTCAATATTCATTTATACGTCATGTATGTTGCATGACACATTTGAAAGTCTTAGAAAGCAATGATCTTCAATGGAATCTCTCTATGTCATCGTCGCACCATTCTTTTTGGAACACAAATGGAGTTAATGTTGTTCTTAATTCTCTTGAGACGATGGGTTATGTCTTAAACCATGATCAAGATGATGAGTCCAATACAGTTTCACAAAGGCGGATCCCTCACTAATAGCGTTGTGAAATCCAGTTGCGATGCATCAATTTTGTCGAATTCTTCTGCTCAAGGTGTTATCGCTTGAGACTCAGGTGAGCCGTATACTATTTTTGTGATGTAGATTTCACATCCGCTTCAAGTCCGCTCGGGAATGAGTTTGTAGCTATTCGTTATGCGTGTTACTTGGTGCAATGCAATGGTAGAATTTGATTCTAAGACTACCGTTCTCTTGTCTTATATTGAGAACACCCCGCCGTGGAGCTTTGCCCCCTTCGTAGAAGACATAAGATCGAATACACCCTAACAGAATATTTCTATTGTTTGGGTTTTTAAAGAATGTAGTTTTACATATTATGAAGTTGTAAAACTTGCTTTTTATTTTTGTTCTTGATTATTTTAAAGTATATCTTAATATAAATAAATTACAAATAAATTACCTTGATTTCTAGAAGTGATACGATCTACCATTTTGGTAATAAAAAAAAAGAATTTGATTTTTGTTATTATTTTGAAATGCAAATCATATCGATTTTCCTTTGTTTTTCGGTTTCTCTTTGCTAATGAACAAAGTACAATCACTTATTGGGCTAGTAGAAACCCGTGTGCTTAGTAGGCCTTGAGAATCGGATCCACTTCTTTTCATCCGAGCATCTGACCACAACAGCGTTCGCTGCGATTATCAACAAGCTTTCGAAACCCTAACTGCAACGAATCGATCGATTTGTCCAAATCACCTAAGTTTTGGATTATCAGGTACACAGCAATCGAGCTCCAATGGCGATGGCAGCACTGAGAAGGGAAGGGAGGCGTTTCGTTCCTCTGGTTTCTTCTCCAAACCCTATCAATGCGATTCGATCCACTATTGCTCCCACTGAGTACGATCTCATCTTCATTTATTGATCTGGCATATATTGTTCTTTTTTATATGTATTTGTTCACTTTTACGGTATCGATTTGAATCAGTTCGTATGTTTTTTAAAGTTTTTTCTTTCATGTTTGTTTTGTTGATATTCCGATGCAAAACTGCTTGTACGATTTACATGTTAGTATTCGTATTAATTCACATTAGTTTACTTCATATCTGTTAGTTTATATGGTGTTTATTTTTGCTGCCATTCGTACTCCTTTCGTGGATGTAAACCGGGTGGTTCGTCAAGTCAATCATATGATAATTGATATTGCTGATTCATATTGATTTGGTTTTCTAGCGTAATTAAATAGCCCTTTTTGTAGCATTGTCATTTTTTAAACGTATTTTTCAATTTTTTTCCTCTGATTGACAGGAATTCCGATTATGAAAATCAGTACTAGCAGTGCAAAATTTCACTTTAGCTTTCTAACTTACTCAAACAATAGTATCATATTTCATAAGTGAGTAATTAAGGTTCAAGGGAAACTGGAAAGTTAAATGGACGCATTAGGGCAACAGGAGTCCCATATATCTGCAAATCTTATTAATGCTACTTGGTCCTCTATGCTAGGATCTAATTCTTTTGAGTGTGATCTCAATCCAGTTTAGATTCATGAAAAAAAGAAATATAAAGATTATATCTTTATCTGACTTAACACAGTTTCTCTTTCTCAATTGGTTTCTTGTGTGAACTCCAGGATTAGGCAATTGCATATTGCCATCAATAACCTTCTACATCAATTGAATCTACCCAAAGTGTATTACTGTAGTTCATCAACTTAGAGATTTTGTGGTGCTGTAAATTTAGACTCAACATATGCTCTACATTTTTCATATATCGATTATTGTTTTAGAGCAAGTGCCAACACAAGGATAATGGAAAAGCTAAACATATATGAATGTACAACATAAATAATAAAAAGCACTTCGTTTTGTCTTTTCTTTGGAAACGTTGTAATTTTCATCAATACTAAATATAAAACTTTTATGTTGTTTTTTTAAAAGAATGTTCCATATATTGCTCCAATACTACTTTTCAAGGATTATAAAGTACATGAATCAAATGCAGACACAAATACCATATTGTCAAAGATGAGAAAAGTAAGTGGTGATGTAGGTGCTCTGCACACTGTGATGACTGGTGAATGCATTTGGACTATGAATCATGGCATTTTGTAGTTGAGTATTGTTATTTCAGCAAATCTTTTATTCGTGTTCTGCACACAAGGATAGCTCAAACTGATTGGATGCTTGCACAGATTCTCTTTGGTTCTACCTGAAATGCATCTTGCCATTTATTGTTTTTTCCTGTGTTATCTGGTAGTGGTTTTCTCTTAATAGTTCCATCTCTTGGTTTTGTTTTTATTCTTTTTATCACTGCCTTCTATACCTGGCGCTTGTGGGAGCATTTTTTATGGGTTTTTGGAGCCCGTTGTTATAAAAAATCACCCAAGGCCCAATGTTCAAGTAGCAGAGCACCTCGGCTGATGACTCTAAGCCGAGGAAGGTGGATTACTCACTCAAGTTGTATCACAGAGTGTTAATGGAAGAGGTGATTTGAGGGAAAGTTACATGAGAGCTAAAATCTGTGATTATGTGAAGCTTTTCTTCTTACCCTACATGGATTAAGCTTTGATTTTCCCGTTTCCGTGATTGTTCTTTTTCTTGGGTATTTTTGTGTTATGCTCTTCCTTTACTTTAGTGACATTCTTCTTCTGTATCTGCTATTAGTAATAATGATAAATTGAACAAAGTGACACAGTGGTATTTTTTTTTCAGTGGTTAACAAGCAATAGCTTTTTTGTTGGGAATTGTTGAGTGCCTGTTTTGTGTTTAGTGCAAGAATCTGATAATCATGGTTATTGGCTATAAGATCTTGATATTAATGTGATACTAACACATCTTTGTGTTAGTTAAAATTACAATTTCTGGTTTATAATGTGTTATTATTTGTCCACATGACCACACGTATGCATTTGAATTTTTTGTTAAGAGTTATTGCTCACTTCAATGAGGTATTGAGGTGTGCATCTCACCATGGGACCCTCAAAGGATCTTTGTTTCTGATGGCCTAAATAACACTACTGATAAAAGGGATGATTATTTGATCATTTTTCGGTATATATATCAACTGATAATCGTTAGTTCATCATCTTTATTGATTAAAACTAGTTCTTCATCAATTTCTTTTTGATGAATCCAACATATTCATCACTTTTTAGATGAAAGCATTTTGTTCATCAACAAATTATTCCAAAATTTTGTTTTCAAAATCTGTATTTGAAATAAAAAAGAAATTGATGAAGAACTAATTTTAATCAATAAAGATGATGAACTAACGATTATTAGTTGATATATATACCGAAAAATGATCAAATAATCATCCTTTTTACACTTTTTACTTTAATTTTCTTTTTATTTGATCTCATCCCTATATATATATTTATTCATGGCCACCAGGGTTGATCGGATTTACTCCATACGTTGATAGAGTTTATCTATTTTGATATATGATACATAGATAAAATATTGATGCAGTTGTAGCTTCATTTTCTTCTTTTGCTTTGAGCCCACTAATTTTTATTTGATTCTATTATTTTCACAACATTAATGTTTGAATAATGATCATTACATGTTTGGCTGGTGCTTGCAGGGAACAGTTGGGCCTTGGGGTTCGCTCCATTTCAACTCAAATTGGTAATGTCGTTATACTTTTTTTGTTTATGTCATTATTTCAAGGATTATAAGCTTTTATTGCCTTCTAGTCATTCTAGTTTGCTTCTTGAGTGTTGATTATATTGAATATTGTTTGGGCAGTAAGAAACCGTATGAAAAGTGTTAAAAATATTCAGAAGATTACGAAGGCCATGAAGATGGTTGCAGCATCAAAGCTGAGAGCAATACAAGTTAGAGCTGAGAATTCTCGTGGACTGTGGCAACCATTTACTGCTTTGCTCGGCGACACTCCAAGTATGTTTTTTGCATTTTCTTTTGTATTTTCAAGTCCTAAATCTTTTTGTAACTTTTACGTTCACATAGACGATTAATTTCCAGAAAGCAATAATTAGTAGAAAATGACTCACCAACTGATCCCCTTTTGTCTGACTGGCCAAGCTGAGTTTTACATCCAAGGAGTTGCAAATGCTCTATGCAAATGTTATTCTGTAAAATTTCATCCTTAAATAGTTGGTCTGTGATGATTTCATGTGTTTACTGTGGAATATTAATCACTCAATGTGCCCTAAAATTAATTCTTTCTTGAGTAGACATGTTTCACTTAAGGAGTTTGGCCATTTATGAAATAATTGACATGTACCTTAAGAAAGATGAATATACGAGTTCTATGGACCAAGCATATGCTGTTAATATCTTGCAATAATTGCTAAAGGGAAATAATTATTTTTGCAACATGGGAATTGTTACGTTTAGTATGGTATGAGGGAGTAATATCATTTACTTAAGAAGTAACTGAGACATTTAACATTGTTCCACAATAAGGAGTTGAAAGTCCAGGTATTACTCAAAGTATACCATCTTATTCATCCAAGGTATGATGTAAACAGCATGACACTAAAATGGAGCCTTATTTTTCTTTTTTTTCCTTATCAGTTTCTTATGACAAGAAGAGTGTACCTTTTTTTGTCTAACTGCTGGCATTTCTCATGTTTTATTGTTTTACTAGGTGTGAATGTCAAGAAGAATGTTATTGTCACTATTAGTTCAGACAAGGGTCTTTGTGGTGGTATTAATTCTACATCAGTGAAGATAAGCAGGGCTCTTCACAAGTTAAACTCCGGTAACGTAAACTTTAGAGAAATTTAAGGTGGACTAAACTTTAAATATAATCAGATGTTTGGCTTTTTTTATTCTTTTTATCTTTTGCATATATGCAGGTCCTGACACAGAATGCAAATATGTGATTTTGGGAGAAAAGGGAAAGGCCCAACTGATCCGTGACTCTAAGAAAGACATTGAGTTGATTATGACTGAGTTGCAGAAGAATTTTCTGAACTACACCCAGGTAGCCTTGTTTATATACGTACTAGCACATGTTGTACAATTTAATAAGCTGGTGCACAGTAATAGATTATAACCGTATTAATGAAAATCTGCATATGCTTCTCACTTTGTATCCAGTTTGAGTTAACTGTATCTTAATTCTGTTTTTTTTGTTCATATTTGAGATCCACCCTAGGATATGGGATAAAAGGCCAAAATAAATTATTTTTAGTCTTTTTGGTACTAAATCTGATTCTTGAACCCCATATTAAATTGATCAGTTTTGGTGCTAAATAGTAAATGCTACTGTCATTGAAATGGAAACATGCTCTCGCAGTTTACGTCGACTGGTATATGTTCTTAACAATCAAATGGAAGCTATAGTGATTGTTTATCACATATATAGCAAGCAATATTTAACATGTAATACTCTTAGACTTGTGGTTTGGGTCTGGACTGGTTAAAGATTATGGTAAATTTATAAGGAATAATATATTCCTTACTTAATCAGATCATTATGGAAGCAGAAAAACCATTTAGTATAATTACTGTTAGTTTTTAAGGCTCTGTGGGAGACTGTCAGTCAACCACTTAGCTTTGTTATTAATTGTGTTCTGTCCAGTAAAAAGTGTCAGATTTTATCAAGTTGGTCTTTTGCAGATCGTGTACTCTTGTAACGATATGGTTTTGTGCTTTGTTCTCTCATTCTGTATTTGTTTATTAATGAAACAATTTTCTATTATGAATAAAAGTAGTGAATGGAGTTAGATTATCTGCTTTTTTTCTTAATCTTATTCGGTTTTTTCTTTTCCAAGTCATGTGTCATGGACCTTCTAAAATGTAATTGCTTTGCAGGTATCTGTACTTGCAGATGACATTCTGAAGAATGTGGAGTTTGATGCATTGAGGATAGTATTCAACAAGTTTCAATCAGTTGTCTCATTTCTGCCTACAACCGCAACTGTGCTGTCTCCTGAGGTAAATAATGTGTTTTGAATATTTATTGTTTATCATCATTACATGCTTATAACCGGGTGCCCTTTTCTTGAAGATTGTGGAAAGAGAATCTGAAGCCGGGGGAAAGATTGGTGATCTAGATTCTTATGAAATTGAAGGTGGTGAAACCAAGTCTGAAGTTCTTCAGAATCTTGCTGAATTCCAATTCTCATGTGTAAGCACCCACAAAATTTTAACAATTTAAATGCAGTATTTTTTTTCTGAGAGATTGTGCAATGTGCAGGCTCTTGCTAAGCACCTCTTTTATTTCAAATATTAGAGGTGGCAATTGGAACCTTTAGAAAATATGGGTCAGTTTTCGTTGTATTTTATAGATAATAAGTCAAATAGGTAAAGTACTAAAGTTAGTAATAATGGGTAGAGTTGGTCGAACATGCCAAAAGTTAATCAAAGTTCTTGCGACCTTCTGACTTCTTTTATTGATATAATAAGTCAAATAGGTAAAGTACTAAAATTAGTAATAATGGGTCAGTTTTTGTAATCGTGTTTTGTATACTAATTATTTTTATACTTTCGTAATATGTATTTTCTAAGATGGACCAAACACATTTTGAAGCGACTTTTTTGCCAGCTACGCGGGACTTAAAAATTTATGTCATGAATCTCTTTTATACCTGCCAAATGGAAATTTCGACTTCTGGTTACGACGTAGTTTAACACTGTTTTCCCAAGTTTGGAGACCAAAAGGAACAGGGGAATGTTTTATGGACTAGATGAAACTGATTATTTCTGAGTGGCAGCATTAGGCTAACGGGCAATTCTAAATTGAAAACTTCCTGAAAATGGAAATGAGGCAATGTTTGGAAGACATGACAAAATTGAAAAATATTGCACCTATGTTGGGGAAGGTGGCACAAACAATTTTATTTCTCAAGGTTCTGTTGATATTAATAATAAAGTGGAAAGGTAATTTGGTTAGGTTTTGACTTTTAAGAGTAAAGAATTAGTCAGTTCTGTAACAGATGTATTGTGCTTGCTTGTCTTCTTGAAGGCAGGTCTTTCGTTGTAATTAAATGTTTTTTGACATGTCAAACAATTTTTTGACATGCTGCTAACAGTTTTATTGCTCAAAGTTCTATTGAACTTGTACACATTCAACTTGTAATTAAATATTGTTTGCTTTTTTATTTTTTGACATGGTCAGGTAATGTTCAATGCGGTTTTGGAGAATGCATGCAGTGAACAAGGAGCTCGGATGTCTGCCATGGACAGCTCCAGCAGAAATGCTGGTGACATGCTTGATCGTCTCACACTTACATACAACAGGTCCTCTCTCTCTCTCTCACACACACAGACACAAAAACACACTATTTACAAATCACATGCGTCAGATGAGTAGTGTTTGTGAAGAGATTTTAATTTTCAGACATGTGCACCCGAGATTAAAACAATGTTTTTCTTGAAAGACAAAAAACAAGTATTTGATAAAAATGTGGACAATGGTCTTCTCTTTATTTTTGTGTTTATCTAATTACAATGTTCACTTTTTGCTCTGTCATATAAAGTTTCGAGTTTACTTTACGTTATTTTCTATACTAACTGCTCGTTAAAAAAAGAAAAAACTATTCACGTATGATTGTTAGAAAAGTCAATCACTCCATAGACACTAGTTGCACATGAAGAGAATCTTGTGACCAAAATCATTGCTACTATTGTCTAGTAATGATTACTGAAAGGGCAAAAAGTAATAATGCAATAAAACATTGCCAAGTGAAGAAATGTTTTAATTTGTTGTTCTGAAATTAACCAAATGGGAAATTCTAGTGAGTATTGTATTTCTTTAATGGTCCATAAGGAAAAACTGGCATTTGTTCATGGTGGTCTCTGAATCTTTTACTTTATTATCGTTTTATACTTTGGTTTATTATATTTGACATGTTTTGCTTATCTCTCCACGGGCATATAATTGTAACAGGACCCGTCAAGCTTCCATTACTACCGAGCTCATTGAGATTATTTCTGGAGCATCTGCGTTGGAGGGTTAAATTGTTGCGATTTTTTTGTTTACTTTTGCAAGATCCGGAAAAGGTAACGAAATAAAACAATACTTTTGTTGAAGTTCTCAAATAATCTGGGCTTGGTTAACTTTTTCCTCAGGGGCAAATTTGTCTTTTCACAGTTAAGTTTATTGAGGCTTTCTCATTGTTGTTATGAACCGACTTGATCCCATTTCAATTGCGATGTTAAATGTATGTTGTTGGTCATCGATTCGAGTATAACAGTTTTTCTTATTATCCTTCGTGATAAACATTCTTTTAACCTGCCGTAAATGGTTACTTTTGTCCTTGGAACCGAACTTTAAATGTAGTTTGAGTTTTTGAACTGTCACCCGAATAAAAGTGTGGTTATACTGTTCGAGTGAGTTCGTTTGGGGTAAGTTTGCAGTCGAATGTTATTCATCTTAATATTACAAAGTCTGGATGAACAGAAAATGTTCAGTACAATCTTGATAAAAGGAAGATAGGATAAAAGAATCATAGTTTTAGAAAATCAAGAAAAATATGTTCTGTGAAGCGAGTTTGATGCAAGTGGTTTTCTGTAATGGTGTAATGATAACATTAAAAGATTTGTGGATTATTTTGTTTCACAATCCTCCATGCATATTAAAGCTCTTCGCCTACTGTCTGGGCTTGTTTTTTTAACCAGAATGCGTACTCTAATTCCATTCCTAAAGCTATACTTGTTTATTATGGAACTTGAACCGAAGGTTTAAATGTTTTGAACACCAAATGCCGCTATGTCAAAACCCTTTGTCCGTGCTTTTACAAGAACACTTTTGTGCTATGAGTCTTTGTTATGCATATACATTGATTAAGTTTACAAATGGAAAGTGCGGAGTACAATGTTTTGATGTTTTTCAAAGTATACTTTTGAATTTTGATTAAGCATGAACTTATGTTTATTTATTTAAAACCAATTCAAATATGTCTTTTAATTTTCCAAGAAAGTTGAAGTGTTTTATAGAAAACATCCACTTTTTAATGCAACTAAAGGTGCCTGTTTTTGAGAAGCTATAGAACAATATGTCAAGCCCATCAAAGCTTTTTTAATAAAGAAAAGCTCTTTTATACTAAAGGAAGCCCAAGCTCTTAAAAACCAAAAGCTTGAGGGCGTCGATACTCTAAAATATATTTTTGACTGAACATTCTATAAATTCTTGACGGTGTCAAGCTTGGAACAACCTAAAGTTAATTCAAAGGTGAAATAATTTTTTGTTGCTGCCAATAGTATTCATCTCTACGTAGTGATAAATAAAGCGTTTGTACCCTTTTGTCGTTCATTTTTTCAGTATACGAAATAAGTTAACTCGCGATGTCGGTTCTTCGGAAATGTCTAATCAAACTTCTAAGTGTGGTATTTCATTAGAATCCCTGGTAATCTATGCATCATCTTTACTCAAAGTATACATCAAATTGGCTGCCCAATAAAACAGAAAAATGACATCCACAATCAAGTGGGTGATATTATCGACAAAACCACCACGACAATGTCAAACGGTTAAACCTTCAAGGCTTCAATGCTGCCACCATCATCGGTTCATCATACGTTTATTACTTGCAAAGGTGTGCATACCACGAATATACACTTTGGGTAACATGTCAAAGAATGATCCGGTAACAAAATTGAACAAAAAGTAAAATACATTTGCAGTTTAATGTATAAGGTTTCATTGCTACAAATGAAATCAACTTAGAAACACATTAACGATATGCACAAGTAACCCGAAGTTCTATTCATCAACATGAAACCCATGGAAATTGTCATGAAACCAAATAAAAAATCATGTGTAACAAGTTGGTGAAAAAACAATTAAACTTCACAAAAACTACAGTAAAAGAGCAGGGTCAAAGTTACTGGTCTTTAACCTTCATTTTGAAGATCTGAAAATCAGTTCTCGTGAGGTGTATTTAGATCTCAGACAGTAACTGACGAAGGCATATCAGCAAGAGCACGAATATACGTACCGTGTTCCGAAGTAGTACCAAATCCAGGTATGAAATCACGAAAAAATCTAAGAACTGCAGCCAGGTGTTGTGGGTCATTTGATGCATATGCTGCTTCTAGAAACAGTGACGGCCTCACAGTATTAACCTGATTCATTAAAAAAAAGATAATCCTCAGAACATTTATAAAATTTAAGCATTACTTATTTCATAATTTGAAGTATGTATAATATATACCATTAACAATAAGGATCTAAAAGAAATACCTGAATAAAATTAATTATACATAATAATCTAGAAATAATACAAATTAAGATCAGAAAGTGTCCATTTGACACCAAATACAAATTAAGATCAAGCTTTCAGAGCTTCATAGAGACCAGGTTTCCGAGCTAGGTCTTAGCCGGGCCTTTTAAAAGATTTTCAAGCCAAATCAGGCTTAACTAGGTTCAGAGAAAGGAGACCCTAACAGGTTTCTTGGGATGGGCTTTTCCCAGTTTGTGCAACTAAAACACGTCAAAACGATCCAAGGATTATTTGGTTGGGTTGAAATGTAATCAGCTACAGAATTGTATGTTTGTATGATTGTGAATAATAGGGTTATAGATAGAAAGTATATATTGAATATATTTTTATACTATTAGGTACATCTACTCTAATACGCCCCCGCAAGTAAGGGGCGAGGAACACCTCTAGCTTAGATCTCTAAAAGAGAAAACCAAGGGGTTGAAAGTGGTTTGGTAAAGATATCAACAACTTAGTCACTTGTGGAGATAAATTCTACCTGAAGATCTCCTTGTGCAACCTTCCTCCAAAAAAGTGAGTTAACTTTCACATGCTTAGTTCGAGCGAGGAAGACAGTATTAGTTGAAAAATAAGTTGCATCAAGGTTGTCACACCATAAATAGGAACCAAAGTGGTTCGAATGCCAAGTTCTTTTTAGATGTGCTTGAAGTCAAGTTAGTTTAGCCACCGTATCAGCAAGCACTATGTATAGTTGAGGAAGGAGAAGCTGTGCATTGTTTTTGAGCGATTCATGACATGATGTTAGAGCCCAAATAGATGGCAACCCCCCATGGAACAACGGTCGTCTGGATAGCCAGCCAATCAACATCAGGGAAGGCTTGAATAAGTGAAAACACTATAGGATAAACCACCTTGCCAATGCGCATCAATAAGTGCTTGAAGCTTAAAACCCCTCGGCAAAAGAATGTCATAGTTAATGGTTCCATGAAAATAACATAAAATACAATTGACTGGGGATTCCCCATATCCCGCCCATACAGGATTGGGCACTGTTGTTGTGACAATAGACTGGGGACCAATAGTTGATTGTCAAAGCATGCATGAATAGGCAAACCACTTAATATGTGATATCCTGCTGAAAAAGAGTGACTTAAAGGAGAGCACCAACATTTTGTTGGTGTTCGGTTGGATCAGAGAACGCCTCGCTATCATAAAAAGATAAAGAAGTAAGCTGCATCATGGATTCATGGGTGAGAGCATAGGTTTGGAATCCCACAAACCAGCTCGTGGTAAAAGCTCCAAAATACATTTCTCTGTTGAAAGAGGATGATGCCAGATCTTTAGGGAACAATTTCAATGCCCAGAAAAAAAATTAAGCTAGCCAAGATCTTTCAAAGCAAAATCAGAGCCAGGGCAGAGAAAGACTTGATTGATAGCAGCAGTATTGCTCCCGTTGACTGTGATATAAGCCACATAGAACAAAATGCATAATTGAGTGCGAGCTCTATAGTACATGAAATAAGAGGGATCCACGTAGGTGCCTATAGTGGCTGTTGGTGACGTGGTGGTGGGGTTTCGGCGTGAGAATCAGTAGCGAAGGTGAATCTTAAATCTTATAAGAGTGCTTTAATTGTGAGCGGCGGCTAGGGGGTTTTGTCTTATTGCAAAATCTTACTTAGGAAGCCTTCTGGAAGTTGGCTCTGATATCGTATCTAGCCACAAAAAACTATATGTTTGTCTTATTGCAAATAATAGGTTACATATAAAAGGTATATATAGAGTATAGTATTACATTTGGGAGCCTCTAGTCTACCCTAATACTATTAGGTACATCTAGTCTAATAACATGCAAAGTGGCAAACACCTTTTTGTTTAATTTTATTTTAATTCTTATATATAACTGATCTGTCAATTGAGATTAGAAAAACAATATTATCACATAGTAAATTGAATTAGGAGGTTGTATGATTTAAATGATAAACTTTGTCCAACTTTCAACCCTTTTCACCTGTTCCCCTCTAACCCTTTTAGCTTTATTTTTTCCTATTTGACCCATCTGAGATACCCAGATCGACCCATTCATAAGTAAATGACTCCAAATTGCCATCTCCATTAAAATGTATTGGCCTATATCATGGTATAGATTGCAGAGAAGTATAACCTTATTTTTGCGTGCATAACGTAAAGCTTCGAGATAATATCCATCTTGTACAAGCAACACCACATAGTCATGATGAAGCTTGAGTTGTCTCATCATATCCAGGCCCAACTTCCTTGTTTGGATGTTTTGACGTCCGGTCTCTAGCAGTTGAAGCGCAACTTCTTTTGAGGGCTCAATTATCTACAAATAAACCAATGCCGGTCTTGAGTAAGAAAACAAAAACGAAATCCAAGCACCTCACACTTCTAAGAGAATATTACTTGCCATCCATGGGATCTGGATTGTTTCTTTCTTTCTTTTTTTATAGCTTTCATGCTAGACTTGGCACATTTTCCCACTACCATCTAGAAAATAGTTTAATAGTTGATGTTATTGAATATTGATTTGGGTCCTTCAAGATTCACTTAAATTTGCCTCACCTGAAGTATTAATAGAAGTCGGTGAATAGTCGTGATTTCTAGAAGCATATACCAGTTTAGGTGTTCAATTTTCTTTGACATGGAGTAGATGTGGCAATGCGGCCCATTTAACTAATTTGGGTCATGTTCTTCCATAATGAGTAAAATAAAAAAGATCAGCTAAAGGAAACAATTGAGATGGGTTCTTATGGGCAGAAATCGCCTAATGTGTATTTATAACGCATATAACCTCCTAACTTGCCTTTCAAAAACACAAAAAAACTCGTAACTCCCAAGTCCTAAATCCCTTTATTAAAATATTTATATTATTATAATATATATTGTTATTAAATGAAACATACTAATTAAAAAAACGACATTAAACTATTCCTGGTAAAGCCAACCCTGCAAATTGAAACCTGCACAAAACTACACGTTTTGGCCCATTACCCGACTCACCCATATTGACACCTCTAGGATGGAGAGAGTAACACCTTATAGATTAATTGGTCTTGAGGACAAAAAAAAAGGATCATATTGCAAGTACAACCAGAGTGCCTAAAAGTTCCTTACCTTGTTCATAATAAGCAGTACAAGTTCAGCATACCGCTCATTCCTGGCAAGTAGCCGCACTGCCAGCGCATAAACATTTGGGTGCAGTTTCATTTTCTCCAAGTTGGTACTGCAAAAGTAGAGACATGAGATGGAGCATCTAATGTTGAGAAAACATTAATAGCAGGATAATTATTTTCTAAAAATAGAAAATAACAAGCTCTTTAAAATTTAAAACTCAGTTCATGCCCTCAAGTCCAGATGGACCAGATTGGCACAGTTGTGTGATACACCTACGACTCTACATCTGGTGCACACACTGGCATTATTGATATACTTGCTTAGAAATTTTCTCTAATTGTAAAGCTAAATCCAGGGAAGGAACAGAAAAGATGGACTGATGGATTGCACTCTGGAGTTGCCAGTATTGGCACAGTTGTATGAATTTGATGGCCTACAAAAGACTCTAATTGCATTGCTAAACTTTCTCCAAATGTATGCGAGTTTCAGATTTTGAGTATGGGGAAGAAAATTGGCGGTGCTGGAGTCATAAATGATGACCTCCATCTCCTGAAAAGTGTAGAACTTCTTTACCATTTCTAGTCAAGAAAACAATGTTATGCTTTGGCATCATAGGTAAGGTCATCCCTATTTTGCCTACTTTGAAGTTAAAACACTTGTGTTAGGTAAATATTCAATATTGTTTAATGATGTTTGAGATATGTATATTGCAGATTTGTATAGTTCATAAGGCTGTGATAGCAGATTTATAGGCTTAATTATAAGAGAGTATCATCTTTAGTTAGTTCCTAATATAGCCATTTTTCTGTTGTACGAATAATTTGTTCATCGTGGATTCATGGGAACTGCTGTTATTATATGTTCACAACAAATATCCAAATTGCAGTGAACTTGATCCAAGATCAATTCAGTGCGGATATTGCAGTGAACTTGATCCAAGACACCTGAAAGTTTGCAGCACCCTTTCATGAAAATCAGCCTTACTACACCACCCATCCGATCTTCAAGGAGGAGAATTGTGAAGAACGACGATTACTAGTCATCCCAGACATGTTATCACCTCATAAACCTAGCCAACTGAATTTCCCTGCTGCCCAAACTGAACATAACGGCCCCCAAAGGGGACCTGAAAACTGGCTACCTAAAACGAACATACTAAGCCTACATATATCTGAAACTCCCAGACCTAGAACCATATCATCTGATCCAACTGACACTACTACTAGAATAAAAAAAGATCTGATCCCCTCAAGAATAATCATATAGTCTACACCACACCACACGACCAAAAGTTAATAAAGCAGCTGAGATAGATCCACCTTGGCTCTCTTAGCAAGGGAAAAAACACTCGTATTCATTATCCGATATGAACTTCGTGAGCCATAACAAATTATCCCCATATAAACCACTTTTGGTCAGCAATACAGGTTCCAAGATATGTGTAGGAAAACTACAGAGTGGACTATGGCTGTGATGGAAGAAGTTAAATTGAATAAATCTTGGGACTATACTGCATTACAAGAGGGGAGCCCAAGACTAGGTTCTCTGTTAAATATCATGCAGATGTAAGCGCTAGCAAATACAAAGCCAGGCTAGTGGCTAAAGGATTTACTTGGACGTATGGGTTTGACTATGCAGCAACATTAACATTCGCTCTGCTCTAGTGGAGAAATTCAACTCCTTCGGAGGGGGGATGGATCAAACCTTTTTCACAACAGCTTCCAGATGCAAACATTGCAATCATGATTATGTAGAGAACATTATCCTGATTGGCAATCATCCTGAAGAATTCAACAAGTTAAAGACCATCTTGAGGGTATGAAATGGAAAATTAAAGACCTTGGTCAGTTGAGATACTTCCTCAGGATGGAATTTGCAAAGATCTAAGCATGGAATTCCAATGTCACAAAGAAAATACAAACTAGATCTTTAGACAAAAATCGGATTTCTCATGTGTAACAAACAGATGTTCTAACAGATCCACCAAGCAAAAAGCTCGTATGGAAGAAAATGAAGAGTTGGTAGAAGAAACAGGAGATATCCATGATTAGTAGTAAAATTGATAAACAAAAAATTGGATAAAACACACCTGTAATCGGATGCTTGTAGGTACAAAAGAGGCCTGATATTCGAGACTTGAGGGATCTTCAAAACAAACAAAATAACTCTAAATCCCCCCCCCCCCCCAAATTTTTTAACCTAAAAATTGATTAAGATAAGGAAACGATTTAAAATACGTAAATAGGATAACTACTAATTAATAGGACAAATAGTATCCTAATTTAAATAAATACATATCATTACCCCCGCCCCGAAAATCCACTTGTAACTACTAGACATGTGGGTGAGGGTCTTCCAAATCACAACCGTCTTCATCATTAATCACCAGAAAGCATCTTTTCCGGAATGTCCAGGTGCAAATTTTCCGTCACACCTAAAACAAAGTCTTTTAGCCATTTTCTCGTCTAAATCCACTACTGACATCCGTTTGGGCTGCTGTTTAGTCCCGGTCAAATTCGGTTGTTGCACCATGGAGTTCACTCGCAAAGAGTTCGCAAGGTTTCCCCCAGATGGCTGAAGCAAACGAACAGACTATCTTAATTCTAGTTTTAACCCCTTAATAAACATACCTTCCATAACCTTTTCAAGAATCCCAACCAATTGTGCAGCTAAAGTCTCGAATACCCTCGCATACTCTCCCCACATACTCTCTTGTTGTACCCCCTGCCCAACGGCTAAAAACTGTTCGTAAACATCACCCTCTTCGGACGGCTTAAACCATTCTAATAGCCGACTTTTCAATCCCTCCGAGTGATGGAAAGGATCCCGCCCCTCACTCCAACGATACCAAGCCAAGGCTTGTCCCTCAATACACAACACAACAACTCTTAGTTTTTCCTCCGTCGTCACAAACCCTTGGATTTCAAAAAAATCTTTCAATACGGTAAACTCACCCGTATGCATCCTCCCCATCGAACAAGGGCATTTTAAGTTTACGTAAGCGGTACCCAAACCCGCTCCCCAAAGAGCCCCCACCCTCGACCATAGTTGCCAACAAATGTCGGCAACGCCGAATCAGAAAAGGAAAAGTTACTTGCTTCTGAAAACAGAATTCCCTGTGTCCCCCTCTTGAGCTATTTACTTCCTGAAACCCATGCAAAGGTATCCCGCCCTCCCCAAACGCCAAACTCGAGGGCTGGAACAACGGCATCGTCCCCACCGTGGATGTTGGCTGGAACTGCTGTAGCATCGTTTTCAGCAACTCGACATGGCGCTTCTCGGATTCAACACGTAGATTCTTCACCGTTTCCTTCGGTTTCTCAAACCTTTCTCTTGCTTATGTATGATGCTATGCCAAATCAGCTTCGAGATCGGTGTGAATTTTGGATGAACTGTAACTTCGATGAACAGTGGCCGCGTGAATAGTGCTTCGATAAACGGTAGCAGTGTGAAGAGTGGGCCAGTGAACGGTAGCGGCGTGGACTATAGTCGGATGATCAGTAACTTCGTTTTTTTTTGTGCCCGCAATCGATGATGCTCTTATACCAATTTGATACAAATCAAATTGATAAACAGAAAACTGGATAGAACACACCCCGCCCCCTCCCCTATTTATAACCTAGAAAATTTGATTAAGATAAGGAAACAATTTAAAATATGGAAATAGGATAACTACTAATTAACAAGACAAACACTATCCTAATTTAAATAGATACGTATCAAAAATTAATATACCTTGCTCAAACAAAGCGAGACATTGACTTTGTAGCAACATGGTTAGCCGGATCATGAACAACTTAACTACCAAGTACATAGAAACTCTCTTCCAAATCCTACACTATATAGATAAGAGACCCTAGGTTCGCCCACTTGTTTAGAAAGACCAACAAAAGAGGGATCGATGTGTTCGCATATACGAAGTGGGAAAGCCCACAACCAGTACTATGCATTTGTATACGCAAACCGGGTTACGAAAAGAAGCAAAAACATGGAGTAATGCAGAAGCAAAATTTAGAGCTTGAAATGCTGGGTAGTGAATCAATAGATCTCATGTATGACAACAAGGTGGCCATATATCTCTACTACTATATACAGCATTTAGCTTCTTTTTTTTTAAACCATTTTAGGTTAAGTAGTACAACTTCCAAGTCTATGCTATTTTCACCAAAGCTCTCCCAAGACCTTGAAATGTCGGGTAGTGAAACGTGTTACATATTGATAGACATTTTATCAGTAGAATTTTCCTATGTTCCAACAGACTTCCAAGTCTATGCTATTTTCACCAAAGCTCTCCCAAGACCACTAGACCAGCATTCAACAGTTTGAAGAGCAAGCTGGACATGTTTGACTTGCATACCCAGCTTGAGGAATGCAGGTCGAGTAAAACCAGATCAAGGGCTGATTTGGATTGATTATGATATTTTTGCTTATTTTTATTTTTATTCTCCAGGTTTTTTTAGGTCCTATGTTACTGGGTTTTGTTTTCTATATAGATACTCTGTTAAAGAACTTAGATGTAATTCTTAATCTTTTTCCTGATGAGAGAATAACCTCAGTCCTGTTTTCTCTTTCTTTAGGTAATTAGGTAACATAGATAAATATAAAATCTCTTACAAGAAAACAGGCCTTAAGTGTCTTGTGATGCATAATAAAACCTTCTAATTCATTATATTAAAAGAATTAGATAATTATCATTTTTAAAGTTCGGTTCTTATAATAGACACTAATTATTCATAAAGTTAAAAACAATGGACACCAAGTGTTTCAAGTCAATACAATCAACCCCACCCATTATAAAGCGTACAAAAATACCTCTTTGACCTGTTACCCAGCCCGCACAACCTACACATTTTGCCAACTCTTGTTTGAAATATTGAATCACATACCGTACAGGTTGTCTAACTAATAACCATTTACTGACTTTTACAAGCTAAGCCACCATCTCGAGCATGATCATATCACCCGTAATGTAAAGAGTGACAATCATGGGACAAAGAATCTTGACCATCTTCAACATGATAATATGAAATTGCCAACTCATAAAATGTGAACCAACTGCTAATTGTTGGCCAACTTAAGGGAAGAACCAATTACCTCCTTATAAACTCGATAATGATGGCAAACAAATAAGAAGCATCAGCAATCATCTCTTCCTCAACAGAAGCAAAAACAAAACTGTACAGCTCATCTGGTGGAATTGCTGCAGAAGTAACTTGAGACTCTTGTTGTTCAGAAGAATTAGCACTAAGTGGTTGGTTCACTGAATGATCTCCATTTCTAGAAGCTTCAACTCCCACCAAATTTTCTTTTTCTTTGTTTCCACTAGAGGAACTACTCTCAAGAAATTTGGCCTTCACTTTCTTGAAATTAGCATTATCCTCAGAGTCTGATGTTGAGAAACCAGAATTGTGTACAGTTCTACCTTCAACTCCACTAGTCGATTCACTTTTGACGGATTTACCAGATTCAGTAGTGCCAGTACTGACACTATTCTCTGGTACACCGGAACCTTTGGTTTTCTCTGGCTTCCCACCCTTCAAGTAACTGCCAGTTTTAAGTGAATAAGCAAAAGAATTCACCAATACCTCTATAACCCGGAAAACCATAGAGAGAGGTCTTCGCTCAATGATGACGGAACGAGTTAGTTCCAAACACAAATTTTTAGCCTGAAAAATTAAGAAAAATGTATTTATAAAACTCACCATTTGTCAATTACCATTATTTCCTACTATGGATATTGAAAAAAGAGAAACATACTGGTTGGGTCAAAACTATAAGCTTTTACGTCATAACGGGTTGGGTCAACCCAAACACCTTTGGTCCAAAAATTACATATATACCTAGTGCATCAAATATGATTACAGAGATTATATTGTTTCAAGATAATCTTACTATTGAATAAAATTCTTTAAAAAAAAATCGTGTATTAAAAATATGTGGGCGATTTATGACTTGTTCAAAAGGAGGTGATTTACACACCACCTCTTTCAACTGATACACCGCCAAGTTATTACTTTTGTCTATTTTACCATTGTACAAAGAAAGGGCAAATAAAAGAAAAGTATAAACTGGCATAAGAGCAAATTTATCAAAAAATTATTTTTGTAGTGTATAAAAAAAGGTGGTGTACAAATGACCTCCCTTTCAAAAGGGGTGGATCTAATGAGTTGAGTAGCACATCAAAATAGATTACTTCAACCTGAAACACTTGTCCAATTTTTTTTATAAATAATGGTCGAGTCAAATAACCAAAGCTTATATGTTTCAGTAATAAACTAAGTTTCTTTAAGAAGTGGTCTAGGAGTTATTTCAACCCGTTTGACTGGTTTCCTTTTACACTAAGTATGATAATTTCACCCCATTGACCCGCTGGAGACAAAGCATAACCCAAATCGGCCCAATCATAAGCAAATGGGCCGAAATCACCACCTCTCTTATTTCTTAAAGGGGCATCTATTTTATCCAACTTATAAGGCACTCCTAGAGTCCTAGTTTGGTGAACAATGGAATATTTACTCTCTTTGCTTCTAGCTTCCTCCGCTGCAAGAACTCTAGGACTGCTGGCACTTCTGAGCTACTTGCAGAAATTGCCTGCAATCATTGGAGATAAAAAATTAGTACAATACTACAACCTGCGAAATCAAAGGGAACATAATAGACCACCCATCAGAACTTGCCTCCAAGTCCAAATAGATCTTCCACAAAAATCCAGTGGCAACATCACAAATAAGGTCAGGTACAAGAAAATTCCAGTCATCGCCATATAACTGAGACGTTGCATTATTTAACAGTGTTGCTTCTGAACCTTCGGCATCCTTCTTGTTTAATTGAGAAGATGATATAGGGGGGCGTGGCAAGCCCCTTATCAAAAGAGGGAGTGGAGCAGATACAGGTGTTCGTGAATCTGCAAATATATCGTACAATATAATAACTTTTGCATCCACTTGATGAATGAGCAGAACATTGTCAACCACGCTCACAGCTATCTTGCTGGAATAAATAGGTAGAGATCCCTAATGAAAAGAGAAAGTGAGGAAAAGATGCGATCATTTTCTAGAAAGGAATCCATTATAAAAGAAACAGAATAAAATTCAAAACTGGTCAAGACTTGTATTTACAAAAAATATTTTTTTAAAGAAAAATATTTTTTAAAAGGCATACTGAATTGTGAACTGAATGAATTAACGTTGATCCATAAAAGCAATGGCCACTGATGAAGTCCTCTTATACACTGTTTTTAAATTGTTCCAGAAAACATGACTTAAACCGTAAAAGTCACATGGGTGCTGCTTTTCCCATTAAGTAATTGATTTTTCTATGTTTATCTTTATTAAGTACCAATCTAATCTCAACCATATTTTTTAAGACAACCTTCAATTAGGTTGGTGATTTCTAGTATAAAAGAATACATTTTTAAGTATAAAAGTTTGTTTCAAAATTTGAGTTTTCATTAATAAATTTATAACTTTATTTCTGATAATTATATAGAATGGTATCGTTTGTGTTGCATTTTGCTAGTTACTTATTAAATAATTAAACAACTTATACTTGCTATTATAGATTTTATTTCGTGTTATTTGAAAAACTTCACTTTTTAATAAATAATGCAATCAATTTTAACTTTATTCAACAGATTTATCAAAGGGCAAACTACAACAAAATGTATCCAAATATACACATTTTGCTATTTCATGTATTGTACTTCAAAACATACATTTTGATGTAACAAAATAACAAAACTCGCCTTTTGTATGTAATTTAGTTTTTCATATTAACATGTTTATGCATCAAAATTGCATTATTTTTTCCTATTCTATGTATCCTAAATTCCTGATTACATTAAAAGGTAATTTTTCAAGTTCGATATATCCGATATTAAATTGTGTATGGTTGGATATGTTTGGCATAGTTGTCGTATATAAGTATACTCTATTTGGTAGTAATTCCTGAAATAACAAGTAAACTTATCATTTATTTTTGTTCGAACTATTCATCCTGCACATAAAACAAACAACAGTACTACTTCATGCACTCCTCATTTACCCGGACAGGACACTTTATTCAGACAGTACTTAGGCAGTGTTTGGTTTTTACATACAAGATCTAACCTCTTGTGTGTGTGTGCGCGCGCGCGCGGAGCAAAAGTTAGATAAAAAAGACAATTTGTTTTTACCAAAGAAAAGGAGGTAAAAAGATCTTTTGTACTCTTTTTCGAGAAGAGGTGTTTGCACACGTTTCTGCAAACCCAAACCACCCACTATTGATTGACAAATCACAGATTTCGTTCCCAAGGTTTCATCTTCACCGATCGAACCTATCTTCATCGTTCATCATGAAGTCGTCTTCTTCGATTTCATTCAATGGTTCCATCTTCGTCGTTCGTCATCTCCGAAGTGAAAATCATCGCCATGGTCATTCAATTATGAGCCACACATCCGAGATTTGGTAAAAAGAACACAAAGGAAACTGCCACCTCTCTCTCTCTCTCTGCAGTTGCCACTGTCATTCAATTATGAGTCACACATCCGAGATTTGGTAAAAAGAAAGAACAGAAAGGACACTGCCGCCTCTCTCTCTCTCTGCAGTCGCCACCTTCATCAAGTCTGGCAGCTTCGAATAAGGACAAAACTAATGTCTTCTTTTCTATGTTTCTTCAGTGTTTTACTTCAATATTAGTTCTATAAAACCGTGCATAATTCTGATTGAGCTCCAACAGTTAATACATTGCTGAAAAAATGGCGATTAACAGACTCCTTCACGTGTTCTCCTTCACACTTCTCTATACTCTTGACATTTTTCTTCAGCCCCGTGTGTGGATAACCTTTTAAGTTCAGGATTTAGGAATTTTACACTTTACCCCATTGTTAGATTGGAGTATTCTTTTATAGCTTTTAACCCACTTTATTTTATTCTCGTTAGAATTAACTGGACTTGCATATGGTACAAGGGGCTTAGCCTAATTTGTGTATTTAGTTTCATCTTTGGAGTATTATTTTTAGAGAACCTTTACCCCGTGATTTCTATTTGTTTCATTCATGATACACACATATAGTTTTGATTTAACTATTGACTCTAATCTTGGAATGAACAGGATTTGCATATAATACACAGGGTTTTTAACCCATGATTTCTACTTGTTTCACACTTAGCCTTGATTATATCTTTGAATCTCATCTTGGAGAGACAAAAAAGGGTTTTAACTCATGATTTCTACTTGTTCATAGTTGATACACATATATGGCTTTGAATTTACCCATCAGAATCTAATCTTGGTTTAAGGTTTAATTTTGGTTTTGCTTTAGCATTAGGTTTTTAGATTTTGGTTAAGGATTTGATTTTGGTTAGTGTGTGTTATTGGTATTCACATTGTTTGTGATGTGTGTTCTTGGTGTTCATAGTATTCGTGGTGTGTGTTCTTGATTTATTTGTATGATGATGGCGAAGTTAGGATTTAATACTAATAACAACAAAATGATAACTAGAAAAATGAAATTTTTAGATTAACTGAAAAAATCTATGCCAACAATATTATGGCTAAAATGCGATAAATCATCAATTTTTTTACCAGTAATTGGTAGAACTTTAAAGTATGCTGCTATTTCCGAGAGAAAAAATTGTTTATAGGCATATAGCTATGATTGGCCACAAAAATGAAAGCTCTTTGCAATTGTATGCAATTAGCCATTTGCGAAATACCCAAACATCTTAGTTTCTAATAATTCTAACAGCAGAAGCATGGTTAAACAATATTTCCTACAGCCTGATTCATTACAACTAATCATCTGATTCTGATTAGTCAATATCACATAATCACTTCACAACACCAGGCACCAGCTAACATAAACTGTTTTCTTTTTCCTTTTCTCTTTATGAGCTGTGCGTAGAATGTTTCAATCCTATAACAAATTGGAAAGAATGACAATCTAACTGGAAGCATGCAGATTTTAATTAAATTCCCAACTGCTCCCAAAATTGTACAAAGATATAATTTACCTGCTGGATAACGGCGTCACGATAAAACCTGTATGAATGCAGCAGCATTGCAACTCTATCAACTTGTAAGCAGTATATCCTTCCATAACTGTGATCCACCAAAACATTAGTAATAAAAAGTTACACCTCCAAAAGTACAAAGACTAACAAAGTATGTAAAGCTTACACAGTGACAATATGAACATCTTCGGCAGCAAGAACAGGCTTAGTGTTAACATCCAACTTTGCCATAGACATCTCAAACCTTGGCAATCGAATAACACCGACAGAGGAAAGCTAAAAAGAAAGAAAATAGAAAGCAAAATTATTATAAATCCTACCGTTCATTTTGTTTGCAAAACCCGAATATTTGTGGCTAATTATATAATCATAGCAGTTTGAGTGATTGACCAATTTGCATGATCGACTACGGCACAACTACCAAATGAAGTAGGGAATTTCCATTTATTTGTTATTTCTTTCCTAGTTCCAACATAAGTGAAATGATTAAATAAACGATTATTAGATAATTCTAAAACACCATAAAAGCAAGAGGCGTTATGCCTATACCTGATAGCCAGTAAAGGTTTTGCATTGCATTCCTGAAGCAAGAAGGACCAAGCGGCTTTCATGTGTGTAGATGTACCAACTCACATTTATTTTCTTGATCTCAACCAAATCGAGTGATTTTAGCTCTGGAATGTAAGTGTAGAGCTCCAGTCCACTATAAGTCAAATTGAATTATCAGCTTGAGAAGAAGTTATTAAATGGTGTAACAAAACAATCATTAAAATTAAGTTTCCTAAGAGTAGTGTGTGTACGATATGAATAAACTCACAAGCTCACATATATTAGCTTCATTGTAATTGATCAACTTATCTTTTTTTATTTTTCTGCAAAATGACCTGTGAAAAGTAAAACCCCAAAGATTATTGTGCTTTGGCAATTATTTATGACCTCTTCCAATAATTTAATTTGTTTCTATTTTTATATAAACAATTTCCTACTTAAAACATCTAACATGTCCATGAAAACATTACTCACTCCTGCAATGAAGTTCTTTTCTCCACACCCGGCCTTTTCAGAGTGGTATAGGATAAAAATGTTTGTTGTTGCTGATAACAAAACTTTAATTCAGTATAAGCATGGATTCTAGCAGTTGACCACTTGCATTGCTACACCCTCTTTATTTTCTTGGTGAAATGTCTATTCCCATTGTGAAGAAGGTGGATTTGGTCCTTAAACTTGAAAAAATATAGATATCATCCTACTTTCATGGTTTTGACCTTTGAACCATTTTGGTTCCTCTACTGTCTAATATATAGGCAACCATTATACCGATCAGGTGGTTTACACATGATGGCCACTTTCGTCATTTCACCCTGAAATTGGTCCCTCTCTTCCTTCATCATGTGCATCTGACTGATTTATTATCAAGACCAGTTTACTTTTTATTAAAATCTAGCTGTATGACTCCCAAACAATAGAGCTTCAAAGTCAAAAATCGCATCATTACAAGCATTAAAGAATCTGGCATTTGAAGGGACACCAGCTGCCTCCAATAACTAATGAGGACAAGCTCACCAGACCTTTAAGCCCATGAAGACCTTGGCTGGAGAAAGAGAGTTTAGCTTAGGGTTTCCTTTTCAGTTCTGTTTATTCTTCTCTCTTTTGAAAAGAACATATTGACAAATCTGTGCTTGAATGTTCGCTATTCTTTGGGTAAAAGATGCAGCATTGTTTGAAACTTTGTTTCAACTTTAAAATGTAAACAATCTGGATCTTAACTTGGGTATAAGAAATAATGGATCTTTCGAAAGAGGGGGTGAAGGGGTTGAACATGAAGATAAAGATGAAGTAGAACAGGATGAAGGTAATAAAGATGAAGAGAAGCACAGGGACCGATTTCAGGGTGAAATGACAAAAATTCACATAATATGCAAAGCGCATGCTGGGCTTAATAGTTTTTGTGTCAACTTACATGGCAGAGGGACCAAAATGGTAGGAAACCGGTCCCTAGCTTTTGAAGTTTCAGAACCAAATCCATAAACTTTAATATTCCGCCAAGGCCCTTTTTGTACTTTAGTTAGTATATTTTTTAGCTTATCCATGAATGGAACTCTTGTATTAAGATTACAAGAATGCATTAAATAATCACAAGTACTAACATCTTCATATATTAAAGATGAGAGGGTATGTACGCGACATGCAGTTGATATTCCTTCAGAACAGTTGTACGAATTATCGAGACTAACATATTATCGGAAAACACTCTTCCAACATAAAGAGAAGAACTTTCAAGATATACATGACTAAGAGATATATGAAGCAAGCATCAACACAAAAATCTCTATAATAACAAAATAAGAATATTTACTAGGAAAATTCAGAACATTTAAGAGGAGACAGTGGAGTATATAAATAGCATCTGGCAATGCAAAATAATTCAGCAACCTGACAATGAGTAAACACATCATAAAAACTATTTAAACATGAACATTAGCTGATATGGTTGTGCATATAAATGTGAGGAGTTTAGGTTTAACCACTAAAAAGAAATTCCGATCTTAATAATCATTCACTGGACAGTAGATACGTAACCTTTAAGCAAGTACCTGTTTTTGACAAACACGATATCACAAACTGCACAATCTGTCCAAAAGAACCCCAGTATGCTATCGGACTCGGACTTTGACTTCTGACTAAAAGTGTCTCCAGTTTCTCTGATCCAAAACTGAACCTCGTGATTTGATCGTTGAACAGCTATAAGCTTTGAATCTAAAGAGTAGCGAACAGACAGTACTGGCCCCTCACTTATTGTATCAGTTGTTGGGGAAACATCAGAAGTAAAGGGAGAAATTTTCCAAGAAACAACCTGACACATCAAACAAACTCGAATATTCAACTCATACGAATTTAGACAAGAAAATCAAGTAAAATATGGTGCAATGAATGATTGAAATATGGCATAGAAATTCTCTTGTATGTAGTTGGCAAAGTGATCAACTGAAAGATTCAGACTAATTGTGAGGTTTTTGGCAGGAATCAAGCCCATGTCAAGGTTTAACCGTTTAACAGACAGAAATATTGAAGGAACTTACATGGTTTTAAACAGCACATACCTGGTCAGATGACAATGAGATTAATAACTTATTTCCATCATCATAAAATAAACTGCTTGATCCCTGATTTCTGCATCTTAAGGGTGGATACTGAATGTATGCATGTGACAATGCACCAGATCCACCAAACCCAACCACGGACTGAGAACTTGATGTATTTCCAAACATTTAACCAGTCTCGTTTTTTGAGCTTGAGGTTTGGAGTTCAAACTTGACAATCACAGAGAAACCTTTTGTAGAGAAATAACACTGAATATTAAAAACAATGACATGTATAAGTTTGATGAAATTAAGAAAAGAAGAGAATGGAACAGGGAACTATAGAGAAGCATTCACAAGTTCTTAAACTACGCTTTTTAACCCTTCCAGAAAGTACCAAGATATATGTGGCTCTGATGTATTAGTGAAGACACAGTCTAAAATGGCTTCCCCTTAAGCTGCAGAAGAAAATCAGCAATTTCCCGGAAGTATTAGTTACAGAAACACAAAACAAGTAAAAAGAAGTTTTGAATTCGACCATATCATTAAGCAATCAATACCACACTCTGCATGCAATTCTTTAATGCAAGAAATTCTTTCAAACACATATCACGTTCAATTTGAGGAACCTTAGCTGCAACACAACTCCCATATTCTTTCGCCTGTAATTTATCATATGAAAAACACATGGACAGAAGAACATCAAGATGAAGTTGGCATGCTTAATTAATCCATACTTCATGAAAAACAATCCAAGATTTATTCAAAATTAATATTACAAAGGTCCAGGTTCTGCCAAGTGAACTAATCAAAACTGAAAAAATATGAGTCAGGACAGTGGATATGAGTGCTGAACAACTTGTCATCTTATGAGTTTATACCATTTTTCAAACTACTGACATAAAGTTCCTCTGCAATATTAAATCTGAATAAATGTTACAACTAACTAGCTGCAAACACAAAATATAAAGTCTGGCATTATTAATTGTTTTACCACATTCTGTGTGTTCTTCCTTCAACCAAAACATAAGTAGAACACGACCCCATTGCTCGCAAACCACGAGTTCACATGATATAATTATTTCAAAACACCAGCTCTGCTCAACCAACCGCGGTATAATCTGTGTTCCAAATGAGGTGGGGGTGCTTCAAAATAATCCCTGAGAACTAAAGGAGAGATGGCTTAACCTACAATATCTTGCTATTAGAATAGCTTTTACTTTTCTTGCTCTAGTCTAACATCTGTTTCCCCTTCTACACACTGCATCCAAAGAGTCCACATGGCAGCCATGAAGATGTGCCCTATGATTCCTATGAGCATCCCCAATTTCTCTTGTGGTGTTTGGATCACTTATTTTTGACTTGCACACTTATAAGCAGAAAGCAATCAGCTGTTGTTAAAAATTGAATTTTCAGAATTCATGATTGGATTAGCTTATACTGTACGAGGACCCAATACGTTGAAAACAGTTCAAAAATGTTTGACAAAATCTGCTTATTTACTCATAGATAGGGGTTAGCTCTGTACCGATTCCGGACCAAATCGGTAACAAACTCGAAAGTACCGAAACCGAAATTATTGATTTCTTGTAACTGAATACCAAACCGAAAATTTATATACGGGAGCGGTTCGGTTTGGGAGATTCCAGGTCAATACGCTCACCCCTACCGAAACCCACCGGAGCGGGGTATGGGGGAAGTATGGTGTAGAGAGTCATATCTCTACCCGAAGGTAGAGAGACTGCTTCCCCAAAGACCTCTTGCTTATAAAAATGTTTGTTTTAAAATTGATGTGAAGATGGTAGAATATCATTAAAAAAGATGTTAGGACTTAGGACTACCAAAGAAATCTTATATTATGTATTTTTATATTATTATATTACTGTTTTATTAATATCTATATATTAAAGAGAGGCATACTAGTAATGATCTTCTAAGAGGTGTGTTCTAAGAAACATTAAAGGCATACTCATAATTCAATCCCCCCCCCTCCCAAATATATGATGTAAAGTTGCCTACCCGTCTACCCTAATTCTCCTTGTTCATACATTCCTATCGGAGGTCCTATCCTTGTATTGAATATGTAAATAAATTCATAATTTGTAAAGTTGTAAGAATCCGGCACTAAAAGTATAAGGTAAACTTATCAGATTAGTATGCAACTGCATTTTATCTTAATTTCTATGCGCCATTTTTCTTATGAACGTGATGTTTGTTTTAATAATTAAAATAAAAATATGAACTAAATATATTTCCTACGTTTCAGAAAAGGGCGGATTACAACTAACTCCGTGTGAGATAGATATTTTTTGACTTAACATGAGTTTTGACAAGTTGGACCATCCGTTTCATTGAATCATGTGACATGCTTTATTCAAAAGCCTTTCTCAAATGTAAACCTTATACATTTGAAAATTTTTAATAAACCGGATATAGTCTCATTATTGCGCTCATCAACAGCTATTCGGTAGAAAAATACCAAACCTATACTTTGACCACAATTCCACGCCTTCAAGACACTAAACAAAAGAAATAAAAGAACAAGCAGCTTGCTACAGTTTAACAACTTACATGAGCCCCACAATTCACCAGAATACGTTTAAGTGGGGAGGAGGTCGCCCTTTCTTTCATTATCAAATACCTGACATGTCTCAATCACACAAAAGTTAGGTGTCCAAAATTTCAAATCAATTTACCTTTACAAATTACAATTATAATATCAATAAGTTCAACTGTTCAAGACCGATGATACTCCATTCGTTCGAAAAATGCAACACTTTCGATTTTGGGTTGTTAAAGAAACCTATTTGTTCATTATCAATCATTGGGAAAAAATTGGTGACATTGATTGTGATTTTAATCTTGCCTGGTTTGCATTAGTCACACAATTCTATCAAACTAATTGCCTTGTTTGCATTTTATTTTCAGGAAGGAGGGATGGATGGTAGTACATTACAGCAAATTAATAGTTCATGTAGCAATTTCAATATCATAATTGTTTCATGCTAAAAATGTAGAGCTGATTTTTTATTTAACAGTCTTTGAACTAATCCAAGATCAATGTTACAAAATTTAAACACCACGAGATCACCCTATTAACGATCAATTCAAGTAGATGAGCTCCAAATATTAAATACTTGTTAAATCTATAAATAGTCTTAATTTTTCGTTACAGAGTATGTATCTGATCCCTAAACCCTAATCAACACCTAGCATTCGAATAACTTCCATGTAATAACAGCATAAACTCAAGTCCCGTCCTGGAGCACCTAGGTTTTTCATGAAGTATACCACCAACGCACTAATTTAACTAGCTACGGACTTATAAACATAAATTTATACAAGCAGAGGATTTTTAGATCTCGATTGTTTGAGTTTCTGACATCTCATCATAAGTCAAATTTACTCAAAAATACCTCGTCAATGACCTTCGAATTCAGCAGAAAACATCGCGGAGTGACCAGCGGAAGATTTTCTTATTTAATTTGGCTTGCGGCGGGAGACGGGTAGCAGAACCACGGAACCGGTGTCGAAGAGAGCGCCGATTACACTACGAGTGTTAAAGCTCGTCAAAATTTACAATGGAATTGTAACAAGGGGTTGTTTGTTAGTTTAGTTTTTGACAATTATTTTTAATTTCAAATCATAATAAGTCAAAAGGTGTTTAATGAAATCATTTCGCGTGGTTGGTTACTATCCGTAATACCCGTTAATTTTGTTTTCTAGATCTTATGTTCTAATGTTAAAGTGTTACTATATTTTAAAAGGAAATAGTTAGTTTCACCGAATAATTGATATATTTACGTAATTAGGGCTAGGCCCGGTTCCCTCTTCCTATAGCCCCCCCCCCCCTTTTTCAAATAGCCTTCAACTGAGGACTCCAGGCGAAGGTAGCAACGGCGATTGTGAGCAGTTCTTAGCGAAATCTCGAGCAGGTAATACTCACAAGTGACCTTGTTACTTTTCTATCGTGTATTTGGTTGTTTAACAGTCGTTCGATGTGTGAGAACTTAAGCCGAATACGGGATTTTGAGCCCTCAAAATCGAACAAGAACCTAATTAATATTCAGAGGTTTGTAGTTTGCTTAATGGGGATCTAATGAGGGTAATAATGTAATATCATGATTTTTTATCAAACTTTGAGAAGGATTGAAGATTCAAACAGCCGACGGTGTGTGTGTGTGTGTGCGCGCGCGCGCTTTCCTTTCATGTGTTCTTTAATTCAAGGATTTAAATTAAGGATGACAAGTAACTCTTCTTTCACATCTTAGGAGCATAAGCCCACCTTAATAACACTTATTTCGTTGTGGTTCATTGGATTCAATTTCTTAAAAGTTTACCCGAGAGTGAGGGTAGAGCCGAGAGCTAAAACAAAGTTTAAATTAAGCTAGGGTACTTAAAATACCATAAACGGGCAAAAGTATGTTTAACCTACGATTAATTGTTTGTATATTTGAAATAAGTTGGTTTAATGGTAATTCAAGCAGGTTTAGTTTAGTTCAAATGGATATAGATTTGTGATGTTGTTATCGTGTGTTATGAAGGGATTGAAAACCATGTTTAGAGATGTATTGTAAACTTTTACAGGGTTGAGTCCTCTTAGAGGGATTCCCCAATTGAAAACTCCTGACAAATGATTAAATTGAAAACCTTTGCAAGTGATGGAGCTAGAAACTAGGTTTTCAATTTTCAATTGGATTGAAAACTGGGTTTTCAATTGGTTTGAAAACTGGGGTTTTCAATTGGATTGAAAAACTTAGGTTTTCAATTCAATTCAAACGGGGTTTCCGTATGGATCATAAACCAACTCTTAGGACATGTAAGTGGGCCTAGGCCCATTTGACCTGAGTTCGGGTTAGGTCGAGAGTTTCGTTTAGTCGGGAAACGCTCTTGTAGGTGTTTGCCGGTAGAAGTAAATCTTTCGGTTACGTAAATTATTTGGATTATTACTGTTTACGGTTGAGCTACGATCAGGTGAGTTACACTAACTTATACATTGTATTAGTATGAAATGTACGTGTAACATCCTGAGATTTGGCCTAGTAGAAACGTAGGCTTGGGGTATGTTACACGTGAATTATATTTGATTTGGTTTATGTTTAATTGATTGTTAATCATTTATATTAAATGTTATATATATGTGTGTTGATATATGTATATGTATGTACGGGTGTGTGTGTGTGTGTGTGCAAGTGTTTAGATGATTAAAACCGTGCCACCCCATGCTTATAATGCAATTTGAGTATGTATACGTGGGTTAGTGTTTGCATTACTTCACTTTGAAGTTTGCATGTGTGTGTGTTTTTGTGTGTAAAACCGAGAGCCACAAAGGAAGGAAGAACAAAGCAATCGGAATTCTGTGAATTGTGAACTTGTGAATTAAGCTTAAAGGTTTGTGGATTCTTGTTGATATGCTTGGTATAGTATTATCATGCTATGGTTTTAAGTGGGTTTTGTTATGAACATCATATGAAGTTGTCGAATTTAGAGTTCTTGGTGTTCTTATGGTTTTATGGTGTTTAATATGCAAGCTTGCATGTTTAAACATGTTTATATGTGCTTTTATAAACTTGTATATGATTTGTGTGTTCTGGAAAGATGAAATATGCCAGATTTGAAGTTGTCGGATTGATGAAATATTGAAGGTGGCGGATTTTAGTGATGATGATGAAAACCGAGTGAAGAAATTCGATTCTTGTGAAATACGAAACTAGTGAAAATCCGGATGAATGTAATCCGAGTATTGAAATCCGATGGTATGAATCCGATGGTGGATTCCTATTGTGAAATCCGATTGTGGATGCTAAGTTATGATGCAAGTGTGGAAATCCGAAAGAGTTGCGGGTTCCTTCAAATCCGATGGAAGTATCGGATTCCTTGAAATCCGATGGTGGTTGCGGATTCCGATAGTAGTGTCGGATTTCTTAGGAAATCCGACATTTTTGGCTTGTTTTGCATTGTTTGATGCTATGTGTTATATGTACATGCATATGTGAATCTTACATGTTTATGTTTGATTAAATGGAAATAAATATATGATTGACATATATATTTATGAATTGAATAATGATTTCAGTTTGTTGTGTTCTCAGGAACAGACAAGGCTCAGTAACATTAGATCACTGAGTGGAATAGCTGAGAATCAGAGGTGAGTGGATGTCGCTCACGGGTGATATTAGTTGTACTGGTTTGGTTGCAACTATTGTTGGATAGATTGTATATCTATTGGTTAATTAACTGTGAATGTTAATTGTTGAATTCTGTGATATGTATACATGTTAGAAGGGAAGTCAGTTTACGACTGGGCTTATGGGTTGGGTTCATTTGCTATTGGCTAAGCAGTATCAGGACCTTGAGATGCATTTGTTGCTACTAGAGGATGATACTGTGTGAGAATAGCAAATGGACTATCGGTAAACCTTTGCTTTGGCCGGCATTGGTTGTAGGTTCCTGCAGAACCGCCGGTCTTCCCAGGGTGCTTATTTGTGGTTGTTGATATCATGCGGTTCTGGCTGATATATCTATTTTGTGATACTCCATTCACTTAGCTTTGTGCTAATCCCCCACCTCTCACTCTTTTACAGGTTTTGGTAAGTCAGCGGCTCGGCTGAGAGTGGTTAGCTTGGGGAGTAATCACCTAGGACTCTGATAAAGTATTTGTGACGAGCCATGTTTTGTAATACTGTTATTTTGTAAACAGTGGTTTGTAATCAGTTATAATTACTTTGATGTTTAAAACGCTTCCGCAGTGTAATTAAAAGTGAAAATTTTTTTGGGTTAAAAATACGGTGTTACAGTACGTGTGCTTAATTGTGTGAAAGTGTAACTTATATGTGATGATATGTGAAGTGAAGGGTTGCGTTATATGGTGGCGAAAACGCAACTTGGGCACAGTCAGACATGTGAAATTCTTGGTACGACTTAGATAGTCAACTATGACCCAAAGTGTGAAATCGCCGGCGGTGCACTGCGTCAGTATTATGTTATTTGAGTTATGATTATGAATGATATGTGTTATGTACATGCTTAGTGTGGTGTGTAAGTATGTGTGTTCGCTAAGCTTTATGCTTACTTTTGTTGATTTATTTCTTTTCAGGGCCTGATCATGGGAAAGCTTCAGCAGTGTGAAGACGGCTCATCCATTATCAAATGTTTCCGCTGTTTAGCTAAATAAATATTGGATTTCACATTGTAATTAATTACTTTAAGGAATTGTTACTGTACGACGTGTAGTTCCGAGTGCGGGACCTTGTCTGGATTTTTGTCTGGATGACTACAGTTATTTACGTGACATGATTAAATGCATATATTTATATTAAAGTGAATACATATTTATATTTATACTCGTTTAGAGAACCTTTTGTTTAAAAATTGGGCCGTTATGTTGTCTCTAAACGAAGACTATGCTAAATAAAACAGAAGAACGTTGCTTAATCATTGTATCTTAAAGTATATTCTGAATCATTAAGCACCAAGTATTTTACCCTAATATTTATTTCACACGTTGTCTTGTTAAACAACTATATCTTATAATATAATATATCACTGTTAAGGTTAAAATGGTAATTTACATCATTCAGATTGTTCATTCAGAACCTTTATCAAACAACATGACATATTCAAAGACAGGTTCATTCAAAGCCATTGAATTATTCATATCACATAATCATTTTGTTTTAACAAACAGCCCCTAAGTAAGAAAATAAGCCAAAAAACGAGCTTCTTGAAAATAAGTTGGAAAAATCAACACATAGTTTAGCCAAACACCTCCTAAATACCATTAGCGAACTATCTTGATATGAAGTTGATGATATTTTTGTTAGAAATGTCTGAGTGTAACATCCTCGTTAGTGGCCTAGTAGTTTTGCGTGTTGGTGGTAAGTTTATTTAATTATTTATTTATTTAGTTATTTATTTGTAATTTTATATGATTATTGAAATAATAATTGAGCCACGAGGTTAAAAAGTGAAAATGTATAGTTTTATATATTTATGTGTTAATTGTACCAATAGGTTCATTTTTACATGAGGGGCGTAAATAATACCTCGTTGGTTGATAATTAATTGAGTAGGATTGCTTAATTGATCAACTGTGAGTTAGTCAACAAATAAGCGTACTTTGTGTGTTAATTAAAATACAAGAACCGACTTTGGTTCTTCTCCTTTTCCTTTTGGTGTATAACTCTCTTATGTATGTATGTTCTTCCCATTTCTTCAAAAGAAACACGAGCGGCAACCTTGAATCTTTTAGTATTGTGTTGATTTGTTTCTAATTTGAATGCCAGTTCTTGATTTTTGAATTGTTATTGACATAGCATATGTAATTGTTCTTCTAGGGTACATAAGGAAATTGTATGATATGATGAATTGAAGATGTTTTTGTGTTTACTTGTAAGATTTATATGAATTGGTATTAGTTTGATGTTAATTGTTGTGTTTTTGGTTTATTTGAGGTTTGAAACTCCATTAATGGAGGAATAAGGTGAAGATGGGTTTTGAGTTTGAAAGGGATTGATGTTGTGATTTTAATGTGTTTTAGTTAGCGTTTATACATGTTACTTGAACCTATTATTGCTATAGAACTCCTACTAGTCGATTTCCAGATTTTGATTTGGTAATTGGTATGTTTGTTGGGGCTGGAATAAAAAACAGACCGTGGGTCTGCTGTTTGTTGCCCGTCGCGGCGCGACCTCTTAGGGATCGCGGCACAATCCCCGCTAGACAGTCCTATTGTGTTTTCTGCTTTTTATTCATGATGTTTGATGTTCATATCTTTCATATTTGGTGCTATCATGTTATTTGAGATAAATAATTTAACTTGATGATGGATGCTACATATGGGGGTATTTGTTATGTGTACAATTTAATTTAATAAATTAGTCTTGATAGACCTTTTACATGTGTAGTTGGATTCTAATTGTTATAAATCACATGTAAATAGGTTACATGCTAATTGTGGATGTATTTTATGATGGTTTATATGAGTTGTTTGAGGTAAGTGAGTGTTGACCCGTTTGTGAAATAACTTGGTTTTAGAGTTATTTGGGAATTGATTTATAATTCGTGTTGTGGTGTATTCTTAGGTAGTGAGAAGACTTTGTGACATTAGACTGCTGAGCTTGGATAATAGAGGACACAGGCGAGTGGACTTTTAACTCATGAGTAGTAATTGGTTGTAACGGTTATGGTTGCAACGACTTGTTATGATTTATGCATTGATATACTGTTTAGTCCGATGATTGATTAACTATTATGTGTTAATTAATCGTGGAATCTTTGATATGTGCACATAATTGAGATAGGTCAGCTTGGCTAGGCTCGTATGCTATTGACTAATCAATATTAGATATTTTGATGCGTTCGTTACAACTTAAGGGTATTACTGTGTGAGAATAGCAAATTATGCTATTGGTAAACCTTTGCTTGGCCAACATGGGTTGCAGGTTCTGCAGAACATCTGGTCCTCTGTGTTGCTTGTTTACTTGTTGTAGTTGAATCCTTCTTGTTGTGGCTGGTGTTATTCGTTGGTTAAGTTTTCATTCACTTAGCTTTGAGCTAATCCTCCACCATAAACTCCGTTTTGCAGGTTTTGGTAAGTGCAACTGTTAAGCTGGGAGTTGGTGCTTGTTTTGGGATATTTGACATTTTGACCGTCACTCTGATTTATTTTTGATGATGAGTCGTTTGTAAATTTATGCAACACTGGGTTTTGATATACAGGTTTTGTTAACAGTATGTATTTTGTTTACTTAAAATACTTAAGTAAACAGGTTCTAATTATAGTAGCGTTTCCGCGGTTATTAAAAAAATGGTTGAAAATTGTAGCGTTACACTGAGCTTTTCTTGATCACCGGTAGAAGACATGCCGGTGTGAACTGGGTTAACAAGATAAAAACTAAATCGTAATCGAATAAATCAATCCAAACTAGTGTTACATATGTCTGTTGTTCGGGTGGGTTATTCTTATATATATATATATATATATATATAAAGAGAGAGGGGGGTTAATTGAGAATGAAAACAATCATTAGAATGAGAACTTGATTCATAACTCAACCATGAGTTGCGACAACCATGAATTGCGACCGTGAGATTTAATATATCAACATCTAATAGATAGTAATGATATGTTCTCTCGTTCTCACCTAAAATCACATTCACTCAATAATATATACACACATATATATATATATTACGGTTCTACATATAACCACTTAGGGGTGGCAATCGTGTCATGTTCGGGTTGGCGGGTCTGCGTATTGTGACACGAACATGGAGAGTATAATTACTCGTGTCAGAGTATGTGACATGAACCCGTATAAGTTGAAACACGACACGATCTACATAACCCGTTTAAATATAAGGGTTGGCGAGTTCACGAGTCATAGTATGGATCGGCGGGTCAGCAAGTATAGTTTTACTAATTTTATCTCTTGTTTGTCAAAATAGTAACTAGTGCTATACCCAGCCGTTGACCGGGTTAGTTTTGCTAATATATATACATGCGTGTATACATGTGCTAGTTTTGTTAATACATATCATGTACTTGTGTAAATTTGTCATACCTATTTTTTAGATTTAAAAGATGAGTAAAAAGGTCATTAAGCTTAAAATAAGTTGCCAAACATGAAAAAGTTTAAGTTTACATATCACAGAACGATAAAGAACATAAAACTAAGAAGTTATTTATCAAAATACATAAAAATAAACTAACGTAACATCCTATATTTTACTTTGGCTGCCTCCAACATCCTTGGATCAAATACGATTTCGGTTAATTCCGTTGCAATCAAAACGTTCACTTAAAAAAATGATAAATGCAACTGTAATGAATTATCTTATGGCATTGAAAATGTATACAACATAAAAAAAATCAAATTCTAACTTACTTGATTTCTGATGAATAAATTTAACCCGAGATGCAAATATTATTGATTTATCTCTAATTGCGACGGCAAACTTAATTGGACGTATATTAAGAGTATCATACAAAATCAACTTAATAAGATCACCCCTGTTAATAAGTAAAGTATAATTAATACGTTAAAAAATATTCTAATAGAATATATACAACTACCAACCATAAAACAACAAAATTCGTAATTTATAAACATTACAAAACATATAACACGAGTATTAACTTACTTTTCATATTTAAGAAATAACTCACAACCACCACCATAACGTAGTCGGCCTCCTCCAGTAATTTTGCCAACAACATCTATAAAAATATTATTCCTAATAAGACATGCAATATAAAAATATTATGTTATTTATATGAGACTATTAGTATAATTACCGAACATATACAACCCGATCATCATTTTGCATATAGTTTTATCACGCACCAAAGTTTTGATTGTAGGAACCAATGGGTAAATAGGAAAGTTGTTATCCGACACTACCTCAAGATTTATCACTACCTCGAATGCTGGTCAAAAATTGGATGCACTTGAAAATGGCGCAAAAGAAAAACTTTTCCAACCAAATCTCTGCTTTCGTATGAAGGAATCAAGTCACAGTGGATGAGTGCTGCCATTTTGTTTCTCTAAAATACAAACCGATGTTTAGTAAATACATTATAAAGTTTTTAGTATAATATTAATGCATTTCTCATGTTTATTATTGTTAATAAAGTAATATTTATGTACCTGATATATAAAAAACCACCCTTATCATGTTAGAACGCTTGAATCAGAAATATCAGAATAGTGTATTATTGACTTATTGTTATTCCAAATATGTCCTCTTATGTATACGGATGTACATCAATTATCAATTACATACATATGTATATATACATATATATAGGGGAGGGTTCATGCGAAAAGTGTTTTATTTGCGAAAAGTGCGAGAAACAATCTTAGCTTCTTATTTGTATTTGATCAAATGGCTTAGATTAATCTTATTTTTTTAATTTTTTAAACTCAAAAGGGTACTATAGTAAAAACAATTTTTCTCTCTACAATCTATTTCACTCTCCTACATTTTTTAAACAAAATAAATTAAATATAATTCAATAGTAGATTAATAAATTGACGATGTTCAATGATGAACACAGTCAAAATACACGTATTTTTAGTTATTAAAATATTATGTTCACTACAATTTATTCACTAATAAACTCTTGTTTTATGTTGTTTAATCATTAAAAACTTTTTTATTCCTCTTTATTTAAACTTTATGTTTTTTTCTTTTTTTACTATAATATTTTTCCCAAATATGCTGTTATCTTTTTTTTCAAATTAATTTTTTTTCTATTTTAATTTTTTTACTTATTTTCTAAGACCCTCTTTACTCTTTGTTCAATAATAAACAAACCTTGAACAACTAATGAATGTTCAATAATAAATAAAAGAACATAGAAAAAACTTTTGAACATAACTAATGAAACATATATTCAATATTGAACACACATAATAAACCTATATTCAAGACTGAACATGATTAACATTGCTATCATATCCACTAGTAAATATATATGATTTTAAAATTTTAAACACTTCTATCAATACTGAACATATGTATTTAAACAATTTCTCTTTTAATGTTCTATATCGAGAATAAAAACAAAGAAACAAAGAAAAAAGAAAAAAAATAAGAAGTGATAATGATGGACACCAGGATCCTAAAACAGATTTACATAAAAAAATAACTGAACCCATATCTATATACAAAATGTATGTGCCTAATTACGTGACCAACCAGTTCCTTTTCTAGACCTATACAACAGCCACCATGCTTACCCTGAGCCCACATCTGAACCACGATGGAGGCGGATCGAATATTGGTTGTGAATAGGAAAAGAAATCGCCGGCCATGAACGATGTGGTAGCAGCAGCGGCGAGATTTCTTGGAGGCAGTAGCCTAGATCTGCACAAATGGGGGTCGACGGTTGCGGTTTGACTCCATCACCCGTGATGTTGACCTAAACTCAAAAATCGCCGGCGTTTTTTAAATATTTCTCAGTGGCAGTATAAATCAAGATGATGGTGGTGAGCTTCAATTGATTGGCGGCAGTTTTTTCATGAATGGGGCTTAGGGCAGACATTAATTCATAGAGAGAGATGAGGCCTGAGGGAGATGAAAAGGTAATGAAGAGAGAGGAGAGACATGGAAAAGTAATGAAGAGAGAGGATAGATATGGGATCGATGGTGGCTTGTGATATAAAAGGATATATTATGGAGTTTAATTAGGGAAGAAATTTTGTGTTAAAAAGACTTTTTTATCCCTTGTTATTTTAAATTAATAATCTTTTACATCTTAATAATTACTAAAATGCCATAAGTATTATTAACCATTGATCAAATAATCTAAGGGCTAGAAATGCTTCTCGTATTTTTCGCAAAAAAAAAGGCTTTTCGCATAAACCTCCCTCTATATATATATATATATATATATATATATATATATATATTAATCTAAGCCCTTGCTGGATAAATCTGATGGTTCATAATAATTTTTTAAGTTCTTTATATAAGAGATGTTTTTTTATTAACCATTATATATATATATATATAATTCTTTAAATAATTGTTTATAATATGATATTGATTGGTGTTCATTATTCGGATTGAGTTCTATTATGATAAAATAGTTTATTTGTAAGTTGGTACATGAACGTTTATCTCTTACGCTTAAATATAAATTCTTAAATATTTTACAACACAATGTTACTAACCCATGACATGTCAATATAATATATTCTTAATAATATTTCGAGTGCATCAACTATTTAACATACACATTAGTTCACTATAAATCTAATCTATTTTTTATATAAATTTTATCATAATAAAACAAAATTTTAAAAAATAATATAGTTTTAATTCTTTTATCGAAAAACCAAGAAATCAGTTATTATATCAACTATGATACGTAGAGGGATTGAATATAAAAAACATATAAATTGTTCCGAGAATTACATACTCACCGCTATTGATGGATAACAATTAACAAAAAGTTAAGAATATACTAATTTTTATGAATATATCATATCACGGTAAATTTTTTTTATCAAAATATAGATAAAAATGGGTTGGTCGTAAATATATAATTATTTTTTTATCTAAACAAATGTATCACAAGTTATTTAACATAATTTATAAACCTATAATTAATTACATTAATATTCAATTTTTATAAAACTCCCTCGTATTTTTATAAAACCCCCTCAAATGTTTCATTTAACCCATTCTCTTCCTTTGTATCACATTCTAACAATCAAAACCCATGATTTGTCTATGTATATCTCATTCTAACAATCAAAACCCATCGTTTGTCTATGTCATAATTCCCGGCAATTAAAATATACTAATTTTTTAAAAAACGTTATATTACGATAAAATTTATATCAAAACGTAGATAAAAATGAGACGGTATCAAATATATAATTATTTTTTTCTCTAAACAAAAAATATCACAAGTTATTAAACATTATTTATAAACAACTTATAATTAATTGCATTTATATAAATTTTTTATAAAACCCCCCTCATATTTACATACAAACCCCTCAAATATTTCATAAAACACCTTCAAAACTTTCATCTAACCCCTATCAATTAATTTGAAATTTACTGTTTATGTATTTCTCCTCACGTTATACCAATCAAAACCTTTCAATTGTCCATGTAATCATTTCCAGTCAGCATTTACGTGGCATTTTTGTTGACAGATCAGACTTTCTCTCTGCTGTGTCAACAATATATATATTAATTCAAATGCAAAATACTACAAAAAATTTACATTACCTAGATAGTTTAATCCAAGTACAAAAACTTAATGATTTTAAGAACAATTAAACTACAAGTAATGAAACATCAATAATTCGATGATGTCTACTTTCAATAGTTTCAAAACAGCGAAGGAACAAAACAGAAGAGATAATTTTGTTTCTGATTAGGTTTACATGAACTAAGGGAGCGTTTGGTTCGCTGGAATTGGATGGAATTGGACGGAATTGGAATTGAGCATTCCTAAATCTTGTTTGTGTTTGGTTCGCGGAATTCATGGAATGGAATTTGACCATTCCAATAAATTCTTTAAATCAAGGAATTGGGAATTCCTTCTCCAAATAGATGGAATTCATCAAATTCATAAGGAATCTCAAAACATAATTGTTGTCTTCAACCCCACCCCCTACCACCACCCCACCCCTACCCTACCCCACCCCACCCACCCACCCTACTCCACCCTACCCTACCTGACCCCTACCCACCCTCACCACCACCCTACCCCTACCATCGACCGCCATCGCTATCGCCACCGCCATCTACCAACTGCCGCCGCCACCCGTTATCTCCCTCACCACCCGTCCCCGCCACCAACGTCACGGATGCCGTCATTACCACCCCCCGCCACCCCAATACGGCCGTCGCCACCCGTCGCCACCATCGTCGCCGCCGCCGACACCACCACCACCAATGCTACCGCCACCACCGGCGACATCGCCACCTCCACCGTCACCACTACCACCGCCGCCAAAATATAATTTATTTTGGTTTATACATATTGAATTAATTTATTTTTGGTTAGATTCCAATTCCGGATTTTACTAACCAAACAAGATATAGTTTTTCACAAATTCCAATTCCTATGAATTCCAATTCCTGTGAATTCCAATTCCTTGGTCAAATTCCAATTCCTTCATATTCATTCCACGAACCAAACGGACCCTAAGAGATAAAGATAAAAGCCAGTAACTAGATAGAAGAAAAAAAATATAAGGATAAATAGAAAAATAAAAAATATCAAAAAATAATACACGGGTTGACGGGTTGACCTACAAACCCACATGCCAACCCGAACACAACCCGACTATTTATACGAGCCAAGCCAAACCCATTTACGTTTAACCCAAACACATTTATCTGTGTGTCGGGTACTCGGGTTCATGTCAAGTTGATACATGACACCCCAAGAACCACTCTTATATATAAAACATTTTATATACATTGGATTACTTTAGTCAATGGTTGTAATCAAATACAATGATTTGATACATATTAATTAAATTATTAACAACATAAACAAAACAAAAGGGTATTTTTGGAACAAAAAGTACTTGCCCCATAAACTTTCGTCGCCTCTCTCTCATCTCCCCTCACTATAATTGTTATTATATTATCTACTCTGACCTTTGTTAATCGTCGTTCATCCTCTTTGGCCATCTCCCTTCGCCGGAGTTCACGGGAGGTTATATCGGTTGAATCTCTCACCGTCGTTCATTAACCTCAACCCGTCTCCCAGCGAGATGCATTGTAGTCACAAAAGTGAGGCTCCTATCGCTCGCAACTGAACCATTTGTTTCCTCTATCCATTAGCGACTACACATCTGTTAACCACTATCATCGATTAGTGACTCCGAATATGCATTCTAAGACATCAGATATATCAACCACTACCATACAATTGCGGAGCATCAATTGTAGTTGAAGGTTGCAAGCTTGAATTGCTTTATGCAAGTTTTTACCACTACCATACAACTGCGGAGCATCAATTGTAGTTGAAGGTTGCAAGCTTGAATTGCTTTATGCAAGTTTTTAGTCAATTTTTGTTTCTATGATTCACCATTCGATTTTGAGGTTCCCAAAATAGAATATGCCCCAAGTTTTTCGTGATTAGTTTTTTGTTTTGGTATTTAGGTTTTCATCTAAAAATTAGGTTTTTTTGTTGTATGTTGAATTTGTTATTACAATGGGATGGATTTGACTCCATCTATTTGCATATTTGATATGAAATTTATGACTAAGTTTCAAGTTAAAATGTGTATTGGCATCTAATAAGGGTGTTTTTAAGCCATTTTTTGCACATTTGATTCCATCTATTTGCATATTTGATATTCTCAAGCCATTTTTTTAAATCGTCGCGGAAGCATAACTAATAAAGGTAAACATAATCATTCACAAAAATTTACACTGTTTACAAACTACAATATCTGTTGTATTACAAAAACATTCGAAATATGGCTCATCATTTTACAAAACAGAATTTCAGAACATTATGTCAAATACCCCTTCTCACACATACCCAGCTAAACAATTGTACTCACCGAACCTTCAAAAAGGGTTCAACAGTAGGGAATTAGCACAAAGTTAAGTGAATGAAAGCTACAAACAAACAGTTATCAACAACAATCCACAATCAGTCACCAATCAACAAGTAGACAATCACAATCATTCACACAAATCCAGAGGAGATCAGAGGACCCATAGTTATGCAGAACCTGCAACCAATGCGTGCCAAAGCAAAGGTTTACCGATAGCCCTTTGGTACTTGGTACAGTTAAACCCCTTCCATTGCAACACATGCATCAGAAGGTCTAGAACTATGCAACCAACAAAAATAAGCCTAGTGCAATTCACGCATAACTGACCTCTACCAGCACAATTCACGCATAGTTAGCCTCCACCAGCCCAATTCACGCATAGCTGGTCACGATCAAATACCCAGTACTCATCATATCATGAACACATAACATAACTCGATCAGATAATACACAATCAGTTATTCAATTTTCGATCAACCATTTATCAGACTAAACAATCTATCATATCATCAATCATCTCAATATCAAGTAACCATAGCAGTTACCACCAATACCACTTATGAGTAAACCTCCACTCACCTCTGTCCTCAATCGCACTTGCTCAGTTATCTAATGTCACCGAGTCTTCGCAATTTATGAGAACACAGTATCACTGAAATCAGGTTTTCGATTCATAAATATATATATTCACATATATTTATATAAACATAACCATATACAACAGGTTAGAATCACACATAAGCAAGCATACAACATGCTACATAATCAAATAAGTAAACAAAAGCTCCAAACTGAATTTTGCCCGAATGCGTCGTGTCCATCTATGTGACACGTCATGTCCACCAAAGTCGGATCATGCAAAGTCGGACCACCAGACCAACAAAGTCGGTTGGCCCAAAGTCGGACCAAATCGGGAACGCGTCACGTCCAGCAATCCGACGCGTCGTGTCGCTCCATATCCAGACCTGAAACTTGCTTTCTACCTTCTTCCAGCTTCATACAAATCTCCAAATACATAACCATAAATTTGGAAATCGATTTCTAATGATTCTAAACAAATACAAACTTCATATAACATGTATACAATCATCAAAACACATTAAATCCATTTAAAATCACAAAAACAACAAAACCCACATGTCAAGTTAACTTCAAAACTTCATCAATGGAGTTCTTCATGTCCAAGCATCAAACTCATAGTAAAAGCTTACTAAATCATAATCATAATCAAATCAAAAGACATACCAACCTTTATTTGAAATAACAATCACTAATTCGCTTTTTCAAGAATTCAAGCTTAGCTTGTTCTTCTTCTCTTCAAAGCAAATACACACTTCACACCCACAAGATGACTTTCAAATGACGAGGTGATAATAATTCAAGTATGTTGGGAAAAATAGGCTTACAAATATATCCTCTTTTGTTGACACAAAAATTTACAACTTGTTTATATAATTGTATGTATTAACATTAACATATGTGCACATATACATATATATATTCAATCAAATATATTCTCATCTATAATCTACAAAACAAGCTTCATCAAATGGCCAAGCTCCAATCGTCAAGATCCGAGTTCAAGTAGAAGCCGATGTCGAAGATTCCTACAAATAAACGTTCAAAGTTTATGAGCTTACAAAATAAATAATCAAATGAGTTTAAGTTTTTATAAAATAATTTTTATAAAAACTTTTATAAAAATTGAGAAATTTTTTATAAAATCACAAGCTTGGTAGTCAAAACAAATGAATTCCTATTTTGGCAAATACTAAACATAATCTTCTATTGAAATAAGCCAAAACCATATTTAGCAAAAGGAATCTCTCAAAGAGGTAAACTTCCAACATGCTTTGTGCATTTGGTTTCTAAACTACCATTTTTATGATTAAATTCAAACTTAAGAAGTATGACACTAACCCAACTTTTCTTAAGCTTCTTTTCAGTGCATTTTTATGGTAAAAATGGGTTGTGTGTGATTTTGGTAAAAGGCCAACGTCTATATTCACAAGTCTCAAAAAATTCCAGCAGGCCGACGGTCGATGCCACGGTCGACCGTGGATCGACCGTGGACAGTCTGGACACTTTTTGAGCTTGCACCTTTTTGCTTATTTAAGGCAACTCAGGTCTTGTTTTTTACCAAGCTCTTACAATCTGAAAAACACATAACATATACAAAAACTTGTGAGCTCATATTCTTGATACAAATTCAACATCTCAAGATCAAGAATGAAGCAAGAGTAAAAGCCTTCAAAGTTCAAACACTACATTACCTTCTTATATATTTGTAATTGTGTGAGGATCATCTCTAGCCTTAGAATTAGAGAGAAGTGAGGATCATCTCTAGCCTTAGAATTAGAGAGAAGTTGTAAAAGGTTTATCTCTACCTTCAAAGAGAGAAGTTAGTGGAGCAACTCTTGGTGGGTGAGGCCAAGGAGTGGATGTAGAGCAAGGTTGTTAACCCTTGCTTGAACCACTATAAATCATTGTGTCCAAACTACTTCATTGGTGATATCTTTCTTCCTTAAACTCTTTAATTACTTGCAAATACTGTTAAAAACTTCAAAAAGTGGGCATATAACCTATTCACCCCCCCTCTAGGTTCTAACAAAGTATATCCAACACACATATACACCAACACATGTGTTCAATCACGTACAATTTCAATGGAGTTAACCAAGCATGAGGTGTTTAATAGCCTATGTAAATCTTCTCATACATACATACACTACACACACATACACACATACACTCATAATCAATTTAACAATTGATGTATTCAAATGGGATGGTAACTTTATCCTTTTGTAGATAAATGCAAACACAGTGTGCTATACTGCTTTATAGCATATAGTAATCCATTTAAACAATTATCCATAATCGATTAACATACAACGAGGTATTTTCTACAACCCCTATGCAAAACCGAATTTATTTAACTCGTAAAATCATGTGATATAAAATATTCATTTTAGTCACATAATTACATGTAAACACACGTAAACAAACACAATAAACTTATCACCGACCCGCTCAACACTAGGCCGGGTTTTCGGATGTTACAGCAAATCTGCAAAATCCAATATTCGACATCTACCTAACTTTACCCGTATAATGCAACGGCGACGAATAATTCATACTCAATAACATGTCCGTTTCGATAAGGTAAGGTATGGTATTCACACACACTAAGGTGACAACGAATAATTTTCATTCGCAACATGTCTATTTTCATTCTCCTTTTTCCATTTATTTATTTATCGTCTATCAACTATTTTGTTTAGTTTTAAAAATAATAAAATAAGAAAAAAATCTTTACTTGTAAAATACGATAACGAAAACATATCAATGACTTTGGAAATTGTGTTGATTTGGATAATGAATTGTGTTGGTATGAAATAATGTAGGGCAATATGCATGAAAATACAATTAACTTTGTCTTAATTATCATTGTAGTCAACCAACTTTAAATTCTTAAAAATATTACAATAAACTTTCATAATATTCTTATTGTTTGCAAACAATTTTTTTCTATGTCTAATATTTAGCTACCATTGTAGACAATGAACTTTTTTTGTAATTTTCATTGTATACAACAACTTGCATACAATATGAGGATTATTAAAATCACATTATTAAAGTTGAGTGTATCGTTTTAAAAAAAATAAAGTTGATTGTATACAATGATAACTAAGACAAAGTTTATTATATTTTCATGCAATTTATCCAATAATGTATTAGTGGGTTGATGTGTTTTGAAAAATGTAAGGATGTTTTAAGATTATTATTAGTCATTTTCTATTACTTAAATTTAAGAGTTAAAGTAAGTTGAACAGAGAGTATTAAATATTTTATAAATTAAACATTTTATTTTAATTATACGAGTCATTTATAGAAATTCAAAAATATTTATAAATTCGGGTTACATGTTATTGGGTTTGTGAGTTTTAGTTATACTAAATTTTTTAACTCGTCACACATACCATAAATGTTGTTGGAACTTAATATAATTCTCTATGATTTGAATATATATTTTTGTTAAGGTATTTAAGTGTTAAACAAACTAAATTACTTAAAAAATGACGTTTGAATATATATTTTTGTTAAGGTATTTATGTAGTGTTAATCCGGTGGTTTTGAATATTAAAAACTGACTTTAATGGTTTGTGTTTGAAAAATAGTCCGCGTAAATTGAACTGCAGCGAGTTAATACACACACAAACTTGAAACACACACACATATAATTATATAAGTATTTAATTATTAAATCATTTTACCTTATCGACAATTCATAATTCATTGTTTCTTTAGTATTTGCCAAGTTTCCAGTCTTATTGTGTTTAATATTATCAATCTCACATTATATCTTTATGAGTTTATTTGTAATATTGAATATTTTGATTTTGATATGTAGATATGTAATTATTATAATGTTGGTAATTTACTAGTTTATCTTTATTAACAATAGTACATTACCTTTTGATTTTTAAATTTAAAAATATAAGTAAAAAATTGGAGAACCAACCCAACCCAAACCAAACCGGTTTTTTATCGTGTGGTTGGCTTGATTTGGCTAGTTTAGTGGTTTGGTCTAGTTTAAGGGGGTTTTTGGTTCAAATATTGTTTTTGATAAGATTTGCATTTGATAATGGGATTTACATTTTGTGGGATTGCATTTGGTGGGATTTAAAATCCCAAATGGTGTTCGGATGGGATTGCATTTGGTGGGATTTAAACCTCCATTGCCACCACTAGCCACCATCTACATTGCCACCACCGACCTAGGGTTTTGCCACCACCGACCACCATCTACATTGCCACCACCGACCTAGGGTTTTGCCATCACCGACCACCATCTACACCGCCACCACGGACCTAGGGTTTTGCCACCACCGGCCACCATCTACACCGCCACCACGGACCTAGGGTTTTGCCACCACCGGCCACCATCTACACCGCCACCACCGACCTAGGGTTTTGCCACCACCGGCCACCATCTACGAAGGTGAACAACGACAACGAAGGCGAAGACGATAAGCGAAGACGGAGGGGCGGAGGCGAAACCCTAGGCGAAGACGGAGGGGCGGAAGATGGAGACGGAAGATGGATCGCCGAAGACGAAGATGGAAGACGGAAGACGGAGACAAAGACGAAGAGTTGAAGGATCGCCGGAGACGAAGACGAACAGTTGGAGACGAAGGGGCGAAGGCGAAGATGGAGATGAACAGTCGCTAGAGGAAATCCCCATCTACGGGATTTTAGAATATCGAGGGGGGGCTTAGGATTTCATATTCCCTCATCCATGTGATTTAAGAGATATCCATGGATTTGAATTAACTTGTTACTTTGCCAACCAAACACTACATTTGAAGGGATTTGAAATCCCAATCTCATGAAATCCCCCCAAATGACACCAACCAAACACCCCATAAATTTATTGAAACCGAAGTTGCCGGTTTGGTTCTCAATTTTCTACAAAAACCGATTAATCCGAACTGCAAACACCCCTAATGTTAATTACATTATACCAGGGTATGTTTGATTATGAATTCGCCATCGTTGACAAATGGATCAAACCGATTTATATATAGGGATGAGCTCGGTTAAAAAACCGAAACCATAATACCTAAAAGTTATGACTGATAATGAGATTGTAACATAATAATCATTTCAAGTTTCTTTTTGGTTAAATGCCCTTTTAAATTACGGTCTAATTCCGGGTAAAAACCAATCTCAATAAGACTGAAAACCAAAATAAAAGAAATAGGTTCCGTTCCGGTTGAAAGCCTAAAAACAAGCTTAAAACTGGGCCACGTGTAAATAGTAAACACGCAATGTCAATTGGGCTCGGTCCAATATCAAGCTCCTTGGCCCATATGGTATCAATTTGCGCCTTTGCGCTGCGGGAGCATGCGATTTTAAGCCTCTGGGGAAAAGAACTTCAAACAACCAAAAGATTTCAATCCGCAGTCACTTCTCTCCCGGCGTTTGTCATTTCGTTGCTCAGGTAAACAAAAGTCATAAATTCTATCTAGAAACCCTAATTTGGCTTATGTTAATTGCTTCAATGTTAATTTAAGATCACCGTTACTTGTTCATATGATTTAGGGCTAAGATATCAATTTTATCCGCATTTTAATTCGTACACTTACAAATGTGATGGTAATCTACCTGTTTTCTGATTGCGAACTTGTTTTCCCTTTTTCTGGTCGATGTACTTCGCTTTTAATTCTATGCTAATTAGGAAGTTTGATTTTTCATTTGCTTTGTACTCGGATACAGGATTGATAACAAATTAGGTTAAATTCCATTTTTTTATCTCTTACTTGTAACGAGTTTTAATGTCTGGGTATGGGTTTATTATTACATTAACCACTTGCCATAAGTACTAGAAATAATAAATTGATGTATCGTTTTTAAACCAATTCCATGTTATATGTGTATAAGATCTGTCATAAAAGTGACTGTTACATACATGAAAGCGATAACAAGATTTGTTTTCTGTATGCTTTTTCATGAAGAATGAAATCTAGAGGGTGTGTAGTTAACTGTGTTTGAGGTGAAATATTAACTGAGTTTTTAACAGGTTATCTGTGTGATTTTAAGGCAAAAATTGACGAGTAATGATCTTTTGGAAATCATTATCCTAATAATGGTGGTTTCGTTCTTAACTTTGTTGCAAAGTGTTGAAAGTTGTAAGAAGGCTATCAGTGTGTTTTTGAGCCTCTTATTTACAGCTGGCTGCCACATGTTTTGTTTCTTCCGAATAATGGTAGATGTGCACATCCTGTGTTTCTTGACATGTCGTGCTTGTATGCCTGATATACAAAAATATTGTTGTGTAAAAGTTTATTAAGCATTAGCAATTGCACGACAAGAGAATACAAGTTGTAACTTGTAACTTCAAAACTTTATGAATAAATTTGAATTTTTAACCATCTTAATGTGAAAGTTAACTTATTAAGTTGATCCTAAGAACACTCATTGTAACAAGAATATCCTAAGTGTGTTGTGGGTTTCTTTTTTCACATAGTGTGGGGACTACTACCTTACTGTCCAATGGATTTTGATGAATACGATTACTTGGAAAAAATGGTGGAAAATCCTGAAGCACCAAAGTCGGAGAAAAGAGCTAATGACGGTGAGGAAACTGATAAAAATGAAGATAAAGAACGGAAGCACACCTCTAGACATAGAAGTGATAAGAACAATGATGATCGTAGTTCAAAACGTGCAAAATCTGGTGAAGAGTTGCGTGATCGTGAGAAAGAAAGGGGTTCCTCGTACCACCGTTCATCTCCGAAAGATGGGGATAGAAGTGAAAGAGACAGACTAAGGAGTAGCCGTGAAACTAGAGATAAAGATAGGGGTAAAAGCAGGGAGGAGAGGAATGGTAAGGGTAGAGATAAAGATAGAGATAGAGACAGAGAGAGAGATCATGGGAGAGGAAGGAGGGAACACGGGCGTGAAGATGAGAAAGAGAGGGATGAGAGAAAGCAAGAAAGAGAACATGATCGAGCACGTCGAAGTGGCAGCAGGTCAGAAAGACCCGGGAATGAACGGGACAGAGAAAAGAGCCGTGATAGAGAGGTTAAAGACAGAGAAAGAGAAAGGGAAAGAGAAAAAGAAAAAGAAAAAGAAAAAGAAAGGGAAAGGGAAACTAGAGATCATGATCGAGAAAGCAGGTATTTTTCATGTTATTGTTCTTATTCTACGTGCTACATATCTTCGTAAATTTGTTAAGCTCTGCATAACTGCTTTTCGTTTATCTAGACATTAGTGGTTTATCGATTGTTTGGTGACATGAACTTGTTTGCTAATTGCTATGCAGTTTATGCCACTGAAGTTGGTTATTTTGCTGTATAGCCTTGTGAGCCTTGTACTTATAGTAAAAACTCAAATCTTTGTGCAATTGTTTTTGTCAAGGACTGGAGTATAACATTTATTGATAGACTTTGGGGACAATAGAACACTTATGGGGTTTGTTTTTAAATTAATCTGTGTTGGCTTTCTGCTCAAGTGGCTAGAAAGATAAAAGCTTTCTAATAGGAAGTATCAATAGCCAGTTATAACTTTTATACAAGTTAAGAGCACCTAATAATAACTAGTCACATGGGAGTTTGTCTTGTAGTTCATCAATGGCATATGAGTGAAAGCTTTGTCTCTATCTTGCTCTTTGGAACCGCAAATCTGACAATTATCTTTCTGAATTATCTTGAGCTTTTTACTTTGATCATTTAATGATGGGAGTAAACCAATATCGATAATATGATTTCTTTGTACCAAGACGTTGAAAGGTAAAATTTATCTATGGCCCATGTAAACTGCATGTAAGATAGTTTACCTTGGAAAAACCATAGTTCAACTTTCAGTTTGTTTGGTTGCAATCTGTTCGAGTTGAAGTGTACAAAAAAACATAAACGAGTGTGTAATTTTCTTTGAACTTCTATTGGTATTGTGGCCACAAAAGTGTCATCCGAGATGTTCTTTCAAATTCACTTCAAATACGATGCGGATGTTCGTGTAATATGGGCATTGAATGCTGCATTTTCTGATGCCATAGACTCATAATCATTTTTTTTAAAAATTTACTTACATGTTTAGATGTATTTGTTCTGCCTCCTTTTCCATTTGTCTCCTTCCATTATGTTTTTTAATGGTTTTGTGTGTTACATCCGTCAACATATGATGTCTTTTGTGGAAGGGAGTTCTGCTTGGTTGAATGCTAACAAGCTGACATCCAGAGTCTTCAATAATATGGAGTTTTCTATGGGAATTACTTGCAAGTGTAATTATATAATGGAAAAATTCTAACCACTTTTAAGGCATCGTAGTTAGAGACTTAGAGTTCAATATCAGTGATGTTCCTCCCTATTCCAAAAGCAGCCTTTTGTTGTTTAGGAAGTAAATCTGGTTTTTCTTGTACGTGTCTTTGGGAATCTGATTTTTCTTGTACTGTCTTCTATCATTCCTCGGTTGCTTAGCAGTATTCTGCTAGTAGCAACCTAGATTCTTTCACTGGTAACATAGATGCTCGTGATATCTTAGTTTCTCAGAATTATGAATATTGAACATTTTGCTTTGAGAATAGAATATTGAACACGAGATTCTGGGAACTCGCAGATGTGCTAGAGCAATCCTCAGACGGTCATTCTGGCTTCTTAGCCAGGCTCAGGGACTCAGGTCATGGGTTTAACACTGCCTTCTCTTAGGCTTTTTTGAATCCATTTTAAAAGCTTGAAATTGCAAGATTGGGATTTCAAATTGGTGGTCCTTTTGTTTGGTAGGGTGATGATGTCATGCTATGATTTTCATCATCCTCCACCTTTCAAGCATCATCTTATTTATATCTATTCTGTTGCAGAAATGCTGTTGTGGGAGTAGTGGGCTTTGCTTTACAGAGGCTTTGCTTGTGGATATCAGTTCATTTGTCTACAAGAGCCATTTTTCTATTGCAGGATTTTATATTGCTTTGTGTTTTATATGATAATTATTATTATAATTTCAGGTCTAATGCCACCAATAGTTTTTCAAGGAAAATCATACACTGTTCAAGCGGATTTTTGAACTTTGACTTGCCTTGTTTCTTTTATTACCTGCCTCATTGGAGTATTGATTTTTACCAGTACATGATCTGTCATTATGTATGAGAACCGGTCATAGGTGCTTGAGCTTTTGTTTCTAAAAGTAGAAGTAATCAAATCAAACGAGTTATAATTGAACTATTAATGATCTTTAGTTCAGCTTTATAAGTTTAAAGTCCATTAATGCTACAAAAAGTTTCATCCTTTAACTTAAAACTGAGTGTCAAAATTAACACTTGCTCCACACTGGTTGTTCTTACCATTGTTGTATAAAAATTAGGATGTGCTTGTGTCTTTAGTTTAGTTTATGTATTTATTTTGGGTTTTTGTTTTCTTCTACTTCTATTTAGAAATGTCTAACTATGAAAGGGAAGTTGTTAGCAGGTTCAAACCCTCTGATTTACTAATATTATCATGTCACCCTGCCATTTTTATCAACTGATGTTCAAGTAAGCTTAGGTTGTCATTAGAAAAGGTACATAACCTATCTTTTGTTGTCGCCTGAATTTGGATTACATAGTTACGTATGCTATCTTTGCTGCTTTTAATAATTACTTTGCTCTCCAGGTTGGTTCTTTCAAATATACAAACAAAGAATTTCATAACTTCTGGTGCCGCAATTTCACTCTTTTAACATAAAAACTTCTTGTTCTGAAGAAATTAATTTGTGGTTTTGGCCTTCAGTTACACAAATTGAGGAGTAGTTCTTGCATTTATGGAGCGTTCTCTTTGTTCCATTTTATCATTACATTATAAATGGTCAAGTCATTGTAAGCAAAAGCTTGCAAATAGTGGATTCCATTCACATCACATTTGATATGAAAAAAATGATATGACTCGTGAATTGTTGATTTCTGCAGGCGGTATAAAGACAAAAAGGAAGGAGCGGTAGAGCCAGAGGTTGATCCAGAACGAGATCAGCGGACAGTCTTTGCATATCAGGTAATGAAACTTGTTGACCTTATTTCTTTTTTAGTATTAGGTTATTCTTGTTGTTCCCTGAGCTGGGATGGCTACTTATTTACCATCACCTCTATATGGTCGTTTTACAAAAATACCAAAAATCACAGATATCTCTGAAGGCCGATGAAAGAGATGTTTATGAGTTCTTCTCAAGGGCTGGCAAGGTTAATTCTATAAATCTTTTTGCTTCTTTTTATTGAATTTGATACTTGTTTTGTTTTTGTTTTGTATTGCTGCAACCTGGCAGTCATTGGGTGTGTGTGTTCCGTTTTTCGTTTTATAAATTATAAGTGATACAACAGGAATCTCAGATGAACGGTTTTAATCAACACTGGTTTAACATATAGTGGTTAGTTGATTATGTAAAGCATAAAAACTTAAAGTGGTTCCCTTCACCTTATGGATCTATAAAAAAAGATTTTGGCCATATTGTTGTCAACTCTCTTTTTTATCTTCTTTTTTCTTTATAATGATGTTGATAGGAGTGATAGGATTGATTTTGATTTCAGGTTCGAGATGTTCGTCTTATTATGGATCGGAACTCAAGGCGCTCAAAAGGAGTTGGGTATGTTTTTCTGCTTTACAATAATATCAGTTATTCAGTTGTCCTCTGTTTTAGGACAGTTATTATGGTTAGAGGTTCCTCTTTTTATTGAAGTTATTCCAAATTTCGAATAACAAGAAAGTTATTTCCAGCATTCCAACTCCACTTTCATCTCACACAATATCGTTTAATCTCTGAGGATAACATCAAGTCTTCTTAATAGTTTTGTGCCATAAATTAAAACTCGGAAGAACCAACCAAAAGCTGGAACTCACATAAATTTATTGTTAATTTTTCAGTGAAAAAGTTATTGTATCTTTTTGAGTAGGACGGCAATAAACTTGGAACATCGCTGGGTCACTATGAACTGGAGCAGAACATTTCTGCACTTTCTTATAATTGAATAAAAATATGTTAATCGAATGATAGTTAATATTTTCTGAAGCTAGTCATTAATTAAATAGTCTCAGATGAATCCTAAAAACAATCCGTACATGAAAACCCCTAAACTTATCTCCTAAATGTTACAAGCCCCCTAGCTGAAAAAACTTTTCATAAGAAGTTGGACGTAAACTAATGGAATAAAATATAGAAGATTAGAAGGATAAACGTAATATATAAAATAATTGATACCTGCCTAGTCTTGATGTTCTTTTATCTGTTCTGGTCTGCCCTCACTTATAATCTATGCATTTTCAGTTACATTGAGTTTTATGATGCAATGTCTGTCCCAATGGCAATAGCACTCTCTGGTCAACCTCTTCTTGGTCAACCAGTAATGGTCAAACCATCAGAAGCTGAAAAAAATCTTGTACAGTCAACTGCAACTGCTGCTGGAGTTGCAGGTGCTACAGGCCCATACTCTGCAGCTGCAAGAAAACTCTATGTTGGTAATCTGCATTACAATATGAAGGAAGACCAACTTCGTCAGGTTTCACACCCTCATCCTCATAGTTTATTGTGCTATGGATTTGTTATCTCCTTTTTGTGGAAATTTGAATTATGCTCTGTTTAACCTTTTTTTGTGCTCATGATGAATGTAAAATCTATATGCCGTGAGTCTTTCAATAGTCTATTGTTCTTTCTGACCAAGTCATTTACAATGTGGCTGGCATTTTCTGTTGCAGGTATTTGAATCATTTGGCACTGTAGAGCTGGTGCAGTTGCCTACTGATGAGACAGGGAATTGTAAAGGTTTTGGTTTTATTCAGGTGAGGTTTACTTCATCATATCTTTTACTCTCAATAAACTGCTAAAAGAAGACGTTTCTAGTACTGAATTGAGTATGTGGACGTTAGTCAGTTCTAGTCAGACTTATGTTCTGTTTATATTTAGTTTGCACGAGTTGAAGATGCCAAAGCTGCACAGAGTTTGAATGGACAGTTGGAGATTGCTGGTCGCATGATGAAGGTACAATTCCTCATAATTCATCAAGTTAAATGTCCTGCAGTTATTTTGTCTGTTGGGCTGTTGGCCTATGCTAATATTATAATCTGTTTACCATTTGATAGAAGGTTTTACTGTCAGCATAATAATAACTTATATTCTATGGATGTTTAAAACCTAGGGATTATACAAAAACCATAATATAAAAAAGTAGAGCATATTATTTTCCAGTCTTGTAATATAATGTTAGTCGATAAAATATCTCAACAATCGCCCTTATCAAACCAACATTCTGAGATGTTCAACTTTTAAATAAAACAAGCTAACTTAAAAGTATAACAAGCCTTAAAGAAGAAGCTTTGTTTGGTCAAAGAGATTTTTCGAACTTTTTGAAAAAATAAGATCTAAAAAGAAGCTACTTCAAGTAGTTTATGAGAGCTTAAGCTTTTATCATGTCACTATATTTTCCTGCGGCAGTTATTTTGCCAAACACCTTTGTAGAATCAAAAGATTAAGGTTCAGTTCCAACAATTATGCCAAATGTGCCCAACATAGTAAAACTGGAATAACAAGCTGTTTCCAAAAATTAGCTTGTTATGTTCAACAAATTACGTAAGATTTTAAAGTTTGAGCTCTCTCACAAAGTTTCTTTTCCTCAAATCTAAATAGATATAACTAGACCATGTCATTCTGTAACATTTCTGAAGTCGATTAATAATTAGTCATTCAAAATGGACAAATAACCAAACAAAAGCGTGTTTGTTGAAATTTTAAAACCTTAGAAGGTTGAAGTTAAAAATACAATAGACTATCACTGAAATAATTAAGAGATCCATTTCAAGATTTAACTTTTCGAATCAATGTGTATTAAAAGGCAGGATTGGAATTGAGCAGATGTGTAATAGCAAGATGGTGTTTGTTTTCTGAAATAAATACTTATTTGCCACTTATGTCTGGCATTATTTTGTAATTATATAACCTTTAATGCAGGTATCTGCCATTACTGATCAATCTGGAATGCAAGAAATGGGTGTTAATCCTGGTGATTTCGATGATGATGATGGAGGCGGCTTGGTTAGTATCTGTTCTTTGCCTTATTGAATTTGACAAAAGAATGTACATTTTATGGAGTTTTAGTGTTTTACTAGATTTGGCACTATCAACCCTTTTACTTATGATACTTATGATTTATGAATGAGTTGACTCGTTTTGTGATTTATTGTAGACACTAGACGGGCTAAATAAATAAAATTATTTAAAAGGGGAACTGTTCAAACGGGTTGGAACATGAAAGATAAATTTAATAATTTTTGTAAAGCATATTGTACTAATAATATCGTTTTTTGTGATCGTAATTATTTAATAATTTTTTTATTCGAAAAGCAGTAATTAATTTAATAATTATTAAATTAATTTGGGCAAAAATAATTGGGGTCAAGCACTCAAACTGATCCGCCCCATTTCTACCCTGACTTAAAATAACCAGTTTCAACTAAGGCTCGTATCTTGTTATCCAACCCACCCATCTTGCCAACTCTAAGCTTTACAAATAATTCTACACTTGTGTTTAGTCACTCATTTAGGTTTGTAAATATCATAATCAGGCGCAGCTTATGATTTCAAGTTTTATGTATCTATTTTCAGTCCTTGAATGCACATTCTCGAGCTCTTCTCATGCAGAAGTTGGATCGTAGCGGAACCACAAGGTCCCATTTATCTTTTTTTGTTTGTTATTGATATCATACCTGCTGCTTATACTGTGCTCATCGTGTATAATGATATTCATCTTGTAGTGGTGTTGGATCACTGGGCATCCCAACCAATAACGGGACAGGGATAACATCTGGAGTTGTTCCTGTATCCGCACTTGCATCAATGCCTGGTGCAGCACTTTCTGTTCCACCTGTTACTGTTCCATCCATAGAGAGCATTGGTGTCCCCAGTGAATGTTTATTGTTGAACAACATGTTTGATCCTGAGTTGGAGGTTAGTGGCTTTATTAAACAAATCACTTCCTGGCATTAATCATAAAAGATTATTTATTACCCTCTTCTCTCTCTCTCTCTCAATTATATATATATATATGTGTGTGTGTGTGTATGCAGGACGAGCCAGATTTTGATCAAGATATCAAGGAAGACGTACAATCGGAATGCTCAAAATATGGAACGCTGAGGCATATCTACGTTGAGAAGTAAGTTTTTTTCTATTATAGATGGCAAGATGGGTGGGTTGGGCAATGGGTTGAAACAGGTCATTTTTTTAGTAGAGATAGGTGGGGTTGACATTCAAGCAGTTTTTTCGTCTGTTTTAGAAGTTTTTTAAACCAATGATTAGTGTGTGGGTTAAGAATAGAAATCAAGTTTTATATAATAATCATAGTCTACGGATAAAAATAATTTAGGAGGTTTCATGCATTGAAAGTAGATGATAGGCGATTTTAAACATGTCTGACCCATTCTGCTTTTAGCTAACTTTTTTTTGACGACCGACTGAGGTAAAATACAACCCAAATCGACTCATTTATAAGTAGGTCCAAGCTGCCACCTCTACGTGTTATCACACAGATTCAGATTGATGATTGATAAGTTTCTTATTCATTTTAAAAAACACTTTAAAGTGTTCAGTTCGTTAAACTTTTTTTTATTGATTCCTTCCTGTTTCATTTCATTTCATGTTAAGGTTGAGCCCCAAAAAAAACGAAAAATCAAAAACTGAACTGCATTAATATTCTTGGTTCAACTCAAGTTCATATTTTCTTGGTTTGTTATAGCCTTAAAAGGCACCACTTTAGGTGAAGGATATACTTTAAGATTGTGTGACAAGTATAATCATGACATGTAACATATTTAATATATTATTTGTTAGGAGTTTACTAGAATTCTTATGTTTTCAAATCAGTTCATCAATGAGTGTAACTAGTTATCAAATCTTCATTCTCTTAACATCATACAAAGGGATCCAGCAAATGTAAACTTTAAACAGCTGATATGAGATGCACCCATATTTTTCCAATCTAATGACTGTTGTATTTCCCCAAATAAAACCATATCTTCTTTGTTGTTTTGTGATGCGAGTTTACTATGCAGACTTGGTTTCAATATCTAATGATTTAGGAAATCACCGACTTATTAATCTTATAGTAAATTTCTTGATTGCTAAGGGACACACTTCTTTAAGTATCAAATGTTACATTTAGCATATGCAAAACCCGTCTACTGTTTGTTGTAGTTAGGGAAAGTCATAATTAACCTGCTCTGCATGTTGTGAATTGCATTTTTTTTACATGATCTAAATTGAAGTGACTATATGACCCGTTTATGAATGAGTTGATTCGGTTTGTGTTTTTAGGTCAAACAGGTAATATTGTACACGTTAGCCTAAAAGGAAATGAAGTCGAATGGGTTGAAATTGTCTAACAGGTTGAAGGTTATCCAAAGTGTATTTAAAATACATAAAACCACCTTATTTTATTCAGAATACTAGATTAAAGATGAAATAAATAAAATTTATGTAGATTTGATTCTAATTATTTGTTATATAGAATTAAACCTTAAAGCTAACCTGTATAAAAAATTATCTGATGCCTGACCCATGCATTTTGCCTGAGGGTGATTACTGCTCAATGTTTTTGCATGGCTAGTTAGTCCTGATGTTAATTTCTATGTCCTAAATTTTTAAAAGCTATCAATATCTTTGGCTTTGTTTTTCTCTTGCAAATTTAAAGCTGATGGCCCATTTCCTTTACCAGAAACAGTGCTGGATTTGTGTATCTGCGTTTTGAGAACACTCAATCTGCAGTAGCTGCTCAACGTGCTCTTCATGGGAGATGGTTTGCCGGGAAGATGATCACCGCCTCATTCATGGTATATCCTGATTCATATTCCCACTAAACCCTTATGAAAGTATGTATATATAGTCGAATGGCTAAAGGACCCTTCAATAAAGACCAGCTAACCTTTACATCGAAAATTTACAAAAACGGGAATTTTTAGAGGTTGTAAACTTGTAATATTGCGACCCGTTTATGAAAGAATGAGTTAATTTTGATTATGTTTCAAACAGGTTAAATGGGTTACAAATTGAGCTGAATGTATTCATAATGGCGTACAACCTATTAAATCGTGTTTTTTTTGAAAATTTCATTATAATTGGAGTAATAAATTTTTTCTTAATTATGTCTAAGTTTGTATTTATTTATAAAATCAGACAAGAAGTAGATGGGAAAAGTTTGTGGGTCAACCAAACTCATAATCAAGATTTATCGATTTTGACTTGGTCTCGTCTGGTCAAATCGGACAAGTTTTACAGGTCATAGTTTTGAGTGTATCTAATGATATGTTTATAAACCTTGGTGCAGCTGCCACAAAATTACGAGGCCAAATTTCCAGATAGCTTGTAGGGGATGTTTGTAGACCTTGACACAACTGTCACAAACCTACAAGTCCATTTTTCGAGACAGCATGTGGAGGATGATGTTGTCTAAGTTATGGTTATTAAATCGAAAATTAAAAAAAAAACTGTTTTTAATTGTATATTTAGATGGCTTTTTAAAGTGTGTACAAGAACAAGTTTGATACTGAGCAATAGCAGATATTTTTGTTTTAATCTTTAGCATTGAAACTCCTGGATGTATAATTTTCATTACAAGTAGTTCAAGTTCTGAAGGCACTTTTAAGCATATTGTCTTTTATCCAGCTATTGAGTCATGGTTTGCGGTTTTGGTTTATATGAAGGGCGTGCTTTGCATAAATTCCATAGGTTACAAGATTAAAGACGTTTCATATCACGGCAATGGAAGCACTATACAAGTTTTTCATTGCTCGTCAATTGCATTTTTTGTTCCTTCATCTGCATTTAATACAGACGAAGTAACAGATTGATATACCTGCCCCATTGAGAGAGTGGTACAGCAAACTAGAATTTGGATCATGATGTAATAAAAATCTATTATAATGCAGAAAATATGGAAAATATGTTCTGTAGTAGGCCCTCTATGAGGGGTTCTGCTGGTCTCTTTGGACTTTTTCCACACACCCTGATGGATGGCCTTACCATTCCCTTCGCCCTTATGGATCATACTTTGAGAAGAAAAGGACAACGATCATTCGATCACTACTAAGGAAGCTGTACATACCACCAATGGCGTCATAGTCCTAACGTTATCTCAACCACGAGATAGTTTAAGTGAATTGTTGTACTGACTAATGACGAGCCTCAACTCTTGAGGGATAAAAGAATACTAGGGCTTTGTTTGCTACTGTTACCATCAAGAATTCCTAAGTTATGGTTTATCGCAACCGCGAACAACTTATTAAAATCCCCCAACGTTGAAGAAGGAAAAAAAGGCAATGGGTATGCAGACCACAAACTCCGACGCCTACCAAGAGTGGGTGGAACCTCAGGCGATGCCACCTTGGGGATGTTGACCATCTGTCAGCCTATCCTGATTCCTGACCCAGAAGTCCAGAACCCATGCATCTTGAGAGTTTAAAACATATGTAGCACTTGCTTCGTAAGGTAGTACAGTTAATTAGGTCACTTATATAACCAAGATTCAATATTTGTAAGTAGCCATCAGAGTCATAATGGAGCTCCGAATTCGTAAAGATTTAATTGTATTAGAGGAATCAGGGAGGAAAATTTACAGACGGTTCAACGATGAGAACTTGGTCCGTCAGTTAAAAACGCCTTTGCTATTTTTAATATCATTTAGTGACGAATACTAATATAATAACTTTTACGAATACAAATAGTCAAATACCAACTGTAGCAATGTGCATCACCATCGATGATACCTTTGATAAAATAATTTACTTTCTCGATTATTTATTTACCCTTAGTTTACTTTGAATTTAATGATGATAATGCAGAATTCTAGCAAATAATTTGTCAGCATGCATGCGTAAAGTGTGGAAGGAATTTCCTTTTCTTGTCTGTTTGTTTTCTTTTTAATTTTTTTTATTGAATTCGTGTTCAGTGGTAATTTCACAGCAACCTACCGTAGAAAATTCTAGTGACAGTGGTTTGCTGATACCATATAAATCTTGAATCAGTTCATCTATGAATACATACCACATCACAGATTTTGATCAACTATATATGATCATGATCAAAAACTTCATTCCCTTTATGTATTTCAATCTTGTATTTCTGTTGATTTTCTTGATATTCTTTGGAACTGAAACCGGCTATGCTAACGGTCTTTTTGTTAAGTGCAACGAGAAGGAGAAGCAAGCTCTTCTCGAGTTCAAAGCCGGCATTGTAGATTTCTCGGGCCATATCTCGACTTGGAGATCTCAAAGTGATTGTTGCAATTGGAGTGGAATCGAGTGCAGCGACCAAACTGGTCGTGTCACTAAGCTTGACCTTCATCATTTTCAACTTCTTCTAAGAAGCGAGATAAGTCCTTCCTTAGGTAATTTGAGTTACTTGAGTTATCTTGATCTTAGAGGAAAGAATATTGGACAAATACACATTCCAAAGCAACGTATTCCAAACTTCATTGCTTCATTGACCAAATTAAGGTACCTCGATCTTTCTTATAACTCTTTTGATGGAAAAATTCCCAACTTCATTGGTTCTTTGACTAAACTAAGGTACCTTAACCTTTCATCTAACTTTCTTGATGGAACCATCCCCAAATCCATTGGTTCGTTAACTGAATTAAGTTACCTCGACCTCTCATCGAATTCTTTCCATGGAATTCTTCCTTCTGAACTTGGGAATCTCACGAACTTGCGGTATCTTAATCTAGCAAGATCAGGAAGTGTTGAAAATCTAGATTGGTTGTCTCATCTCTCTCATCTGCAGCACTTAGATATGCAAGGAACTCCCTTCACTGAACCAAATCATTGGGTAGATATGATTCTAAGGCTTCCAAAGTTATCATATTTAAGTTTGGGAGATTGTAACCTATCAAAAGTCACACTTCCATCTTTTTCTTTCCTCAACTCTTCTTCATCTATTTCTAGTCTTGATCTTTCTAATAACAATCTCACCTCATCAGCATATAATTGGTTACTTCCTTTAACTAGTTCTAGGCTTTATCATCTTGATCTATCTTCGAACCGGTTAAATGGGATTCCAAACTATTTTGGAAGCCTCTGCAGCTTGAAATCTCTAGTTATTAAAGTAAATCTTGCAGAAACAAGCTTTCAAGATCTTTTGACCAACTTATCTGGTTGTGCAACAAGTAGTTTAGAAGAGATGGATCTGTACCTTAGCCGGTTTACAGGGTCAGTGCCAAGTGGAATCCAAGAATTTGTGTCTTTGAAAAAGTTAAGTCTATCGAATAATCAGTTGAATGGAACGATAAGTGACGCGTTGTGGGAGCTTCCGAATCTTGAACATGTTAGTATTTCTTCCAATTCTCTTAAAGGGATTATCCCGAAAGAGTTTGGGAATTCGAAACTGCGATTTATAGATCTTGCCAGAAACTTATTTGAAGGTGTTCTATCTGAAGTTCACATGCAAAATCTTTCTAATCTAGAACATCTAGACTTGTCACTCAATTCTTTATCATTTGAGTTGAGCCCCAACTGGGTTCCCCCTTTTCAACTTGATCATATTGATTTGAGCTATTGCAAGTTAGGACCTCGTTTCCCTAACTGGATCCAAACACAGAGAAATCTCAGCTATCTGAATCTAGCCAATTCTAGTATTTCAGATATAGTTTCTATGGGATTTTGGGACTCGTGGCATTCTCGAGTGATGTACTTGAATCTTTCTTACAACAACATTACTGGAGAACTGCCGGATCTATCGTCGAAACTTGGTCTTTATTCAACGTTAGATTTGAGTTCCAACAACTTCTATGGTTCAATACCAAAGTTGCCTTCAAATTTGGTATTTTTAAATCTCTCAAAGAACAAATTCTCCGGAGGAATTTCCTTCTTATGCCAGATAGCCGATGGTTTTTTATCCTTTCTAGACCTTTCTAGAAACTCGTTAACCGGACATATCCCAGATTGTTTATCTCATTTTAAGGAACTAATAATCCTTAATCTAGGACACAACAATCTGTCCGGACCGATTCCTGTCTCCGTTGGATCTTTGATTCAACTCGAGGTGTTGTATCTTTGCAACAACAGCTTCTCTGGTGAATTGCCTTCATTGATGAAAAACTGCACAAGATTGAACTTTTTGTGTTTGGGGGCTAACAGGTTTTCGGGTATTTTACCCACCTGGATTGGAGAAAACCTTTTGGGGTTATACGCTCTTAGTCTAAGAGCAAACAAATTTGTTGGCCCTATTCCTTCACAAATATGCCGGCTAGCAAATCTTCAGATACTCGATCTTTCAAAGAACAAACTTAATGGAACCATTCCTTCATGTTTGAATAATCTTACTGCAATCGTTGAGAAACGATCTTCACTGGAACCAACTTTGCATTACTATTTACCGGCATACACATCGATGGGCATCGATGGGCCTGGAGTTTATGATTATAATAACTACGTCGACTATGTGATGATTGAGTGGCAAGGAAATGAACACGAATTCAGAAGTGTCAATCTTGGATTATTAAAGAGCATTGATCTATCAAGTAACAAATTAGTCGGAGAAATCCCACATGAAGTAACAGATCTTCATGAACTTGTTGCACTTAACTTGTCAATGAATGCATTAAATGGAAAGATTCCACCAAAGACAGGGGACCTAAAATCTCTTCAAGTTCTAGATCTTTCTAGAAACAATCTCTCAGGATCGATCCCGCTGAGCATGGCTTCGATGACTTTATTAAGTTACCTTGACGTGTCGGATAATGAATTATACGGGAGAATACGGGACTATGTGGGCCTCCCCTTCCTCAAAACTGTCCCGGAGACGAAACTCAAGAGGTTCCGAACCGCGGGCTTGAAGATTTAGATGCTAAGGAAAAGAGTATGGATGGATGGTTTTATTTTGGTGCGACCATTGGATTTGGTACTGGATTTTGGGTTGCATTTGGGGCTTTAATGCTGAATCGCCGTGGGAGACATGCTTTCTTCCGGGTTCATGACCAGATATTGGAGTGGATTTATACGAATATAATGTTGATCCGTATGAAATTTCAACGGGCTACAAATACACGTGCATAACCACCTATGTTTCATTTTTGCTTATTTTCAGGCTTCTGTTTTAGGGCGTGTTTGACTACATATTTCGTTACTTTTTCAGCTGCTAGAACCATATATTGTACTTTAAGCTGGGGTAGACCTGGCTAGAAGCTGGAGGTATATTTCTATTATAGAGGTCATCTTACTTGCAATTTCAGCCCGGCCATACATGATCGATATATAAAACTGCTACGTATATATACGTTGATCATTGGTCTTTTTAGTCTTAATTTTATATATATATATATATATATATATATATATATATATATATATATATATATATATATATATATATAGGCAAAAGTTTAAACGAGAACTGTTTTTCGTACGAGAACTGCGAGAATCAATTTTAGCCGTCCAATTCCTCCTCCTTCAATTGGATTGCCCACCCATGAATTCCTTACATACACCCTGCCACACTCAATCCCTCCACGCTCTTCATCCATGAATTCCATTATCCAAAATAAACGGCCAAGATTGGTTCTCGTATGAAAAACAGTTCTCGTTTGAACCCTCCCCTATATATATATATATACTAGTTGGGTACCCGCGCAATGCGACGGCGGCGAATAAAAAGGAGGTTATGATGAGTTTTGTGCAGAATAATCACAAACAGCTAATATGAGTTTGCGAGATGAAGATAATATGAGTTTGTGAGATTCTTTGCGAGAGCCACTTTAAAATTAAGAATTAAATTGCTAACTCTGAGTTATTTGTCTTTCAGTTTGTTGGAAGAATTTTGTCGCATGGCTGAATCATGAAATTGCTGATTATATATATGTATGTATATGTGTGTGTGTAATGTTTCATAGTTCCAATTATTATGTAATTGAGTTAGAATACAATGTTTATAAATTTCAACTCTTTGACTCTTTCATTTGTTTGGTGTTTGTGAAATCTCCTGAACTTGATTTATTGAAAACAGGAATTTAGGTGCTCTCATGAATCAAAAGTTAATATTAAAAATATATGATTAGACTTAATTCAGTTATAAGTATGGTGATCTCATTAATCAAAAGTTAATATTAAAAATACATGGTTAGAAATAATTCAATTATAAGTATTGGTTTAAATTCATTAATTGTCGGTTATGTTTTCAATATTTATTTATTTAAATTCATTAATTGTGGACTTAAAGGAGGGGTAAAGGAGAGGTATAAAGGAGGGGTAAAGGAGAGGTATAAAGGAGGGGTATTTTAGTAAATTTACTCTTCTTAAAATTAAGAGTTTTTTAGGTGGTAAATGCATTATATATGAGTAAGATATATATATATATATAGAGGCAAAAGTTCAAACGAGAACTGTTTTTCGTACGAGAACCAATCTTAGCTATCAAATTCCCCCTCCTTCAATTGGATTACCCACCCATGAATTCCTTACATGGACCCTGCAACATTCAATCCCTTCACGCTCTTCATCCATGAATTCCATTATCTAAAATGAACGGCCAAGATTGGTTCTCGTACGAAAAAAGTACTCGTTTGAACCCTCCCCTATATATATATATATATAGTGAGAAGATTATTTGAAAACCATTTTTATTGCGAGAACCGATCATAGCCGTCCAATTCGCCATCCTCTAATTCAATTACCCACCCATAAATTATCACATGCGCTTTGCCACACTCTATCCCTCGCACTCTTCATCCATGAATTTCACCCACCAATTGAATAACTAAGATTGATTCTCGCGGTTCTCACAATAATAATGGTTCTTAAATGAACCTTCCCCTATATATATACATATATATATATAGTGAAAAGTTCATTTGAGAACCGTTTTTATTGCGAGAACCGCGAGAACCAATCCTAGCCGTCCAATTCCCCCTCCTTTAATTGGATTGCTCACCCATGAATTCCTTACATGCACTCTGCCACACCCAATCCCCCCACGCTCTTCATCCATGAATTCCATTATCCAAAATGAACGGCTAAGATTGGTTCTCGCGGTTCTCGTAATAAAAACAGTTCTCAAATGAACCTTCCTCTCTATATATATATACTAGCTAAGCGACCCGTGTATCAACACGGGAAATGATATAAGTCAAATTTAAACTTATATAGCTTTAAGGAGTACTAACAGCGTAACACGTATAGTAAAAATAATTAGAAATAAATTAAAGCAATTCCGATTAACAAACAATTATATTCTACATATTCGAGAAACAATGTTGATCACGACAGTAAATTCAAGTTCATTGGTTTATTGTAATTCATATTTTTAATTTTACTTAAAAATTTCATCAACTTAATATATACCTATTGAAAATCATCCGAAGATTAAAACGATTCGTGACTATAAAATGACGATAGATTCGTTTACTCAATCATATGTGTATATATTTACACAAGTGTATATATATATATATATATATATATATATAGTGAAAAGTTCATTTGAGAACCGTTTTTATTGCGAGAACCGCGAGAACCAATCTTAGCCGTCCAATTCCCCCTCCTTCTATTGGATTGCCCACCCATGAATTCCTTACATGCTCCCTGCCACACCCAATCCCCCCACGCTCTTCATCCATCAATTCCATTATCCAAAATGAACGACTAAGATTTGTTCTCGCGGTTCTTGCAATAAAAAACGGTTCTCAAATGAACCTCCCCTATATATATATATAATCGGGTACTTTAAATAATAGTATATATTGAAACATTTCCGGATTTCAAATTAATGATTCATGTATAATCGGGTACTTTAAATAATAGTATTATTTAATTTGAATAGATTAGTAGTAAGACCACCCGCATCGGTCTTTATACCCGATGGCGGGTTTTGTTGGGTAAGTTAGGAACACCATCGCCCCCATCGGGTGATGGCATATTCAATAACTAAACACTTTGAATAACATATTCAAGTTGATCACTCAGTTAATCACCATAATCCCTAAAAAACCCTCATCTAAAAAAAATTACCGACCAACTACTATTAATGGATAACAAAGAATTAAGAATATACTAAATTTAAAAAAATATCGTATTACAATAAGATTTACACCAAAACGTAAATAAAAATGAGACGGTCGCAAATATATAATTAATTTTTTCTCTAAATAGATATATCACAAGTTACTAAATATAATTTATAAATAACCTATAATTAATTACATGTATATACAATTTTTATAAAACTCTTCACATTTTCTTAAAAGCCCCTCGTATGTTTTATAAAACCCCCTCACAATTTTATCTAGCCCCCTTACAATTGGTTTTAGAATTTTTTACGTGTAGCCCTTTTTGAAGTATGACATAATCATTTTTAAAAAGGTGGTTTTTTGAAAAGGATGATGATGTCATCATCCTTTTCTTTTAAATATATTATTATAAGAAGATATATATATTATAGGGAAAAGTTCAAGCGAGAACTGTTTTTCGTACGAGAACCGCGAGAACCAATCTTAGCCGTCCAATTCTCCTCCTTCATTTGGATTGCCCACCCATGAATTCCTTACATGCACCATGTCACACTCAATCCCCACGCTCTTAATCCATGAATTCCATTATCCAAAATAAACGACTTAGATTGGTTCTCGCAGTTCTCATACAAAAAATAGTTCTCGTTTGAACCCTCCCTATATATGTGTATATATATATATATTGTCAACACATATGCACTTAATTATGAAAGTACGTTGATAGAGAATTAACTTGTTTGACACGTATCAAATTGGCGTGATTTGAAGCGTAAATAAACTTCATTTGTTTATACAGTTGTCTACAGATTACGTAATTTGGGGATTAAAAAATTCACCACATTTTAGAACCCATTAATAAATACAATGATCAAGAGCTTAGGTTGACAATAGATAATTGGAGGCCGTCTACTTCAAACTTGGTTTTCTATAAGGCTTCCTTCATAGGGGATATATCATATATGTTGCCATCCATGTTAATTTTAAAATCTGATTTTTTGTTTGATTCTGTGTGACAAGCGGGTCACAGCTGTTAACCAGTTTAATTATTGAGTTCATCCTATTTTTTGAACCTTATATATATACACATATATATATATAGGGGAGGGTTCATTTGAGAACTATTTTTATTGCGAGAACCAATCTTAGCCGTTCATTCTGGATAATGGAATTCATGGATGAAGAGCGTGGGGGGATTGAGTGTGGTAGGGTGTATGTAAGGAATTCATGGGTGGACAATCCAATTGAAAGAGGGGGAATTGGAAGGCTAAGATTGGTTCTCGCGGTTCTCGCAATAAAAACGGTTCTCAAATGAACCTTTCACTATATATATATATATATATATATATATATATATATATATATATATATATATATATATATATAGGGGACGGTTCATTTGAGAACCGTTTTTATTGCGAGAACCGCGAGAACCAATCTTAGCCGTTCATTTTGGATAATGGAATTCATGGATGAAGAGCGTGAGGGGATTGAGTGTGGCATGATGTATGTAAGGAATTCATGGGTGAGTAATCCAATTAAAGAAGGGGGAATTAGACTGCTAAGATTGGTTCTCGCAGTTCTCGTACGAAAAACAGTTCTCATTTGAACTTTTGCCTATATATATACACACTTGTATACATATATAAGACATCGGAAAAAAGATCATACATGTGAAAATTATAATTCAAACATAAAAAAAACATTACCACATCATAAATATTGATATCTACAATAAATCCAATCAGATCAAAAAAAGAGATATAATAATTGTCAATAAGATCGTTCAAGATCAATCCAAACACACCACCATCAAACAAAATCACGTATATTGAGAAATTGAAATATTACGTATATGCATCAAACTCATGAATACTTAGTAAACAAAGTTTACTATCATCTTCATCTTTATTAGCAAGAACGTTACCAGTTTCTTTTTCTACAATATCAAATAAGAAATTTTAATATCATGTAATGTTTAATGGATTAACTAAAATTACAACACTAAAGCAAAATATGTAATGATAAAATATGTAACCTTGTATTTGAAAAACCAGGTATACGTTTATTGAAACAAACAAGAAACTAGGTCAATATATAGCGGATCACGGGTCAATGGCATAATCGTAAAACCAGATGGTTCAATGAACGTCAAAAAGTTAGTGAACACTTAGTTATTAATGAACCGTCCTTTGGAACGTGTTGCGATTCATCCATCCGGATTAACCTGGTTTAAAAACACCGTTTACAGTATCATATTGAAAAAAGATCAATTCATTTTGGTATAAAATGATGAAAAATAAGATTTCAATTAAATAAGATTTTTCGCGGAATGAATATGAAGGAATTGGAATTTGATCAAGGAATTTGAATTTATAGGAATTGGAATTTGTGAAAACCTATATCTTGTTTGGTTGTAAAGACCGGAATTGGAATTTAGCAAAAAATAAATTAATTCAATACGTATAAACCAAATTAAATTATACAATCAACCGCCCACCACCCCCACCCCCTTTGCCACCTACCCCACCCTACGGTCTACCTAGGGCGGAAGTGGCGACGGCGGAGGCGGTGGTGACGGTGGCGGAGGCGGTGGTGACGGTGACGGTGGTGGCGGCAGCGGTGGTGGTGGTGGCGGCGGTAGTGGTGGTGGTGGGATGGTGTAGAGTAGGGTAGGGTAGGAGTGGGGTAGGGATAAGGTAGGGTAGAGTAGAGTGGGATGACGTAGGGTAGGGTTGGGGTGGGTAGGGTAGAGTAGGGTGGGATGAGGTCGGGTTGGGTAGGGTTGGGGTGGTGACGGGGGGTGGGGTGGGATAGAAGACAACAATTATGTTTTAAGATTCCTTATGAATTTGAAGAATTCCTTATAATTCCATCCATTTGGGGAAGGAATTCATTGGAATGGTCAAATTCCATTTCATGAATTCCGCGAACCAAACACAAATAAGATTTAAGAATGCTCAATTCCGTCCAATTCCGTCTAATTCCAGCGAACCAAACACCTCCTTATAGTTTAATCGAAAATACGGATTTCATTTCAAATGGTTTGTTTTTGAACAGGTTCATTCCTTCTACGACTCAAATTATCCCACTTTTGGTCCGTCTTCCACCTCATATAGCCATAATGCGTATCTCTTTATTTTATACATTTTTTAATTTTATTTTTAAATACTTATTAATGTGGACATATAAATGGTAGGTTTAAAATTTAGGATTTAATTTTTTTCCCACCTAATACGGCCAAAAGATGTTTGGTTTTAATTTTTTTTTAAAATTTTATAGTATATTTTAAATCTATATACATCTAATAACAAAATATGTTAAGTTTGAGAAATTTTAATGAACCAAACTCTATAAATTTTAAATAAGTAACATGTCTGATAAATACAGTCATCGCGAACAAAGGAATGCTCCTCTCCTCTTGTTGTATTATACCAATAATTACAGATGAAACGAATGATATTTTTTAGATAAACGAAAAAAGAATGAGACAAAATTGTGTTAATTTATGAGATTTTAATAAAATTTTTACTACATTATATAAAAAATATAATTTAATTACTTATAATGATATTTAGATAAAAATTCTTGATGCAATTTACCCATGAAAGAATTTTTAAGTTCGTATTTTCATAATAGAAAAATGATTTATATTTTTGTAATAAGAAACACCCTCTTTCATATTACGAGGACTAAAACTGTCAATGTTATATATTTGAAGGGCTCTATGAGTACGTTTTCAAAGGTGAGTAAATACTTAACTTGGGGCTAAAGGCGCCCTGCTAATTGCTCGATTGATCCAATCAAAGTTTCAACTCAAGCATTGAAATCGGTTGTTCCGATCTGGTAAGTTCAGGTTTAAGATTGAACACCAATGTTTATTTTTGTCCCTTATGTGTTGATTTTCGATTCCTTATTGTATGATTCGAACGCAATTTACAGGAAAAATGACGCAAGATGTTGAGATGAAAGAGCAACAGGTCCCAGCGGCTCCTTCTAACTCTGCTTCATCAACGTCCCCTTCAATTTTACAGCGTAAGAATTGATCGAAGTTTTGTTTCTGGATGGATTTAATTTCAATTTATGCTAAATGAGCTATTGAGGTCGTAAAATTGTCAACCTTTTTCTTTATTTTATTGTTTGTTATTAATATTTCGAGTTTGTTGATGGAAATCATATGATTGTGACTTTCAGATTTAAAGGAAATTGCTGCACTGATTGAGACGGGAGCTTATGCTCGTGAAGTTCGTCGGATATTGAGGGCTGTTAGGCTGACAATTGCGTTAAGGAGGAAGTTAAAAGCTTCTGTGATTTCTTCGTTTCTTAACTTTGCTCTTGCACCAGGATCAGAAGCACACTCTCGCTTAGTTTCGTATCTTCCAAAGGTAGGTAGCTTCTGTGCTCTGTGAACTATTCAATATAGCCATCGATTATAGTGTTAATGAAATAGGAACGTGGAAACTGGAAAGAGCAAGTGTAGAAGAAAATAGGCATCCCTTAGTGACATGTAATGTAAAATGAGGAGCTTCAGTGTAATACAAAATTTCTGGATAAACGTAGTGAAAGTTAAGAAACAAGTGAAGAAGGGAAGTAAACATTAAGTGCAGAATAGTAGTAGCCTGGGATGATACATGTTGCATACTTGCATACTTGTTTTTATCACAACTGATCATTACTCTAGGGATCTTCTTGATACCATAGTGATAAAGGTCTCTCTTTTTCCTATGTAAGGTCACATTGCTATCATTTACGGTGAATGATTCATGCTTTCCTATGATGATAAAAGTATGAAAACATCTGTTTCACCTTTTCGTAAAGTGATATACCCACAGGAAACTTTTATCTATGATGGTATTATGAGCGAGCGTCAATCATGATTTATCAATTGGTTTTGCAAACTTTAGGCTGCACCTGGTGCACATAAGTAACAATTCAACCAAGAACCTGGATAAATGTTCTAAATGGAAAGAAATCAATTTCACATGCCCCCCATAGAAAATCTTCATCTAGATAGTAAAGGTGTTTCCCACTTACCAAATACAAATGTAGTATTCATAAAAAATGGAAGAGATGGAAGTCAGTTGGCGTGTACTGCGAGACAAGAGTTGTTTATATATCAATTTCTCTACATGCATGGGTAAACAGCCTTATGGAAACAAAACTTGGGAAGTTGGAAGTAAACAAATTATGATAGGAAAGAAAGTATGTGCCTCTCTGGTGTTATGCTTTTGTAGTTTATCAAAAGGCAACATATATTTGACATGTGAATGCCGAACAGTGTGCTAGTTTGAAGTTATTAAAAAGTCTATATGCATGGGTGAAGTGTGTTATGCTTGTATGTTCAATTAAGTATTTCTTTACATGGCTTTTATCATGAGATGATAAGATCATCTCACGTGCCCTTATATTCATGATAATATCATACTCTTTATGGCCAAACTGACAAATGTGTTCTTATTTAGTATGGCTTCACATGAATGATGTCATGTTAAATTGTGTATGAGACAAGGAAGTTCGAAACTTTAAGTTGTGAATTGTTGTACTTGTCCCATACTAGATTTTGGATAAACAATTAAGAATGTAGACTCAGGAATCTTGGATTAACTATACGATTTACTGCAGTAGGACAATGGAAGGTTGGTTTTATTCATGAATGAAAACAAACGAGTCTTTAAATATACCCAATCCTAATTATTATGCAATTAAAAATACCTAAAATATATTAATAAACATAAAACATAATCTTCTAAATCTGTTATATTCCTAAAGATAAACATAAAAGTAAAGATATGCTAGATAATAGAAAACAAAGGGAAACTTTCATAGAATAGTAATCTGCCTAGAACATGTTCTGACCCACATTTTTCACTTGGGTCCTCCATCATTTACAAGCTTTTATGTTTTGTAAAGGATGATGAACATGATATGGAAGTTGACACTGCATCATCTGCAACTCAAGCTGCTGTAAAGCACTCCCCTGAGCTCGAGATCTATTGCTACTTGTTTGTGCTAATATTCCTGATTGATCAGAAAAAATACAGTGTGGTGAGCTTCGTTGGTTGTTCATTTTATGATTGTAAGTTTGTGATTTTGGTTAACTCACTTCATTTTATCTCTCTCTTATTATACAGGCTAAGGCTTGTTCCTCAACAAGCATTGCCCGTTTAAAAAATATGAACAGGAGGACTGTTGATGTTCTTGCATCTAGGCTCTACTTCTATTACTCTCTTAGTTATGAACTTACCGACAATCTCTCTGAAATCCGCGGGTGAGTGACAAAGTGGGTATGTCTTTGTGTCTACATGTTTATGTTGGTGCCTTAATGAAGTACGAGAGGAATGAACAAATTAGTAGTATTAGTAGTGGTGGTGAGATGGGCTTGTTGGGTAACAAGTCAAAATGGGTTCAGGTATAACGGGCCATTTTTAGGTTTTAGCACAAGTCGAAGCAGGTTTGGTTGACCCGAAACACCTCTTTGTTAAAATTTCTAATCAATACCTAATGCATTAACGATAACTACAAAACACCATCATTACAATGATAACCTAAATCCTTGAATAAAGCATTTTAGAAATTTGTATGTATTAAAAATACTTTTTTTATTAACCCATTCATAAGTAAACAATCAAAATTGCCTCCTGGAATCAAGTAGTATGTAATCTGTTATTATATTCCCATTCTTCAATCTGATTAAGAGCATTACATTTACATGCAGTAATCTCCTTGCTTTGCATCGGGTTGCTACATTGCGTCATGATGAATTAGGGCAGGTTTGTTTGTTTCTTAATCTTGTGGTTAAGTAGCTGTTGGGCATTTATGTGTTTATTACAATTTTGATGGGTTATACATCATACAGGAAACACTTCTCAACCTGCTACTTCGCAATTACCTTCATTACAATTTATATGATCAAGCAGAGAAGCTGAGATCTAAGGCACCACGTTTTGAAGCTCATTCGAATCAGCAGGTGTTTTTTCATCTGATTATAATTATATATTAACTTGGTTATCTGAAGGCCTTAGATTGGAGAGTATGGTAATATATATTGTTGTGTTTTTTTTTCTTTAGGTTGATGTATACGAAACTTTTTATATGTAATTATTTTGGTAAATATCAATATAAAATCTACATGATTAAATTAATAATCTAATTTCTTAGAGAAGCTACTTGTTTGTGATAAAACATAACCCAAATCAACTCGTTCTGAAATTGCTTGATAACTATGGATATATAGTATCAAATTCAACATTGGTGCTTACTGTTTTAACCTTATTCTCCTTTTTTGCTTTTTTCTCTTTACTATATTTCAGTTTTGCCGGTACCTCTTTTACCTTGGGAAGATTAGAACGATTCAGCTAGAATACACTGATGCAAAGGAATCCCTTCTCCAAGCAGCACGAAAAGCTCCTGTGGCTGCTCTTGGTTTTCGGGTTCAATGCAACAAATGGGCTGTTATTGTTCGTCTACTTCTTGGAGAGATCCCTGAACGAACTGTATTTATGCAGAAAGGCATGGAGAAAGCCTTGAGGCCCTATTTTGAGCTCACAAATGTAAGTTCAAATTAGCTTGAATTTTCTTAATTAAATTTGGCAAATGGGCAGGCCGGATGGGTTGAGTAATGGATCAAATGGGTTATTATTTAGTGCTACTGGTTAAATCGGGACAGGTTGGGTTGGGCCAATCCGCAAAACACTTTTTTATGCATTCTTATAGAGTTTATAAAGGGTAAAAAATGGTTTATCCCTAAACTTTACATTTCAAAATGGTTTAACACTTAAACTTTTTAATGAACGTTTAAACCCTTAAACTTGTTGCAACCGGGTGTTTTAGCCACTTGAATTCCTATAACTCGTTTTAAACCTCAAACTTGTTCGGTAAAATACGGTTTAATCCTCAAACTTTACACTAAAAAACGGTTTAACCCTTGAACCTTTTTTAAGAAATGTTTTAATGCCAACAAGTTTAAGGATTGAATCGTTTTTTAACTGTAAAGAAACTTTATTTTACCCAACAAGTTTGAGGTTTAAAATGTGTAATAGTAAGTCAAGTGGCTAAACACCCTGTTGCAACAAGTTTATAGGTTAAACATTCATTAAAAAAGTTTAAGGGATAAGAGAAAAGTTCAAGCGAGAACTATTTGTAACACCGTTAATGACTCATTAATAGGGGTATTTTGGTCATTTATATGTTTACCCAACCGTGAATTGCGTCCAGGTGGATGAGTCATTATTTAACGAGGCTTGATTTTCCCAAACCTACATTAATGAGTCATTAATTTGTCATTGACGAGCCATTAGTGAGCCATCAAAAATTATTAGCTATTGATTTATTTCTAGGAGTTATTATTGGTTAAAGATAGTGTAGGAGTGGATAGAATTAGGGCTATGGATAGATATAAGGAAGCTAAAAGAGAGGCAAAGAAGGTGGTGGTATAGGTAAAGGATAAGGCTTATGAGGAATTTTATAGGAGATTAGACTCTAGAGTATGACAAAAGGATATCTTTAAACTAGCAAAAGCTAGGGAGCAAAGATGGGGAGATTATTTTACTAGATTTTTCAACCAAGTGAGGAGGGCTGAGGCGAGTGGTGTTGGAGTTGACTCAACTGATAGCCCGCCTTTTAGCAATAACTGTTTTTGCGCAAGGATTAAATCGGAGGAAGTTTGAAGAGCCATTTAAAAGATGGGGGGAGGCAAGGCCGCTAAACAGATCAAATCCCAATTGAAGTGTGGAAGTGCCTAGGAGAACCGGGTATTAGATGGCTGACAAGCTTCTTCAATGTGATTTTCTGTACAGCGAAGAGGCTAGACGAATGGAGACGCAATGTGGTTATCCCAATACGTAAGAACAAAAGGGACTCACTACTTTGCGGAAGCTACAAGGTTATTGAACTTCTCGGTCAGACGGTCACTCTATGAAGCTATATGGGAGAGTGATAGAAATTAGACTACGTCGTGAAACGAGCGTGTCGGAAAACCAATTCGGTTTTATGCCAGGGAGATCTACGACAAAAGCAGTTCACCTTATTGAAAGCCTCTGGAGAAGTATAGGGAAAGACAACGAGACCTTCACATGGCTTTCTTAGATTTGGAAAAGGCACATGATAGTGTTTGTAGGGAGCTGATTTGGGAGACCCTTAATAATAGAACGATCCCATGGAGATATATTAAGGTAAATAGAGATATGTATGAAGGTGCTTTGACCTGTGTTAGGACACCGGTAGGAGACGAGTACTTCCGTGTGCTAAGGGACCTACACCAAGGATTGCGCTTAGCCCGCTTCTTTTTGCAGTGATCCTTGATGGATTGTTGCGAGAGATTCAGCAGAGCATTCCATGGTGCATGCTCTTTACGGACAATATTGTCTTAGTTGAGGAAATGAAAGAGGAGCCGAATAATTGGTTAGATTAGTGGAGGGCAACGTTAGAGGATAATGGGCTTCGAATTAGTAGAGATAAGACCAAGTATCTATGCTGTGACTTCAACAAGACGAGAAACAATGAGAACACGGCAATCTGTATTGGGGATCAGGTGCTACATCTTCATGAGTCCTTTAGGTACCTTACGTAAGACATGGAGGATTGACGAAGATGTGGCCAACCGTATTAAGGCAGGTTGGCAAAAGTGGAGAGCGTTGGCGTCTTATGTGACGAGAAAATCTCGTTGAAAATTAAAAGGAAATTCTATAAAGTGGCTATTAGACCAGCTATGCTGTATGGGTCAGAGTGTTGGCCGTTGAAGAAGGCACATGCGGAGAAGATAGATGTGGAGGAAATGAGGATACTTAGATGGATATGTGGGAAAATGCTCTTGGATAAAATCCCGAATGGAGCTTTTAGAGCTGAACTAGGAGTGGCGCCTATCGGGGACAAATTGGGAGAAGGAAGACTGCGATGGTTTGGACACGTTAAGAGAAGGCAGTTGATAGCGCCAGCTAGAAGAGTAGAAACTGTATCAGTTGATGGCTTAAGGAGGCGAGGCCGCCCAACGATGAGGTGGGAGGATAGATTGAAGACCGACTTAGATGAGCTTTTACTTTCCGAGGACATGATCTCAGATAGGACCGCTTGGAGAAGGAGATGATTTAGTCACGCTCCCATAGGGGGTTGTAAGATATAATAATTCTAATAAAGATAATAATAACAAATGATAATAAACTTTTTTTAAAACATTATATTACTGTATGTTCTTAATTAAATATATCAAGAAATAATTTATAATCATAGTAATAATAATAAAGATTATAACAATAATAAGGAGGTTAATTATAATAATGCAAAATAAATAACCTATAATAATAATAATTCTAACTAAGAGTAATTTTAATGAGTTATTTAAAATAAAAGAATTATAACAATAATAAGTAGGTCAAAGGGGTATGGTTGCTGTTGTTGATTTGTTTTAATCAGGACCAAGATTGGTTCTCGCAGTTTTCACACGAAAAACAATTCTCGTTTCAACCCCCCCTTAAGGGATAAACCGTTTAAATGTAAAGTTTAGGAATTAAACCATGTTTTACCCTTTTATAAATAGTTAATATGCTAAATATGATTACCAAGATTAAAGAATATGTTCTTTCAAGAATTAATCATTTTCTTTTACTTATGCATTTGAATACACTTTAGTTAATTTTCAACTTATATGACCTGTCAGTGTCAACCCCTTTGACCTACTTCTTTAGCTTAACTCATTTGACTAGTTTGAGTGAAAACGTAACCAAATTGACCCATTTACATGTAAATGGGCCAAATTGATCACTTCCAGTCTTGATGGATAAAAAATGCTACTTGAAACAAGTTTATCTTTTCTAGGGTCCTATTCATTTGAGTCATTTGCCATTTTAGTTTTGTGGTTTTTCATTTGGTGTAAGAAGGAAATCAAGATGTGAGTTTTGAGTCATTACTTCAAATTGGAAGAATGTGTATGGGACCTTCAAGATGGATTTTGGAGGAAATCGATATAGGTGAATAAACCTAGTTGCTGCTAGTTTTCTAGAATTCCAACCTGCTACGAACTCAAGATGGTGTACTTTTCTTGAACTGCTTGAGTAGTTCTTTCCTATTTTTTATTGTGGGTTGCAATTCATATGGTGTGAGAATAAATAAGATGGAACCTGCAAAATGGTGAATGAAGAAAATGATGTAAATTGAGGTGGCAAATCCATCACATTTAGTTAAGAATGGGTCGATTTAGGTTATGTTTGTCTTCAAAAAGGTTTAGCTAAAAAGCAAACGGGTCAAAAGTCCACTCAAAGCTGTTTTTTTATTGCATACAACCCTCTAAATTGTTTTATACAAAACAACGCTTTATCGTAAAATGTAGTTTGTGTATGCACTCTGAATTATATTTGTAGAAAGATTTAGACAACCTGTTTCCATGATTACAAAAAATTTCTTTTTTCAGGCTGTTAGAATCGGAGATCTGGAGCTGTTCAAAACCATAGCAGAAAAATTCTCCACCACATTCGCGACAGACAGAACCAACAATTTGATCGTGAGACTCCGCCACAACGTGATCAGAACCGGGCTCCGCAACATCAGCATCTCCTACTCGCGTATCTCACTTGCTGACGTGGCAACAAAGCTCAGACTGGATTCCCCAAACCCTGTTGCAGATGCTGAGAGCATAGTGTCCAAGGCCATTCGTGATGGTGCCATTGACGCTACTTTAGATCATGCAAACGGTTGGATGGTATCTAAAGAAACGGGCGACATTTATTCAACAAACGAGCCCCAGATGGCTTTTAATTCAAGAATCGCATTTTGTTTGAATATGCATAACGAGGCGGTACGTGCGCTTCGTTTCCCACCAAATTCTCATAAGGAGAAAGAGAGTGCGGAGAAGAGGAGAGAGAGGCAACAACAAGAGCAAGAACTTGCGAAACATATAGCCGAGGAAGATGATGATGACGAGTTTTGATTTGTGGTTGTTTTATATTGTTGGACATTGGTCTAATGTGAGATTTCAACTTTAGATCTTGAGATCTTATTGAAACTCATGTATTCAGGTAATGTGTAAGTTTCACAAACTCATGGGTGTTGTAGGTGATGCATACTTTTAGGTTCATCAAATTAACTACAAAATTGTTATAATTTCTTCTTATGTGTGGTTAACCTGTTATTTGGATCTATTGTCATATCACCTTTAATATTTTAGGTTATTTTTCATATGATTTTTCAGGCAATGTTTTTCATAGAAGTAAAATGACCCTGTCATGTCACGTGACGCAATCTAAGGAAACGTCCGAGAAGTAGATTGAAGACATCAATTGAGGGACTACACCCAAAAGTCAATTAGAGCATGTGTATCTATCCTTTTCATTTTTATTGTCATGTCTGCGTCATATCCATTCCCTTTAACCACACACACAAGCACACGCAGTTCAAAAAATAAAAATAAAAATAAAATTTGAATCTAGAGACTAGAGTGAGCTAGAACTAGCTGGAGGGGTGATAAGGGGGTGGGGGCGATGGTGTGTATTCCTCTCAAGCACCAACCGGCTCTTTACTAGCTGGTTGGATGCGCATAGCCTTAGGGATGAACAGAAAACCCGTTTGTCCCGAACTGGACTGATTTATACATTTTCGGGTCGGTTTTCGGTTCCTATATTTTCCTTATTTCGGTTCCACTGGGTGGGTTCGGTTTTTTACCCAGAATCAAACCGATTAGGAACAAACGGTTCGGCCCTCGGTTTTTACTTTGAGGCATTTTTTGTTTCGGTTTTTTCGGGTTCGGTTCGGTTTTGAAACCGCGCTCATTCCTACACGGCCTTATGATATATATAGAATATTTACATTCTTATGTAGTTTTATATAAAATATTATATATTATATTAATCTGATTCTAACTATAATATATCTATATAGTTTTATATAAAAAATTTAAAACAGAACAGAAAAAAGCAAATATGGATGTTTTATTGTATTTGTACCCTCCTCGTCGGGCTTTTGAAGTTAGTATAGAGTGTGAAATCAACTCACATGCTACACCTTAAATTAAAAAAAAAATATATAAATAATAAATTAAACATAAGGAAAAATATGCAAGTAAAACTTAGAACACAGTATGTGAGTTTTATCCATACTTAGAACACAGTAAGAAAAATATAAATAATAAATCAACTCAAAACGATCGCCATGAGTTTGTGAAGTAGTTTTATCCATCACATATAGCAAATGCTTGATATTCACTTGTTAATCATCAACGGTGTCACAACGATTGTCATGAGTTTGTAAAGCGGTTTTATCCATGACAGATAGCAAACGGTTGATATTCACTTGTTAATCATCAACGATGTCACATTTTTACCTATTCGTCACAAGTGAGTATTGTTGAACACCCCCTCCCCCCTTCACTTCAACTACCACTCCTATCTCCGGCATATATGATATGTTAAAACTATTATCTTGCGTACAGAGAGAGATTTATGGTTAAGAATTGTTCATACATTTTTTATTTAAAGGTAAAAACTATCGTGTCACTAACATCCCCGAAGATAAAACAAGATTCGAGTAGACATTATTTGATGATTTTAAATAAGGTATCAGGTTGAATTAATTATTAAACTTTAAAAAAAAAAATTCATGCAAAGAAACAAGGGTTTAGTCATTTAGAGAGAATCAAATGCAGCATAAAACAAGAATATACAGATTAGTATGCTTTTATGGCTTCTGTCGGACCTTCAACTGCTTCCATGGCTTCCCACATCGGTGCGTCGAACTAAAGAAGGCTGGTTTATATAAGTCTGGATCCGTTCCAACATCGTCCCTTCGGGGACATCCGATAAAATTGGAACGATACAGAGAAGATTAGCATGGCCCCTGCGCAAGGATGACACGCACAAATCGAGAAATGGTCCAAATTTTTTTTTGCCCTAATCCGATCGATCGCTGCATTTCTTCCTCAGTTACTAGTCGTTTTTCGGTATGTTTAATGATTCCCTTATAATTTATTTGGAATTCTGTTAACGCAGCTTACAAATTCGATACTTCAGAGTGCTAAATTTGTCTTTAGATTTTGAGATTAGGGTTTTCCTTTCATTCGATGCTTCTGTTGCTTCTCTACCTTGTAATTGTTGTAGATTGTGGATTTTAAGTAGCATCGCTTGATAAAATTGGAACGATACAGAGAAGATTAGCATGGCCCCTGCGCAAGGATGACACGCACAAATCGAGAAATGGTCCAAATTTTTTTTTGCCCTAATCCGATCGATCGCTGCATTTCTTCCTCAGTTACTAGTCGTTTTTCGGTATGTTTAATGATTCCCTTATAATTTATTTGGAATTCTGTTAACGCAGCTTACAAATTCGATACTTCAGAGTGCTAAATTTGTCTTTAGATTTTGAGATTAGGGTTTTCCTTTCATTCGATGCTTCTGTTGCTTCTCTACCTTGTAATTGTTGTAGATTGTGGATTTTAAGTAGCATCGCTTGATAATGAAGTCAAAAGTTTTAAAGTTGTATAACCATTGCAGTCCTGAAGCAAATTGTTATAGTTCTGATAAAATGCAAAGAAGAAACCTAAATATGCTTGTGCTATTCCAACAATGGCTCTGTATTGTTGGTCCAAAAGTTGCTTTGACCTATTTTGTTCTCTTTTTTTTGTGATTTAACTTATAACATGTGTTTTGTTCAGTTTACGCAAAACTGCAGCAAGTGACAGGTTCGAAATTCGAAAACTCATGAATTGAACGTTAAATCTAGTTATACTCCCCGTTCTTAAAATATCTTTCAACCTAAGTAGTCAATGAAGAAACTTTGAGAGAAGTATAGACTTGAGTAGCTGAGTTCTACCCAAGTCTGCGTGTTAAGACGACATTTGTGAATGAAGGTTGGTTAATTTTTCATGAACTAGGACATAAGTATCCACTGTTAGCTTATTAATGTATTAAACAGATAAGATTGGCTTTGAGTTTTAAATGAGTAAAATCAGGTGGATAATCTACACTTTTTGTTAAAATTATAGAACTTGAAATAGTGAACATGAGACAGCTGTTTAATCAGGGGCTCAAAGTCCTTGGATTTCCTTAAATTCTCTAGATCAGGATTAGTACGGATCCTCTGCGATGTTAGTAGTGATTATTGAAAGCTTTTTTTTATCACGAGAGATGTTTATAATAATAATTAATAGTTCTCATGTACCTCTCAATCTTCGTATCCTGCTTGCATGACATCTTCTAGAGCAGAAAGCCCAGCTTGTATCTGTCATTTGCATATTAAAATTGCGCAGGTTGTAACTTGTAACTATCACGTGCATTTGATTTGAAATACAAAATCCACTAAGAGTAGATTGATTACTAGAGTGGTAAAATCGTTGAGTTAGACGGGTTCATGTCAAACACATAATTCTTCTTACCTGTGGCCTGGTCAGGTTGGCCTAAAACACTTTTTGTCCAACTGCTACTTCTTTTTAACCTTTCTTCAAAGACAATTAGTGTGTAAATTTGATTGCAATCTCAATAATAATTTGAGGTTTCAATAAATGATTACAGGAGGTTTTATGCATTAAATACACACTCTGTGCGACTTTTGGCCCATTCAACCCAGTTGTCCCGTTTGCATTTAAGCTAATTATTTTAAAGTCTTACTCATGTGACCCATGAGAGATAAAATATAACTTGAATCTACCCATTAACCAGTAAATGAGTTGAAATTGCCACCTCTAACTAATAGTATCATGTCTGATTAAGCTTCATTAAGCTCCAGTTTTGATTCCAAAACACTGAAGCAGACTCGAATTTTGTCTAACGCCTCTTCATACTTGGCACTCCTAAACAAGTTATCGAGAGATCATCAAGAAATTGATCCTTGGGGAAATTTTTACCTTTTTCTAGCCAAAAGTGATTTTACAAAGATAATTTACGTGTAATTTGTAAAGCTGCAAGCCTTAACGAGGCTCCCTTTCTTGAGTTCCTTTTGTTCCTTTGTCCTCAAGTAATTGCTTCTGAATCAAAAATTGATCAAAAGCAAACACTATTAGCAAAAAGCACACATGCGTCACTGAAATTTTGGACACGGAAACTTACTTGGATTTCCCTAACTTTAGTACCAAGTACTCTGGAATTTCTGTCAGCCCTGATGATCTCCTTTTCTGTTAGTTCACCTGTTTCTTCCATCATCCCTGTGAACCATACCATTTGAGTCTTAGATCATGGCCCTATGTTATTATTATTTTTATTTGGAATTGTATAATGACTACAGCTAGTTAGACAGGTAAAAGGGGGTGTTTAGCTTACTGAAATTTCAACAGAATAATCCAAACCCACCACAAGTTTTTCTGTAAATATTTCAGCAGAAAGGAAAGAAAATATTCATTTTATGTTGCTAAATGAATAAATTATTTTACGCTTAGTAGAATGATAGTACTTTAGTTTGACCACGAAAGGTTGAGGCTTGGAAGGAAAACGTGTTTGGTGTCTCATTTTGTTATAAAGACATGCTATATACTTTATATAGCAATTAACTAACATAAATGATCAATTCCTATTGCAGTATCATATATATAACACTTTATATAGCAAGTGATCATATGCCATCCACATTGGCAGATTTTGTGATAGAAACCTTGAATTACTAGCTCTCTCTATATATTTTTGGTTCCCTCATCTGATTGTTGTAGATTCTTCAACTAAAATCTATAGTTTACTGTTTTCCTATACAATTTTTTGTAAAATGTTCCTCACATTAGAGAATATGCTTTCTGCTTTTTAACTCCAGTAGCGGATGATGGTTATGTAGTGTGTCTTTCTGTCAAGTGCAAAACTGCAAATTTGAATGTTGGTTGAGTGAATTGATTTGGCTTAGGTTCATAAGATTATTCTTTTTTTTCATTATGTAGTAACGTACTAAAAATTTGATTAATATTCAAACATTACTTGCAGTATTTACTTACTCAAGTGTTACAATTTCTATATGATGAGAGAACTTTACCCTTTGTGCTCTCTGGAGAAAAAGTCATTGACCTTTTCAACTATCATATTTCAATTAAAAACAAAGAAAGAACACTATACCTTACAATAATGAGCTATTTTGGACAAAGTGCAAGACACCATATTTTTATTTTTATTTGTTGTACCGTTTTACATCGGTCCAAACTTGTCTATTATTTCACACAATAATGTAATTTTTATGTTTTTGCAAAAAAATGTTGTTACTTTACAAAAGGAGTCGAATAATTTTTTATTCTGCCTCTCACTTTTTTATTTGCATGGTCTTATTTCTGATATGCGAGGAGAACAAATAGATAATGTGAATAAGATACAGAAGAACAAGATTTAGTGTACATGGTTTTGTTATTTAAAACTCGTCAAATACAATTGAAGTTCTCTAATCCTTCCCTTTGTTTCTAATTCTAAATGCAGAAATCTATAAAACAAGCAAGGTTGTGATTCAATCACTATCCATTGAAGAAGTGAGGGCACCATAGGCCTTCAACATTGGTTGCAGATGAAAAATGAAAGAAAAGAAAAAAACTAACACTGCAAGAACCCTGATGTTGCAAATTTGCTGGAAAAGATATTACCAAACCTGATCTCATTAAAATAGATCAACTGGGGTTGTATTTTTGATTGCGGAGAAAATATAAACGATGAAGTAGCTAGAACTTTAACAGACTGAACGGGTCAAAAGTCATATAGTATGTATTCAAATGCTTACAAGACATATTTCCTGGTGAAATATACATTTGGTAATTTGATGTACTATATTTTTTGTCTGGCTAGACATTTTCTCTAATGTGATATTTACTTACTGTTGGGTGCTATGGAATAGTAGAAATGAGAGGTTCTTTAACTCTACTAAGGTGGATTCTCTTTTGCTGTTTGGAAAGCTTCAAAACCTTTCATACTTTTGGTTGAATACTAGAGGAATGTTTGTGTTTTCTTTCATTTGTTTTGGTAGTGTACAAATCCAAATTTGAAGAAATATGATCACATAGTACTTCATTTTGTTAAACAATTACATAATTACCAAACTAGCTCACTTTTAATAAGATAGTTTGTCATGTAATCTTTTTACTAGTCGTCTTTCGTCCACTAAATTATCAAACTCGTATAATAAAAGAGACTTCGAAACATTAATTCAAAACAAAAAGGAACATTAATGGTGAAATATGTAGATTTATTCTGAATCTGAGTTAAAATTATTATAATAAAAGAGATTTCTAGGTAAATGTCGGTAAGAGGCATAATTTCTAGCCTCTTAACTATATAATAGTTTCGCAAAGCTTTCACCTAGTATCAAATTGAGATCGAATAAGTTTGTTTGCGTGTTCAAAAGTAGCCAGAACTTTTATTATATGAAGATGTTTAACATAACTAATAAATCGTAAATGGTAAATGCAATTAACAAAGAATATCATTAGGGCCATCTGTGTATTTTCGCATATTTGTTATAGCACCTCAAATCTTAAACCAGATCGATGAAAAATAGCTACTAAACAGATTTGACTAACCAAATCAAACAAAAACAATCCGGAAGAAATACGAAATTTATTGAAACAAGAAATTGTAGTAAAACGATCGTCTTCAAATCTGGTTTCTACTTGAACAGGTTCTAAAACCCATAAGAAATCCATTGATGAACAAGACATTCTTCCCCCAAGAACTACCGAACATGTTTTTTTACTTGTTTATCATATCTCCCTTTAAGAACAATTTTCCTTTTTATCTTTTCCTTGAGAGAACTGATATATTTTTCCATACTGCACTCTTCTATTCTTCATTTATTTCATCTTGTACCCCACCTTCTAGCCATATCAACCTGCAGCCACAAAATGTCCCAACTTTGCACTTTTGCCTAAGACAAAAAACAACCAAAATGAGCAACAAGCTACAAATTACTATCCAGACTAAAATTGAACAAAATTTATTCTCCTTTTTCAACAATATGAAAAGGTTCTATATGGTCTTACAAGCTTCATTAAGCACCTTTTTGCTTTCACAAATAAAGCTACAAGTTTAATTTCTAAAACAAAAATGTTTAAACTTGGAGACATATGAATACTAGGTAGCTTTTATTATAGTTTTAAATCTAAAGAACTCATTTTTAGAGACAAGACGACAAGACGTTGTATCTCGTAAACTTTATATAATCTTTTAACAATTACAAAAATAAATAATTCACTTTAAAAAAATTAAAAATGTATTTGAAGTGAAAGATAGTAGAAACCTTGATGACTTTTTACCAATACGCTTTTATGGCTTTAGTCGGACCTAGTTTGCAGGTGCTTCAAAACAAGAGAATCACAAGAAAACTTGTATGCTTCTATGGCTTCTGCCCGACCTTTCACCTTCTTCCATGGCTTCCCACATCGGTGCTTCGAACGAAAACAGGCTGCTTTATATAATTCTCTCTCCGTTGCAACATCGTCCCTTCGGGGACATCCGATAAAATTGGAACGATACAGAGAAGATTAGCATGGCCCCTGCGCAAGGATGACACGCACAAATCGAGAAATGGTCCAAATTTTTTTTGGCCCTAATTCCGCTCGATCGATTTCTTGTTCCACTGCTCTGAAAACATCACTGATCGACCTGAAAAGAGGTATTTTTGATGATTCGCTCATAAATCATTTCGATTTCTATTGCCGTAGCTTACGATTCGATGCTTAAAGTAGTGTTAATTTCATTTTTAGTTTTTCAGATTAGGGTTTTCCTTCCACTCGATGCACTTATATTCTTAGGCCTTGCTTTGATCCATTTACTTGCTTTTTACCGTATGCTGACATGTATTTTGGTTGCTTTGCCACAAACTACATACAAAAGATAGGTTTAAGTTTAGTAACTCATTGACTTGTTAAGAATGAGGTCAGAAAGCTTTATCAAGTGAACAATCCACTTTCTTGCAATAATTTTACATCCTAAACTAGTCAACCAAGTAGCAACTGCAACATAGTATTTGATTATTTGAATGTGCCTTAAACAGATGAGACTGGCTTCAAGTTTTAGGTGGGAAAAACCAGGTGAATGTATACAATTTTGTCAAATTTTACAACTTGAATTAGTGACAATGAGACAACTGTACTTAGCACACAGACTTGAGAATCATAGAGTAACCAAACCCACCTCAAGATTTTCTGCAAATATTTCAACACAAGGAAAGAAGATGGTCATCTTAAGTTCTTAAATGAATAAATCAACTGACACTTGGTAGAACAATAGTACTTAAGCCAGGAAATGTGAAGCTTGGAAGGAAAATGTGTTTGGTGTCTCATTTTGTTATAAAGACATTCTATATACTTCCCTTTTGGTTATACTCTGTTATTTTTGGTCTTTTATATCAGCAAAATAGAAAAAGCATATCAATGTTATTTCACAATTTTTCTAATCATGTACTTGAACTAAAAGATTAATCAATCATATTCTTATACTTTCAAATTCATATTAACCATGTTATATTCTGGTCTAATTTTAAAGAATCTTATTAAAATGAATGATCAATTTCTATTGTAGTATCTTATATACAATACTTTATAAACAAGTGATCAAATGCCATTCCACATAGGCAGAGTTTTTGAGAGAAACATTGAACTACTGGTTCTATATCTTCTTTTTCGTGCTCTCGTCTGCTTGTTCTAGATTCTTTTAATGTCCCCATTGTTTACTGTTTCCTAATACAATTGTGTGTAAAGTGTTACAACATGACATATGGAGTATGTGCTTTCTGCTGTTAACTCTTGTAGCAGATGAATGATACGAAATGGAAATTAAGAACAACAACTAATACCAATCGATAGTCAGAAGCTGAAATCTCAAATGCTACAGAACTGAAATAAGACAAAGATAAACTCAATTCATCCTCAATTGGATGATTGATCCAGGGCACAGCCCTCTCTCGATAGCCAAAGGCTACGAGCCAAGTACAAGACCTAAAACGTAATATATTTTCTGCCTGACTACTACGACTCCCTATCCTCTATTTATAAAGTTTCCTTTCTAACTTATTTACTGTTTTAGTCCTTCTAAAAACATCACTTGTCTATTTCCTATCACATCACATTTAGAGTATGCGTTTTGTTTTTCTGGCAAGTGTTAAGTTTGGATTTGGTGAGTCAAGTTTGTGTGAGTGTGTGCCATGGTTATCAAGAAATAAAAGTATAACACAAGTAGGATAGAAATTTGTATATATGAAACATACTTGTCTTATATTAGAAAATCACAGAAGTACATGAATATATAGATGGTGATGGCGGCGGTTTTATGGTGGTTGTCGGCAGTTATGCTGGCGGCGGTTGGCTGTTGGTGCCGCCACCCCTTTCACGCCAAAACCAAATATATAAACTTATGTTTATACAATAATAATTACTTATTAATAAAACTATAGTCTTAAACAGTAATGAGTAACACATGATTTAGATAATTACTTCTAACAGCAAGTGCAAATTCTTTCATTGTTTGCATGGATTGATTTGGTTTAGGTTCATGATATTATTCTATTTTGTCATTATATATAATATATAAAAATTTGATTTATGCTTGAAAATTACTTACGCTATGTACTTGGTCAAGTGTTACAATTTCGATGTGATGACTGATGAGTCCCTTTACTGTTTGACTCTCTAGAGAAACAGTCGTTGACTTTTTAGACCATCATATCTCAATCGAAACAAGGAAAGAACACTATACTTTACAAGAAAGAGCTATTTTTGACAAAGTGAAAAACGCCATATTTTTATTTTAATTTGTTGTACCGACTTCCATTAGTCTAAAATTGTCTATTAATGCAAACAATAATGTTATTTTTTTCTCTTGCAGACAAAAAATAAAATTATGTGCAGGAGTGAAATACATGCAAAAAGGTCAATAATCAATCTCTACTCTTTCACTTTTTTATTTGCATGGTCTTGTTTCTGTTATGAGAGGTGGAACAGTTGAGAATGTGAATAAGATACAGAGGAACTGGATTTAGTGTAGCATGGTTTTGTTATTTAAAGCTCATCAAACAGCCAAACGCTATAGAAGTTTCTCTAATTCTTCCCTTTCGTTCTAATTCTAAATGATGAAATTTTAACCAACAACTCAACAAGGTTGCTGTTCAATCATGGTCCATTGAAAAAGTCAGAATACCTGCAAGAACCCTGATGCTGTTGCATTTTTGCAGATGTAGAGGGTAACAATGTTACTAATCCAAATTCTATAAAAATGGATCAATTTAGATTGTATTTGTTTGATAATTTGTAGAATATATAAGATCAAGTAGCTAAAAGTGAAATGGGTTGTACAAGGAGCATTGCTTAATTTATTAATATATTTATTATTTCAGCTGTTGAAACAAGAAGAATTGTAAATTTGGTGATCTTGAGCAATCTTATAATGTAAACAAGTAAATTAAAAACAAAGAAAGAACACTATACCTTACAAGAATGAGCTATTTTGGACAAAGTGCAAGACACCATATTTTTATTTTTATTTGTTGTACCGTTTTACATCGGTCCAAACTTGTCTATTATTTCACACAATAATGTAATTTTTATGTTTTTGCAAAAAATGCTGTTACTTTACAAAAGGAGGCGAATACTTTTTTATTCTGCCTCTTTCACTTTTTATGTTTTTGCAAAATGTAATCAGTTTGCCTCTTACTTTTTTATTTACATGGTCTTATCTCTGATATGCAAGGAGAACCAATAGATAATGTGAATAAGATATAGAAGAACAGGATTTAGTGTAGCATGGTTTCGTTATCTAAAACTCGTCAAATACAATTGAAGTTCTCTAATTCTTCCCTTTGTTTCTAATTCTAAATGCAGAAATCTATAAAACAAGCAAGGTTGTGATTCAGTCACCATCCATTGAAGAAGTGAGGGCACCATAGGCCTTCAATATTGGTTGCAGACGAAAAATGAAAGAAAAAAAAGACACTAAAACTGCAAAAACCCTGATGTTGTTGCAATTTTGCTGGAAAAGATATTACCAAACCTGATCTCATTAAAATAGATCAACTGGGGCTGTATTTTTGGTTGCGGGGAAAATATAAAAGATAAAGTAGCTAGAACTTAAACAGATTGAACGGGTCGAAAGTCATATAGCATATATTCAAATGCTTACAAGACATATTTCCTGGTGAAGTATACATTTGGTAATTTGATGTACTATATTTTTTGTCTGGCTAGACATTTTCTCTAATTGTGGAATAGTAGAAATGAGAGGTTCTTTAACTCTACTAAGGTGGATTCTCTTTTGCTGTTTGGAAAGCTTCAAAACCTTTCATACTTTTGGTTGAATACTAGAGGAATGTTTGTGTTTTCTTTCATTTGTTTTGGTAGTGTACAGATCCAAATTTGAAGAAATATAATCACACAATACTTCATTTTTGTAAACAAGTACATAATTACCAAACTAGCCCACTTTTAATAAGATGGTTTGTCATGTAATCTTTTTCTTAGTCTTCTTTCATCCACAAAATCATCAAACTTGTATAATAAAAGAGACTTCTTGGTAAATGTTGATAAGTGGTATCAATTTCTAGTCTCTTAACTTCATAATAGCTTCGTAAAGCTTTCACATAGTATCAAATTGAGCTCGAATAAGTAAGTTTGTGTTCTCAATAATAGCTGGAACTTTTATTATATGACGATGTTCAACATAACTAAAGCTTCATTAAACACCTTTTTGCTTTCACAAATAAAGCTACTAGTTTAATTTCTAAAACAAAAATGTTTAAACTCGAACATCTGAATACTACGTAGTTTTTACTATAGTTTCAAATCTTAAGAACTCATTTTAAGAGACAAGTTGTCGTAAACTTTATATAATCATCTTTTTACAATTACAAAAATAAATAATTCACTTTAAAAAAATGTATTTGAAGTGAAAGAAAGTAGAAACCTTGATTAACTTTTTACTAATACGCTTTTATGGCTTTAGTCGGACCTAGTTTGCAGGTGCTTCAAAAAAAGAGAATCACAAGAAAACTTGTATGCTTCTATGGCTTCTGCCCGACCTTTCACCTTCTTCCATGGCGTCCCACATCGGTGCTTCGAACGAAAACAGGATGCTTTATATAATTCTCTCTCCGATGCAACATCGTCCCTTCGGGGACATCCGATAAAATTGGAACGATACAGAGAAGATTAGCATGGCCCCTGCGCAAGGATGACACGCACAAATCGAGAAATGGTCCAAATTTTTTGCCCTAATTCCGCTCGATCGATTTCTTGTTCAACTGCTCTGAATCATCACTGATCGACCTGAAAAGAGGTATTTTTGATGATTCGCTCATAAATCATTTCGATTTCTATTGCCGTAGCTTACGATTCGATGCTTAAAGTAGTGTTAATTTCATTTTTAGTTTTTCAGATTAGGGTTTTCCTTCCACTCGATGCACTTATATTCTTAGGCCTTGCTTTGATCCATTTACTTGCTTTTTACCGTATGCTGACATGTATTTTGGTTGCTTTGCCACAAACTACATACAAAAGATAGGTTTAAGTTTAGTAACTCATTGACTTGTTAAGAATGAGGTCAGAAAGCTTTATCAAGTGAACAATCCACTTTCTTGCAATAATTTTACATCCTAAACTAGTCAACCAAGTAACAACTGCAACATAGTATTTGATATTTGAATGTGCCTTAAACAGATGAGACTGGCTTCAAGTTTTAGGTGGGAAAAACCAGGTGAATGTATACAATTTTGTCAAATTTTACAACTTGAATTAGTGACAATGAGACAACTGTACTTAGCACACAGACTTGAGAATCATAGAGTAACCAAACCCACCTCAAGATTTTCTGCAAATATTTCAACACAAGGAAAGAAGATGGTCATCTTAAGTTCTTAAATGAATAAATCAACTGACACTTGGTAGAACAATAGTACTTAAGCCAGGAAATGTGAAGCTTGGAAGGAAAATGTGTTTGGTGTCTCATTTTGTTATAAAGACATTCTATATACTTCCCTTTTGGTTATACTCTGTTATTTTTGGTCGTTTATATCAGAAAAATAGATAAAGCATATCAATGTTATTTCACAATTTTTCTAATCATGTACTTGAACTAAAAGATAAATCAATCACATTCTTATACTTTCAAATTCATATTAACCATGTTATATTCTGGTCTGATTTTTAAAGAATTTTATTAAAATGAATGATCAATTTCTATTTTAGGCTTTTAATATCTTATATACAACACTTTATAAACAAGTGATCAAATGCCATTCCTCATAGGCAGTGTTTGTGAGTGAAACATAGAACTACTGGTCCTATATCTTCTTTTTCGTGCTCTCGTCTGCTTGTTCTTGATTCTTTTACTGGCCCCATTGTTTACTGTTTCCTAATACAATTGCGTGTAAAATGTTACAACATGACATATAGAGTATGTGCTTTCTGCTTTTAACTATCGTAGCAGATGACCTCGCATTTAGAGTATGTGTTTTGTTTTTCTGGCAAGTGCAAATTCTTTCATTGTTTGCATGGATTGATTTGATTTATGCTCGAACATTACTTACTCCATGTACTTAGTCAAGTGTTACAATTTCGATGTGATGAGTCCCTTTACTGTTTGATAAGTGATGTACCGACTTACATTAGTCTAAAATTGTCTATTATTGCAAACAATAATGTTATTCTTTTCTCTTGCAGATAAAAAAATAAAATTGTTACATGCAGGAGTCAAATACATGCAAAAAGGTCATTAATCAGTCTCTACTCTTTCACATTTTTATTTGCATGGTCTTGTTTCTGTTATGAGAGGTGGAACAGTTGAGAATGTGAATAAGGTACAGAGGAACTGGATTTAGTGTAGCATGGTTTTGTTATTTGAAGCTCATCAAACAGCCAAACGCTATAGAAGTTTCTCTAATTCTTCCCTTTCGTTCTAATTCTAAATGATGAAATTTTAATCAACTCAACAAGGTTGCTGTTCAATCACGGTCCATTGAAAAGGTCAGAATACAATAGGGCTTCGGTATTGGTTCCAGACAGAAAAACTGCAAGAACCCTGATGCTGTTGCATTTTGCCAGATGTAGACAGCATTGGTAACAATGTTACTAATCCAAATTCTATGAAAATGGATCAATTTAGATTGTATTTGTTTGATAATGTGTAGAATATATATGATCAAGCAGCTACAAGTGAAATGGGTTGTACAGGGAGCATTGCTTAATTTATTAATTATTTATATTTCAGCTGTTGAAACAAGAAGAATTGTAAATTTGGTGGTCTTGAGTAATCTTATAATGTAAACAAGTAAATGGACCAGTTTTGATCTCTAAATATCTACTGTTCTTGTCTTCGCATGCACAAAGTTGTCGTTTGCAACCAAACGGTAAATATAAATTGATCTTAATTCTCCAAATGGTTTGACTTGTTTCAACAACTTCGAACAAAGTTTTTCTAAATCTTTTAAAGAATATTTTTCTAACTTTTTATTGATATTATTTTTACTCTCAGGAATATGATATCGTCTACCTATCAGTGGTTGTCATCTCGAATCCTGTCAAGCTAGTAAAAATAGAAGGTACTTCAATTTTATTGTTAATTCTCATCTCTATCTACATATGGTATTTCGGTTTCTTAGAGTGTAATTACCGAGTTCAATCTTCCTCTCCATTTTTGTCAAGCATATAGCGGTAGCGATGGCATTTTGGTAATTTTTTTATTTTTTACCTTTAATCAGTAATATGAAGCTTTAGATGATCTTTGATTGAACTTATAATAGTTTAAGACTTAGGATTATATTTTATTTGTCTAATATATATAATAGTTTAAGACTTTTCAGGTAATATACTAATATATAAATATATAATTATATTTTAGTCTTTTAGAAGGCTATCGCTAAATACGAAATAGTGGCTGCTATTTAGCGCTATTCGCTATGTAGCATATAGGTAGGCCATCGCAATTTACCGTTATTCGCTATTGACAACTATGGTTGTATGATCAACACATCGTTTTTCCTTTGGTGATTATGGTGGGCAAAAGTATTTGGACACACGAGCACCCTCGTTTAAGCCCATGGAGTTAATAGGAGTTTCTGATTTTCTTTGTTTTGCTCAGATCACATATTAATGCCTCAAGAGTTTTTTTTCTTTTTTGTTTTTTTGTCACTTTGGGGAGGGCTGGGTGGATCCTTTGTATGATTGTATCGGATGAGTGGTAGCTAACTTCTGGTTTTTATATTTGAAGATGACAGAATTTCATCAAAGATGGTCCTGGCTCATGTCATTATGTGGTTTCTGTGGTGGATAGCTGGTCATTGATAGTTTTGGGTAATCTGTCTTATGGATGCGTATGAGTATATCCTAAATCTTCCAAGGATCTGGTCCGGAAAATATCAACGATCAAAGATTCGGAGGTTTGGTTCAAGCTGCATTTATGGATTGAATTCAACTGTCCTCATGTTCAAATTTAAATTCATCAGCTAGAATTGGAATATGTTCTAGCTTAGGAATATCCTTCTTGAATTAATTGGAGGATGTGTAATTTCTTCATGGGTATGTAACATATCCATGCTCATGGTTGTTGCTTGGTTTGCAAATGTTAGTGCCCAGCTCTTGGATATAAATGGGTCGCCGGTCATAGCTGGGAAAAGACAAGCAAATTTATAGAAGAAGTCTCACCAGATTTTAAAAGGTTTTTGCTCATCTTCATTTGGCGCTTGAGTGGGTTATATACTTATATGGTCTTTTAAGGCCAATTATATTAATTGTTCTACATTTGAAAGGCAGTCTCTCTTCTGGTTCAGTTTTGTTTTGGCTTAGTTTGCTGATGTATCTTGGTCCCTACAGTTAGTGTTGTTGTAAATACTTTTGTTTGTTGTCTCAATCTTTGAGATTCTCTATATAATATAATATATTACCTTAGCTTTTCATAGAATAAAAAAAAGAGCATGTTCATTGTAGCGTTCAGAACAATTTAGGAGATTATGCGAGTCCTTATTAGCAAGGCTGGTAGTTGGTTATAGCTGTTGAGTTCTGCAAATAATGTTACAAGCGAAATCAAAGAAAACAAGAATAGTAAATACTTAAATTGATGTATAACTAAGTTAATTTGTTTATGAATATTTAATTATTAAGTTAATTTGTTTGAATTTTTTAAATATGGAAGGTTTTGTTATTAAAGTGGAATATAAGATTCTTATTAACTCTATTTAATAGTTACTTTTTAATAAATATAATCTCCAGCATTAAGTTCCAGCCTCAGCCCCAGCCTTAGCATCAGCTCCAGCCACAGCCCCAACTAATTTCGCCGAACACACCTTTAATATAGTTGGAAATTTTGTTCGTCCAAAAAATATTTGTTGAAAAAAATATTAAAATCATGAGTTTTGAATTCGTTGTCCGTCATTTACTCGTCGTGCGAATAGGGTGATCCTCGTCATCCCATATCATTCTCTTGCTCATCAATGTTGTGACGAGCTACAACGGATATATATACACACACTAGCAAGGTACTCGCGCAATGCTGCGACGGTAAATAATTTTTATTTTACATCATTGTGCTTTTAAAAATGTAATAATATGTTATTCGCGTAATTCAATGTCACGAAAAATTATTGTACAATGTCAGTTTTTTATTTTTTTTAATTTGTATCAACTATTTTATTAATTTTAAAAATAAAGTCTAGACATTAGAATAAGAAAAAGATTTATATTTATGAAATAAGGAGGTAGAAGTTAATAAGATTTTGAAAATTATGTTGATGTGGGTGGATAATTGTGTTTGTGTGAGATGGTGTTTTATTATTAGAGAGATATTTTAAATAGATAAAAAGTTAAAGTAAATTAGGAGAGAGAATGAAATGGTTAAGAAGGGTATTTTAGTACATTCAAGTTACTTAAAATTAAGAGTTTTTAAGGTTGCAAATGTATTATGTAGGAGTAAGATATATATATATATATATATATATATATATATATATATATCTTACTCCTATATAATGCATTTACCACCTAAAAAACTCTTAATTTTAAGAAGAGTAAATTTACTAAAATGTCCATCCTTTATACCTCTCTTTTACCTCTCCTTTAAGTCCACAATTAATGAATTTAAACAAATAAATATTGAAAACATAACCGACAATTAATGAATTTAAACCAATATTTATAACCGAATTATTTCTAACTATATATTTTTAATATTAACTTTTGATTTATGAGATCGTCATACTTATAACTGAATTAAATCTAATCATATATTTTTAATATTAACTTTTTATTCATTAGATCACCTAAATTCCTGTTTTCAATAAATCAAGTTCAGAGATTTCACAAACATCAAACAAATGAAAAAGTCAAAGAGTTGAAATTTATAAACATTGCATTCTAACTCAATTACATAATAATTGAAACTATGAAACATTACACACACATATACATACATATATATAATCAGCAACTTCATGATTCAGCCATGCGATAAAATTCTTCCAACAAACTGAAAGACAAATAACTCAGAGTTAGCAATTTAATTCTTAATTTCAAAGTGGCTCTCGCAAAGAATTTTCACAAACTCATATTATCTTCATCTCGCAAGGAATCTTCACAAACTTATATTAGCTCTTTGTGATTATTCTGCACAAAACTCATCACAACCTCCTCTTTATTCGCCGACGTCGCATTGCGCGGGTACCCCCCCCCCCCCACACACATATATATATTGAAAAGTTCATTTGAGAACTGTTTTTATTGCGAGAACTAATCTTAGCCGTCCAATTCCCCCTCTTTCAATTGGATTGTCCACCCATGAATTCCTTACATGCACCTTGCCACACTCAATCCCTCCAGGCTCTTCATCCATAAATTCTATTATCCAAAATTAACTGCTAAGATTTGTAACCGTGGTTCTTGTAATAAAAATAATTCTCAAATAAACTTTTCAATATATATATATATATATATATATATATATATATATATATATAGCTAATACTGATGATAATTTAATTAGATAATATACGCACCGAAACGTGTGTAACAACCATCGTATTAATTATCAGGAGTTAGACCATGTAATATATATTTTATATATTTCCGGTTTTTTTAACATATTACGACTATTATTTTCAAGGATATGAAAACAAATCGTTGTCATCTTCTGTCATCATCTTCTCCTGTGTTGATTCGGTCAAACTATGTGTCAGTTGTAGATGCACACATGTCCCATGCTCCGCCAACATCGTCCTCTGTCGTGACTATGACTGGGATGCTCATGTTGTTTGCTCTATCTTCACGTCCCACAATCGACATCAGTTGTAGGTTTCACCGGATAGCTATTAGTCGAGGGTTTCACCAGATCACCTCACATCGGCTCCCTAAGTGTTTCTAAATTTGGGAGTAGGTTTGATTCTTGATTGTGTATTCTTTCTTCTTCAGATAAACAATTATCTTATAGCCAATTCGAGTTTTAGCTAATGATTATTTATATTAACATAGTGATAGAATTTTAGGTTAAATTCTTAAAGCCTTTTAGATTATTATTTATAGAACAGTTTATATGTTTTTAATTAAAAAATTAAAGTAAATAATATATATTTTAGAGTAAATGAAGTAATTTCATCCCGCAGCAAAGCGCGAGGAATAGTTACTCGTTGTCTTTAATGATGACATGAACGTGTTTCATTGCTTGTCCAACAACTAATGGAGTATCTCCAACCAATTATATATATATATATATATATATATATATATATATATATATATATATATATATATTGTTGAGAGAGCATAGAGAGAATAAATGCATGTAAATGCTGACCGAAAAATATGATGTGAACAAATGAATAGTTGTGATTGGTGGGATGTGGGAAAAATGGAGAAACTATCAATTTTAAATTAATTGGAGAGAGTGTTATGAAACATGTGAGTGGTTTTATAAAATTTGTATATTAATGTAATTATATATAGGTTGTTTATAAATTATGTTTAATAACTTGTGATATATTTTGTTTAGAGAAAATTAATCATATATTTGCGATCGTCTCATTTTTTATCTATGTTTTGGTATAAACTTTATCATAATATGACATTTCTTAAAAAATTAGTATATTCTTAATATTTTGTTATCCATCAATAGTAGGTAATTCTTTGAACAATTTATATGTTTTTTATATTCATTCCCTCTATGTATCATACTTGATATAATAATTGATTTCTTGGTCTTATGATAAAAGAATTAAAAATATATTATTTTTTAAAATTTTGTTTTATTTAGATAAAATTTATATAAAAAATAGATGAGATTTATAATGAACTAAGATGTGTATGTTAAGTAGTTGATGACTCAAAATATTATTAAGAATATATTATATTGATCTGTCATGGTTTAGTTCCTGATATTTAAAATATTTAAAAATTTATATTTAGGCGTAATGGATAAACGTACATGTATTAACGTATAATTAAAATTCTTATCATAATAGAACTCAATCTGAATAATAAACACCAATGAATATAAAAACTAAAGAATAATATACATATAGACAATACACATATATATAGCAAGGATCAATAAAAAATTCTCTTATATAAAGAACTTAATACACCATTATGAACTATCGGGTATTCGGATCTATTCATCAAGGGCTTAGATTAATATATATATATATATATAATTGATAATTGGCGTACATCCGTATACATAAAATGACATTTTTGGAATAACAAAAATCCACTACCCTGATATTTCTCATTCACGCATTCTAATGTAATAAGGGTGATTTTTTATTTTTTTCATTACATAAATATTACTTTTATTAACAATAGTGAATACGAGAAACACATTAATATTACACTAAAAACTTTTAGACGTGAATAATTTTATATTTTTTAAATATAAAATATATTAAATATAAAATATATTAAATATAAAAAATTTACTTACGTACCCGAACATCGTACGGATATAATACTAAGTAGAATTAGGGTACGTTGGATTCGGTTTAACAGAAAATTGAAAGAAGAAATTATTTTTTTGTTTTAAATGTGTACAATTTCTACAATCCCATTTACTAGCAACGGTTTACTTCCACTTTTTTAATTTATCGTGATTTTGAAGTTAACAAAACATTAGTTGCCGATGATGTTTGTAAATATGAAAATGGCAATTTGGATCTTTTGATATTTTTCTCAGAATTTCTTATAACTAAAATATTTATCAAATACAAATGTTTTAGAATACGAAAATTATACCCAAAAACCCAAAATTCTATTCTTTTTAATTTGATACTGTTATCATTAATTTTTTTCCCCAAAGAAACAGTCATATGTACAATTCATACATGTGCATATTCTCTAACTCAGAAGAAAAAACAACTTTTCAAAATGAAAAATATGACTTGTGTATTTATATGTACAATTCATACATATATGGAGTACAAAAGATAAAAAGAGTAGAAGACGAGAAGATAAATAAGCAATTAACATTAATAATCATCAACATATTTATAGTTTACTCAATATGTCAAACTCACAAAATAAGCTTGCGATGCACGTGTATACTTTATGCACATGTGCATAACTTCTAACCTTAACTTTCACATGTTAAGATTCATCAATAGGGATATTTTTTACAAATTATACATGTTTTCTCATTGTTTCAATTAAGAACATTTAGTTTATAAGTGTAACAAATTTCATACTCGTGGGACAATTGGATTAAAAAAATAGTTTGAGGTGACTCATCTTGTAGCAACTTTTGAAAAAAATAATTTTCTTTAAAAAAAATATAGTAAAAAAAGGACAAGGCAATTAAAAAATTGAATCAAATTGCTTTGTAAACTTATTGGGGGCATTTCACCAAATATTTGATGTCCATAAAATAATATTTTAGACAATGAAAAGAATAGTGAAAAGTAAATTAGATAGCTATAAAAAGCAAACCATATTTTATGGATATCTAGCAACTCTCCTAAAATGACTAAAAAACTATGTTTACTTCGAATAGAAAAGAGTTACAAAATAAAGAAAAATATAAAAGATAATAAAAACCAATAGATTATGTATATCTATTTCATTTCGTCACTTTATTATATGGCTACCAAGAAATATATAAAAAAATGGAAGTATCTTGTTTATGCTCATTAGTTATGTGAATATGTGACTATGTGATAAGGGTGAGCAGAAAAAACTGAAACCAAAAAAATCAAGTTAATATAGTAACCGATGGTTTTGGTATTTAAAATTTTAAAAATCGACCTTTTCGATTCAGTTTCAGTTTTAAAATTTCAAAAACTAAAAAAAATGAAACGAACGAATCCAAGAGGCAATATTGTAAATATATATGTTCAAAAAATTAAATACCTTATGATTTTTTCATTTACACAGTCACCCCCATTTACATTAAGGATTCACCAAATAGACCTCACACTGATTCAGATCTCCTTTCCAGTTGCAATTTTGTTTGGTCGTCAGACTACTCGATTGAGTTCAACTACATCACTCATTTCGAGTCGAATTCATTTCTTCTCGATTTTATTCATTCTAGCTTAAAATAGAAATCCATTTTTAGTTGTTTATTATCAATTTTGCTAATATGTTATTTATCAATTTGATTTGAGTTTTGATTTTGTTTCAACTTTGGCTTTAAATTTTAAATATTGGATAGATTTTTTACTTGTATAAATTGTAATGTATATAGCTTGAATTAAATGACACTCATCTTGATGTTTTAATATAGTTTCAATGATCCAGAAATATGTTAAGCGTCATTCCATTTACTCTATCATTAAAAAAGGTAGATTAGTGTATATTCCATTTTTTAACAGCATTCTCATTATAATAAGGGTTAATTTCTAATTGCACAGCTTCATAATAGTTTCTAAGACTTTTACCAAGTGTAAGATTGATTCATTATAATTTCTAATTGCCCAGCTTAAAAATAAATTTTTTACTAGAATTTAAAATTACTTTATTTAAAGATCTTTTTCTTCTACAAATAATTTAATACTTTTGCTAATAACCAGAACCATCGGTGTATTTTCATTTCCGTATCAATCCTGCTATACTTTTTTTTTTCTTATTTTGCATTCGTCAAACTTTTCTCCAAGTGAATCCGTAGCCATAACACCAACAAAAAAAAATTAATTAGTTGTTTGTTAAAACTGAATAATTATGTGGTCTGAATAAGTCAAAGGTTCTGTTTGAATCTGCACTTTAAGGTAGAATGATTCAGCAACATTATGCTGAATCATTGAGCACAATTTTCATTCAGAGGTAGCAATCAAACACGCTGAATGTTGAATGATTCAATATTCAACGCTGAATGGTTTCATTAAACAGCAAACAAACAGCCCCTAAATTGTCATTTTGTTCAGCGTGAGGGCACTCACGTCGGCCACCTTGATGCACTAGGTACATCATCTCATCATCATCATCACGACATGATGATTTGTTTCACGCCTCATGCTATGAAGTATGCCCTACTCCCACCCTCTAAAGAGGGTGGTATCCCTTCATACATCACACCAATTTTTTTCTTCATACACACAACAATCACGTTAAACCCATAAAAAAAAGAAGAAAGAAGAAGAAAATGCTAGGGAGGCAGCATGACTTTCACTGTGGAATGCCACGCCGCGGCATCACAACAAGGTTTATCATTTATGTGTATAGGGGAGGGTTCAAACGAGAACTGTTTTTCGTACGAGAACTGCGAGAATCAATCTTGACCGTTCATTTTGGATAATGGAATTCATGGATGAAGAGCGTGGGAGGATTGATTGTGGCAGGGCGCATGTAAAAAATTCATGGGTGGGCAATCCAATTGAAGGAGGGGGAATTGGACGGCTAAGATTGGTTCTCGTACGAAAAACAGTTCTCGTTTGAACTTTTGCCTATGTGTATAAATGTGTTTTTGAATAATAAATTGAAAGTTTATGATAAAGTTAAGTATTCATGTGTAGTGTTCTTATTCTCTATCATATCTCATAACGGATATTTTGATGTGCCCTGATACTATATGTATGCATACAAACAAACACCACCAACAAAGACTGACATTAACAAACATAGGTTCCGGACCTATCAACAAACCTCACATCCTGTCCCGGAATGCCTTTGATTAGGACCACAGCCCCAGCTTCACAAGGACCCAATTCTCTTATGCATCTTTAACCACACAAACCAGTCAGAGTTTCATCTTAATACTTTATAAACATACTAAAAAACAAACCAGACGATGATTTTGGATCAAAATATCTCACACGATATGCTTGTGGCCCGTCCATACGACGCTACAACCGAAAAGATTACATTGTCCCAGTCTAGACAACAAATATGTCGACACAATCTCAAGGTCCTAGTGATATCAGATAAATTAATATCAATACAAGTATACTGTAAAAATATCTAAATCTAATAAATTTTCAATCAAACAAATGAGACAAAAGGACAGTTGTTTTGATAGAAACAGAGCACATGCTGGAGCTGGGAAACACAGCCACCATCACTGTATGACTCCAGCCTCCATGTGCCACTTCCCAGGAACTTTCCTCTACACTATTTACACCTCCACCCACCTACCTACCCACCCACACACACACACACACACAAACCTACCCATAATCCCAGCATAAGAATGTGCGATACTGCAAAGATTTTAAAAGCTTGTGATTTATATTTAAACTCTGATTTACATTCTCATGCCTATAATGTGAGGTATATTTTGTGGGATCTTTATTGCTCTTCATCCTGCATCCTGGTGGTGTACTCCATCCATTCAACACTTAACTACCAGAAACCTAGGTTCCTGTTTCTCTGGCTTTTAATTTCCTGCATGCATTTAAGGCCTTGTGCCAACCACTCTCACCCCTCCTCCATTACCATGTTGTACCATATGCATTAAAATCTGTTTCGGTACCTTCACCTCTGCATGAAGTCAGGTAGTCTGTCTATAGACTTCACAACATTCATCTTTCTTTGGGTAATAGATTTCACACCACGTAAAGAATGGAAAAGGATTTTTTTTCCTGTGAGGTCTTATGTTATAAATTTCTCTAAAGTCTTACAATTTCATTTTTCTATCGTAATGTAAACCGGCTCCACAAAATCAAAATGACATCTTGAACATAAAGTTTAAACTAAATTATATTACCTGCTAAACAGGCTGTTTTTATGCTAAAAAACAACCAAACATTAAGGTTCAATGTCAGGTTTAAGAATTAACATAAACAGATCTTGTTGGATCCAGCTCAAAAAAGGGGTTATTGAGATCTGCAAATGAGTATATTATATTTTATGGCCAGATCAAGAGCATGTCACATGTCCTGGGGGCTATATTAAAACATTTCTCATGAAAATGAGGGAGTTTAATAGCCTGAAAGTACTGGTTTTATTAAGAATATGTTAAATCAGATTTCAAAAAACAAAAATAATGGGTAAAGACTAAAGAGTGTGACATTAAATAAACATGTCATGTGACAAGAAGAATCTTTTGCTATAATGAATTGCTTAAAAGATACATGTTGCAAAACATACTTTTTCACAACTAAAGCTATAAGTTTATGCAATAAATCTGTTTTGTACTTCAAATTCAACAAACTTCAATGATTCCTTGTCAACACAGATTCTCCTAAAATAAATCAACTTTCTTGATATTTTCCTTGCTCCACACAACCAGATTCCTCGATATTATCGAGGTATAAGAAAACATACACACATGCTATTTTATACATACAGGGAAAGGAAGAACAATTATGTTCAAATAAAATAAAAAGTTCCAATCTTGAATAACTATCTAGCATCAAATGACACAATAGAACTGACATATGTACCAATTCACCAAGTACTAGCACAAAAGAACATGTATTCCAGTGAATGTAGTTATAAAAACCATTATCGACTAGTAATGTGAGATTCTTATAAGTTATATCACATACCCACAACATCCTTTTACCTATTGATCTTTTAAATGATTTCCTGCCATTTTAGTATTGCAGGGGGCGTTTTCATTTCCACTTAATTAACTAATTTCTTTTAATTTTATCGCTTTTCTTATCTAGGACTTGAGTATTTGACAGGTTACAGATATAGTAATAATATCTCAGGTTACATCAATAATTTCTATCACCATAGTTGGGACCCACCACATTTATGTGATTCATCAACATACAAAGTTCCAAGATTATTTCCCAAAAGTACTACTGACATTACCGTTCCAGGACATAATTAATGCCGAAACTATGAAATAAATGTTTATAAGCTACCCCATCAGCACACCTATTTGTTGCCAGCAAAATCAGATCAATCCAAGATCTGATATTTTCATTCCAATCTGATTTACTTCTACCTAAACATCTAATCCTCAAATGGCACCTCCAAACTGATTAACCCTTCATTGCATTCAAAAAAATGAAAACAAAAACCATATATGATCTTCAAGATTGCATAGAATGAGGAAAGATTTAGCTCTTGCCAGGAACAGAGGTTAAATAAATAAAAACTGAAAATTGAACTAATAATTATGAAGATAAAGGCACAAAAGAGCTAGCGTTTCACAATAACAAACTATTGGCAATGAGAATAAACCTCAATGATAGGCCATGATCAAGCTTGTTGTGATTTCTCGGGTTTCCTGCACAGGATCATATGCATCGGAGTGAAAATGCCAGTTTCTCCGCCCCTGGTAAGATAATCCGCCGTCTTAAAAAGCATTTCATGGACATCAATTGTACCTTTAGGCGCAACCCCCAAGGTCTCGAGCACCATCACTACTATATGGTTCCTCCAATATGCAATTCTTCCCATCTTCAGCCTTGACCACCATGGTCTCGCCGGTGGTTTTGCCAAATCCTTCTCCTTCACCACCTCAAAACCTACTTTCTTCGCCGCCTCAGCGATATCGGAGTAACTCCTCAATCCCGGCAAGGCGTCACCCCTCTCGATCCCCTGAATAATATCCACGTGTTCTGGATCTTCACCTTTATACAATTCGGTAGTGACCCATTCATACGAAACGTACATCGATCCAGGCTTCAAAACCCTAAAAATCTCGCTGTAAACGTCTTCAAGCTTAGGAGCATGACAGGTAGCCTCGATCGAGTAGGCGCCGTCGAAACTCTCGTCTTCGAAAGGCATTTCTAGAAAGTTGCCGCAGACGACGTCGCATTGCTTGTCCAATCCGGCTTTCTTATTGTGTGCCTTGGCTCGGCTCACCTGATACTCGTTAATCGTAATTCCGACGACGTTACAACCGGAATGAGCGGCGATTGCTCGCATCGGACCTCCGACGCCACATCCGGCGTCGAGAATCTTCTGACCAGGCTTTACACCGATCAGATCTACAGCCATCTGTTCGTGGATTTTAGTCGATTCAAGGTTCGATTTCCCGGGGATTGAAGGTGAAAAATGAAACGATTGTCCCCAGCCCCATTCATAGATGTCGGTAACAAGGTTGTAGAAGGTGTCGACGAACGCAGGGACTTTCTCGGTCTTCTCAATCTCTTTAGGGCGTCGGAAGAAGGACCAGTACTGATTGTAATTCTCTTGGACTTGTTCACGGTCAATGGAGCCACCGGTGAGATCTACGGCGCGTTTTCCTTTCTGTTCGGCGGCTCCGAGCATGCAGACGAACCAGTAAAGGCCGCCGGCAAGAAGGGTGGCGGTGCAGATAATGGCTATTGGGTCCATGATTGTAGAGTGAGTGAGAGGGGGAAAGAGAGTGTAGTGTAGTAGGGCTTGTGGAAGAAAGTGGAGGCTTTTTATGGTGAATTTGGAGGAGAGTAAAAATAAGTGGATTAGCTGCTCATTGTAACCATTGAATCTATGTTTGTACTTTCTGTTTTAAATTTGGCTTTTTATCACATTTTGTATTAATTTTAAGATTCATAATTAGTTTGTACTATTCAGAGTAAATTATTGCCCGATAAACATTGAATTAATGAATTTTATATAATTTGTTTTTTTAAGAAAAATCTTGTTATTTATTTTTTTAGGGAATGTTTTATATTTAGAGTTAATTATAAAAAAGGTTAATGTGGTTGTAATTGATTTTTACTTTTAGTCCTGTAACTTTAAAAATTACAAAATTAGTTATTTTGTTTTATTTTTTGTCCTTTACATTAATAGACGTTAAAAGCTTCTGTTAAAGTGTGGTTTTTTAGTCATTTTAAACTTATCCTTGTCACCAAACAAACTTTACATGTTATCTTTGTTTTCAAACACGTATCTTTTATGTTCTTATAACCTTATTACCAAACACAATTTCCAAATTTAAATTACACTTTTTATCACCTGCACTCTCTAACCTCACTTTGTCATCCTCTCTCATTCTCCCCCCCCCCCCCCCTTCTCTCTAACCGGTAAGAGCACCACCACCTCCGGTGGTCTCTGGTAGGCAAGCCACTATCACCTATGGTCTCCGGTAAGCACAAAACCACTATCACTGTAGTAGATATGAAGCATAAACTCTCATACGCACAAACCATCGCAAGCCGTCTTTGTCTATACCCGACCAACGAATCGTTCGCATGAACCACCGAGTAGATCTGAAGCATAAACCACATGGTAGGCAAGCCACCATCACCTTAATAGATCTGAAGCATAAACCTTCCTACGCACGAACCACCGTATCAGATCTGAAGCATAAACCTTGCCAGCGTCGACCAACCATCGCACAAACCACTATCGTTGTCTGCTCCTTGCCAGATCTGAAGCATAAACCTTGCCAGCGTCGACAGCCATGAAATTCAAGTTTGTCTTTGATTTTTAGGGGGTGTTCATTTGTTTGTTCTTATATTCGATTTGTGTTACAATTTGTTTTTTAAATTCGAGTTTTTGAGTTTTTTTTGTTTATTTGATTTATGGATTTTTATCAAATTCTAGTTTCTTCTCTCAATAGATTTGTTAATCATGGATGGGTTTTTGTTTATCATCTTTTAAGGTTTGTGGTTTTGTTTATCATCTTTTATGGTTCATATTTAAGAATACATGAAAATCATAAAGATGAATATAAAAGATGAAAAACATAAATATGAATATCATGAAAGTATACTGAAAAATAATAACAAGCATATAATAAAAACTAAAAATTAATTTATAAAAATAATCGGTACTTAATGTTATTAATTATTAACTAATTATTAGTTAATCTGATAAAAGGTTAATTGATTATTAAGTTAAAAAAGAGGGTAGAAGATGTTAAAACTTGTTTGGTAACAAGGATATATAGAGAATTGATAAAATTAAACTAAAGGTTAAAGATAACAGACATTTGCCTGAAGGATCAAAAGTGATACAAAATAACAACCATAATAATTATTTTTGTAATTTTTAAAGTTAAAGATCTTTGACGTATGGTTTTATATATTTATGTTTTAAGTAGGATAATGCTTGTTAGTTAATGTTACCGTATAGGTTTACAAAATTATTCTTTTATTTAAATAAACTTAAAAAAAACCAAAAATAACCTATGTATTCAAACAACTTAAAATAAGCAATCACAAGCACCATTTTAATTTAAAACACTTAAATTAAAAGAAATAACAATAAAGACGGACAAAGTAACTGAAAAGTAGTAACTATTAGAGCTAATATAAAATTACTTACCATAAGGGACATAAAAGTGAAAATAATAGGATATATGCAACGTGCAAGGTCTCTAATAGAATTTTAGTAGTCATTAATACTAAATAAGATACACGTATCTTAGTAATAAAACTTTTGTGTTTTTCAACCTGTGACACTTCTAATGGACATGAAAACATGTCGAACCCATTGGATAACAGTTTTAAAAGCAACTTCCAATTCAGATAAAGAATATAGCAAGCTAAATATCAATTTTACTTTTATCTGAGTCATGAAGATGCTTTTTGAAGCAAAAGTAGGTATTCAAAGTCTTACATGGAGTTGTAATTATCTGGGTTACTTAGTACCTCATATGTATGTGCAAGCTTTTTAAACTTGAAAACAGAAACCATCATAGACATATTGGTTTTTGATACATGTACAATAAACACAACAACTTCCCACAAGTTTATTTTATTCATCCCAAATAAGTATACTCATCACAACATCTAACATGTAAATACGGATAAAATCTATATTTTAAAATTACACGCTTATAAAAAAGTTATTGAGGAATGAATTTAAGTGCTATATGATGCTTCAAGTTCAAGTCTAGTCACTTTTTAATTAAATACACTCTCATTCATCATACAAAAATCTATATATTATCAAACTCAATAAAATATTATATTATCTAAAGACTACTTGACCAGTACATTGGTATTAACAATAATAGTCCATTCGTGTATGATAATTTTTTTAGAATATAAGCTTCTTTTGCCTGCAAGAAACAAATGGTCAAGAAAAAAAATAAAAACTCAAATTAGTAAAAAAGCCCCGCGCTTGAAATAAAAACTGTCAAGCTAAAAACTTTGATAAAGAAAATTTACTTTTGATTTTATGAAAATCTAAACCGATAATCACTCAAAATAATGTTATGATAATAACTTTTGACCTTTGTTGGGAAAAATAGGCTTACAAATATATCCTCTTTTGTTGACACAAAAATATACAACTTGTTTATATAATTGTATGTACTAACATTAACATATGTGCACATATACATATATATATTCAATCAAATATATTCTCATCTATGATCTACAAAATAAGCTTCATCAAATGGCCAAGCTCCAATCGTCAAGATCCGAGTTCAAGTAGAAGCCGATGTCGAAGATTCCTGCAAACAAACGTTTGAAGATTATGAGCTTACAAAATAAATAATCAAATGAGTTTAAGTTTTTATAAAATAATTTTTATAAAAACTTTTATAAAAATTGAGACAATTTTTATAAAAATCACAAGCTTGGAAGTCAAAGCAAATAAATTCTCATTTTGGCAAATACTAAACACAATCTTACATTGAAACAAGTCAAAACCATATTTAGCAAAAGGAATCTCCCAAAAAGGTAAACTTCCAACATGCTTTGTGCATTTGGTTTCCAAACTACCATTTTCATGATTAAATTCAAACTTAAGAAGTATGACATTAACCTAACTTTTCTTAAGCTTCTTTTCAGTGCATTTTTATGGTAAAAATGGGTTGTGTGTGGTTTTGGTAAAAGGACAACGTCTATATTCACAAGGCTCAAAAAGTTCCAGCAGGCCGACGGTCGATGCCACGGTCGACCGTGGATCATCCGTGGACAGTCTGGACACTTTTTGAGCTTGCACCTTCTTCCTTATTTAAGGCAACTCAAGTCTTGTGTTTTACTAACCTCTTGCAATCTGAAAAACCAGAACATATACAAAAACTTGTGAGCTCATATTCTTGATACAAATTCAACATCTCAAGATCAAGAATGAAGCAAGAGTGAAAGCCTTCAAAGTTCAAACACTACATTACCTTCTTTTATATTTGTAATTGTGTGAGGATCATCTCTAGCCTTAGAATTAGAAAGAAGTGAGGATCATCTCTAGCCTTAGAATTAGAGAGAAGTGAGGATCATCTCTAGCCTATAGAATTAGAGAGAAGTGAGGATCAACTCTAGCCTTTCCAATTAGAGTGAAGTGAGGTTTATCTTAACCTTCTTTACAAGAGTGAAGTATAATTCTTGTAAGCTAAAGAGAGAAGTTGTAAAAGGTTTATCTCTACCTTCAAAGAGAGAAGTTAGTGGAGCAACTCTTGGTGGGTGAGGCCAATGAGTGGATGTAGAGCAAGGTTGTTAACCCTTGCTTGAACCACTATAAATCATTGTGTCCAAACTACTTCATTGGTGATATCTTCCTTCCTTAAACTCTTTAATTATTTGCAAATATTGTTAAAAACTTTAAAAAGTGGGCATATAACCTATTCACCCCCCCTCTAGGTTCTAACAACCTTGTTAAATTATGCAACTATCTTAAATCTCTTTTTAATCTACATGTTATCTTCAGTTTAATATACGTTGGTCACACCAATAAAAACAATTAAAACTACTTGCATTTCTATGTGATTAACCCCAAAAATTAAAATTACAAAGCGAGATGAACATTAAAAAATATATAGGGTTTGGTACATAAATATGTATCCAACTTGTCACATTTTGCTATTGTGTGTATCGAACTTTCAAAGATGTGGTTTTCATCTTCTATATTCACACAATTTGGGTCGAATCAAGGGTTTTCAGTTATGAAATCAAATGGATTCATCTTTGTAGGGTCTTTATTCTACTAGGTTTTCCTCTGTTCGAAGGGTTCGATAGTAGCAACTCATTTGTTCGAAGGGTTCATGAGTTTTCCGATCTAAGAGATTTGGGGTTCTTGGTTCTCAATCGGTGGTTTAGGGTTCTTGATTCTCAATTGGCGGTTTAGGGCTCTTGATTGTTAGATCCAACTTTGCAAATTTTGATTTTGGGTTTCTTAGTTGATGGTTATCATTTTGGGTTTGCGACTTCTGATTTTAAGTTTCCATTCTGGGTGTGACTTTCAGTTTGAGTTTTAGTTTTGGGGGTTTTGTTTTCAGTTTCAAGTATGATCTTTTATCATCTTTACGAAATGTGGGTTCTTCATTGTTCGTAAATGTGGTTTCAAATATGATATGTTATCATCTTTGTTTTTAGTTTCAAGTATGAATCCGTTTCAAATATGATTTGCAAAGGATTGATTTTGTTTGATCAGCATGTTCTTGTTCTTTTGTATCTTCAAGGTGAGGACGAATGTTCTTCAAGATAGAATGTTGAAGATGAATATCATTACATGAAATAAAATTCTGGAAATTAATTTCTAATGTTTATTAAAATTAAACGAGTAATAAAAATATTTACGGTAACATGATACACTACTAGGTAAGTTTGGGAGTTCAATACATTAAATGGTAAGTTTTAAAGTTGGATACACACAATAACAAAAGATGACAGCTTGAATACATTTTCATGAACTAAACCCAAATATATAATCATATTTGAATTAACTCCATTTATATTAAGGTAAATAAGTAAATGAAGTGAAAGTGACCAACTTGAAGTTCGACTACAAATCAGTTTAGGCTTCATTTCCTGTAATAAAATAAAAGTTCTCTTTTACGTGGATGACAAAAAGTATGAATACACACGATATAGAATTACATTTTTCTTAGGCTACCAACAAACCTATTCTTGAAGAGCGTCCCTCCTATATGAAATGAGATTTACTCTTGATGACTCAACAGATGCAAGTTTCTTAAAACAATTCTTTAATGTAGCATTTTGACCCTAGAGCTCATCTAGAATACCTTATTCATTTGCTTTTGCTGATTTTGAGGTGCATAAATATAACAACCATAAGTAAAAGGAAAGGAAAAATGTCATCGGTTTTATTTATCTAGTTTGTAAAGATGATTATTAGAATATATTGATCATCACAAATTGAGAAATTTACCTTGGGTATCCATATCAATTTTTTTATCCACTTTTCTAACAGAGCTAATAACATTCCTACATTTGGTAATTCTCTTCGGAAGATGAAAAATATCATGATGGAAATGATATTACTATTAGATCTATTTAGTTTAAAACCCAAATGAGAGGAAAAAAACTTAACATTTAAAAGCTAACAAAAGTAGACTATAAAGTTTAAAACTTTATAAAGATTTTCATACGATTCAATATGAAATGAGTTGTTACAGAAGCATAAAATACAAATATACAAACTTAACAAATTAAGTTTTAACATAAAGATAAACTGCAAACCTCATTTAAATATGCATGGTATAACCAAGTATGTATCCCAACCATTTTTATACATGTGAACAATCTATAGCAGATTGTAGTATCTAATTGACAATTGGGTTTTGAGTTTAGGCCTGACTATGATCAAGTTATTTAAGAAAAAAGTTTCATGGAAATTTACCAACAGTAGACAAAGTTAATAAAACTTCTCTAGTGCCAAGCTTGTACATTACGGATGTTTTCCATTTTGCATCAACCTCATCATGACAACCTATACGTGCAAAAATAAGTTCAAAGAATATATGTTAATAAAAGACATGTTTTAATCATATGCTATAATGTAAAATCTTTTGATCTTAGAGAGTAATAGAAGCTAAAAATAAATAAAAAATGCAAGAAAGAGTTGCATTCAAGAAATAATAGGGATATAATACGTTGAAGACATTCTACCTTTGCATGGTATATTAATTTACTTTCAATTTTATCTCATTTTTGTAATTTATTCTCATTAATTGGAGGCATGAAAGGAAATGTAACTCATTCTCGTTAATAGAAAGCATAAAAGGAAATGTAACTCATTCTCATTAATTGAAGGTATAAAAGGAAATGTAACTCATTCTCACTATAGACATATTGAAAGGGGTAAAACTCATCAATGGGCCTTAAATAAGGGAAAACATAAACTTCAAGCCCACTCAAAATTAATTACAAGCCTAAAATCTTAAAATATTGTCACATCATCAACCTTTTCTTACTAATTCACTTCAATTAGGAATTTAACAAACCATAAGATGTGTCACATAGAGTAAAAAAGGTTTTAAGTTATAGAAGATATAGATAGATTACATATGCCAATGTAAAAAGATAAAATTAAAAAAATAAAATAGGAAGAAATAAACTTTTTTTGTTTTAATATTCACAAAATTTTAGTAGTAAGATCTGATTAGGATTGAAAGATGTTAAATGTAAACCAAAATCATAATTTGCTACTCTTAAAACTTGAAATGTTGTTAATTAGTTAGATTTATGTTAAAACACTAAAGTTATGCTAAAATTATTAGGGTGAAAATTTTCATGCTTGTTTATAGAAAATTGAATTTTATTTTGTCTTGAAATTTGATTTTTTTATTTACTTTATATTTTGGTTAATGTTTTTTGTTAAAGTGCCCCTTATCTCCAAACGAATTAGGATTTCAAACCACCAATGCTTATAGTACTGATTATGCCATTTTCTCTATCAAGCAACTACAATCATCATAATAAATGCATCTACGTATCATTATTTGAATTCCATAGAAATATGGGCCTGGGCCTGGAAGAAAGTCCATTAAAGAAGAATACCAAAACGAGGTTTAGGCCCATGCAAATGATGCTATCTATTTAGCCTATGAAAAATTGAAATTCTTAAAAATTTGTTTGGTTGATATATTTTTTTAATTTTTTTTTAGAAAAAAAGAGTTTTCACATTTTCAATTTCTGAAAACTTAGAAAAGTCTATATCATCTCTTTTTCACTTTTTTTTTCTAAATTTGTCTTCCTACACTGGTAAACCCTATATGTCGAAATTTCGTCTAAATTTTTTTTCCAATGATGCAATTAAACAAATAATGAAATAAATAAATAAATTATTACCACGTACGTAAAAAAAATTATATAACTTTAATTATATCTTGATGAATAGTCAAGGGATTTTCATTGACAGACACTTATTCTACCTCATGTGACAATAAATTATCAAATTTGATTTATTATCGTCTACTTTCTTACACACACCTAGAGTATATTATATCATACATCACGCCGACAAATTCTTATTGATCATTTTGTTCTACTTAACTATACTTATACTTGTTTAACATATATGATTGTTAGTCCTAGAGTAACAAATGTTTATAGATCAGGGTTAAATATAAACTTTATTTGCTTTTTCTAAAACTAGAATTCTAAGTACATAGAGTTTATCTTTAAAATTTTAATAAAACTCTTATCGATATGAATATAAAAATTGCATTAACAATGGTGCTAGAAATCCATGTTAAAAAGGAATAACAACTTGTTTCAAGTTCTAACACATTGAATATGCAAATTATAAGATAGCTAATGTCTAAGGTGTTTAAAATATGAACAATATAAAGTTACTTTCTTAAATCTACTTAATAAACGAAGATAAGAAATAACTCATACTTCAATAATGAGTTGACTCTAGGAGTATAATAGAGCCGAGATAACTCACGAGATACTTGAAATTGATTTGGAAAATACCTGAAATTGGCACGGTTTAAGTCGAGTTGATCTTGAGCTACTCGAATATGCTATTGGGTCAACCTCTTCGTAAAGCTCATGATCTTTATCAAGCTTGTGTCATTTTACATTTTTACCCTTATTAAATTTATATTTACGTAATTATCATAAATTCAACTTGAGTTGAGTCGAGCTCGATTGTATTAGTTAGTTGATTGAGCTCGAGTCTAGTTTTGAGTTTTTTAATCGAGTAGAACACGAGCTTAACACTTTGTCAACTCGACTCGGCTACCTTAGTTAAGTAGAGGAGAGTAAATTGGCCTTCAGAGGATAAATCACTATTGAATAAGAAAGTTAGCAAAGGGAAAACATGGTTTTAAAACATGCCTAGTAGTACCTTATAATATATAAAAGTGCATAAGTAAAAGGTACATTTTACTTAATGTATTTTTACACAATTTAACCCATAGTTAATTAGGTTTTGTTTGTTTTTTTAAAAAAGGTCTTATTTTAAAGAAACGTTTGCGGGTACGCAGACGTTTCTGATAAGTTTGTTTGTTTTTTTAAAGAAACGTCTGCGCGCCCGCAAACATTGATAAGGTTGTTTGTTTTTTCGCAGACATAAGATCTTATTATGTCTTACTTTCGCTTATTTTGAGAAGCTAAAAACTACAGCTTTTTTTCGCACACCTTCTCTGACTTAAGACATTCTAAACCACATCTTCTCTTGAAGACATGAAATAAGACTTAAGACATTTATGTCTTCGAAAACAAACGACACCTTACCCTATTTTTGGTTGAATTAAAGCTTCACCATTAATGTTTAGGATCTTAGCAATTAATGTTCATTCATCATCGTGCTTAAAGTAAGGAGAGTTGTCAACAACCATGCTTAATCAAATCTTCAAAATCTTCCATTTTCATAAGTTTGAATCCTTAATCGTATAGTAGGATGTCAAACTCGATCTATCTAGGAGGCTTTACTTGTTACTGTTACGTATTGTGGAAACCCGTTAAAGGTGTATTGCATTCATGTATCAGAATATATAATGAACAGTATTTACACAAGGGGCCCTACACTATACATAATGAGTAATTATAAATTATTATTTATCACACCCCCCGCAGTCGGAGCTGGAGGAGGTCGAATGCTCAGACTGGATCTGAAACAGCTGTGTAGGTAGACCTTTAGTAAATATATTTGCAAACTGATGAGACGAGGGCACATGCAGGACACGCACTTGCCCCAAAGCAACACGTTCTCTAACAAAGTGTAAGTCAATTTCAACATGTTTGGTACGCTGATGCTGTACAGGGTTATTGGCTAAATACATGGCACTCACATTATCACAAAAAACAACCGTGGCACGGGTAAGAAGGAGATGCAACTCGATCTGAAGATTGCGAAGCCAGGCAAACTCGGCAACAACATTAGCAATACCACGATACTCAGCTCTAGCACTGGAGCGGGAAACAACATGTTGTCGCTTGGACGACCAAGAGACGAGTTTGTCACCTAAAAAAATGCAGAACCCGGAGGTGGACCGGCGCGTTTCAGGACAGCCGGCCCAATCAGCATCAGTATAGGACAACAAACGATCAATAGACGAGGGATGAATAAAAAGACCATGGGAAAGGGTACCCTTTAAGTAACGCAGGATACGTTTAAGAGCATTCAGATGCGGTTCGCGGGGATCATGCATGAAGAGACAGACTTGCTGAATAGCATAAGAGATGTCCGGACAAGTAAACATGAGATACTGTAAAACACCAGCAAGACTCCGATAAATGGTCGGATCAGTTACTGGTTCACCCGAAGAGGGTAGTTTGGACTTTGTCTCCGCCGGCGTAGAACACGGATTACAAGTATCCATTCCAGCACGAGAAATGATATCCTGGGTAAAAGCTGTTTGAGACAGGAAAAGACCCGAGGACGAGCGAGTGGCAGCTATCCTAGAAAAAAAGAGAGAGCACCAAGGTCAGTCATTTTGAACTCAGAGGAGAGTCGAGAAATGACACGCGTGACCAATGCAGGGGAGGAGGCCGTCAAAATGATATCGTCGACATATTACAATAAGTATATAGTGTCACGACCATGGTGATAGACAAAAAGAGAGGTATCCGATTTACTAGAAGAGAAACCAAGAGAGGTGATGAAGACAGCAAATCACTGAAACCAAGCACGAGGGGCTTGCTTCAGCCCATAAAGAGCTTTGCGAAGTTGGCAGACATGAGTCGTATAGGAGGGATGGACGTAACCGGGAAGTTGTTTCATGTAGACCTCCTCAGTCAAATCACCATTTAAAAAAGCATTTTTGACGTCAAGCTGATGAATGGACCAATTCAAAGAGATAGCTATACTAAGAACTGTCCGAATAGTAGCCGGTTTCACAACCGGACTGAATGTCTCGTCATAGTCAAGGCCAGGTTGCTGAGAAAAGCCCTGGGCAACCAACCGACCTTTGTACCGGTCAAGACGGCCCTGACTATCAAACTTGTGACGATATAACCACCGACAACCAACAACGTTAACGTTAACTGGAGGGGGAACCAAGTTCCATGTGTGATTTGAAAGCAAGGCAGACATTTCAGAGTCCATGGCTGCCTTCCAGTTCAGATCACAGACTGCTTGAGTAGTCGTTTTCGGGATCGGAGAGAAAGAGTCGACCACCGAGAGATTTAGAATCTGACGAGGTTTGAGATTCCCAGTACGCGATCTAGTGGTCATGGGATGAGTAGAGGATGCAGCCGGCGGAGGTGAGGGAGACGAGGCAACAGTAATGTCGCCGTGGGAGGTAGTGCCCGGTGAAGAAATGTTGCTGGGTGAGTCCGCAGCTAAAGGTGAATGGTCGTGACCGATGCGAGTAGGAGAGTCAGGTATCAAGGTATCCTGGTCGTCAGACATCAAGGTAGGGGAGGTATGATCGTCAACGAATGCATCGTAGTCGGAAGTAGATGGAGGCACATTAAACGAAGTATACGGGAAATGATCTTCATCAAAAACCACATGTCGAGAGACAATGACGTGATTTGTGACAAGGTCATAGCATCGATGGCCCCGATGAGAAGACGACGGACCCAGATACACACAGGCAGTCGAACGGGGAGAGAGCTTGTGAGGCGTGGTAGAAGAGAGACTAGGATAACAAAGGCAACCAAAGACACGCAGATGCGTGAACATGGGGAAGGTGCCATACAAGATTTCACAAGGAGATTGGAAATCTAGGGTGGTTGTGGGAAGAAGATTGAGAATGTGAGCTGACATGTTGAGGGCTTCAACCCAGAATTTGGGAGGAAGAGAGGCCTGAAACAAGAGAGTGCGGACGACATTGTTAATGGTGCGAATTACATGTTCAGCCTTACCGTTTTGTTGTGACGTGTATGGACAAGAAAAGCGAATTTTAATTCCATGTTGATGAAAAAGATAAAGCAATTTAGCATTATTAAATTCACGTCCATTATCACATTGAAACGATTGAATATCTGTTTTAAACTGGTTTACAACGTAAGCACGAAAAGTACTAAAAACCGAAAACACATCAGATTTCACACGTAAAGGAAGCACCCATAGGAAGTGAGAGAAGTCATCCAAAAATAATATGTAATATTTATAACCACTCAAACTGGTCACAGGTGATGTCCACAAATCAGAATGAACTAGCTCAAAAACCCGGGAAGTTTTAGTTACGGAGCTAGAAAAGGACAAACGACAATGTTTACCTAATTGACACGCATGACACGTGGGTAACATTTTATTTGAACAAGAAATAAATTTACAAGACCGTAAAAAATTAAAAATAGATACGCCGTTGGGGTGGATGGTGGTGGATTGGTGGTTATAACTAATAATAATGTTACTTAAGAAAAAAAAATAACAAAAAGAAAAAACAAACAAAAGATGGAGACACAAAGAGAGGTGCTCACAAGAGGACAAGGAAAAAGAAGATTACCAACAATCCAAAGTCAAAGCAACAGTGACAATCAAAAAGTAAAGCTGCAGAGAGCTTTATAAATGTTGCAGGTCACGTTTCTTGGATAATCCACACCAAAAAAACAAGGAGAGTTGCAATGGAGGGCACACTATCTTCACCTAATCCCTTTGACCGGCGATTGGATTTCTGTGAAGCAGCGTCGGCAACCAAACAACACGAGGAAGCAGCGTCGGCAACCAAGGCCGTTGACCAAGCAACACGAGCGGCGAACAACCACACCTAATCCCTTTGACCGGCGAACAAGAGCGGCGATCAAGAGCCGGCGGCAGCGATTGGAGTTCTGTGAAGCAGCGTCGGCAACCAAACACATGAGGAAGCAGCGACAGCAACTAGAAGAACAGCGTCGACTATGGTTTGGTTGACCAGTGGCGGCGACATTCGCCGACTAGGGTTTTGCTGTGCAGTGGCGGCGCAATCGAAGGAGCTGCGACGGGTTCTAAAACACCAAACAAGGCTGCAAGAACGACAGCAATGATCGGAAACAAAGTAGACCCACGATGGATTGCTGTAGCAGCGGAAGAGAGGGACCGGCGATCAATGGATCGAAAGAAAGGATCGGCAGATTAGGCTCGATACCATGTTAAGTATTGTGGAAACCCGTTAAGGGTGTATTGCATTCATGTATCAGAATACATAATGAAAAGTATTTACGCAAGGGCCCTAAACTATACATAATGAGCAATTATAAATTAATATTTAACAGTTACAATTACAAATGAAACTCAGCTAAGCAAACATAGTGACTTAGCATTGCTCGGTAAACCGATCAACTAAACAACAATGTAAGTGCTCAAATGACTTTGCTCATCTAAAGAGGATAAGTTAACGAATACACTAATCAACTAAACTAAAAAACAATCAGCGAAGGATAAGTTGGAGCTAACATAATAAGTTTACAATTACGTACAAGTCTAATACTTAACAACATATGTCGGCCGGGTATAAATTTTAATCTAACTTCAAAGTTTTTTGACATCTTCACGTCTATATTTCTATATATAGCAGGTCTCGATCTAACAACTGACGTGTATACAAGGCTATGAAATTAAGTATAGAAATACCAAAGTCAGTACTACACGACAAGCGAAACAAGTATTTTGAAATTAAGTATTGTAATCATAATGATCAATGATCGTACAATAAATATAATTACGTTTCTTCGTATCACGATACTACGTTTCTACCATGAGGAAATGCCCTCTCCCTCATTTCTTTTATGTTTTAAAATTATTTAATATATTCTTATTAATGTTTAATACTTGTCATTTTTTAAACCGACTCGCGTATCAAATGTGTATCTAATCTAGTTTATAATAAAAAGAGATCTTTATTTTTCGTTTTCTATATTATAGACATTTTGTTGCTAGTATATTACAATTCCTACATCTAAGATATCCAACATACCATAAACATACATTACATAAGACTTAAAAAACCAACTCTAATTCAATAACATAAGTACGTCTAGGGTTTAAGAGTCCATCAAGTTTTTGTAGCCATGGTCAATTTTATTATCGAAGGTCTTTCAAGATTGGATACAGTTGCTATTGTTGTGATGATCAAACTAGTTGGGTTTTTTGCATAGAATCATATGCATGGGAGTGAATATTTTGGTCTCCCCACCCTTTGCAAGATAAGAAATCGTCTCTAGAAGCATTTCTTGAATATCTGCAGTCCCTTTAGCCACAAACCCTAGCTTTTCCAACACCATTACCATTACACGCTTCTTCCATTTACTAACTTTAGACTTCTTCAGCCTCCCCCACCATGGTTTCGCCGGCGGTTTCGACAAATCATCCTCCATCAACACCTCAAACCCCACATTTTTCGCCACCATAGCAATGTCAGAACACCTCCGTAAACTTGGCAATCCGTCACCTTTCTCAATCCTACGGATAATTTCCACGTGTTCTGGATCTTTACTGTTATACAATTCAGTAGTCACCCATTCGTACGACATGTACAAAGATCCAGGCTTCAAAACCCTAAAAATCTCACCATATACATCTTCTAGTTTTGGCGCATGGCAAGTCGCCTCAATGGCGTACGCACCGTCAAAACTCTCGTCTTCAAACGACATTTCAAGAAAGTTACCACAAACAACGTCGCATTGCTTTTCGAACCCTTCTTTCTTGTTATAAGCCTTGGCTAGGGTTGCTTGATACTCGTTGATCGTGATTCCGACGATATTACTACCTGTCATAGAGGTGGACCCATAAATATAATTAAGGTTGCATAGATATGTGTATCATATGCATTAATTAAACGAACAATCTTAACAAAACTTAACACTACCGGTAGGTTTGACATAAGGAGCTTGCTTTTAGGAGTTGGAACTAGAGTAAAGATGGAAGTCGAAGCTAATTTTATTTGTTTGAAATGTGTTTGACAGAGTAGCTGTAGTTATCTTACTCTTTTATAATATATTTACAACCTTAAAAACTCTTAATTTTAAGTAACTTGAATATACTAAAATACTCATTCTTAACCATTTTATTCTCTCTCCTAATTTACTTTAACTTTTAAAATACCTTTTTTTAACCATTTTATTCTCTCTTTTAATTTATTTTAACTTTTTATCTATTTAAAAGCAACATATTATTACATTTTTAAAAGCAACATGATGTAAAATAGAAATTATTTGCCGTCGAAGCATTGCATGGGTACCTTGCTAGTAACTTAATAATGTTAAATGATATAAAAAGACACAAGAATAAAATTCTAAATAAGAAAAGAATAATCGAAGGGTATTTATGTAAATAAGTTTATAAAAAGCTTCGGTAGCTCCAAAAAGATACTTGAAGTAGCATTTCGTTTCTACACTTTTTAGGAGATTATTTTTTCTAAAATAAAAGATTAAGCTCATGCAACCAAATGAACCTTTTTATAGATAAAACTTATTTTTTCAAAACTTTAAAGCCCTGGCTCCGAAAAACTTCACGTCAAATTACGAGCGAAAAACTGAGGGGTTTCCCGTGCTCCCTTGCTATACCTGAATGTCTTGCGATTGCACGCATCGGACCTCCGATGCCGCACCCAACGTCGAGGATCCTTTGACCAGGCTTTGCACCTATTAAATCTGCTGCCATCTCTTCATGGATTCTAATGGATTCAAGCCATGTTTTTCCTGGGATCGCCGGAGCAAAATGAAACGATTGACCCCACAAGTATTCATACATGTCGGTAATGAGATTGTAGAAGGTGTTGACGAACTCAATGACTTTTTCGGTTTTCTCAAATTCTTCAGGATGGCCGAAAAAATACAAGTACTGATTGAATTTGTCTTTCACTTTTTCGTTGCCAATGTCACCAAAAGAGACATCGGCAGCACGTCTTTTCTTTTGTTCGGTTGCTCCGTACTTCATGGAGAATAACCAATAAAGGCCGCCGGAGAGCAGGGAAATGATAAAGACGACGGCGATGGAACCCATGATTGTAGAGAAGAGAAAAAAAGGTAGAGATGGTGAAGGAGTTTGAGAGCAAGTGAAGTAGTGAACCTTAACGATTACTCTTTAATTCCTACATATATAAATAGATAGATAGATACATGATCGGCATATAAGAAAAATGCATCTCAAAACACCTTTTCTAGTTTACTTTTAATCATTTAAATTAAATTAATCGTACTTTTAGCGTTTTAGTTTTTCATATTTTAAACGTATATATTGTTTAATGAAATTGGATATTTTTATTTATATCGTAATTTTGTATTTTAATTAAATAAATTAGTATATAATTAGTCAGTTGAAACAAGAGGGAAAGATGGTGTTTGATACTCTTAAAAAATAGGTTTAAGAAAAAAAGCATGAATGTGAAATTGATATGACAAGCAAGTTGAGAAGAAAATGTAGGTCCTAATTAAATGTTTAAGAGTTATCAACTTCAACACATGCTACATAAACTTTTATTTATATATATATATATATATATATATATATATATATATATCATAAAGAAAAGATAAGTGATTAAGTGATGCATTGTTGATTTATTGAAGAGCCATGCATGATTGTGGTGCATGGTTGACACTTGACATTTGACAAGCTAATAAACTAATTAAGGTTGTGAACTTGTGATGCATTATTGAATTGAACTTGTTTGGCCCCATGCCCATGCATATTTTTTACGTGTTACTATTTGGATCTAAGTGGCGAAGATAAAGGAGGACCGAAGGGTGCTAGGCCTTTCTAATGAACTCAAAATATTTAAGTATTTTAAAAACTCAAATCCTATAAATATTTATTAAGCCACCCTAATTAGAGTTAATTTAATAATTAGTAGCCTAAATATTGCTTAAAACGGAAGCGGCCATTCCAATTTCTAGAAGCAGCAATTCTAATTTCTAAGTTTTGAGGGTTTCAAGGTTCTACTCTTCTACTCGTTTCTTCTCGCCGTCTTTTGTAGTTTCAAGGTAAATGGTATTTTATTCGTTCGCCAAGTTTATATACTCTCTGAGTGATGTAGAGGTCTACAAGAAACCGGGAAGTCAGAAGTCTATGATAGATTTATTCGTCTTATACTAACTATTCCGGTCTCAACTGCAATAACTGAAAAGGCTATCCCAGCAATGAAAATTATGAAAACAAGGTTTCTTAATAGCATGGGTAATAATTATCTTAAAAACAATTTGGTTCTTCATATTGAGAGAGAGATTGCTGATACTTTTTCTACAGACAATATAATAGATGAGTTCTATTAAAAAAACAAAGACATATTCAACTACAAACACGTGAAATATGATTTGTTTATTGTTATTTTTTGGTTCTATTGAAGTATTATCAATATAAAGTATTCAAGTTATTGTTTCAGTTAGTATTATGCTTCTAGCAGGTTAATTCATGACAAACGAACCGGTGATCATGAGAAAACTTTGAAGATTGATTTTCACAAAACTTAAACGTTATTTTAATACGTAAATTTCTTGGCTTTAAATGAACTTTCATTGTTCATTTATCTATACAAATAATGAAACTTTTATATCGTTTATATATATGTCTATCATAGTGTTATGATAAAGTTAAGACCGACCCCCTATACTAAAAGTCTAAAATCCTAGCTCCGCCCCTGTTGGATCCCTTCTCTCTTACATATTAGATATATCAAATCAATTAATTATAATTTTTAGTACATGCCATACATTCACATATGTTATATCATATGAGTCAATTTAAATTATTAAGGGGTCTAATAGAATCACCCATTTTTCACATACATTTAGTTACAAACATGTTTATCCATTAACATTGTAACACCGTAATTTAACCCAAAAATTTTCATTTTCACAAACATTGCGGAAACGAATTAAAACAACCAAAGTGTTTACAACTGTACAAACACTACTTGTTTAGATATCAGTATTACAAAACACGGCTCGCCACAAAATAAAATATCAGAGTCCTAGGTGATTACTCGCCAAGCTAACCACTCTCAGCCGAGTTGCTAACTTACCAAAACCTGTAAAAAGAGTGAGAGGTGGGGAATTAGCACAAAGCTAAGTGAATGGAGTCAAACCACAACAGATATATCAGCAAATAACAACATCAATATCAACAACACAAAACAGATAATCGTGCCCCGGGAAGACCGGCGGTTCTGCAGGAACCTTCAACCAATGCCGGCCAAAGCAAAGGTTTACCGATAGTTCATTTGATATTCTAACACAGTATTACCTTAAGTTGCAACAAATGCATCAAAAGATCCCAATACTGATTAGCCGATAGCAAACAAACCCAGCCCATATGCCCAGCCGAAGCTGACTTCCCAACCTCATGTATACATATCAATGACGCATAATTATTTAACAATCAACAGTTAATCAATTATCAGATACACAATCTATCCATGCGTCAAACCAACAACAGTTGCAACCCAATCCAGTTACAACTAATCATATCTGTGAGTAAACGTCCACTCACCTCTTGCTTTCAGTTTCTCCACTCAGTGATCTTATATTACTGAGCCTTGCTTGATCCTGAGAACACAACAAACTGAAATTAGTATCCAATTTATAAATATATATACCAATCATATATTTATATCCATTTAATCCTACATAACATGTAAGATTCACATATGCATACACATATAACATAGCATTTAAACAATGCAAATCAACAAGTCCAAACTATCGGATTTTATGTGAAATCCGATACTACCATCGGATTTTATGTGAAATCCGATACTACCATCGGATTTCACCAAATCCGCAACCCTCCATCGGATTTCATAAGAATCCGACACATCCTTCGTATTTGACCAAATCCGCAACCTCAATCGGATTTCCACACTTGCATTAAACTTGATACCTGCAATCGTTTTTCATAATTGGAATCCATCATCGGATTCCACACTTTCGGATTTAAACCATCGGATTTCGACATAAGGAATACCCACATGCGGATTTAGGAACAATCGGATTTTATAATAAGTCTCGGATTACATACATCCGGATTCAACACCCGGATTTCACTTAGAATCGGATTACACAAGAATCGGATTTCATCATCATCACCAAAATCCGCCTCCTTCATCATTTCAAGAATCCGATACACTCAAACCTTGCATACATCTTATATCCAGATCATAAACAAGTTCATATAAACATGTTTAAACACCCAAGCATGCATCAAAACATCCTTTAATACCAAGAACATCAAATCTGATTACTTCATAAAGCATGAGCATATGATGTTCATATCAAATCCATTCAAAAACCGTAGCATGTTAATACTAATTGAAGTAATAACAACAAGAATCAAAGAAGAATCAGCAACCTTTGAAACTTGAATCACACAATCAAGAAATCATGAATCCGATTACCTCTTGCTTTCTTTGCTCTCGGTTTTTACCACTAAAACACACACACATGCAAACTTGATAATGACAAATTCATCAGTGAAACCCACGTATAAACACATTTAACAACCTAAGCATGAGGTGTCACCCTCTAAGTCACTTGCATGCATACACACACACAAATCCGATTACATACATACTTATATATATATATATATATAACCGTACACATATATATATATATTTCTTTAATTAATTAAACTAATTAATTAAAATCGTGTAGATTAATATTAACAAGTAATTAATCACAATTGATCACAAATTAACATACCAAAGTTACCTAATCTACTAGGCCCGATCTGAGGATGTTACAAACATCATATCAATCAGATTGAGTTTTTATTTTTGTATGGAAAGTTTTATGTTCGACTAAGAACGTATTGGTAATATGCCAAAATCTAAAAGACTTTAAAAATAAAAAATGGAAAAAACTATATACAAGCAATCAAGGTCTAAATTAACCACGCAAGATATGATGAAATAATAAAACAAGCTAGAATAGATACGTGATTAATTACCAATATTTTTTTAACGGCAAAATGAATTTAATATATATTGTTTACGGAGAGGTATGATGTGTAAATATGACATGGACAAATAGAAAGACTTTGATGGGTAGAAAATGTCGGGAAACAACTTCATCTATATACAACTGAGCCAACTTACTAAGTGACGCCGTCTCACTGGTAGCCAAGAATTGAGCACTTTTGGTCAATCTGTCAACGATCACCCAAATCATATCGTGATTCCTCTGCGTACGCGGAAGTTTCGTTACGAAATCCATCGTTATATGCTCCCACTTCCACTCTGGAGTCTGCAACTGTTTCAATGATCCATAGGGTTTCTGGTGCTCTGCCTTGACCTGTGCATAAATATGGCAAGCCTCCACAAACTGTGCAACATCTATCTTCATTGTAGGCCACCAATATAGCACCTTTAGATCGTTATACATTTTCTTGCTACCTGGATGAACATATAGTCTCGATTTATGAGCCTCGGTCATAATCAAACTCCGGAGACCTCCAAGCATAGGCACCCAAACACGGGATTGATAAACCTTCAATCCTCTAGAATCATCAGTCAGATCATTCTTTTTCTTTAACATAATCTCAGACTTTAGAATTTCATCTTTTAAGGCTTCCAACTGAGCTGCCTTCAATCTATCGATCAAGTCAGAAACTATTTCAATTCGCATGAATTTGACATGTTCACTAACTCCCTTGTGACTCAAAGCATCGTCTACCATGTTGGCTTTCCTGGGATGATAGCGAATCTCGCAATCGTAATCTTTAACAAATTCTAGCCATCGTCTTGATCGCATATTGAGTTCCTTCTGCGAAAACACATACTGTAGGTTTTTGTGATCCGTACAAATAACGCACTTTGTACCGTAAAGATAATGTCTCCATAACTTTAACGCAAAAACCACAGCTGTCAGTTCCAAATCATGGGTTGGATAATTCTTCTCGTTAGGTTTCAACTGACGAGAAGCATA